>CM020619.1:16200407-16800407 GCA_009829735.1 Pyropia yezoensis | reverse complement strand
CCATAGCTTCTGCCATGCACACCTGCCAAGCACGCCTGCGCACGCGCCGCGACCCACCGGGAGGCCAAGGACGCTTGCGCACCCGCCACGACCGGGCGGGATGCCAGATGCGGCCGAGCACTCCGCGGCGACCCGACCACCAGCCAAACGCGGCGGCGCACCAGCGGCGGCCCAACGGCGGGCCAAACGCACCCGTGGCATGATCCGCCAGGACCCCACGGCTGGCTGAAAGCGGCGGGGCACCAGCGGCGACCAGCCGGGTGGCGATATGCACCCGCTCAACCGCTACGACCGGGCGGGGAGCCAGGAGCGGCCGAGCACCCGTGGCAGACTGCCAGACAGAACAGCCAGGCCGAGAACCCGCCGCGACCACCCAGAAGGTGAGGCGCGGCCAGGCACGCACCGCTACCCGCCGCAACCAGACGGCCGCCCAAAAAGGAGCCGTGGAATGATCCGCGGGGAACAAACGGCCGTCAAATAGCGGTGGGGCATCAGCGGTTACCTGACGGCCAGCCAAAAGCACCAGCGCACCCGCGGCGACCAGGCGAGAGACCACAAGCGGCCGAGCACCCGCGGCCACCCGACCGCCGGCCGAAAGTGGCCAAGCACCCGCCGCGACGCGGCGGACAGCAAAAAAGCGACGGCGCACCAGTGGCGAGCCGCCGGCAATGCAGCTCAAAGCGCCCGCGCGCGCAACGGTCCCGTTCCGGCGGGCGGCAAAGGACGCCCGCACGCGCGCCGGCACCCACCCAGCCCGCGACGGTGAGCACATCGGGTGCCCCCATTGGCCCCAAGACGTGGTCGACTTTGGGGAGCACATAACTAACGGTACTTTTGCCTTCCCTCCTCATAGTTTAGAGAGAACAAGAGGCCTCAGAAAATGAAAAATACCATTTGACTTCCCCCAGTCTCCTCAACAACGTGGTATGTCGTACATCTCATGCAGTACACAGAGACCAAGGATCGCATCGAGAGTGGTCGACACTAGGTCCAGACTGGCTACGCTACAAAGTGCGTGGACACGCTGAGCGCTGAGCAGCACACGTGGCCTGCCTAATCGAGGGATCTTGGACGCCGTCCGGCACTGCTGTAAGCGCGGTCGGGTCGCCCATGGAAGCTGCGGACACGTCTCGCATTGGCAAGATGCGACACTCGTTCCGGCCCCCTACCCTGCCAGCGATGTCTGTATACTGAAGCGGCCCGCACGCACGCCGCCCCCTCACCGTGAAGCCGCACCACCACGCGCCATTGTCGGGACGCCCGCTCACCCACGCCGTCGCGCAACCACGACCCTCCTTTGCGACTTTCCCGATCGTCGTCTGGGCTGGGTTGGTGACCAGGGTTGGTTGGGGCGGGGGGGGGAGGGGGGGGGGGGGGGGGGGGGGGGGGAGGGCGTCGCCAGGGAGGTGAATCGGCGGCTTGGCCGTAGGGGGGAGCACGGGCGCGGCGGCTCTGTTAGGGGAGGGGGGCAGGTCGCGCCAGCACCGGCGGCGCAGTTTCTTGAAACGGCGCCGCCGCCGCTGCTGGTGTGCTGCCCCCAAGCCGCGGCCCCACCCCACGGCCGCGTGGCCTCTTCGTTGCTCCTTGCCCTTCCCCCCCTCGCCCGCCTCCCGGGGTGGTGGCCAAGTCGGCGGGTGGTGGTGGCGGTGCGGTGCGTGTGTCGCCTGTGAGACGGGTTTTCGAGAGCAGCAGCCCCCCCGGGGAACGTTGCCGTCATGCCGGGGCATGCGGCGCACAGCCTTCATGGTGGGGCGGCTCACTTTGCTGTCGATGTGTTTGTAGACTACTTGCGCTTTTTTGGCTTGCTCACGGGTGCCCCCGGCGCCGCCGCTTCCCGTATCAGCGAGGACGCCGCGGCAATGTGTCACGGCGGAATGGCCCTAGCAGCGGTGGCCGTGGCTGTCCAGTGGGAAAACCTGCACTGTGTGGCTGCCCGTGCGAGTGTCGGGCGCCCTCCAGCTCGGCAGCAGCCGGTGGCCTGCGAGCACGTGCCCACGGCCTTGCTCATTGCGTGTCGCGCCATCTGTCGGCGGCTGCAGAGTTGTGGCCTGGCGGCGGACGCGGCGGAAGCCGATCAAGAGCCCGTGCGGCTGATCTACTCTCTGATGGCGTTCAACGAGGCTGAGGGGCTGTCCGTCGCCATTGCCGAGCTGGCCCTCCGCGCGGTGTGGCAGGACGCCCATCCCACCGTGCGCGCCGCTTCGTTCGTTTCCGTCGCAGACGTTGCGTCCATGCGGCGTTGCGTGGACGCGGCAATGGCTCCCACCGGCACGGGCACGGGTGCATGGCCGTCTGCGGTTTGTATCCCGGCGGACCTGGCCGTTGTCAGTAAGTACCCTGACATGCACCTCGTCTTGGAAGCTGGCACCACCGCGACAGCGGCCGCTGTCGCGGGAGAGGCTACGGGGCAGCACGTTGAGGAGGCGGCGGTCCCGGAAGCCTCCTTGCCGTCCCGTCGCCGGAGTCTGCGCCTGGCCATGCGCAGCACACGGTGGCGATAGTGGACGTAAGGGCCCAAGAAACCTCTCCCGCCTTCTTTTGTCTCTGACCCTGTGCCGTGCATCACCCGGTACATCCACGCCGTGTCGGGAGACGCCCGTTTGGAGAGCGCCTACGGGACTCACACGACGACTCTCGTGGTCGTGTGTGCGGTAAGCATGTAAAGGATGCTGCCTTTTCTGTTCGGGGGGGGGGGGGCGATTTCTCATGCCCCACCAATGAGAGCTACTTTGTCGCATGTGGAACGCCTCGGTGCCAACACTTGACCACTTGTTCTGTTTATGGTGAAAGAGATGTGGGCGGGTTGGAGGCGTGTCATGTTTTGCATAGCTCATTCCAATGTTTCTACACGTCGTGTCCGTGGTCGTGTCCTTGGCCGACCGTGCGTTGGCGTTGTGTAGCGTGCCCCCGGCCCACCACCTGTACAAAAGACCGTATCGTCCACGCGCCCTACTCACCAATGCGGGCCACAATGTGGGGGGGGGGGGGGGGCAGGCAGACAAGTACTTTTTCACCTTCTTGTCCTCGCGCAGCTACGCTACGCGAGCTGCCGCGCCACAATGGGCGACGCGACAGACACGTCGGCCCACTTCCTGGCGCCAGTGCTGACCTGCTTGGCCGTCACTGCCCTCTTGCGCCTCGAAATGGGACCTCCACACGGGCCGAGGGCGTCTGGGGTACTCCGTGTCCGTCCCATGGACCACAAACAAAAGACCGGGGACCCCGACGAGGCTATGGCGTACAGTAGCCGCCAGATAGGGAGGGAGGGGGGGGAGGGGGGGGGGCACCCGCAATGGGCTTCGCAGGCACCCGTGTGGGGGCCTGGACACGTGATGGACAACGCGATGGAAAACAATTTGTACAAGAACCACCCATACATCCCCACGGACACCCAGTACCCATCGTGCAGAAAAACCACCCACACAGTGCCGGGGCCGTGGACCTCCTACAAAGGGAAATTCGAAAAATAATCCCCCTCGGGATACCCACTCGCACTGAACAAGCCGGCGGGGGGGTCCAGCGCCGACGCGGGCGGGTCCCCATTGTCTCCGATAGGGGCCTTGGCAGCGTCCACACAGTGTCGCATTGCAGAGACGTCCGCCGCAAACGCCGGTGCCACGTGTGCCACTGGCGGGTGAGCGTCTTGCCACACCGCCCGGAGGGCGAGCTCTGCAACCGCAACAGCGAGTCCGTCGGCCGCGTTGAGTGCCACCACAGAGGAGATCAGCCGCAGGGGCTCTTCGTCGGCTGCCGCCCCTCGGGGTGTCAGACCCGATCCCTGCAGGCGGTCACAAGTGGCCCTGCAGGCAATAAGCATGGCAGTCGGTACATACTGGGCGGCCACAGGCTCTGGCCGCGCCGCCGGCCGGGGGTTGTTGAGACGGCCAGGAACGGAGTACGTGTTGTCCCACTCAAGGGCAATAAAGATCGCCGCCGCAGCCATTCCGCTACGGCTCCTCCCCGCCGTGAGGTCGTTGACGTGGGAGGAGGCGGCGCCGGGGACGCCCGTCAGCAGGCCAAAAAACCGTAGCACGAGCACAAACGTCTCGACGGCACCGTGCAGAGCGCCACCATTGGCCGTATGGATGGACCGACGCGGCATCGTCACGAGTACCGCCCGCGGCGCACGGACAGGGCATACAGGGAATGCACCAGGGACAGGGCACACAGCACACAGGAAGATAATAGCGATATTTAATCCAACAGGATGATCGCGTCTGTCGTCTCGCCTTGCACCTTGTTGACACCCTTTCCACAAAGCAAGCATCCGTCCAGCACCACGTCAGCGTTTGCTCGGTCGCCCCAGTCCGAGTCGCAGCCTGATTGGTCCATTTTTTCGCCGGGGGAGTGTCGGTACGTAGCCTGACCGCGGATGACTTGTCGGTATTCGGGATGGCCGTAAGGCGCTGGCACTGTATCCTTCTCGCGGGACAATCTGACCACGGCGGGTAAATATGACAGGCCAGAGAATCACCAGTTTCATAGTGTTTACATAGGAACCTGCGTCCGTCAGATGGTCCACGAGGTCCCCCATGGACTGTCAAAGCGCGCAAAGGGAGAGGCAGAAGGGCGAGCAATGATCGTCGTGGCCGCTAAATAAAAATATTAGACCCGCACAGGCGAGGAGCTCCTCTTGACGTCCTCGCGGGGTGTAGGGGGTGGACCAAAACGCGGAGGTCAGCAGAGGTTACAGTACTGTATGTACGGAGGCGCGGGGAGCCCCAGCCGGAGATCCGAGCAAGTGTTGTCTTGTTTTTTTTTGTTTTTTTTGTTTGGGCTGGATTTCCAACGAGGTGACCTGTTCATACAGTACAGTACACTGTACGTGCATGGACTCCTCAGCGGCCAATGCGGTGTCCTGGTTTGGGATATGCTACAGCACAGCGGTAGAAGATCAGCCGACTGGGGCGGGCGAGGGCCCAGCTGGGTGCCACCTGCATCCAGTCTCTCAGCCAATGGGAATTCATTCCGTGACGTTGTCCGGACCAGATTTACCATCTCTACACTGATGCTCCCCTGCACGAGGCCGTTCCGCTGCCAGCCGTTCCACAGGCGGCGACGACCGCGCAACAGCCTGCCGTGCATCGCGAGAGCGCGGTGTAGTCGAGAGTTATCGTGATCGCAAATGGCCAGCCGTGTCTCGCCCTCGGTGAAGGACGTGCGCACCGCCACGGGGGATCCACCGAGGTGCGGGGTCGGGCTGTGATGGCGGTGGCGGGGCCGGGCTGTGGCTACACAGACGGGGCGGTTAGGTCGGTGGGCGGGAGTGTGCGGCACGCCCAGTTAAGGGCGGACATCTGGGTCAGAACGGGTGTATCTCATTGGTTGAAAGCTCTCCACAACACCGAGAAAATGCGCAGAGAGACGCGCCAGACAGGCACCAACGGGTACCTGGAAACAGACTGGCGCAAGAGAAACAGAGGACCCCTTACCATAAAAAGCGCTATGAGTTATCCGGTTTTATGCGCGTTTTTTTGTGTCCTGAGCTGCTGTGCTTCACGCTGCTTCATGGGGTAGCAAGCCAGACGTCCGCAAACAGGTAGTCTTTACTGGGCGTGGCGGGGCGGCGACGTTGGTGGGGGGGGGGTTGAGGCGGGGCGGTGTGGAGGGGCCCAGCCGGACACGGCGTCTTCAAGCGAAAACGTTGGCCCGTTCCTGATTAAATGTCATCGGCCGGGCACACGCGCAGGGCCGAAGGGTGGGGTGGAGTGGGGGGTTGTGTGGGCCGTGCGTCCGCACCGTGTGTAAATAATCTCGACGACATCATGCCATGATGGCAAAGCAAGGCGGCCCTCGGGCGGGACGGGGCGGGAAGCGTGGGGGAGCGGGAGGGGGGGGGGGGGGGGGGGGGGGGGGGGTGCCCGCCCCCCATCCCCGGGGACCACAGCAGCGGCTGATGGGTGGGTGAGGGTCGTATCTACAAACCGCGATTCCCCGTGCCCCACGTGTCCATTGCAGCGGCTGAGGGGTGGGTGAGGGTCGTATCTACAAACCGCGATTCCCCGTGCCCCACGTGTCCATCGGCAGGTGGTACGGCCCGTGTGCATTGTCCGAGGCCTGTTACCACAACGGCTTGGTGTGGCACCCGCGTCGAAATTGTACCCCCCCGTTGGCCCTGGTGCACCACAGCGGGCGACGAGACGCGCCACGTGAAAAGCAAAGCCACACCCTGATTGGATGGTACGAAATTACCCGTCTCTGTGGGACGGGGCCCCTGGAGAAGGCAAGGGGGCGTCCGGGGCACGCTCCCACGCCCGCCTCCGACTGACACGGGGAGGGGGGGGGGGGGGGGGTCGCGTATGGGTGTCCGAGCAAGCAGCGCTTGCTTCCACATCATCGGGCGCGCGTCCGTGCTGGTCTCGCGTGAGTCTGGTGTCAATGGAGCTCTGGAACCCGCTATCCCATGCACCGTTAAAAAACGCGGCTTCACAGGCCACCCGCGCACCCGCGTCCTGGGAGGCTGTGGACAGGCCCCACACGCACACTGTACGTGGATCGTCAATCGGTCCACATGCGCGCGGCTCGAGCGCGCGTCGCGATGCGCACAGTAAAAACGAGCACACGGCCACAAATCGCATCTCTTTGCACCTCAGCGGCGACACGGTCACGATCGCCGATACTGCCAACAAATGTGGGGCCCGGCTGCAGTGGGGGGCATACAGTGCTGGCCCTTGTCGCGGGGGGGCAGTTGCACACACATAGAGCATGTCGCCTCAGCCGCCTGGGGCGGCCTGGTCCCCACCCCCACCCACACACAACTCGCCCCCGGGGTTAGACGCTTCCCGGAGAGCGCCCCGCCCGGCCCTTCTCTCTCAACCGTCATTGGAGGCGCACCCCGTCCCGGTTTTTTTTTCCCGTGACGGATGATGGGTGCGCTTGTCGAGCACTGCGGACGGCCCAGGTATGTGCCTCGAGGCGCCGGGGGCGCGCGGCTTCGCACTAATCCCCAGCCGCCCATGGCGGGTAAAGGGGGGGCTTGACAAGTGTTGGGGGCGGCCGCGGCCAGCACCCTGAAGAGCATGGTGCGGGCGGGCGTTCCCGGGGCCTGCAGCTCCCCTCCTCCCTCCAACATGGGCGGGGCCCGCGGGCAAGGTGGACAAACGCGTGGCGTGAAAAAAATGGTCACGCACGGGAGGGTGCTGTGCGTGGTCGAGGAACGTGCTCCTGGAGGGGCGCTAGTGTAGCCGATCCGCCCTTACGGACGCACTCTCTGTGACACACGCCTGTGCACAGGCAGCCTCCAACTCAACCAAACCCGCACCCACACTGTTGGTGGTTGCGCCCTTCCCCGCGCCCACGCGCCAGGGCCGCCGCGCCCCCATCACAATCCTGCCCCACCCCCTTCTATCCCCGCTGGCTATTAAAGCCCTGCCGCGGGTGTGCCTCGGCACGGGGTCGTCGCAGGCTCCCCCACCCACCGCCCGCCCCGCACACGCCCTCACGGCAAAGAGACAGGCGGGCCTCACGGGTGTGCTTCACCCCTGTCGTCCTGGCACCTCTTGCCCGTTCCCCAGTCCTGCCTCACCGCGACCCCCGCCCCTCGATTGGTTCCCCGCGTGCCCCCCCCCCCCCCCCCCCCCCCCCCCACATCGCCGGTGCCTTCCGCCTGGCATCGGGCCCTGATGGAGAACCAAGACGCGCCCAACTCCCCTGCTATGCCCATGATGGCCGCCCCCCCCGCCGCTCGCGGCCCGTCGTGGACCGCGACCCTGCGCGACTGCCTTGCTCGCGACCGCTGGGCGACTCTGCCGACGCACGTCGCCTTTTTTGCGTGGTCGCTATTCACGTCCCTCTTCCCTTTGGCCGCGCCGGTACCGTCCAATGGCGTAGCAACCGACGGGCTGTTCTTGCACACTCCGTCAGAGCGGGTGGAGTTGATGGTCATGCAGCACGTCTGCGACAAGGCCGACCTGCCGGTAGGTAGCCTGCCGTCCTTTGACCCGGACAACTACCCGGGCGACATCCCGACGGCGGTCCGCGAGGCGCTCGAGTACAAAGAGAATGCCGCCCACCTCGAGCGCTTCTTCCGTCGCAAGCACCGGGTACTGGTGTGTGTCTCCCAGGTCGAGTGTGTGTCCATGTCGCACGACAACCTCACTGCCCTGTGTCCGGCGCTTCCCTTGTAATGGTACCAGGTGGAGGTTCCGTACGGCATGCCCGTGGCACTCCACAACGTCGTCTCCCTCCGCGGTAGTCTGCTACAGTCCGACCGGCCTGAAAATGGGGCCGCAGCCGCCTTGTCCAGTTCGTGGCTGCTGAGTGTTGCCGTCGTGCTGGCGGGGTCCGCCGTATCGAAAAAGATTCTGTGGCTCATCCCTCAAGCCTTGGTGGACATCCTCGCCGACGCCGACTATGCGGCGCTGTGCAACGGGGACGACACGCTGCGCCACGTCTTGGGGGCAGCCCTCGAGCTTCTACGCGTGCTGTGGATGGATCAGTACGCGGTGGAGGCATTCCTCGGGGAAACCCCAGACGAGCGGCGCGCCTTGCACTGCGAGTACCGCCCAGAGGGCGGCGCTGGCCGAGTGTACCTGCGGGAAAGCGTGGATCTCCCGGGCCTGACCTGCACCTCGGACGTGCTGGCGGACGTCGTGATGCCTAGCGTGGCGCCGGTGCCTATCATTCCGCCCCCCCCCCATGAGCTTCGGTGAGGGCTTCCCCGCCAGCATGTAGTCGAGTGGTGGCGGAGGTGGTGGCAGCAGTGGCTGGCTCGCCTCGTGTACACGAGGCGGGCATGTGGTAGCCGAGTGCGTGCCCTGACAGCAGGGGGGGGTTCGTGAGTAGGTGGGCTGGCACCGCCTGTGCGTCAACGTTTGCTTGTCCTGTGGGTCGGGTGGCCTTGTGTTTGCGTGTCCAGATGTTCTCTGTGGTCCCCTGCCATGACGGGTTGTCGTGTGTAGATTTAGAAAAAGGGGTCATTGTGGTCGTGGAAAAACGAGCATACTTGCATGCCAACGGCCGGCCAGAACATCAGCCACAGTGCCACACTATATGGCCCCTCCGATGCGAGTGGGTGGAGCACCTGCTGTCCCGTCGCCACTGTCACCGCCCCAACAGCTGTACCGGCGAAAAGGGTGACCGGGCACTGAGGCGGCCTGTATATTAGAGACAGGGGAAATGGACAGCGCAAACGTGTCAGAATGAGCTGGGCCGACCGTCTCCAAATGGGACAGCACGCGGATGGGGATCGGCAACCACCCACTTGGCGCGGGCACGTTCTCGCGCCCGTCACTACCGAGGCGGCGGCGATGGTGGGGGTGGTGGCAAAAAGGGGTGGGGGAGGTGGAAGGACTGGGCATGTCTAGGCGGGCGGCCGTCGCGACTTCGGCGGTCTACAGCAGCACCGGTACGTACGCCCAACGCCGGTCGACAACGGCACCGGTACGCCCGACTGGCGTGCGGCGCAGCCGCCCCGCCATGGCAAGGGCAAAGGAAACCGTCTAGTGAAACCGCGATACACCACCTTGACAAACCCATTGCACAGTATTTGAGAGGAATTGTCAACATTCAAGTGACCAACACCGTCTACTTTATCAGTTGTGCGTGTACTTTGAAATATATTTCCTGCGAGTGCCGCGCAGCGCTCCGTTATGTACATAACAAGACGGGTGCGTGTGACCTCGACCGCTGTCGGGGCATGTCGGTAACCAATGAGATCGTGATAGACAAAAACACAAGCTTTGTTCACGAGTGCCATTCCCACGTACGAAATCGTGCGATCGATGACGTGATCCAATTTTTGATGAATCACGCCCCCATATCATATGATAGTTTTCAGGTTACTTTTTCAACCGATGTCGAGGACTACTTCTTAGTTGACAGATAAACCACATTTCCGTCCAACTGTTTCAGTGTGTACCGTTCGCGATCCTCGCGAACCCACATGAAAATAGTCGCGGCCCGGTGAGATCTGTTGGCATCATGTTATGTACATAACGCGACCCCGTCGCTGTGGTCGGTCCGCCTGAGTGCAGTATGAGTTCTGTAAGTACTTGGAGAATTAAGAGGTAAGTATATCTAGGAGTTTTTGCTACCAGATCACTTCACCTCTGTGGATCTGCGTGGGTGCGGGGCGGAGGTGGGGGTGGGGGTGGGGGGGGGGGGGGGGGGGGGGGGGGGGGTGGGGGGGGGGGGGGGGGGGGGTTGTGAGCCGCGCATTGTTGGTGTGTGTCGAGAGTGGGGTTGGTGGTGGCGGTGGTGGCGGTGGGGGCCAGAGGCCAGCCGACTCCGTTGCCGCCTCCACAGCTACGGCTGCCGCCACGCCGCCACGCCGCCACGCCGCTACGCCGCCACGCAGTGCCAGCTGGTGCGCGACTTGAAGCCTGGGCCGGCGATCGCGGTCGGCACCGCGTCGGCGGCGTCGGCCGCGGACCGTTTCCTGCGGACAATAACCCGGTTTTTATGCTGGTTATTTGGCCCAGGAAATACACATTGCAGGCCAGGAAACGCCCAGGAAACCCTCTCAATGAGACAACGAATCGATAACGGAACGCCGTTGAGAGTACACCAGAGCAGAGAACATGACGTATGCTGTCCTCGGGAGCATCTGTGATGTAAGAACGCGGCAGTGACGCCACGATCCAGCACTGACGGTTCGGTTGCACAGAACGTCTCGGATGCGCTCCCCAGAAACGCCCCGACTCGACGCCGGGCTGTCCGAACGCGGCGGGACGCGCATATGTCGAGCAGACACCCGGGCGTTCCGGGCTCGGGCTTTCGTCAGGTTCAGATCCGGCGAGATGCTGCAGACGAAGCGGCAGGAGCATCCAGATTGCGTCTGGTTGACAGTAAATAGTTCAATGGACAGGATGACTTGTAGGCACCTCTCTTCGTCATGAACTTCACTTAAATGAGACCACCTTTCCTGTCCAGTATATCCACGGGGACCATTCTAACTCCTATAGACTGGGGCGGGAGCTTACTTAAACGGCATGCTTAGGGAAAGACTTGTGCCTAATACATGTATAGAATGATATAGTGTTTCCCGGGGGCTCAACCATCCTTTCCCCACAAGGATAACTGTATGTACACCTGACACGTGCTGCGGGCTTCTCGATGCTACGGCCGTGCATGATGTGCCCTCTCGTATCTTTCAGAGTGCAGCCAATGGCCGCGGTAGCTGGGGTTTGGGTGGGCTTGCCGCTCGCCTGGCGAGCGTCGTCGTCTTTTTCTTGTTCGATGGGTCGAGCGACGGAAGCGGCGGAGGCGGCGACGGCGCAGCCTTTCGGGCCTCACCGCCGCCGCGGATGGTCTACCCGCACACGTGCGGTGGATGTGGTACACGGCCGAATTCGGGAGGTATAGCGCCAGAGGCGCGTCCGCGTCCGCAGTCAGCTCCGCGACCGCGGCGGCTGACGGGCCCAGGAGCTCCGCGAGGGGCGCCCCACGGACCGGCGCGGATAGTGCGGCCGCGGACAGCTCTGCTGCCCAATGGGAGCGCCCGCGGGGCGCGGTATTGGGCGTGGGGGTTACTCCGGGCGTGTTTGTGTCAGATCACGCGCTCTCCGCCGCGGGCCGGACGGTGGTGGCGGCCGCCGCTGGGGATGGCGAGACGTCGGTGGAGGCAGCCGATGGGACGGTGGCGGCGGGTGTGCTGACGGCGCTGGACGTCACGGCGGACGTACTCCCTGCGGCGGAGGGCGCGCTCTTTAGCGGGGGATACTTCCAACCCCCCGAGGCCCCTCCAACGCTCACCGGCGCCGCCGCCGTCTCGGCTTCGGCAACGACGCGCCAAGACAGGTGGCGACGCTGGACGGCGGCGGTGGCTCTGGGCGGGCCGGGGGCTGGCGGCCTGCCCGCCACGACGGACATGTTGGCGTCGGCGGGTTGTGGCGGGGTGGGTGGTGGCATCGGCGGCGGAGTGGTTTCACTCGGCGGAAGGGTCCGAGCCCCCACCCGCCGGCCACGCGACGACGGTCGCGGCCGCTGTTGCGCCATGGGAGCCGAGGCGTCGGTGCTGTGCTGGGGGCCGACGGCATGCCCGTCGTGGCTCGCCAGGTGTCGGATGCGGGCGTCCTTGATGGGGCTTGGGGTGTCCGAGGTGGCGCTCAGGGTGTTGTGGGCAGTGCGGGTGTTGTGCTTGGCGGCAGGGGGCTTTTCCGCCCTGTCGTGCCCCCCACGCGCACCAACCCCGACGCCGCCGTCATGGCGACCAGCGGCCGCGGCAGGGTAGGGGCGGCGGCGTCCAATGGGGGCGCCGAGTTGACATCAGCTGCCTGCAATGGCGTCGAGGCGGCAGGCGCGTTGGCGGCGGGAGGCGGTGGGCGTGGGGGTGATGGTGGCGAAGACGGTGGGTGGGGATGGCTCGGCGGGGCGCTTTACCGCACTGGGGCGCACGCCCCGCGGTGGCGGACTTGGTTAGCGGAGACCGCTGCGCTGCGTGTGTTTCCGGCCGCTCGTCGGGGGTGTCGGTGGGGCGGAGCGTGGAAAGCGGCGCGGCAGATGCCGTCTGCCACGGGGAGAGGATGGTGGTGGGTTGCGAGGGCCACCGTGGTGTTGTTGGAAAGGGCTTTGGGGCCGCTGCAAGTGATGCTGCCTGTGTGCGGGTAGCGTTCCCGGTAGTGTTCGTGGATAGCAACTCATGGCACGCTGTTGAATGTGTTGTGGGGTTGGTTGGCGGAAGTCGTGCAGACCGTGGTCCTGACGGGGCAACGCACGGCAACGGGGTTTTTTGAACAGGCGCGGCACAGGCAACGAAAGCAGTCTAGCACGCAGCACGAAGGACGTGCTTGATCGAACGCGAGGGCGCCACTCACAGACCCACACACGCAAAACACACACACGAAAAGGCATACAACGATGGCGTCTGGGGGCGGGTGGAGCCCCCGTGGGCCCCATGGGGCGGCCGCCCGGCCGAGGACGCCACCTCCTCCCTCGTCGCCGCCACTAGAGTGGCGTCGATTGGCCGACGCGAGCGGCCGGCAGAGGCGGCCGGCCCCGCCGCCATCACCGCCGCCGCGGGCCCGCGGTGGCGCCCCTGGCTGGTGCCCCGGGTGCCGCCCGCAGCTGCGTCGGCGGCTGCGGCCGCTCCTGCGGCAGCAGCACGGCTGGCGGGCCTTGGCGCGACGGGGAGGGCGGTGCCTCGAGGCGCAGAGCCCCGCCCCGGTCGCTCGCCCGCGTAGCCGACGCGGGGGCGTTGCTGTCGGCGGCACCGCCGGGGGGAGATGCGCGCGAGTGAGGCCGCGGCGCTGCTCGCCGCTTGTGCAGGGCCGCTGTCGGGTGTAGCTTCCATCACGGGCGCACCGCCGCCGGCGGGCTGCGCCGTGAGGGGCGGGGGGGGGGGGAGCCAGAATTGGCCACGCCGGCCAGCGCTAGCGCCATTCGCGCTGCCACCGACGCGGCGTCGACGGGCGGGTCGGCCGACGGCGGCAGCGCGTGTGTCCGTGCGGCCTCCGACGCGGACGCGCCGCGAACGCCCACCGCGGTGGTGCCACTGATGTGCCCGCAGGCAGGGAAGGGGTCACCCTGCGAGTGGCCGTCGCGCGCCGACGAGCGGGGGTCGGGCTCCCCCGCGTTGCGGCGGCGGCTGAGCGGTGCGTCGCCGGCTTTTGTGGCGGGGACGCCTGCGGCCGTCACGGAGTCGCCCCGCCCAAATGGGTGAGGCGCTTTGCCCTCGGCGCCCCCCGCCCCCGTGTGGGCCTCCCCTGCTGCCCCCGCGAACTGGCGGGCCGTGCCCCCGGCGGGTGGCGGCGGCGGTAGTGGCGGCGGCGGCGGTGGTGGGGATGGCAGGGCGCGGCGGGGGCCGGCCGCTACTTCGATTACCCGGCCCCAGGGGCTTGCTCGTTTGTTTGAGTCGCTGACGCCGTGCCCCCCCCCCCCAACACCCCCCGGCCTCATCGACGCGGGTGGTGGATCTCCTCAAAAAAACCTGAAATATACAAAAGAATAAATTGGAAACAAACATGCAACAGGCTCGAGCTGTTCTCCAAAGCCATCGTGGCGGGCAAAGCCAAATAGTGCGCATGGTCGGCCGTCTTCACACCTCCGACACCTCCGGGAGCTTGCCCTTGCCCGACAGCACACGCGGCTCCACCGTTCGGTACACCGTGTCTATGCCCTCCGGGCCGTCCACACGGAAGCCCAGGTCCCGAACGAGGCCGTCCTGCAAGCGATAGATCCAGCCGTGCACGGACACAGGTTGACCCGCATTCCAAGCCGCTTGTACCGCTGGTGTCGCGCACGTGTTGTGAACCTGCTCCAGCACGTTCAGTTGCACGAGGCGGTCCCGGCGCAGCTCGTAGTCCTCAATTTGGGACAGCTGCACGGCGTGGCGGCGGCGGATGTCACGGATGTGGGTCAGCCAATGGTCGACCACGCCAACACGCTCGTCGTTCATCGCTGCGGTAACAGCACCGCAATAGTCATGCCCCACGACGAGAATGTGCCGAACCTTGAGCACCTTGACCGAGAACTCAATAGCCGAGAGCACATTCAAGTCCTGTGGGTACAAAGCATCCGCGAAAAGGACGAAAAAATACACAAGGGCCCTGTGTCAGAAACAGGAGGGCAGGTGCAGTGCAGGAAAGTTGGAGCACACACCGACAATGTACATACGAGAGCTCTATGACAGGGCGATACACGTACCGAGTGGCTCACGACGTTGCCAACGTTGCGGTGCACGAATAGAGCCCCTGGCGGCAGACCGACGATAAGGTTGGCGGGTACACGGGAGTCAGAGCCTGTCGCAGAGGAATCAGAATGAGCGAGGTCACGACAGCTCAACAAGACATGAAGATAACAACAGTGCATACAGGGCGCCATAAGTAGGTGAGCGCATTCTCCGAACTGGAAGCCAGTGAGAGCGCCTTGTAGACGCCATAACAAGTAATGCGACACAAGTGGAGTGGAGAAGGAAACGTACATCCAATCCACAGGTACTCGGGTGTCTGACCGCCAACGTGCTGCGAGAAGTAGTTCTCGTCCTGGTCAGTCATTTTCTTGCTCCACTCGAGGTTGTTGACGAAGAGTTCGTTCAGGGAGCTAGACGCCATGGATACCTTTGCGGTGGAATGGACGTCGCGACCGACACGCGACGGTAGTACAGAGCGCGGGCGTGGGCCCACCCCGATGGACATGGCACGTCCTGCACGGGCGCGACGCACTAGCGGCGTGGGCGCCATGAAGGCCACCGAGGGCGCCATGACTCTCGCGCGTGGAGAAGGAGATATGGGGGATAAGGGTGGCCGTTGAGAAGAAACGGACGACGTCGGCAGCTGCGATGCAGTCGAGGAGCGAACAATGCTGCTTCCCAATGATCCGGTATGTCAGCCTAAATAGCGGGCTGGCGCGCCTACCGTGGCAGTCAATGTGGCTAGGGGGCGCGACGATCTCAGGCATATCTGGGTGCCTCGCGCCGCACCGGCCCGGCAGAGTAATGCTATGACCCCCGCTGTCGCGCGAGGGACACGTCCAGTGGGGCGCCAACTGCGGTGATGTGCGGATGAGCGTTGCGGGATATCTATGGCGGTCACACACCAGTTGCCCGAGAGGGTTAGCTCGTTTCGCATGATGCCTCAAGGGTGAGTCAGATGAGTCACAGATGCCACGTCGCTACTCACCGAGGTTGTGAAAGATTCCCAAAAACGTTGGCGACACGTGGGAATACGACGGAGAACTCCCCCAGGCGAGGCCACACCCCGACGCGATGGACTGCGCCGCCACCGCCGCGTGGGCGGCCGCATCCGCCACCGGGTCGTTGCACGCCGCGGAAGCGGCGTTCCACGGTCAGGAGGCGTACGCGCTCGCCAAGCACCTCATAAAGTACCAAGCGCTCTTGTCGGGCCCGAAGCCGGTCGCGAGGCGGGGGGGTTGCTGTTGTACGCGCACGCGGACGCGACGGACCTCCACACGCAAGACGTATGAGTGCGGCACCATGGCGTCGGGCGCGAAGGGGCGGTGCCGGTCAGGGTCGTTTTCGAGTTCGTCCAGCCGCCGCCGTCGCCGTCTCCGCCCGGGGAGGCGCGGGGTGCCGCGCCCCCGCGTTTGGGATGGACGTCGCAGGAGGGCCGGGGTAGGTGGCCGCCAACAACGTTTTTCTGGACGCTGCTCGGGGGGGGGGGGCGGGATTGCGTGGCGCTGGGGGTGTCGGGGGGGGAGCCCGGCGTGACGTCATTTGAGGGATGGGGGGCGTGCGGTAGCGTCGAAGAGAGGGCGGGGGGGGGTGGGACGCGTCGGGAGAGACGCGCACCGGGCTGCGGGGCGCGGTCAGTGGATGGGATGCAGGCGGGGCGAGGGACAGATGCGCCTCAAGTGAAGGGAAATCGCAGGCTCCACTTCGAACACCGTGTTGCGCGCCCCGTCAATGGCCACGTCCAGGCGGCAGCAAAACACGTGCTGGTGCATGCACACCACCCGGGGGACCTCCACCGGCTCCCCCGCCGCGTGCGACAGGGTGGCCCCAAAGTAGTGGATGGCGCCGAGGCAGTCGTAGCCCAGGGCCAGCGACACGGCGCAAACGCCCAGCCCACAGTCCCCCAAATCAAACGCGCACTTGCGGGGGTGGGGCCCCCCCAGGTCTCCATACGGGACGGCCATCTCCACCAGGCTGGCCCGGTCCACCACCCGCCGCCCCCCGTGGTAGAGGTTGTGGAGGACGAGGCCCTCCCGGGGGTTAAAGCCCACCCGAAAGGTCCACTCTTGCCAGGCCACCGCCCGGCCGGCGACGGCATACGACGGCACGTCTGGCTGGACGACTGATAGCGGCGACGGGGGGTCGGCGCGCCACGTGCACGGGAGGGCGGTGTTGCGTCCCACCTCCCGCCTGCGGTAGTTCATGTCCGTCTGTGCGGGCGCGCCCGCCGGCGGTAGCTCGTCGGCCCCGTGGATGGCCACCACCGCCTGGGCGTTGACCTCCACAATGGGCAACAGGTCGAGCGGCTGCGCATAGTGGTTGTCGTCAAGGGAGTAGCGGAGGTAGAGGAACATTTGCATCAGGCGGAGGGGGGATGGGGGCCCCATCCGCACTCCCGGCCGCCCGCGTCCCGCCCCCCACCGCCGCCACCGCCGCCACCGCCGCCGCCGCCGCCGCCGCCGCCGCTGCCGCCCCCGACGTCGTGCTAGGCGACCCGTCGGGGGGGCTGCCACCGCTGCTACTGCCGCTGCCGCCGGCACCCCCACCATTCGCCGGCACCCCCCCCCCCCCCCCCCCCCCCCGCCTCCTCTCGCCAATACAGGGGCGGGTAGTCGCCATAGGTGAGGTGGACGCTCCCCGGGTCTGCCACCAGCTCTGCCTCCCCCCCCTCCCCCACCCCGTACCGAAGGCCGGCTGCGTGCCGGCGGGAGGACCTCGCGCAACACCATCACTGCCGAGAGGTAGAATTCGCCGTCACGGCGAACAGCAGTCGATGCAAGCACCACATACATAGCAAACGGACTTTAAGGCCAAAAGGACTTTCGAACTCGCTCAGAATAAGTCTCTGCGTACGTCCTTCTGTCAGACTTTCAGCACGATCCCGATTTGAGGCTGCTAGGGACAAGTAGGGCGCACATGCTGCAAATGCGGAAGTCTGCCCGGCCGCCCGCCAATTCCTGCTTGGTTCGTTGGCTGCCCTGCGCGTCCCGACGGCGCTTCGCGCGTCGACGGCGCTTCGCGCGTCGTCGAACCCAGTCTGCACACCCATTGGTCCGGCGTTATCACGTCACAGGGCACGATGCCGGGGGGGGGGGGGCGGAGAGAACGAACGGCGGGCGCCATCTCCGTTTGAGCTTCCCGCCTGGTACCGTGCTGGTGACCAGCACACAGAGCCGCGCGCGCGTGCCGTGCAGCACCGCAAGAGGCCTGCGCGCGCCGTGCAGGACCACATGGGGCCCGCGCGCGCGCGCCACCAATCACCAGCAACGTCCCGCACGTCCTCTATAGTGCGTCCCGTAAAAAGTGGACGTGCTCGTGTCGTGATCATGTCAAACATCGGCCACTGGACCAATCAAACGCACACTACACGACCCGTGCACGTCTACTTTTTGCGGGACGCACAATACCTTGACGCGGTGCGGTGCCCCACCAAGGTGGCGAGAGGCGGTGAGCCCGACGGCAGTCGGTACCGTCGTCGGCAATGCCGGGCATGGGGGGGGGGGGGGGGCGCCTGGGATCCGCCTCCCCTCTCCACGTGAGCTCCCGGGCCTGCAACGCTGGTCGACCGCCCTACAACAAAAATAGCCCGGATATCCGGGTTCTGGGTCCCGTAATCCGGGTTTTTTCCCGGATTACGACCCCCCCCCCACCGGGGCCCCTCCCTGATGAATTTTCCAGAGGGGTGGTTGCGGAGCTCTTTTATTCCACGTTTTCGACCGGACGTCCTGGCCTGATGGAGAGCCCCCCCCCCCCCTCCCCTTGTCGGCGTCCGTGCCCCGCCTGCCCACCCCCCCACCTCATTCGCTCCCACGACGCCCCCCTCCCTTGCGCAGCGCAGTCGCCACGCCGCCGCGCCGCCGCACCTCCGCGCCGACACGCTCTCACAACAGCCAAGCTCCGTGGACCAATGGCCAGGCTATTCGTGAAAACTCGTGAGAGCTTCCCAGGTGTCGCGGTGCCGCCGCCCGGCCTCTGCGAGCCAGAAGGTATGCAAATTCGGGATGGGGGTCAGTGCTGCGAGTCGTCCGCGTAGCCCTTCGCAGGCCGCTGCCATTGCGGTGACGAGCGCAGGGCAATTTCGACCAGAATGTCACGAGATCCAGTGATGGGGGGCGGTTAAGATCAGGCGCTTTAGGCGCGCGGGGGCCGGAGGCAGACGGGAGCTCTCTGCAAAACTGGCGAAGAGGCTGATATCATTGGAAGATAGCAGGTGGCGCGCCGTAGCCAATGACAGGTCATCATTGATCCCCGAGTCGCGAGATCCTGTCAATATTCGGGAATGGGATGCATGGCTCAGGCTCAGCGTGGAAAACGGGTGGATTGGAGAACCAACAGCCCTCGCTGAATGATGACCAATCCTTTATGTCTCGAGTCTCCCATTGCCGCAAGTGATCACCCTCACCCCCAGCTCCCCGATCCAAGCGGTACCCTAAATACAGAAGGTGTCCCCGCGGCTCTCTCCTTGGTAGAGAGACCCGCGCAGTGGATCCAGTTTCATTTTCCCCATGACAAAATTGGGGAACAGCATTAGGATAGATCGAGCGGGGGGAGAGCTCTCTGACACAAATGGCGAAGATGCTGACGTTGATATCAATCTATCTATGTATTTAGAAGATGGCGAGCTGGCCATTGGAAGGTAAACATTGATCCAGAGCCGAGAGCTTGTCAAACCCGCTAGATACGGGTGGACGGGCTGAGGAGCCAGTAAATAAATAGCAGAGGGCGCGCGACGCAGGGTACATTGCCATTGCTGATTCTTGACTAATTCTCATAGTCTCGAGTCATCAGTTGCAGCCTTAGTTCATGCTCACCCCTCCTCCTCCCCCCCTCGCCTCCTCCGCCTTTTTCCCTTTCCCCATACCCCCTCCCCCTGCGGGCACCCGGGGCCGGCCCTTGAGGCTCTTTGTCGACGAAGACGCCTCAGTCAATTCAGCTGGGTGATCCCACACAAGTAGTTTAGAGGAGTAGCCGCATATCAAACAGATTAGAATGAAATATAGACGCGAAAGGATCTGTAGCCGACGGGCAGCGAGGAATTTGCACAGATTCATCTAAGCTGAGCCTCAATGAGTACGGGTCAAGCCTTCCCAGTTCCGACCACTGGGTGACGACATCATCTGCCCAGCAGCAAGCCAGCAGGTCATCTCTTTGAAGCTACTAAAAACTAATTTGCGGTAGTAAACGACGAGCGAGACAAGGCGCTATGTCTCATGCTTTTGGGACAAAACGCAGTGTGCACTGCACAACATCAGAGTAGTGTACGACGTGCCGCAGATCCTGTGTACTGACAAATATCCATCCCGCGGAAAAAAGAATGGTGTTTATGTATTCCAACAATCACACGGTTGTATGAGTACGTAGGCGTGTAGACAACTTTGAACAAGGCTGCCCGCGAAAGATTTTGACGTTTTTAATTTGGATACACAACATTGTATATCAACTGAAGTTTTGTTGAAACACTAATGTATACCTAATTTAGCGACTGCCCCTAAAGGTACGCTGATCTTAACCCGGATATCCGGGTTATCTTGTGGAAAAACCCGGATGTAGGGGTTCCTCCAAGGAGAATCCCGGATATACGGGTTCTCAGGTGCAGGAATGGGGTCTGCTGTTGGAGTTGGCTGACCACTTCAGGTCATGAGAGTGGCTCTCACGCAGGCTCAGCGTTGTCTCGATCGCGTCACACTTGGTTGCAGCCGCTGTGATGAGAGCCTCGGGCCAAGAGATGGCGTCTACGCCACAGCATGAGTAGCGGTTGCGAACACTTCTGGCGGGCGACAATGCTCTCCGATGATGGCTTGAAAAATCATATTGAGGGTTTTCGACGAGTTCCACATGGGTCCTCCGTCCAGTACAGAAAACCCCGATATCCGGATTATTTTTGTTGTAGGGAGGGCCTCGACCCGCCGCGGTAGTTCTAGCCTTCTTTTCCTCATTTCCCACGCCGGCAGGGCGTGGGGGGGGGGGCGGGAAACGCGGGGGGGCGGTGGTGGGGGCAGCGGGCAGGCGCCCAGCCGGCAACGTCCCCTGCGATACAAGTTAGGTCACAGATAGCACACGGAAGAGAGCGTGCACGAGTCGATATATAGGATGTGGGAAAGTGAAGCGTCGGCCTGTAGCCACTTTTTTTTTTTTTGAATACTACAGCGCACGCATCTTTCGAGCTCTCTTCGCTTTCACAAGGAGGTTTCCAGTGACTGTGTCTTATTTTTCTCATAGCCGCCGCCCACTTCGGAGCACGACGAGCCGGTTTTCATACATAGACATGGAGTCAGTTTACATAAAGACAACGGCTTTTAGTACGCTGTTGGGGCCTGTTCCAAGACTACGCTGGAGCAGACTCCGCAGAATAAAGTCCGCTTGAAGATACGCTCTCCTGGGAGATATTCAGAAGGTCGCTTGTTCCGATCCGCTGATGTGCCGATACGCGAACGCTTTTCTGTAAATGCGCTGAAGAATGGTACGCTTGGTATGTATAAGAAATGGTACGATTGAAAACCCCTGATCTATTGCAGTTTTCCGAATAATGTCCCATGTGGACAAGAGCAAGAGAAAGTGTACAAGAGCAAGGGCCAATCGCATGCTCGCAGCAGAGAGCTGACCAATGGCGTGCTGCAACACGTGTGTCGGAAGAACCTGATGATTGGCTATGGTCACAGCTGCTCTCGCAACGAACGCTGGTTGGTCAAAACACTCTTGTTTTTTCATCAGATATCGCCGGTTGGCCCTTTAACTCAGGTCATCTCTGTGATGAACAGTTCGAAGCGCTCAGCCGGTGCCTGTTCTGCCCTCGAAGTGGTCAGAAATCCCGAGAGAACCCCCGATCACACTGTTCGTACAACAACGGACCCTCATGCACAGCAGTCATTGGCCAGAGAGGCAGCATCTGAGTCATATCATTAGTCAAACACAGTTTTCTCTTGCTATTGTCCACATGGGACAAAACTGGAAGAACTGCAATATTCTACCGCAGTCAAGGTTTCCAAAATCCGCTTCCAAGGATTCTGGAATCCTCAGAAAAACTTCTGATGCCTCTTGCACGTCCGCGAAAAAGTATACATGCAGAAAATGACCTGAAAACCCCCCCCCGCAATATGCCTCGCAATCCGCGGGCCAGACGAAACTTGGCTTGGGTCTACAGACTGCATCGCAGTATCGATGCACAGGAGTGAGCCTTCCAGCCTACTGATCGTCCTTCGCGCCCCTGTGTGGGGACTGCTGTGATGAGGACCACAGCCGGGAGAGAACATTTCGGTAACTATTGCTCGTCGACCCATAACCACCGAGGCATTTCCTAATCCTGGCTTGGACGGGGGGGGGTTTCGAATTTGGCTGGACGCCCAACACGGGGACCCATTCTTTTCAGGAACTATTCCAGTTCCTGAATTAACTTCGAGGATTTTTTTTTTTGTCAGGGAAGGGCTGGGGGGCCTGGTGGCTCGGAGGGGTCATTCTGACTGATGTGACGGCAAGCAGTGGGCCTCACGGGATCGTCTGCTGATGGCCTCTCTCAAATGCTCAATCCGACGGGCATGCCCGCAGGTCCATTGGTTGCCGCTACAAGGGCTTGTTCCAATCACCAACCGGGATAGCGATCAGATCAAGGCATCGTCCGCAGGAGCACTTGGCTCGGCCTCTCATTGGACAACGACTCGAACGCGAGATCGAAAAAAAGTTTGATACGCGTCGGAGACTGGCCCACGCGCACATATACTGTTTGGCGGACGTGCCAGTGCGCGCCCTCGTTCCTGGCGGGTCGTCGGGCGCGACTAGGGCGGGATCTACTTTGTTTCTTTCAAACTCTCAGAGGGGCGCTATTTCGCGTCATGTCGGCCGTCCCGACTTGTCGTCTGGGGGGGTGACGTGGCCCGTGCGTAGCACGGTCACACGGGCGCGGCGATGACCGCCCACGGCTGCTTGCGAAAGAGGCGGCTGGTGGCTGGGAAGGCTCCGCCGGCAGGCGCCCCGAGCTGCTCAAGCGTTCCGGCCGTGTCTACTGTCCCTTTCATCAAGCGCAGCGTTCTTTTGCGCTTTGTGGTTGATACAAACGAAGTGGTACTTGAGGGTAGCCAAAAAGCTGTACAACAAGAGTGACGGACGAGGGCAAGGGGGCGCCTCAGGCAATCTGGTAATCTGAATTTTTTTTTGTGTCTGAACTAATGAAGTCTTGCGTGGGGCTCCGATGGGCGCGTGGGGGCGCGAGAGCACTTTGGAAGTCGTCATTAAGGCGAGACGAAGGCGCTCGGAAACGGTCGCGCCTTGTGCCCCGCCCCAACAGAGCGTTACTGCCAGCCCTACATTACTCGAAGATGTGGAAAAAAAGTATGATGGCTCGCTTTAAAACATACAATGTCGGCTTCCTGACCATCTTGCGGTCTAGACATAGCCCACTGGCCCAGGTGGTGCAAAAAGTAGTTGCGCGTGCTTTTCAGGCCTTCCACCCAAGATCATACTTTCATCAATTCAAGTACCTTGGGTTAACAGGAATTGAGGATGTAGATAAACTGAGGGGCTGACACCCCTGCCGTCCTAGCAGACTGTCGCAATGGCAACATTAGGGGGAGGATGGGCCACCACTGGCTGGCCCCTCACGGGATATGGTAAGAGAGGCGGCCCTCCACGGTGGGTTCCCCCAGCACCTTCGAGCCCCCTCTCTTCTCAGAGAGATTCATTTGCCCTTACCGAGGCGGCAGGCACGGCCACTCCCCACGCCTAGTTAAAACGGCATTTTTGGTGCATCCTGGGTTTCAAGGGCCACCACGTCTCCTCATTGGCCCACGGAGGTCAATTCGGTAGCCGGGTGAAGCAAGTCTTGCACTGCATTGGCTGGAAGGCGTGGTGCCAGGCAATTTGCTTCCTTCGGGCCTGAAGAGGTCGAAGAATACCCACGTGCTCACCAGCACCCGTTGCCGAGGTCGTGTGGGGCATGTCAGAGTAGAAACGAATGGAAGAGAACGCAAAGCAAAGAGTCAACCATTTATCAGAGAATGGCTTATCCAAGCACCCACTCCACCTTGGTGATATGCCACCCTCCCCGCCTCTAACGCTCTCACACAGCTCCAAGCCCTCTACCCGCGCCCAGCGCACCCCCCGAACGCTCACTGACCATGACACCGATGGTTGGGGAGGTCAAACAGGGGTGGGTCCGGCGCCGGGGGCGTCTCTTCGCGGACCGGGGGGGTACGATCCCCCCGCCACGGCGCATTTGCCACCTCTGGCGGTGGTAGGTGCCTCGGCGTTTTCCGCGCTTACCGGCCATCCAGCCACGCCCGAGGACGCTTGTGAAAGGAGGGGGAAAGTCGGTGGATTCGAGGGCGGGGGGGGGACGGAGACGGCGCGGGGGGAGAGGCGGACGCACAATAGGGGGGGGGACGCTGAAGCGCATGATCCATGTGCGTGCGGCGCCAGTGCCGCGCACAACCGCCCCTCATGCGGTTGTGCGGGCTCTGTGGGGTGGTACTCATATTGGGGCCACAAAAAAGCACCAACTTTCTTCTTGGCCAGTCACAAGGCTCCACGTTGCTTTGAAGACGACAGGGTAAAGAAACCTTGGATGCACACCTTCACTCAAGGTCCATTCCATATAGATAGTCACCTGAGGCGACCCAACTTCATACCCCCCGCATGACACAGTTTATCATGGGAGCCGCCAGGTTCTTTTTTTTCGAGTACAGTGCTTATAGGCATCATTTAGCATTATTTATATGCGTTTTTGGTCATGGTCCCGTACGCTCAAAAATAAAACACTCCGTTTGTAGGCAGGACCACCGCGCATACCAGTCGCATATGTCAGCAGCTCGTCCGTTTTTTCGACTTCTTAGTTGCACTTGTACGGCTCGCCGTGCGTTAGTCGCCTGGGGGTCACGGCAGAGTAGGTTCTTTTATTGTGTCACGTTATCTTGCTTCTCTGTTGCGACAGAGAATAACACGCGGCTTGTTGTTCTTCTCCGCCACATCCGACAAAAAATCGGCTACGGGGGCTACCTAAAAGTACAATGACACGAAAAAAGATATTGTGGACTGAGAAATGTTGTTTTGAAGCGCTGTCGTGTCTGCAGACACGCCTCTGCGCTTCACCCATCGTCAACAGGCGCTCTTGCACCGCGGTTGCACCGCAAACTGTACGCTACCACCTCCCCCCCCCCTAATCCCTCTGCCCCCGCAAGCTGCGCCCTAAAAGAGGGTTTTGACACGGAAGAGGGGAGTGGAGAGGGGGGGGACGACGACAGTGAGGCGGGCGCCGGGAGTGGCCTCAGTGTCATGGACATGTGACGTCCGTGTCCCGGAGTCCAGTGCCGTCGCCTGTTTCGTCTGCGTTGTCAGGGTACAGTTTACCTCGGATACTCTTTGCTGCCGCCAGTTGGTTGATGCGATCCCACAGGAGGGAAATCTCACAGGTGGTCACCACTCCTCAAACAATGAAGAGTGGGCCGCTGCCGCGCTGTGGCGAAGGCGACGGTGAGGAGCACAAGGGCGGCCCAGCCCGTGATCACAACGACGGGAGTATGACCGGCTGTCACGTCGACGCCATGCGCGGCGAGATTGCGGTAGTGATACGGTGGTCACTGCTCCAACTCCTGATTAGATGTGGAGTCGGTCATCATCTAACACCCGTTCGGCAAAAAGCGAATGTCGGCCAAAATGATGTCAATCGGCATTCAGACGCGACCGCGCCTCCGGATCGCATCAGAGGGCCCAGATGACCCCGCGTTGCGCTTCGGGCGTGCGCACAGGCGCAAGAACATAGCCTTGGGTCCTGATGTTTTCATTCCTGGCCCGGAGCGCGGTAGGGATCATTCTGACCAAGTTAGAGCTGTAGCTCATGAGATGCGGCCGAGAGAGAAATCATTTTTCAAGTGACTAGCTATATGGAATGGACCTTTAGGCGTGTCCCACACAGCAGCGCAGTGGTGCTTAAAGGGAGGTTCAGGAAAAGCCTGCTTTGCCCTGTTTATGGACCCACAGGGGAGTCCACAGGTGGTTTGTGGATGGCCGTGTCACGCCGTTTTCTCTCGGTTTTTGCGCAAATGCTGAGGACCCTCTGCAAAAACTTGCGGGGCACACGTTTGCGGGAAGGCTCCGAGTGACGACTTCGCGAGGATCAGCCATTACAAGCTCAGCACGCGGTCTGGTCTTGATGACTGGGCGAGTATCAGCCAACCAGCACTCTTTAACGTCCAGCACCTCTGTATGAGAAATGCGCGTTTTTAGGCCTCTTCCACAGTGGGTTTCTCGTTTCCACAATATTCTGCTGGTCTGGTTTGACAGCTGCTGTGGGTCGCACACGACGGTGATGGTCGGGCGACACACGCCCTCCGCGCTACATGCTTTTATAGCACAGCGCATGGTGCTTCACGTGATTGTCTTATGCAGCACGTTCGTCGGCCGACGTAACGGCCACAGAAGGTACGCAAAAAAAATAGAGAATGCTGGGGCGGACGGTACCGTGAGGGGGTGTCCGCAATCGCATCCGCAACCCGCAAACCCGATTTAGGGCGTTTTCTTGAACCTCCCTTTAAGCACCACTTGGCAGGGCGCTGCAGGAGCCTGTCTCACTGACTGGGGGGGGGGCCTGCAGTCCTCTCCCCCATCCGCACAGCTCACTGTAAAGGTCCCAACCCGCGGTAGGATACTTATTCGCGCTGTGCTGAACGTTCATCTTGGCCAGCGTCGACCGGGGCGCGTCGGCGGCGGCGGCCACAAATGGACGATCCGCCTCGTGACTGTTCCAATCTTTGTGGCTCCGAATATGGTAAGTATATCGGACTACCGGACTTGATGAGCTGATTTTCCCAGGGCTTGCTCATCGCGGGCCTCACGCGCTCACGCGGGCACCTCCGCTCAGGTCCAATGGAAGCAGTTCTTGCGGTGGTCCGGGGTAAACCGAACTGAGTGCCGCCCGACGGCGCCTCACGATCTTCATGCGAGGCACACCCCCCACCCCCCCACCCCAATTGTAAAGTCGGCAGGATCGGTAATCTCATTGGGTTACCGACATCGGAAAAGTTCGTTATCCCGACCGTTATCGGTAAGGCACGTCCGACTTGTCGTCGGTACTGTCAGTACCTCTACAAGACTTACACAAGAGAGTACCAAATTGCACGAAGTTCACTACGATTGGCATTTTGTCCCTGCTTCTTGGGCGCAGGCTGCCAGCGGTACCTGAGCGGGCAAGCGCTCCGCGGGCAGAGGCCCGCGCAGGATGTGGCCGGGTACCCTGAAGCGGTCCCGTTCTATATACAACGGCTCTTCAACTCCGGCCCGCCATCCTCCGACAGAGTTCCTCATTTGGAGGGTGAGCGGATGGTAAGCGGGTCGTTGCGGAACTGCGGTTGCTGATGCAGTCCTGAACGCGTCGCCGTTCGTCCTTTTCGTGGTCGTTCACCACCGGCAGTGGTACGAGTTTGGGCGGCGCTTTGCAGCGTGGGCTGAACGATTTGACATGACGATTCCCGTAACGGAATATTCTGTGTCGATATCGGTACACCGATCGTTAAGTTTGGGAGCCGATCGGCAAACGGTTAGCCTACTTTGGAAATGTCGGTAAATGCCAACCTGCCCCACTGAACCTGTCAGTGACCGCAACCCGTGTCTCAGACAGGGCGTCGATCTCCCGCGTCTCTCCCAGTTGCCCCCGCCACCGACTGAGCGCTGCCTTGCGGGTTGGGGTTGACAGTTCGGTGGCCTCGACTGGCCGATCTGCGCGGCTGTGTAGCAATATGGATGACCGTATTGTGACCCGAATGCAGGGGGACTACTTCTAACCCTTAACTTTCAATTCGGAAGTCCGTATTGGTCACGGTATCTACAAGTTACGTATGACCAGAGGGACTTGCATCTTGGGGTGGAGGGTAGTTAGTAGTGTCTCCGAGGGTTTAAAGCGAGGGGGCCGGCGGCGAATCCAACGCCGGCCATGGTAGAACAACAAACCCCTCCCATTTGGGCTCCCATCTTTGTCCCGTGGCTTGCGCTCCAAGGACAGCAACCTTGGCCTCCCTGTGACGTTGGCGCCGATCCCCCTTCGTGAGTGTTCCCTGAGAGTGGACGTGCTGCGGATACCTATTGTGCTACAGGCTGCCGAGGCATCGTCGAAGCTCACCCAGCACGTTGGCGGCGTCGGCAGCGGCCATTGTGGGCGAGAGGTTGCGAACGGATGCGGGCGGGGCAAGCGGGCAGCGGGAGCGGCCATCCGACGGCAGCGGCGGCCGTCATCCCCGTTTCCGTGACAGCAGCGCCCAATATGACCAGGAACCACAGGAAGAAATTCCGCAGGCACGAGATTACTCTTTTTTGGGCGGCGGCAACCGCGGGCAGGCCCGATGCTGCCCTCGCCATGACTACTCATGTAATAGCCACTACCCGCATCCCCATCCCCACACCTGCCGCCGCCTCCGCCGCCGCAACCGCCGCCGCCGCCGCCGCCGCCGCCGCCTCCGCCCGCCCTCCCGCGCCGCTGCTCCTCACCCCGACGGAGGCGGGCACGAAAGATCGCGGGTGCGGTGCGTGGGACGACTGGAGTGTGGCCTACCGCAGAGCCGCCGCTCGCGCCGTCGGCGCGGTCGCAGCGGGCGGCGTGCTCCCTGCAGTCTTCCACCGACTTGGCGCTCATTGACTGAGGGTGTCCCGCGGAGGGGCGCCGCCTGTCGCCGCGGCGGCCGCCGCCGTCTCGTCGCCTGCGCCCCTAGACGTCAGCTGGGTGTGGTTGGTGCACCTGCTGTCGCCCGTGGAACACGCGGATGTCGTGGCAGCGTGGGGGGGGTGGGGGGAAGCGTGGTTTGTCCAGCTCCTGCAGGGCCGGGTGGCAAAAGCGCGAGCGGTGGCAGCAGGACGCGCCGCGTGGGCCTCCACCGCTCTAGACGAGGTGCCCGGCGTGCCCAGCAGCTGTGGCACTCGCGGGTAGCGTGGAGCTCTTGCCTTGCGCGTCCTTCGATGGTATGCAGGCGGCTGCCGCCGCCGCGCGCGCGCTGTCTCCGCCGTGGCCGTGCAGCTAGCGTGGCCGGCGGGGGTTTGACCGCCGCCGCGGCCGCGGCGGGCGTGCGCATTCGGTCTGCGGCGCTCGCTCGTTTCGCCACCCTCGTCGCGGATGTGCTGCGGGCGGCAGCGGCAGTGCGGCTCCGCGGCGGCATTCGCCCAGGTTGGCAGCGGCGGCCGCCTCAACCGCCGCGGACGCCGCTGCCCGCCGAGGATCTTGCCACTGGCGGCATCACTGGTGGGCAACCTGAGGCGCGGTCGTTTTTGACGGCCTTTGGGCGGGCAGCCAAGAGGCCATGACAAGCGACAGCGCCTAGGCGCACCTGGTACGGCTGCAGCCGCGCTACCGGCCGCTGCCAGAGGGGATGCGCCCGCCGTCGCGCATGCAGCCCACATGCGCTCCATTGGGGACAGTGCCTCTGGGCTGGTTCTCCGCGCTGCGAGCGGGGGGTAAGGAGCTCCGCGCGGCGGAGTCGACGGCGATGTGGCAGTATTGACCCCCAGGTACGGGGGCAACACGTGCCATGCAAGGGGCGGCAGGCCACTAGCCTGATCCGTTCCTCCCCCTGCATTTGGGTCCATATTCCCTAAGTTTGGGATAGTTAGCTTAGTAGTAAATCCAACTTGGATTTGAGGGTCTTCTGCATTTATCGTCTTGAATTTTCGTGTGGCCCGGTGGGCAGGTGCTGGGGTGGGAGATTCTGAGTGGCGAGATTCTGAGGGGACCCTGGGGGGATAAGGGGAGGGACAGCGGGGCTTGGCCCTGCGTCCCCGTCCCGACCAAGAAACTGTTGGACCACACACCATCCTCTTGTTTGTCAGTGGGGGGTTTGCCCCACAACAGGGACAGAGTGTATGCGACTTGCACTTCTTCCGGTTCCCCCGACACGGGAGGCAGCCCTTGTACACCGCCCCAACTTGGGTGTCGTGTGTGCAAGTGGTTTTTGCCACAGGCGACGGTGGTGACCCGCGACCCGGCTCTCGCCGCGCAGCTCATTACGGGCGCCGTCGCGTCGGAGCTTGCGGTGGCGGCGACGGCGGCGGCTGACGCTCACGTGGCGGCGGAGGAGGGGCGTGTCCCAATCATCGGCAGCTGTGGCACCGACGGCGGCGGCGGCGAGAGGTGGTACCGTCCGCCAGGCGCGGCGAGGGCGGCGGCGGCGGTGGCGGTGGCGGCGGCGGCGGAGACGACGCCTGCGAGAAGAGCATCGCGCTCGCTATTGTCGCGTTTGCCGCTGCCGCAGCGGCCACTTGTCGTGACGCTGCTGCGCGGCGGCGCCCACGGGGCCGGGGGCGGCCATCTGAGTGTCGCGGCGGTGCTCGTGGGCCTCCATGCACATGTTCGTATTGCGTCCTTCCTTAAGTTGTTCACGTGCAGCCCGGCGCAGAGAAATGGTAGACGAGCGCGTGAAGCGCGAGTGGGCGCCAAAGTCGACCGGGGCTGGGGCTCTCGCGCGTCTTGACGGAAAAAACGGTGTGGACCGTACTAAACGAAAGGTAAATGTCCCTGGTCTCTCTGTACGTGGTATTGCTAGCGGGTGGTGGGCCTTCCACCGCTCGCCGCCCTCGTCGGCCTATGCACAGTACAGATGATGCTCGCCCTCCCGGAATGTGTGCATCTTGGCCGCCATACCCTTTAGGTCGGTGGTGTCCTTGCGGACCACCGGCGGCACGGCCGCGGTGGTGACAGCCGAAGAGTAGGAAGTGGAGCGGGAGGGCAGGGTAGCTCGTCGCGGGAGTACCACTGTTTAATTCGCTACCGCAGCATTCGCCGCGCTCACCGTTGCCGTGACAGCCGCTGCCTCCGCCGTCGAGGGAACTGCTAGTGGGCGAGACGCCCCCCCGTCGCGGGCCGCCGCCCTTTGACCGACCGGCCCGTGGAAGGTCGGGTGTCCCACCCGCGCGTTGTCACCGGCCGCTGCCCTTGCCAGGCGTCGGCGGCGGCTGCAGCCTACCCTGCCGGCGCTCCATCGACGGCAAGCGGCGGTGGCGGCTTTACCTCTCCCGCCACCGCCGGGGCCGTAGGAGGGGACTCGACTGCCTCTGGTCGCGCTACACAATCAGCCGATGATGCATCACCGCCGCAGTCTCTGCCGCCGCCGTGCCCTTTGCACCGTCGCTGGCGTCTCTACAACCCTCAGCCGGGCCCTTCCCCGCCTTCGCGTGGTCTGGAAAATGGCCGCGCAGGCCGCCAGCGACAGTTGCTGGGCGCACAAAATAGCCTGCGTACCAGTGGCGGTCCAGCAGGGCCGCGGCGCCCGGCGCGTCCCTGCCCCCACACGTGGGAGGATCGCGAACTGGTCCCAAACGTCCGCCACAGTGACGTGGCTGTCCAGCTGCTACATGTACAGTACATGGCGTGGGCGTCTTGTTCAGCGGGGTTGGCAGCCGCCTCGCCCACCGTCGCAACGACCCCACCGGCGCCGGCAGGGAGCCCTTCATCCCCCCCCCCCTCCCGCCAGCCAGAAAGCCAGAGGCCGCGGCAGCGGCAGTGGCGGCAGCGGCAGTGGCGGCCGCGGCGACCACCACCCACACGGAAGAGCGGAGGTGGAGGGGGGAGATACCCTCGCCCGGAAGCGGCAGCAGGGGAGGCGGCGGCAGCACGAGGGGGGGCACGACTGGCTGCACAGCTGGCAATGAAGGCGGGGGGCTGAAAGGTGGAAGGAGGGGAGGGCGACGCTCGGCCTTATTGGTTGTCTTCACGCTTGAGTTGTGCAAAGTGGCGCACATGATGGTCGGCCTGGTCGTGGACAGCCCCTCTTATGGCGCTTAACCAGCGAGTGACTGCCAGTGCTGTTGGTATGGCATGGGCTTCGCGCGCGAACAACATTCAGTCACCAGTGACGGCCTATGATTGAAGTCTAGACAATAGATCGCCTCCTGATAGCATTCCGGCACTTCACTGGAATGAGCCTAAAATGCTGCCCACACCATGTGTACCGCAATCGAACAAAACCGGGCAGACAGGAATGTGTTCGTGTGCGCCCAGAAAACTGAGCATGAGTTTCCGGCTCGGCCAGTACCCCAACGAGAGTTGCAAGACTCTTTCTCACAATACGATCTGACGCAGTAAGCTACTCTACATTCATGATCTACATATTTCATAAACAAGCTCTGCATTGCCGCAACTATCTTCGCCCAGTGGATGCTAATGTCACGCACCCCAAAGTGCCAGCGGCGCTGAAGATGCTTTTTCTCTGCCTAATGGTGCCGCACATACCAGACATTCGTCGCTGAAGTATCAGTCGGTCCTTTTCCAGACATTTAGCGTGTCTACTTGACGTACCTGTGCAATAATCAGGTGATGTGTGTCAAGCCGCGTATTACTTACTTCGACATTCTTCGGCAGTCTGACTGTTGACCATGCATAAAAATAAAGAGTTGTAGCGTCGATTCCCTGACCCCGTCCCATCTCACCGCACGATTGCCGCTTTGTCTGAGCTGAGCTTTTGCAGACAGGAAGAGATTTGGCACAACGGGTTCCGAATCGTCCCAGTCGATCTGTGCTCATATTATGTTTAGGAACGTGGCCATGCTTTCCTTTCGGCGTGCGGGAGCACATGTACGTCACTCCCGATGCTTGTTCTCCAGTGGACGGAAAATCGCGGGTTGTCCTGCAGCGCTCCCATCACCTGCAAATCAGTTCCGTGTGTGCACGGAGACTGCCATTGGCTGTCCCGAGCGTTCATTGCTGCTGCCTGCAATGTGGGAAGTCCCGCTCCCGCTGCGCACCTCCCGCTGCACATCTCCCAGTTGCCTCAAGCATCCACTGGCACGCAATCAGAGGTATACCCTGTGAGGACCCACCCACAACCGGGGAGCCCTCAACGTACTCTTGGGGGTATCAGCGGGCCCTGCTAGCCATTAGGGCGGCAGGGTACGGGGAAGAGGACGGTGGTCTTGACGGGGGTGGGTCTGGGGAGGATGATGGTCGCGACGTCGGTGAAGATCGAGGGTACAAAGGGTAAATGGGGTTCTTTGTCTGTCTGTGGTTGCCCCTATTCTCTCCCCCGGTGGCGCCGACACCCACGCACTGTACACTGGCGTCGGAGCACCCGAGGTGCCCGAAAGTGTGCGTTTCCCCGTCGCGCCGCCGGTAGACACAGAACGGCCCAAAAACAAAGCATGTCTCTCAGAACAAAGCATGGGCGGGCGTGCGCACAAGAGGAGTGCAGCGCCAGTTTGCCCGAAACGAAAGGGGTCCCGTGGATGGCGCTCAGCGCGCCCCACCAGCCGGCTCCAAGCGCCGGTCGGCCGGGAGGTCCGACCGGCTGTAAGGGCCAGCAGCGCCAAATTCAATCAATCCCTTGGCCGGCCAGCCAGTCACCAGCCAGCTCGCCGAATTCAGTCAATCCAACAGCCGGCGAGCCAGTCATATCACACTCAGCCGCCAGCGAGGGTGTGTGGTGTCCTCGGTGTCGGTTAATCATGTGACTCGTCCTTGATTGCCAGCTTTCGGCCAGCGCAGAGAATAATGTTCTGGCAGTCACAGACAGGGATGTCCTCCCGTGGTTGGTCGACGATGTCAGTCGTTCCTCGTTGTCGAGATTCGACATCCACGACCAGGTTCCGACAGTGAGTTGAAGACGGTCTTCGTGCGGCCAGCCGACGTTTGCAGAATGCCAGGAGTACAGCGTGGTGTCGCCCAGGGAAATGGGGAGTTGATCTGTTTTGGGAGGAGCTAGCGGGGCAGGACATGTAAGGAGAGGTCGCAGTCTATATCCCCTGGGTTCCAGGCGTGGATTTAAAGGGCAAATCCTTACATACCCCGTGCCAAACCCGCCGCCTTCCAGCGGGGGGGGCTGAGGGCCTCCTCACATCGAGGTGCAAGATTGCTCTCTCGGAGAGGGTACTCCTCTATAAATACGGTCTAACACCCGCACGTGGTCACACCAGCAGCTCTCAAGCTCGCCAGTAGGTCAGACTCAGCAGCTTGAAACAGTGATGGCAGATTTCCCAAATTTTGTCTCATTAAGAACAGAGCAACAGTGTAATAACATGGTCATGAGCCAATTGCGTGATGGTAGCTCACAGAGAATCAATTTCAGGCCGTGGCGCATTCTCGTTGGTGAGACAATGATTGGCTGCAGTCGCAGCGGATCTTGTAGTGAACACTGGTTGGTCAGAACGCTGTCGTTTTTTTGGTACGATCTAGGCGGACCTTCCTCCATCTCGACCCGTATTACTTTAGAACAGTGGGAGAGGTCGCAACTAATGCAGGGCGATGCCCGTCTCCCCTTGGATGCTGGCAGATACCTCGAGGATATATCATATTGCACTGTTCCCTACGCAACGTGAAATACTCAGAGGTCAGAAGTGCGCCATTTGAGACATGCCATTGGTCAGTTTTTGTAATCTTCGCGATGAGACAAAATTCAGTTTACCGCAAAGCCTACCAAACTGTCCGGACTGAGTGGATCGATGGCGCAAGCTCGACTCTCGTGACGATGTCAAAAACGGCGGTGGTGTTTACGACAATGGTGGCGACGGGAGCAACGGAAGCGAGCGCTCGCGCTCGAGTCAATGAACGGCTTCAACAAGTTTTACACTTTCTACTTCAGCAACACAGAGCCGACAGCGTTCATTGAGCGAAATCCGGCCTGCTACGGCCTCTGAAACTCCTTTCTGACTGAGTCAGTAAGTGCATAGGCCCGAACGAACTCTTGAGGCACATGATGACTCCGAAAAGCTATGCGCCAGTTTAGGGGCAATTCCGCGGGCCCCCCGCAGGAGTCTCTGCGCAACGATCCGTTGTTCAGGATCCACCAAAAGCCTGCTTCTCGACCACTACACTACAACGGCGCTGCAGGGCGCGAGAGCACTTTGGAGTTCGTCATTGAGGTACTCTTAAGGCATTCGACAACACTCGCGCCTCGCGCCCCGCCTAAAAAGTGAGCGACTGGCAGCCTTACAATACTCGAAGACGTGGAAAGAAAGAACGTATTGCGGCCCGCGTTAAAACATACAATGGCGGTTTCCTCCTCGTCTTGCGGTCCAGAAACAGCCCACGGGTAAACTGGAAATCTTCAAGGATTTTCGTGTTGGAGCTTATGAATTGTTCGGGGGGCTACATGGGGCACTTTGGGGCGCGAGAGCACTTTGGAGGGCGTAAGGAAGGCGCGTTTAAGGTGCTCATGAGTTGTTGCGCCCTGGGCCAAGTTCAATTCATTGCGTGTTTGTCCCATACATGCCGAAAGAGCGCAGAGGTACTTGTTGTTCATTTATCCTGGTTCCAGGAGCGTACAATCGCTCGCATCGAGGGTGTCGGGCCAGGCGGCCGCCTTTCTCGAAAACATTAATATTGGAGATGCGCAGCACCGGCACACTTAAAATCTAAAAATTTTGGTACTCATCGCTTTCATGTCTCCTGCGTGCTGAACCCGTTCTGAGATGCTTGCTTTGCATTCTTCTTGGCTCAAGGAGGGTACCGTACTTCGAAAAGCGGGCCTCTGTCCGAGGGGCGCCTTGCTCGAAAGCAACAACAAAGGAGGCTTATAGGATGGGCACACATAAAACGTTCGAATTTCCAACTCTCTGCAGTCTTGTCCTCTACGAGCTGAAAACGAGCTGATGTGCTTCCATTGCTTTTTGCTCGGGCCATTGAGCGTACCATAGCTCGCAAGGCGGGCCTCTGGCCAAGCAGCTGCCTTGCTCTAAGCAGCATGAAGGACGGGTACAGAGGTTGTCTTCTGACGCTATTTTTTGTTTCGCATGACGCGTATGTGCTCTAGCGCGAGATGCTCCAGTGGCTTTTTGTCAAGGAAAATCCCGAGTGCTCAGCCTTTCGTACAACAAGTGCCCACTGCTTCCTTCTTGAAGCAGGTTGGGGCCCCATCATCACTCATTCTTGTGCTTGAAAGGTCTTGGAGGTGTCGTTTGCGGGAGGTTCCCGGTGAAATTGAAAACTCATTGACCAATTACCTGCGGCAACGACGCAGTTAGCTCGCGCCAGGCACTTTCGCCAGGAAGCACTCGCAATTGTAAAAATCATGGCAGCTTAATCCTCACGGTGTACAGGGCGCAACAGCACGAGAGCTGTGTAGCTGAGCCTCCGTTAAAAGGAAGTCGTGAGCCACGTTTTCGCTGGCCAGCAGAGCTTTCACGTTTTTTCGTCTATGCTGAGGGTCACCGGGGGGGCAGGGACACCCTCTTACTGTGAAACACTCTGATCTCATAATTCATCGACGCGCTGGACATCCAGCAGCACTCGATTCCCACCACTGATCACGTCTGCAGATCTTGCACACGGATGCTTGGGTGTCCACATGCTGCAACGAAACGGGCATGGTTCGCACTAGAATAACTGCGGCGTGGCGAGAACTTGAGCGGAGTTGACCTTGATAAGGGCAAGAGACTTCTTCTCAGTAAACCATCTAATGATCGTGTACTTCCGAGGAATATATCTAAGCACCCTTTCCTGACCACGACGACCAGCTGTCGTTCCGCGTTTTTCGCCACATTTGCCAAACTGTCTGTGATCCGCGCGGAGAAAGACAAGAATCGCGCCTGCGTGCGCGCACTCGCTCTCTGCATACGGAGTGCACGACGGTTACACTCGGCGTGCGCTGGCTTGGGCCTGGAAAATGCAAACCAGTGCAATCAGTCAGACAAGATGGGGGGACCGGGGCGCTCCCGCAAGCGTGCCTCCACCAGTGGCATCCACTACAAGGACTTCGCGCCAGAGGCCAAGGAGAACGCCATTGAGCGCAAGAAGATCCGGCTTGTGGAAAAGTCAAGGGCGAAGCAGGGGTCTGGGCTCGCGCTGCTCCCACGCCCTTCGCCGGAGGAGGCCCAGGCGCGTCGACAACGGCTGCTGCAGACGCGGAGGGCGCGTCAACATCTGCGATAGACGGGACTGGGGGCACCCCTCTGCACCGTGCAGCGGTCGACGGGGATGTCGTGGCGGTGCAGTCCCTGCTCCTGCACACACCGGTGGACGCCATAGACGGTGACGGGCAGACCGCGGTGCACCTGGCCGCCCGTCAAAGGCATGTGCTTGTCGTTTGGGCGCTTCTGGCGAGTGACGCGGCAGTGGCGACTGAGTCTGTGCGCCAGATGACACCCCTCCACGAAGCCGCTGAGGGCGGCGACAACGGGGTCGCACAGGCGCTACTTGCGGCGGGCGCGGCGGTGAATGTGGAGACTGTGGACAGGGAGACGCCGCTTCGCATGGCAGCGAGCGCCGGTCACACTCGGGTTGTGCAGGTACCCGTTGTGGGGTCAATTCGGGCTGAATCGGGGGAACCCACTCCACAAGTAACCGAAGAGTAATTTGTCGAAACCCTCTAATATATACGCTATATTATAGCGCTGTGCAGAAAGACCGGGGAAACTTCTGTCGCCGGGAAATACCCGACAGACGCCCGACAGAGAGAGAGAAGGGGGGTTGCCGCCGGCTCTTGTGGAGGGATTGCGTGAACATCTCGGTTTAATTCCCTTCAGTTGCAATACTCCTCTGTGTCAACACCTCCTCTCCGACCCGCGCGCGACCTTTGTTGCCGTCCGACTGCATCCGACTGCCCCCCCTCCTCATTCCGGACCGCGTCCGCACCGCACCCTCCCCGTCCCCCTCCCCCCCCTCTCAATCTCTACCGCGGCTGAACGTGCAGTTGTCGGCCATACAGGACAACGTTTTCTTCCCGTCGCGGACAGAGACCCGGACAAAGCTCCACACGGCCCGCTTGCGGCGCGGGGCTCGGGGCGGTCGGGGGGTCATGGCGAAACGTGGTTTGAGTGGAGAGGAGAGACGGGTTGGAGGGGGGGACAACAGCGCGACGGGGGTACGATGGTGTCGCACATGCAATGATGGGCGGCGACGAGTCTCGCGTAAGGACGGTCGACGTGAGGAGTCGCCGGTGAGTCGCAAGGACTTGGCACACCAGGGCGGGTTCTACATCTCATTGGCTTCAGATCGCCACGTTTCAGAAAGATGTCGCAGGAAATTTCCTGTCCTGAAATCGCGCAGGAAGACGACATGGAGAGGGGTGGTGACATGTCAGGAAAGATGTCCTATGTACGTGACTGACATTTGCACAACGCTATCTATATACTGAGTGTCAATGCCACGTTTTGAAACGAGTTTTCATATTTTGTATTACTTCGAAAAAAAACTGGGCTCATTTGCTCAGCCAATCGTCAGTGGCTTGAGAGTCTCAAGCAGCTGCTGCAGCAGCGTTGTAGTATCTAGGTTAGACGTGCTGCTGCTTCCGTGCTGTGGATGTCAGCTGCTCACCCACAACCGCCCCCTTCGCGTCACCGCCGCTGTCGCCCCGCATCCATCGCCGCACTCGCTCGCCCCCCCCGCCACCTCGCGCACCCTCCGCATCGATCTCCTGTTTCGACCTCGCGCTTGCGCGCAGCAGTGCTGGGCCGGCCGGAGACCTCTCGACGACTGTCACCTGAGAAGCACCTCTCTGCCGCGTCCGGTGTTTTCCCTTGCGCAACTCTTCAACCTCCGCGCCCCACGCCTACTCCCCCCTTTTGGCCCCCCTCTATTTCACCGTCTGGATACCTTTCTGATGTGGCTTCCTCCATGGCCGGCGGTGGCCGGGCGTGGCGCCCGACGGCGGCCGCGGCGGCGACGGCAGTGGCGGCTGACCACGTTGGTGGCGATGGTGTCGGTTGGGGTGTTTGCGGCGGCCATGGGCGTGGCACCTTGCCACGCCCAGGTGGCTGATGGTGACGATGCGGCCGTGGTGGCGGCCACGCCGGGCGGTGATACCGGCCAGGCTGCCGCCCCGCCCACTGACGCGGCGGCCACCGCCGCGGCGGCAACCTCTCTGCCGGACGACGGGGCAGCCGTTCCAGTGGCGACCACCTCCCTTCCCAGTGACGCGACGGCCGCTCCCGTGGCAGCCACCCCGGAGGCGTTTTCTTCCGGGGCGGCCACCCCAGTTCCGGCGGCGCTCCCCCCCGTCGCTGCCGACCCGGTTGCCGCCTTGCGCTCCTCCTACGCCCTCTGCATTGTGGATGACGCGGGACTGGAGCGGTTTTCGGGCACCTCTGTGGTGGTGAAAGGCACGTCCGAGGGCGTGTGGGGCTCGTGTTCCCCCACCAACGTCTCTGTCGCGACTTGCTTTGTTGAAGAGGTGTACCAATCGCAGCTGTCCTTTGTGTTTTCTTACAACACGTCCCTGGCGGCCGCCGCGGCCGAGGCAGCCGGAGCGGGGGAGGGCGCGTTGGCGCTGCCCTCACCGACCGTGACCGCTACGGGCGGCGACGCGCAGCCGGCGGTACAGCACTATACGGTGGATGTGGCGAGCGGCAAAGGCTCTTTTACTGTCGTGTACTCTTGCACAGGTGGCCACGACACGCTCTCCGTGATGCAGCTGGTCGTGCCGCTGGGAGGCGAGGGCTCTGCTGGGGACCTTTCCATCACGTGGGGAAAGGTCTGCTCCGGGGGCCCCCACCGGTACTTGGAGTGGGGCGTCGTTGCCGGCGAGTCGGTGGTGCCGTTTGCCTCGGCCGCTGGCGCTGCCTACACGTCTACCCCCCTGGAGCAGACGACGGTGCTGTCGTTGGGCCTACGGCCGCCAGCTGAGACGCTCGCCTTTGGCTACCCCATTGTCAACTCGTCCGACCCGTCGGTGCAGGTGGCGGTGCGGGGCGTTTCCAAGTCGGGTGGCATTCTCGCCATAGACCAGCGAGTGACCATTACGCTACTCTACACGTGCGCAGGGCGAGCCAACTCCACCATTGGCGTGTCGGTGCCTATCCCCCCGTGGGACCCCTTGACCGCCTCGTGGGAGAAGGACTGTGGTGGCGGTGCGCCGACAGGCCTGTCGGTAGGCACCTCCTCTGGGACGGCCGACGTGGTCGCTGGGGGGATGACGACGCCCGCGTTTGACCAGGCATCGGCGGTGCGGTTGGCCGCAGCCGGTCGCTACACTGTGTCGGCCAATGCGAGTACCTCCACTTTCTACTTGGAAAACACGGCGGCGCCGTCACTTCCCGCCCTCCACCTGGACGGCATCGCGTTGACTGTCACCAACCCGGCGGTCGTGCGGGTGTCGGTGTTGGGCGGGTCGGGCTTCCTCGACGGCCGTGGCGGGGCGGAACTGGGCGGCGGGCAGACGCGGAAGCTCAAGCTCCGCTACGTGTGCCTTTCGCGCGGGGTGGCGGCTGTGGTGGTCACCGTTCCGACGCTACGCTACGCCAACGTCGAGTGGGGGGTGGTGAAAGCGTGCGAGTCGGGACCGGTGCGGCGGGTGGGGTGGAGCTGGCGCTCCATCAGCGGAGTGGAGGATGCGATCGCGGTGGTGCTGGCCGTGGCCGTGCTTGGGGGGGTGTGCCTGTTCCAGCGCCGCCGCCGCCGGGCGGCAGCGGCGGGGGGGGGAGCGGCCGTGTCAGCCGTATCGCCCAGGATCAAGTACCAGTTGGCCGCGGACGACGAGGAGGGGCTGCCTCAGTGAGCATAGTGTTACGTGGGTGGGGGCGCTTGGAGATCTTCAAGGGGATAGCCCAGTAGAGCACTCCACGGTGGCTCCGCGGAATCCTCGAGTATCTGTGCGTCATGCGTAGAGACGGTTGATGAACGCTGAAGAGACAAGCGGGATCGGACTTTTCATTTCCGCTCGGTCCCCCCGTGCTGCTTCTTAAGGCGAGGTAAACACACAGCAGGGTTCTTTTTGCCACAGCAGCGTCGCTTTTGCTCCCGCCCACAGCTTCAAAAGTCCTCGTCCCCGCCCGTTTCCTCCACCTCAGCAGCCTCTTCCCCCGCGCCCCCCCCTTCCCCCGTCACTTCATCCAGTGCGTCCAACACCACCTGACACTTGGCAACGAGCACGTCCAGAGCGTCGCGGAACAGGTCCACGGGCGGCCGCACGCCGGAGCTCTCCACCGAAAACACAAAGTGTTCCCGACGGCGGGTCAGGTCCACCGCCCCCGCCAACTCAGGCAGCCGTATACACTCGCGGCACATGGTGCACGCGCGGGGCCGGGCAACGGAGACGCCAAAGCCGTCCCCACCGCCGCGGCCGGCCACATCTTCAAGGTCAAAAACGTTGGCAGGGCACGCGGCGACGAGCGTGGAGGCTTCCGCCGACGCCAATGGTCGCCGGAGAGTCACCTCTGGGAGCATGCGGTAAAAGGCGGTGGCGACGGGGCTCCACTTGGCGTGGACGCGGCCCACCCCACGGATGGCGTGCGCCTCAATGTCAATCTCTTGGCCGGGCCGCAGCTTGGCCAGCAAGATGTCGTCGTGGACAGGCTCGACCCCGTCAGTGAGCCACGCGGCCTGGTCCCCTACGGGCGTCCATTGAAGCGACTTGGACAGCACGTGTGCGTTTTTGTAGCGCACCGTGGGTGGCGCGTCGGGGGGCGCGCCTGGCACATCACTGCAGCGTACCTTGAGCCGTAGTACCACGTGGTTGGCAGACGTGTAGGGCAAAGTCGTTGGGTCCTCCCCGTCTGCAGGTGGTGGCACATCCTCCAGCGCTGCAATGTCCACCCGCAGGGGCACCAGGCCCAACCGGTGGGCCAGCATCTCATCGTGCACAATAGAGGTATTGTTGCGGATGAGCACTCGCTCAATCGCCACCGACGGCACTTCGGCGAGGAGGATGCGGCGGAGGGCGTTGACCAGCGGCGCATCCAGGCCGGCCATATCAAAAACCAGCTCCTCGTCGGTGAGGACGGAGACGGCCATGCACAGGCGGGCCGCAAAGAGGGCAGGGGAGAGGGAGTTGTCGTACCCCGACGGCGTATACGAGTTGGCCCCGTACGTGCCTGCCGTGTTGGAAGGGCGGGACAGGCCCACCTCCACCCGCGACCGGATGCGCTCCAGGTGGGGGGGGAGGGTCGCCCCAGAGGCATCGGCGGCGGCAGGTGACGGCTCTAGTGCTGCAGTTGTGTCCACCTCCATCGCGGCCGCTTGGGGGGGACCCGCCAGGGTGCCGCGGCGAGGGAGAGGGGGGGAAGGAGGGCACAGGATACGCAAGGGTAAGGTAACAGTTGAGCGTAGCAGTGTGTCGAGGAGGTCAACAGGATGGCGAGTTGGACGACGGCGGTGCCGCAGAGCCCGACAAAGCCCTGAAAGGGTGAGCAAAGGAAGGCAGGCATGGGAAAGAACAGGGCAGAGAAAAAGAGCAGGGCCACGTTCGCAACGCGGTCAGCTCAGCTGGCTGGTCGCGGCGCCGACGGTGAGTGGTGTCCGAGTCGAACAGGTCGGAACGGGACCACGACGCCGCCGTGGGCTGGCCTTGATCCGCCAAAGTAATTTTCACATCGACTACGTACTGTGCGCACATTGCATACGCCCACTGACGGTAGAGATGGGATTGCCACCCAACTCCCGCGGATTTTAGCTCGCCAGCAGCCCACGCAGTAGGCGGTGCCGCCGAGGAGCCCCCGTCCACGCACTGTCACGGCGCAGTGGTGCTTAAACCATAGTTTAGGAAATCGCCCTCATCCGGGTTCGCGGGTTGCGGACGCGATTGTGGACCGCCTCATACTGTACCGTGCGCCCCAGCATTCTCTATTTTTTTTGGCCTATGTCCTGCGGCCATGTGTTCCGGACCACAGCAGTGATGCTGCCTATGACCACGAGAAGCACTATGTCCTGCGCTACATGCAAGTGTAGAGCTGCACAACTGCTCTTGCCGGGAAAGCGTCGCGAGCGCCCCACGACACTTGCCTTGCGTGGCTCAGCCCTGAAGGGCAAAGCCGTGAGAGTCGCAAACTAGATATCTAGCTTTCCGTGGCTCAGGATCGAAGACGTAAGGGCATACCCACCCCCGCGGACTAACGGGGTGACTAAAACGAGGCCATAAATTCATTTTCGGTATGCCAGTCCTCCTCACACTTCGTCACAACTTGAAGCTTACTTCAGCCAATCAGACGCGCGTATCACCACGCGCCCGATAGTCAGTTGACTATCGGTGTGACTAAAACTGGCTGCTTTGGTCACTCGGATAGTCCACGGACCAACGGAGGTCTCCCCGGTCATCATCTGATTGGCTGTCGCTTCGTTACAGGATTATGCGATTTCGCTCCGTAACGTTACATTATAGTCCATTGTCAGATAGTCACGTTAGTGGGTACGCCCTGTGTAGTACCGTTCATATTGCCAGGTAAGGTCGAGATCTCAGCCCATTCGCTCGATGAATTCAGAGCCAGGCGAGTGCATAGTAAGAGAACAACTAACCACGTCCATTCCAACGCCCGAAGTATTCATTCTAGGATGCCACGTATGGCACGTGGCGGCCTGTGATTGGAGTGCCCAATTACAAGCCTGGTGTCCCAACCGATTCGGATGGACTTGCGTAGAACGGCGTGAACGGGCGATAAACGATTGGGCACCGACACGCATAGCGACGTTCCACTGTCTTTCATTTTTTGAAAAACGTAGAACGTGGCTGCCTGGCGTGTTGCGTGTATCGAGTGCACGCTGTCAATCGACCGGCTTTCGAAGCGCAATCGTCGCTTGGTGCATGGCTGTATGGCGTGACACGTCGGTGATCACGCGCGATCCTGGCCGGTCATGGACGATCATGGGCGATCGAGAAGCGGTCGTCGCTGGTCAATTTTCTTGAAACGGAGCCCTCGGCCTGCCACGACGCAGCCGTGACGGGACACGTCCCCATATTGGCGTGCGTGTGAATCCCAACCTCACCAATGGCAGCCCGCCGAGGCCTGCCATTGGTGGCGCGTGGCCGAGTGTAGAACAATAGAAAACCGTCGCACGTCCACTCCCAGGGAACACTCACCAAGGGGGATCGGCACCAACGTCACCGGGAGGCCAAGGTTGCTGTTCTTGGAGCGCAAGCCACGGGACCAAGGTGGGAGCCCAAATGAGACGGGTTTGTTGTTCTACCGTGGCCGGCGGTGGATTTGCCGTCGGCCCCCTCGTTACAACCCCTCGGAGACACCACTCACTACCATCCACCCCAAGATTAGAGTCCCTCTGGTCATACGTAACTCGCAGATACCGTGACCAATACGGACTCCCAAATTGAAAGTTAAGGGATAGAGGTAGTCCCCCTAGGTTAGGGTCCCAATACGGTCATCCATATTGCTACATTTCCCCCCCTTAGATTCGGCCCGTCCTCGGGTCGATTTGCATTCGGCTTTCCGAATGTAATTGTGTCGCGCGACCGTTTACCAGTCGGGTGGGGCTTTGCGCCCTGTCGCGGCAGACACCCCTTTTTGGGGTTGATTGAGGGGGGTGCCCCCCTTTGTGTGGTGCACACTATCCGTTTTCCGGACCGTTGAATCCCGATGCGGGTCTTGTGTCACGACCCCGTCTTCTGGGGAGTGGTGCGAGCGGATCCGCCACCAGGCATCTGGTGGTAGGGGAGCCCCTCTCGTGTGGACGAGTGAGTGGGGGCGGGGACTACCCGCGCTTCGCGGGGGCGGTTCCAGGGTGACCCCCCTTTGATTACCCCGTGTGGGGGCGTGGCCCTGACCCAGGTGCCTGGGTGGAGCGACCTCGTAGCTCGATGGGCGCCGGTCTTCCCGCGTTTCCGTATCGCCCGTGCCGGGCTGTGTGGTTATAAGCGCGGGTGCCCGCACTTCCCTGGCTCGTCCATGTTCTCCCACCGTATCAGGTAGAGCCGGCTGCGGCTAGGTGGCACGGGGGACCCCTGCCGCCCCGGACTCACCATGTCAGACCCTCAGGTGCCCGGGGGCACGGACAAACTCGTGCTTGAGGAGGAAGAGGTGATGGAGGACTACGTGCCCGTCGCTCCTACTGCCTCCGAGTGCTTCCAGGCGAGCTCGTCGGAGGACGACGAGGACAACGTAACCGTCCGCGTGTCGGCGGCTGGTCCGACGGGCGGGCCTTCGTCGGTGTGCAGCGGCGCGACGGCGCCGTCGGGGGGCGGTCAACCGCGTGTGTCGGCTCCTCTTCCTACTCCTGCGGCTGCCCGGATGGGTCCTGGCGCCGGTACCAGCTCGGCTCTATGGTATAAAGCTCGATCCTCTCAGACAGGTGTCAATATCCCTCGGGGGAAAGGGACAGGTAACACAGAAAGGGGAACTACGATAGTGGTATGCCTGTTGCCTCACGTGCCTATGTAGCAATATGGATGTCCGTATTGTGACCCTAATATTAGGGGGGCTACTTCTAACCCTTAACTTTCAATTTGGGAGTCCGTACTGGTCACGGTATCGATAAGTTACGTATGACCAGCGGGACTTGCATCTTGGGGTGGAGGGTAGTTAGTAGTGTCTCCGAGGGTTTATAACGAGGGGGCCGGCGGCGAATCCACCGCCGGCCAAGGTAGAACAACAAACCCCTCCCATTTGGGCTCCCACCTTGGTCCCGTGGCTTGCGCTCCAAGGACAGCAACCTTGGCCTCCCGGTGACGTTGGTGCCGATCCCCCTTGGTGAGTGTTCCCTGAGAGTGGACGTGTAACGGATACCCTATTGTGCTACATTGGTGGAGCAGCAGGGGACGGGTCTCCGTCACCCTTGTGGTGACGCCGTCTTCGGCCCTGGCACACGGATAGGGATCCAGTCCTTTTCTTGTACTCGTGGTGCTGCGATCTGTTGAATGTTTTGAGTGGTTGCGTTTGACTGCAATCTACGGTTACTCTCCCCCAACTACCCCCTCGCTCTCCTATTCGTGGTGACTGTTACGTCGGTTGACTGATTGCGACTATGTCTACCCAAGAGACGAGGAACGTTCAAGATGACGGATCGGCGTCGACGCCGACCCCGGAGCTGAACCCGGGAACCGGGATCGGTAACCCGATCGAGAACATTGAGACGCCGATGCTCTCCGGTGCCGGATCGACGTTTGGTACGGCACGGACGGCCGGGGGCGGCGGGCCGCCGCAACTGTCCTCTGCCGACCTCACGCCGCAGCCACCTTCACCAGGGGACTCCCTGATGGCATCATTGGCTCGCATCGAGGCCCGGTTCACCGGGCTCGACGCCCGTCAAGAGCGTACGGAGGACGCAATGGCGGTGCTGATGTCAGCATGCCATACGACGGTACCCCGTCGGGTCCCCCCCACACCGGTACGGTTCGAACCGGCCGGACTACTTTCGGAGGCCACCAGGGTCAACCCCGGTGTTGCTACTCCTGGACAACCCCCGGACACGGCGGGTTATGGATCCGACTCGTCCGGTGAGTTGGAACGTAGCCATACGGAGCGCTACGCTCGGAGCACCCAGAGCGGGCTCCGCGGACATGGTCCGGCGGATACTTACGCCGGAACAGAGTCGGCGATGGGGGGAGACGGTACCGTCTCCCCTTACCCCCTCGACGACGGAAGCCAGGCAACTCGGGTACCCGAGGCGCCGACGCCGGAAGTTCCAGCGTCACTGGTGCAAGCGATGACAGCGCAGGTTACTGCGAGCTTACTGAAGCGGTTGGAGTCCGATGAGCTCACTCATCAACTGGCGAAGCGACTGGATATCCAGGACGCCGACACGGAGATTGTCAACGAAATCTTCAGGTCGGTACTGACTCCCGAACGTTATCGTTTGGAGGACCGATCCACTGCCGTATCGGAATCGATGCGTACGACCTCGCACCGAGCGATTCGCTCTATGCAGACCCTTATGACGGGAGTCCCTATGTTCGGGGGCCCCAACGGACGCCCGTTGGCAGTCATCGGCTTCTTGACTAGCTTCAAGGCTGCCGCAGACAAGGCACTCGTCAACGAGGGGCTGGCGCTGGAGATCCTCCCGTTCTTTGTTGACGAGCGGGTTCGAGGCATCCTCCGCCAGGCATCCTCGATGCCGGGAATGAGGGTCGCAGCCACCCCCATGGATTACCGTGGTATATTGAAGGAGTTGCTTAGCAGCTACCTCAGTGAGGACAAGTGCGAAGACCACTATCGGGCCCTTCGCACTGCCACCGCCCAGTCCTGGGAGGATGAGGAGATGTTTGGACGCCGGATCCAAGAGCTCGACTACGAGCTGGGGAAGCTCCTCGGTGAAGGGGAACTACGGGCCATCCTGTTCGCAGGAGTACCCAACTACGTGCAGATATCCGCACGGGGAGCCAATACGGCCCGGACGAGCTTCAGTCGACTGATGCATATGTGCAAGTCCCTAGGGGACGCCTACCGGGTGCTACACCCGGAATGTGCCTTGGCCCCGAAGCCCAAGGGTGAGGGAGGCAATCCCAGTCTTACCCCGGTACCGAGGCAAGAGAAGGTGGAACGTAAGGCCGCACCAGTACTGGTGGCGACCGAACAGACCCCTACCGGGGAGGATGAACCTCTAGTCGACCAACAGGGCCACCTGTTGCTACCGGCGACGCCGGTGATTGATGAGCATGGTACGGTGGCGTACATCGCCCCGGCTGGGACTCAGTTCCAGGTCAACGAGGGTGCGGGCCGTCGCGTCCCGTATGTACGCACTACGGGGTATGCCCCGGTTACGGGTAACCCCCACCAGCCCCTGCCGACCTGGGCAGTACGTACGGAGGCACCCCCGCACATCGCGGGTAGAGCCAACCGGTTGGGGGAGTCCATGTTCCGGCTGGCACCGGTACCCAAGGCCTACCAAGGGGCGGGCACTCGGGCGCCCGAGGCAGGCAACCGGACCTATGGAGCCAACCCGACGCGGACGCCCGGGACGGCCGGCACGTCCGGATGTATGTTGTGCGGAGACCCCCAACACTGGGTGTCCGCATGCCCGCTCATCCCGGAGGAGTCTCGAAGGGCAGCGGCGCAACGCAAGGCATCCATGGGTGGGTATCCCGCCCGAGGCCCGGCACCGGGTAGGCAGCAAGCTCCAGGAGGAGTACTGGCAGTCGAGGAGGCACCCCCGCTCTCGGATGTCCCGGAGGACAGTACCCGGCCGAGCACGGGAAACGAGTAAGAGGAAGGACGACACGGGGTCGCCGGGGTAACCCTAGCAAGCCACCCCGGACTGCCGCGGGGAAAGCCCCACGGAGAGCGCGGTTGAGCCGACGCCGCATCAACCCCCGGGTACACCTTCCGACCCCGACGAAACGGCGTCAGGGGATTGATGACCAACCTCCAAGGTTGGGAGGAGAGGACGGGAAGCCCCGTCACATGGAACCAGACAAGGGCCCTGTTCAGGATGCCCGAGCTACACCGGATATTGGTGTAGGCCACGTGCTGTTCACCTTGGAGAACTTCAAGGTATCAGCCACACTGGGGGTTGACCCCCAGTCGACCCGATCGTACTACCCCGTACTGGATACAGGGGCTGGACCTAACTTGATCCGGAAGGATACCCTCCCGGACAAGTGGCTCCCGCGAGTCAGAGTTGCTCGGGGACCCACGATCAAGGATGCGAATGGTCGTCTCATTCGTACGACCGCAGCGATGTCGCTGCAGGTCACCATCGGGGAGCTTACTACGGAAGTTGACTTCCTGGTATGTGAGACGCTATCTGTGCCCTGCATACTGGGGTGCACCTTCATCAACGTTCACGTTGATGCAATCCGGCCGGGCCGGAGGACCGTCGAGCTGCAAGAGGCCGACGGGACGAAGAGAGGACAGACAGCTATCGTCAGGGACCTGACGCTACAAGGGAGCCACGTTAACGTGGCTGAGGTATACGCAAGCGTAGAACCGAAGACACTCCGGCTGGCCAAGCGGACTCGCTTTGAGCCGCTATCGGAGACCGTCCTCCCGGTTAACTGTGACCTCGCAGGCATCTGCAGAGTCCAGTCCAACCTACGAACCTACAAGCGCCATGGGTTGACCATGGCCAATGGTATCGCAGACCTCCCAGCGGGGGGGTCATCACTGCTGGTGATGGCGAACTATCGCCGTAAGGCAGTCACCCTCCCGAAGGGAACTATCCTTGGGATTGCAGAGCTCTACGAAGGAGATATCCTTACCCCGGACAAGGAGGGTCAAGTGGAACCACTTGAGGTGCTGGCGGTCACCGAGGTCATCAAGCGGCAGCAACCCGATGACGGGAAGCCTAACCCATCAGCGGCTCCGGCGGACATGCCGCCAAAGGACCAAGAAGCCTTGAGGGCACTGGCCGAGGCTGACCTCGACCACCTTCCCCCTTCGGTAGCTGAAGGGGTTCGACGGATGCTAAGAAAGCACGACGTCATGTGGACCGGCGGGGCGCTGGGTACCATTGGGGCAACCCAACACCGTATAGACCTGGTACCAGGTGCTCGACCAGCGCGGTCGCAACCGCATCGGGCGGGACCTATGCAACGAGAGATCGTTGATGGAGAAGTGAAGAGGATGAGCGAAGCTAAGGTGATCCGACCTTCGATGTCGGAGTGGGGCGCCCCAGTCGTTATCGTACCGAAGAAGGATCAGACCCCTCGGTTTTGCATCGATTATCGACGCCTCAACTTGGTTACCAAGAAAGACTCATACCCCTTACCAAGGATGGACGAGTGCATCACATCGCTGGGGGTAGCCACAGTGTTTACCACTATCGACTGCAATGCCGGGTACTGGCAGATCCCAGTTGCGGAAGAGGATATCCCCAAGACGGCGTTCGTCTGTCACAGTGGCGTGTACGAGTTCCTAAGGATGCCCTTCGGATTGTCCAACGCCCCTGCCACATTCCAACGGGCCATCGACATTATACTGTCGGGAGTCAAGTGGCGGAACTGCCTGGTGTACTTGGACGACGTCATCGTCTTCTCGCGTAACATGGATGACCATGTGCAACATGTCGACGAGGTACTCACCCTCTTGCGGAACGCCGGGGTAACCCTGCGCCTCAAGAAGTGCGCCTTCTTCCAGCAGACAGTCGAGTATCTGGGTCACCAGATCACACCAGGTAAACTGGGAGTACTCGAAGCTAATACCCGGGCACTCCGGGATGCGCAATACCCAACCACCCAGACACAGCTGAAAAGCTTCCTGGGGATGTGCAAAGTATACCTACGGTTCGTCAAGGACTTCGCTCGTATAGCCAAACCGTTAACGGTTCTGACGAGCAGTGCTTTGCCAAAGGTACTCCAACCTCCCTCGCCCAGCGAGGGAGAGGCCTTCGAACTGCTCAAGCAAGCTCTGCTAGCCCCACCCGTGCTTGCGTTGCCGCACAGACGCGGGACCTTCGTCATCGACGTCGATGCCTGCGACACCCAAGTTGGATGCACCCTGCTACAGGGAGAGACCATCATCGGTACCGATAATGCTATCCCGGACCTACATCCGGTAGGGTACTTCAGCCGGACACTCAACCCGGCTAAGCGTAACTATAGTGCCACAGAGCGCGAGTGCCTCGGAGTCATATGGGCAGTGCAACTGCTCCGGCCATACCTGGAAGGTTCCAGGTTCATCGTAAGGTCCGACCACGAACCTTTACGATGGCTTCTCAACCTTGGTGACAAGGATTCCGACAGCCACGGTCGGCTAGCCCGGTGGAGGCTGAAGATGGCCGAGCACGACTACCGGACCATATATAAGGCCGGCTCCACCCATCATCTGGGGGACGCGCTGTCGCGACTCGATACCCCAAGCGGGGATACCCGACAGGTGGACGAAGACATCCCGGTGGTACCGGTGTGCATGGTGGGTAATGCTACCCAAGGTATGGTTGACCATACCATGGCACACCTTGCGTGCCCATTGACCCTCGCGGACTTCCGCGAGGCACAGGCCAATGACGATGACTGTAAACGCCATCGTGCTAACCTCCTGGCCGGCACGGCCGGCATTTTCTCCGAGAACGAGGACGGACTCATATATCGGCGGGCACCCGCCGATGGACGGCATCAGGTCGTGGTTCCCGTGTCCTTACGGCAGGCCGTCATGAAACGAGAACACGAGAACCCCACAGCCGGACACCCGGGGGGTTCGCGCATGTTCGCAGCAATGCGAATGTTCTTCTACTGGTCAGCAATGGCCGACGACGTAATCGACGACGCGCGGGGATGCCACCCGTGCGCACGGAATCGCATGAGTCTTCATAGGCGGGCATCCGCTATGAAACTGTTCCCCCCGGATGGACCCAACGAGCAAGTCGCTATCGACATACTCGGACCGCTTCCGGTAACGGAAGAAGGGAAGAGGTACATCCCGGTCATGTCGGACCGCTTCACCAAGCCGTCACGAGCGGCAGCTATTCCGGATGATACGGCCTACACCATCATGAACGCAGTGGTTGACCACTGGATCAGTGCTTACGGAGTAATGAAGCAACTCCTCTCCGATAACGAAGCAAACCTTACGTCAGCATTCTGCACTAAGGTCTTGGGCATGTTCGGTATCGAACCCCGTCGGGCATCCGACTACCACCCGCAGTCCACCGGGCAGGTGGAGCGGTTCAACCGCACCATCGTCAAGATGCTCCAATGCTATGTGGCGGAACACACGAAGACGTGGGACAGGCTTCTGTCCGTCTTGACCCTGGCATACAATGCCAGGCCCCACCGGAGTAACACCATTGCCCCCCTGGAGTGGGTCATGCCGATGGGCGTCGGTAACCTGACGCTGCCACCGGGCAGATGCACTCGGTATGATATACCTAAGGACCGACCGGCCGAACGAATCCACTTCGCATGGTTGGCCTAGCTATCGTGGATGATTCCGAAGCTCAAGGGTGCCCTTGACCGTACACAACTTCGGTACAAGAAGAACTTCGACGCCCGGCTACGGGTACGCAACGCAACCCTGGTTACAGGTGACTGGGTCTATATCAGACACCAGAAGTTCCGCGGAAACAAGCTTATGCAACCGATCCAGGGACCGTACCAGATCTTACACAGAGATGATGACTCTGTCATCCTGCACTCCGATACGGAGATACAACGCATCAACCTCAACGATGTCACACCTGCTCCGAAGCCGGAACAGCCTCAGCCGGTACCGGCTGGGTTGCTACATGAAGCTCTTACAACCCACCGGTCAGATGACCCGGTGGGACCGGATGGGATTCCATACCAAGTAGAGAGCGTGGTCGGACACACCGACCCAGACCTACCAGGACCCTGGTACGTCAGGGTGATGTGGGTCGGATACGACTCACCTACCTGGGAACAAGCGGCAAATATATCCCGCCAACTTCTCATGCCTTACATAAGGCGACGACGCCTGCTGTAAGAACCCAACCGACACCGACTTCGGCCGTTGGGGGGTGAGGCTTATACCTACTAAGTAGGGTGTCACATGGATTCGGCAAGACTTAGGTTCACTAAGTTGGAGCGGACTTAGGCAAACTAAGTAAGCGACTGACTTTTACAAGTTTACTTGAAGGACACAACTAATTCCGATAATTTCGAAGTAACCTGAGGCTTACACCAATGTAAACCCTCATCCATGGGGCAAGTGACGGACTAAGGAAGGTTGACCTTCATGATTATTAACCAACCAGGATGGGTTGGGGGCGCGAGAAAGAACCAAAGGCAGGCGTTGGTATCATGCAAACGCCCCAGCGGGGGATGAGTTTATACTCACTACTACCCGGCCACCATAAGGGTCACCGGGTCTCTCCCCCTCACAAGCAATAGCACTTCTCAGTGGGTAGACCCACTGCCAGAGGAAGGCCACTCACGCGTAATCGCGTACACCTCCATGCTCCACCGGTCGGCAATCTCGCGACGGTCAACCGCACGAGTTACCTCGGTGCATAGCTGGACGAGGGTGCTGCGGCCAGCCTCCACGTCCTCCAGAGCTGTCTGGAGGCGGTCAAGCACGCCACCGAAGCAACGCGCTGACCCAACCAGCGCAGCACCTGGGAGGATATCCCCCCAGCTAACAGAGAGACCCCCCCGCATCGCGCGGGCAATAAGGGCGTCAACGCCCTCATACCATAAACGGGGACCCCCGTCATGCAGGACAGGGGCGGGAGGTGACACTGGCGCAGCCAGAGGAGCCGCAGGAGCCGATACGGCTACCACCGGAGCCGGTGGCACCTGATACGAGGCCCGGTAGGACCCTACTGAAGGGGCCCCACCGTAAACCCGGCGGGGCTCGGCCCGACGACGGGACACCTCACGCTCCCCACCCGCAGAGCCCCACTCTCGGGGACGACGGCCAAACGCCGCCGGTATCAAGTTACCGAACCACGGGGCAAAGACCTGAAGAGGGTCATGGATAACCATGGGAATACCCAGGTCAGCAACAGCCTCGGTGGACGCCCACCCATGGCAATTGGGCTCACCCGGCTGAGTACGCCGGATACGCAACGAGTGACGAGGCAAGGGGGAAGCCCCAGCCTGCGGATCCCGGTACGGGGGAAAAGCCAACACCCCAGCCCAGCTCACGGCATCGTGAACAGCCAGCAGGGCCTCGAACTCCCGGGCCAACCCGGTCTTGGCGGCTATCATGTCCACGCCCAACTGCGCGATGTGCCGACGGACACCCGTCGGAAGATGAAACAGGCGCCCCTGCCGGCGGACGGACAGCAAGAAGGAGGAAGTCTGCCCGAGGGTAACCTCAAGGGTGAAGGTACCCTGCAACGGGTGGACCGGCCGGCAGGCCAACACACTCCCGAAGTACCGGAGGCAGGAGCCGGTGTCAAACCGGAAAGCAGGGGCGGGTTCCCACCCCTCCTGCCACAGAGGTGGGCGCACGGGAGTGTATACCGACGCACGACCGTTGCCGGTCTGCAACGCACATGTTATATCGGTGCGGAACGCATCCGCCATGACACCATGGTTGCGCCGCCAGCTGGACGCCGACTTCAACCCCGCCATAGGCGGGTAGGGAGCCGTCAACGTCAGATACGGGGATACCCCCGGGAAGTACTTAAAGCCGGGATACCGGCCGGTATCACCCACTGTCTCCCCAAACGCTACCGGCTCCGCCGCCGCCGCAACCCCCCGAGCACTAGCCGGGTAGTCAACCTCCCGCGGCAACGCGCGGGCAATCAAGTCGCATATCCCGAAGGCGGAGTCGAGGTACACCTCACCCCGCCCCATCCGGGTGCGCCAGAGCTGCGCATGCCGGTCGTCCGGCTGGCTCAGGATCCACTGATGTTCCACCCGGACCGCGTTCGGCTGGTTGACCAGCCGCACCAACCCCCGCTCCCAACTCGGGTCCACCTTGACGCGCCGAAAGGTCTCTCCAGGAAGACGCGGCTGGTGGAAGTCCACCCGCATCCGCCCAACGGACTCCATCGACTCCTGCACCGTCAGGCCTCGGACCCGAGCCACCAAGTCGGACATCGACATAGCGGGTGGACCCGCCGCCAAGGCGACACCGCCACCCAAAGGGGCAACCCGGGCAGGACCAGGAAGAATAGGGGGCGCCGGGGGATGCCCCACCGGCAGATGGGCCGGTGCCGGAGGTGCACAGGGCCGAGGAGGAAGAAGAAGGGCGCGCGCCCGCCCGGATTAGCTCCCGGAGTCCACTGCCATCGGGGTAGACACTTCTTGACCACCAAGCGTCCGCGGCACCGCGGGCAGAGCATCGCCGCCACCCGGGCCCGACGTGGGCACCACGGGGGCAGCAGGGGTAGACCCGTTACCCTCCGCCGCGGATACACCAGCCGGGCGGGCACCCGCGCCGTCTTGACCCGCCGTCCCGGCCGGGGTGCCGCCACGACCATCCGACACGCCGGCGACGCCGTCTTGAGGTAGAGCCGCGCCGGCACCGGCGACAGGAGCCATCCGGGCCGCCGGAGGAGTAGGGGTAGAGGCAGCTGCCACACGCGGTTGCCCGCCACCCGACGGAGCCGTCGTGCCGCTGCACACTGACGACAAACCGCCCGGCGCACCTTCCGGGGCCACGCGGACGGTTACCCGGTCGCCCTCGTCTTCGGACGAGCTCGTCAAGAAGCACTCGGCAGCGGTGGCAGAGACGGGAACGTCGTCCACCATCACCCCTTCCTCCTCCTCAAGCAGGAGGTCGTCCTCGCCCCCGGGTACCTGGGGGTCCGACATGGTGAAACCGGGGTAGCAGGGGCGCCCCGTGCAGAAAGGCCGAGGCCGGCTCGACCCGGTACAAGGAACGCTCGCGCGGACGAGCCAGGGAAGCGTGGGCACCCGCGCTTATAACCACACAGCTCAGCACGAGCGATACGGCAGCGAGGGACGACCCACGCCAGCCGAGCTACGAGGGCGCTCCACCCAGGCACCTGGACCGGAGCCACGCCCCCCCCACGCGGGGTAATCAAGCGGGGTCACTCCCAACCGCCCCCCACTCAATCGTCCACACGAGAGGGGCCCCCCCACCACCAGACGCCTGGTGGCGGATCCGCTTGCACCACCCCTCGGAAAGGGGGGTCGTGAACAGAAACCCGCATCGGGAATTTAACGGTCCGGAAAACGGATCGTGTGTGTACCACACAAAAGGGGGGCACCCCCCTCAGACAACCTCGAAAAGGGGTGTCTGTCGCGACAGGGCGCAAAGCCCCTCCCGACTGGTAAACGGTCACGCGACCCACTTACATTGGGAACCCCGAATGCAACTCGACCCGAGGACGGGCCGAATCTAAGGGGGGGATATGTAGCAATATGGTTGTTCGTATTGTGACCCTAATATTAGGGGGGCTACATCTATCACTTAACTTTCAATTTGGGAGTCCGTACTGGTCACGGTATCGATAAGTTACGTATGACCAGCGGGACTTGCATCTTGGGGTGGAGGGCAGTTAGTAGTGTCTCCGAGGGTTTATAACGAGGGGGCCGGCGGCGAATCCACCGCCGGCCAAGGTAGAACAACGAACCCCTCCTATTTGGGCTCCCATCTTGGTCCCGTGGCTTGCGCTCGAAGGACAGCAACCTTGGCCTCCCGGTGACGTTGGTGTCGATCCCCCGTGGTGAGTGCTCCCTGAGAGTGGACGTAAAACGGATACCCTATTGTGCTATAGCCTGCTCGCAGACCAAACAGATACCCACGGTAGTGCACACGGGGAAGAGGAAAGCAAACGCGCAGTTGTCTTTTTCCTGAGGGTGCGGGCCAAGGGCGCCTCGCTGTCCCTTTTAACGTGCATCTGGGAGAGCCTCGGCACGTTGGCCAGGTAGCACCCCCATACCCCCGAGTGGCCCCGACCCGAGTCTAACCTCGTCAGGTCGGGGGCCATTATCACTACTAATTCTATTCCCACTCACTAATCTCACACTCAATTTCTCTCAAATCAAGTCCCTCACAAGTATGCAAAAACCCATCAGAAATCCCTCTCTCACGTGTGGATAGCGTAGTCCACCGCATCCCAGTGCCGGGCACGGGCCACGGCCGCCAATCATCACCACACGGCGGGCGTGTTCTGGCACCTGGTGCCCTCTTGTTGTACTCCCGGGTCGGGGCCAAGTCGGGGCCAGGGATGCTACATAGCTCCCTCCCTAGTCTGGCACGTCCTCGGGCCGATCCAGGTGCCACCGTGCACAGCCTCGAGCACGTCCACACCGGTGCCGAGGTCGAGCGTCTTCACCCCGGTCAAGATCACCTGCTCTGATTCTGTCCCCCCCTCTTCTCCTTCACCTTGGCCCTCTCGTTCCCCCCGGATTCTGGACGTCATGTCCAGTTCCGAGATCCAGGCTGGGCCAGTGGTTCCGGCGGCGAGTGTTGCGGAAGAGAACTCGGGTAGTCGCGCCCCTCTCCTGCCTCCGGATCCTCGAGTGTCGGTGCCGGCGCCGGTCGCCACGGCGGGGACGGATCGGGTTCCCCGGCTTCTGCGTTGCACCCGGTCGAGACCCCCCCAGTGGGTCTCCCGGAGATGCTTCTTGGGCAGGATCCTCTGGCGGGCCGGCGCTACTCCACGGTGGTCGGCAACGCCAGCGCGGCCCAGTGCCAACAGGATTGCTTGGACATCTGGCGCAAGGAACTCCAGCGCGGGGTCTTGACCGAGATGGACAAGACTCGCCTTCATACGCCGGACCAGATGCGCCTGGCACAAGACCGCTCCCAGAGCTTCTCGGGTTCCTCTTGAGTTGCTCGCCTGGAGGATCTCCCCTTCGCGCTGGTGCTGGATCTACCCTTGACCGAGCGTCGCCTGTCTGCGTCCGTTCTCCGGTGGCCAGAGGAGGAAGGGTACGTCCACCGGGCGCTCAAGGTCTGGAACGAGGCGCTCAAGGGGTCGGGGGGCCTGAACTGCGATCCCCGTCCGAGCATGGTCGCTCTGGAGCCGCCCTTCCTGACCCGGAAGTATTCGAAGTTGTCGCCGGCACGGGAGCAGGGCGAGCGGCGCGGCAGCCAGCGTGACTTCATCGTGAGCTGCAACCATCAGGAGTTCTGGAAGCTGGACAAGGCCAACCGGGCGGCGTACTACCCCAAGGTCATCCCGCAGCAGCAGGAAATCAAGATCCCAGTCGGGTTTGCTCCATCCAGCATCCCCTTCAACTGGTACTTCTTGGACGCCTTAACCCAGGCGTCGATCAAGAGCTTCTTCCACTCGATCCCGTACATGATGTACACCTCTGAGCTGACGGTCTTGGCGGCCAGCCACTGGCTCCACGAGGTCTTAGTGTCCAACCGGCTTTGGTTCCTCCCCGACCTCCTGATGGTCCGGATCGTTGACAAGTTGACCGTCGACTTCCTGTGCAGCCAGGACGAGGAGTACAAGGAGCTCTTCCAGGCGATGATCGACTTCCGGCGTCGGCTGCCGGTGCAGGACCGGAGCTTCTTGAACGCGATCGCCGACCAGAACAGCCCGCGTCGGGATGGCTCCGGTTGAGTGCAGGTGGTCTACCAGTCTTCTACGGCCAAGGTGCAGCTGGCGACACCGCTTCCGGCGTGGCCTCAGCTAGGCAGCTTTCCTGCTCCGGTCGCCCTCGATCCTTTGCCAACTGGGCCGCCGGTGCAAGAGTCGGGATGGGCCGCGGCGGTCGGTCGGGCGTCTGCGGCGGTTCCGCTTGCTCCTGTTGCACCTGTCGTCCCGGTGGCTTCGCCTGGACCGTAGCCGGCGCGTTTTCGTTCTGCTCCATCTGTGCCGGTGCTTCAAGCTCCTCCGGCACCGCGCTTGTCTGCAGCGAGTCTGGGCGTGGCCGTGCGGTCGCCGACTACTCCGGCCGTTCCGTCTCGGGCGCCTTCTTCAAACGTCGGCGGCCCTGTGCCTCCTCTTGAGTTGGGGACTCCGGTCTCCGGGGCTGTCGTGGACCGTCCGGTAGTGGCATCCTCGGGGCGGTTCGAGATCCCGGCGCCGACTCTTCGCCTTACCCGCTTCCGGGTGCCTGACTGGTACCTGCACCAAGGTGGCGCGACGTGCGACCAGTATGACGTCGGCATGATTGAAGACCAGCTGGGTCGTCTTCCTGTGCAAGTCGAAGGCGTCGGGACTTCTCTGGTGCGGGGCACCTACGCTAGCGTCTTGAACAACGTGGTTGACCGGGTGTTTGCTTGCGCAGACAGCGGCCAGATGTCGGACAGCCCGGTGGTTGGCGAACTTCTGGCGAATTTGACGCGGCATGGCTTGGCCCAGCAGTGGTCAGAGACCTTCACTGACTTCCAGGGGCGCCGACAGGCATATCTGGATGAGCGGGAGCGCCCGGCAACTACCGGTACTACTCCGATGGCGTCATACCTGGATGCGCCGCGCCCACCGCACTACGTCATCCCGCCTTCCTCCGGTTCCCGTCGTGCCGCGGAGGCAGCGCTGGAGGACGCTCCCGCGGCGCAGCGTCCGCGCCGGGAGTAGTACTTGGAGGCAGGGAGGGTGAGAGTCTTGGGAGAAGCGAGGAGGGAAGAGGCGGAGAGAAGGGTTGCTCGAGCGGGTGCTTGTTTTTCTTGATAGTTCCATGCTTGCATTGCGTGTTTTCTTTGATACACCCGTTCCCTTCTTCTCAATACTCTTGTTCCACGTCCGTTGCGGGTGAGCTCGGCTTGTCCTGAGGGTCTTGATCAGCCCCGTTCTCCTGGCCCTCTTCCGAGCTCGATTCCAGGATCTTGCCGGCTCTGGCAACTGGAGTGCCCTCAATCCCGTTCCGTCGCGTGTAGGCGCAGACGTCCGCGATGGGTAACCGGTTTGAGGGCTCCCAAGTGTCATCTGCCGGGTTAAAACCGAAACAGCGTACTCGCAGGTACAAGCGCCCGTCCCTCCAGGCATGGTCGACAAACTTGACGTAGACATATTCCCGGCCTTCTTCTTGGGAGAGCCAGGGTACTGCGGCCCGCTTGCGCCGGATCAAGTCCCGTTTGCTTGGCTGTGGAGATCGGGTGACATGGTCGCTGCTCACTCGGTACGGGGAGCCATCCACGTCTAGAAGGAAGGTCCAGCCATCCGTATTCAGGATCTCATAAGGTCCATCCGTCTTAGAGTCCAGCTTCCCCCGGGTCATGCTATGGTTGTCCACAAAAACCCAGTCGCCACCACTCAGTTCCTTGTTCTTTTCCCGGACTCCCTTGTCATAGTCCCGCTTGTATCGCTCCTGGGTCTTTGAGAATGACTCCTTGACTCTGGGGAGCAGGAGCTTCAGTTGTTCCAGGAACTCATCCTTGGCCTTGGGACCTGACTTCAAAGCAGGTTGGAGACCGTCTGGTATTCTTTCCAGGGAGAAATTGGTCAGCCGCCTTGGGGTGACAAAGTCGAGTGGAGCGACCCCCGTTGTCCGGTGAACTCGGGAGTTGTAGGCAAGAGTGAGGACAGCCAGGAGCTCGTCCCAGTCTTCCTGGTGCTCCTCCACGTAGTGCCGTAGCATGTCCACTAGGGTCCGGTTGAATCGTTCCACCTGGCCGTTCGTTTGCGGGTGGTACGTCGTGGTGAACAAGTTCTTGATGCCCATCAGGTCACAGACTCCTTGGAGAAACAGGGATGCAAACTGGGGGCCATTGTCTGTTAAGACGGAGTCTGGAGGGCCGTAGGCAGCTATCCAGTACTCGCAGAAGGTTGACGTGACATCCAGAGCCGTGATGGTCCTCAGCGGGATCGCTCGAGTGAACTTGGAGAGCCAGTCACAAATGATGAGCAGGTATATGTTGCCGCTGGATGTTTCAGGTAGGGGCCCCAGGATGTCCATGCTTAAGCTTGCAAAGGGCTTCGCCGCAGGGACTAGGCGTAGCATGGAAGTCTTCTTCCTCTGGGACAACCGGTTCCTTGCGCAAGAAACACAAGCCTCCAGGTGCTTATGGACGTCGCTGGCCATGGTTTCCCAGTAGTAATGTCGTCGCATTGAGGCATACATCCGATTGATACCAGGATGTCCGGCCTGGGGAGACAAGTGCTCCAGTCGTAGGATGTCAGTTCGTAGACTTCGGGGTACGTAGACTTGAGTTGCCCCATCGAAGGGTGACACTTGTACCAGGAGTCCATCTGTAGACTCGGAGAAACGACTGTTCCGGTCCATGTCCATTTGGTGGCGAAGCTCCAAGCATTGAGGATCCGTTAATTGTGCCTCCAGCATCCGGTGAATGGTTACCGGTTGATGAACTTCAGGTATCTCATACAGGGGAGCATGCCAGCCACGTCCGACATTCGGGAGGATGAAACAAGGTATATCCTCCGGGATAGGACCGGTGTCGGCTGCAGGAGTCTCCAGCGGGGACATGGTGTCGGCGCAGTGGTGCTCCCTCCCTGCTCTGGTGCACACCTTGTACTTGAATTCCGAGAGGCGTAGACGCCACCGGGCGACCCTTCCTTGGCTGCAGTCCATGCATAGCAGCCACCTTAGGCTGGCGTGGTCCATCCGGATGAGGAACTCTTGTCCTTCAAGGTATGGGCGTAACAGGAAGGAAGCCCACACGACCGCCAAGCACTCGCGCTCCGTCGTGGAATAGTTCTTCTCGGCTGGAGTCAAGACGCGACTGTAGTAGCCTATCGGGAGGAAGTGCCCATCAGGTTGCTGCTGGAGTAGTGAGCACCCCACCTGGAAGCCACAGGCATCAGTCTCCAGGACAAACTGGCACTCCTGCTTGGGTAACGCCAGTACTGGAGTGGTGGTCAGGCGCTTCTTGAGCTCTTCGAAGGCCGCGGTCTGCTTCTCGTCGAACACCGGGAGTTGTGCGGGGAGCTTCTCGCTGGTGAGCTTGGTCAATGGCCGGGCAATCAGAGCATAGTCCCGTACGAACCGGCGGTAGACGTTGCACATACCCGGGAAGCTCTTGAGTTCCGTCTGGGTTTTTGGTTGCCGTGCATGCCGGAGGGCCTTGATGTTCTTCTCATTGACTCGGAGCTCCCCCGGACTCAGCACGTGCCCCAGGTACTCCACCTCAGTCTCAAACAGGTGGCACCTCTCGGCCTTCAGGGTAACTCCAGCCTTGGACAGGAGAGCCAGGACCTCTCGAAGGTGCTCCAGGAGTTCCGCCGGGGTCTTGGAGAAAACGATAATATCGTCCAGGTAGACCAAACATGTTCTCCACCTTAGCCCCGACAGGATGATGTCAATGGCTCTCTGGAAGGTCGCCGGAGCATTGGTGAGACCAAAAGGAAGACGCTTGCACTGGAATAGTCCCAAGTGGCACGTGAAGGTGGTCTTGTCCTTGTCCTCGTCAGCCAGAGGGATCTGCCGGTAACCGGCATTACAATCCAGCGTTGAGAAGAGGGTGGCATCACCGAGAAAATCGATGCAATCATCCATCCGGGGTATCGGGTATACATCCTTGACTGTCATCTCGTTCAGGCGCCTGTAGTCAACGCAGAAACGGAAGTGACCGCCAGGTTTTGGGACGACTACCAGCGGGAAGGCCCACTCGCCATCAGACGGCTCGATGACATCTATCTTGAGCATCTTGTTAACCTGCTTCTCAATCTCATCCCGGCGATGAGGTCCAGCCCGGTACGGTTGCAGGTGTACTGGCTTGGCATCTGGCTTGAGTTGAGTCCGGTGCAGAGTGGCGTCCATCTTGCCCAGCTCTCCAGACCACAGGTGCCGATATTCCTGGAGAAGCTTCTCCAGTGCCTCCTTCAAGTCGGGAAGAACATTTTCTTGTTTGACCTTCGGCATCCCGGGTGGTGCTTGTTCGGGCTTTGGAGTGGCGCTGCCAGCCTGCTCTTGTTTCGGAGGTACGTCTAAGGCCGTCAAGTTGGATGCCAGCTCTTGTTGCAGGTTCAAGAGGTATTCCTTTCTCATAGCACGAGCGGACCCCCCGTAAGGCTCTGCTGTACCACCTCGGGTGCCCTTGGCGAGGGTTATTGGCATCCGGCTCACGTTGACGATCAGCACCGAGAACGGAGTGTGCCTTTCTACCTTCTTGTGATGTCCGTGGGCCAAGTATAACCGGTGTTTCGCCAGAAACTCCTTACGTCCGTAGATTAGGCATTGACCTGCAGTCCGGGTCGTTACTTGAACCTTGGTCTCCGAGCGAGGAGGTAGGAGCACCGGTTTGAAGAGAGTCAAGGTAGAGGGTGGGATGCGTTCCTTCTTGTTCTTGACTACACGAACCTTGGCGTCCAGATGCTCCAACACCGGTGACACAAACCCATGGTTGAACTGCACCTTTCCTTCTCCGGGTAGGATGCTCTTGACATGCTGCTTCTGGAAGTCCGAGCCTAGGATAAGGGGGACTGATAGGGTCTTGACTACTAGAAATGGAAAAAGCATTGGTTCATTGTTGACATAGATGGCGACGGAAAGGCGGCCGAGCGGTCGTAGGGTTTGACCTGATGCGTCGACAATGTGGGTTCTGGTAGGCGCTCTCCAGGCATGTCGACGCCAGCCCGGAGGTAACAGGTTCTCAGTGATGACGCTTGGTCCGGCCCCCGTGTCAACCACCGGCGTAACAGCTTGGGGGAGGCTATCCCCCACACGCATACGAGCATTAATCTTGAGGTTTTCCTTACGCAGGACAAGCAAGGTCCCCTTGAACAAACAGGGTGTCCAGGCGGCTACCAGTTGAGCAGGTAACTGCCGTCCTTTCTCCCGGCACGCAAGGGGAGAACGGGTAGAAGTACCCTGCCGTTGGAGGTTCGGGAAGACACTTGGGGAGAGCGCCTGGCCTTCTCGTTTCCCGGGTCCGAGGGGTCCTTAGAGGTTTCGGTCCCCAGGTCAAAGTCCGTAGGAGCTTCCCTTGCCAGAGCCTCCGTGATGCTCTGTATGGTTGCCACTCGGATTGCGTGTACCTGTGCCTTGTCCATCTTGGAGGGTGCTCGCTGGTCAGCCCAGTTGACCGCCTTTGCAAACACCAGTCCTTGACGCTTGAGTTTCTCCTGGAGATCCTTGGGAATGGTCGGGCACTGGTAGGACATGTGGTCCTCCTTCTGGCACAGCCAGCAAGACCGGAACCGCTGGTTCTTGACCTGCTTGGGGGCGACCAGAAAAGGTTGCTCCTTAGAAACGAAGCCGCCCCACTTGTCCCCTGACCCCACGGGTGAGGCCTCGCCAACTGCGAGTACCGGTACAGGGCTATCACCTATCTTATACTTGTCGGGTCCGGGACGAACTCACGACAACGGCTTGGGAGTTGATACCATGGGAGCTTGGAGGGCCTTGGCTTGCCGGTACTTGCCCTGGGTGCAGGCCATCAACTGCTGGAAGGTATGTTCTTGATGTTCCTGGTTGTAGTTCTCCGCATCCACTTGAAGATATTCAGGAAGCCCTTCCCAGAAGATCATCTTGAGCCTGTTCTCAGCGTAAACGTTGCCACAAGCCTCGCTCATCTCCCGGACACGACCGGCGAAGGCCTCTGGAGTCTCTTGTCTCTCCATGGTTGCCCGGCTCAGCCTGCCGGCTGCCTTACGCAGGGGGTCCGCGTCAGCGATGTTAGACAGGAGCCAGTAGACCGCCTCCGGATAGCTCCCAACGGTACGCCCGACAATGTGTCCGGCAGAGTCTGGTAGAACCTGTGCAAACCGCTGTTCCGCTTCTCCGGTCATGAAGTGAACCAGGAGGTAGAGAGCCTTGCCCTCGGACACAACGTTGTCGTTGCATGCCTTGACAAACCGGCGCAGGAAGGCAAAAATAAACGCCGGTCTCTTCTCGGAGAACTTAGGATGTCCCCCGAGGCTCGGCTGCATTCGCCGGTCCAGGGATGCCATCTTCTTGGCCATCTTCCGGGTGTAACCTTGGTCTTGGTGCTCCAGCCGGTAGTTACCCCAGTACGTGACCTTGTTCAGGGTGGCATCTCCAACTTGGTGGGCAGGGAAGTCAAACTCGACTAACCTGCGCCGGGTGGGACCAGGAGATGCGTCCCAGTCATATCACTCCTCAGAGCTGGAGGAGCTGGTCTCGCTTGTGCTAGAGCGACGGCGACGACGCCGACGCCTCCGGCTGCTCCGGTTACTGGTCTTGGGGCTCCCCGCCCCATAGGATGCAAGGGGAGGAAAAGCTTGGCCGGTCCCAGGAGTTGAGGTCTCGAAGAGACCCGTAGAACCAGTCACAGCGGTGCCCCTGCCACTGCTAGTGCCCACAGGAAGAGGTGTATACACCCAGCGGCCATGTGTGGGTCCAGGAGTAAACACAACAGGGGCTATCCCTGGAGGTTGAGGAGTAGAACCGACAGGAGGGAGACGTCTGCTGCGAGCGGACTCACACGCCGTTGACGCCGGGGTGGCTCCCACAGGAGGAACAGCCGGAGGAACGGGAGCAGGATGTGCTTGGCCGCCTGTAGACTCCAGTCTACTACCGGATGTCACACCCAGGTCTGCTTCACCCGTAGGGAGAACGCCGGGTTGGGCACCGTCCCCCACGGTGACCAGGCATGCGTCAAGGGACGCGGGGTCTACCCCTTCGGGCACCATCGTGCCAGGGAGGGTAGCCATGTTGGTCTCTTGACAGCCACAGTCCAGTTGCCTGCGTGTCCAAAGATCGCAAGACCACAAGAGAGGGGTTGGAGAGCCAGAAATGGGATTCCCGTGAACGGGTGCAAACAATTCCCAAACCACAGAAAAAGACAGAACAGGAACAACCCTACCGCTGCTCCCAAATGTCCCTTCTCAAACACTCCGATCCCCTGCTGCTCCACCAAATATGTGGTATAAAACTCGATCCTCTCAGACACGTGTCAATATCCCTTGGGGAAAAGGGACAGGCAACACAGAAAGAGGAACTACGAGAGTGGTATGCCTGTTGCCTCACGTGCCTGCTCGCAGAGCAAACAGATACCCACGGTAGTGCACACGGATAAGAGGAAAGCAAACGCGCAGTTGTCTTTTTCCTGAGGGCGCGGGCCAAGGGCGCCTCGCTGTCCCTCTTGACGTGCATCTGGGAGAGCCTCGGCACGTTGGCCAGGTAGCCCCCCCATACCCCCGAGTGGCCCCGACCCGAGTCTAACCTCGTCAGGTCTGGGGCCACTATCACTACTAATTCTATTCCCACTCACTAATCTCACGCTCAAATTCTCTCAAATCAAGTCCCTCACAAGTATGCAAAAACCCATCAGAAATCCCTCTCTCACGTGTGGATAGCGTAGTCCACCGCATCCCAGTGCCGGGCACGGGCCACGGCCGCCAATCATCACCACACGGCGGGCGTGTTCTGGCACCAGGTGCCCTCTGGTTGTAGTCCCAAGTCGGGGCCAAGTCGGGGCCAGGGATGCTACAGGCTCTTCCCCAAGATAGTGCAGCCGCTGCCGTTGGTGGTCGTGGCGGCGCCCCGCCCGGTGTGGCGGGTCAAGATGGTGCGGGTACCCGCCCGGCCGGTGCGCCGGCCGCGAGGGCGGTGGAAGTGCCTCCCCCTTCCGTCACCGGTGTGGCATCGTCGGATCGGGTTGGAGGAGGTGTACTACCCGCGGTGCCGCGAGCTGCTGACGGTCAAGAAGTACCTTCCCCGATGGCGGTGGACTCCGGGAGCTACTCCGGGCGGGTGCCCGCCCTTCTTCTTCCTCGTCCGCTCCGCGCGCCTGCGGTGCCGGCACATCTGCCGGTTGGGCTTCGGCCGGCGCCGGCGATCCTTCCCGGGCCGGCCCGGGTTGCCACGCTGGGTGGCGGCGTCGCCTCGGTGGTGGGACACTCCCCTATGGCGGTCTCCGACTTGGTGGCTCGGGTTCGTGGCGTGACCATTTAAGAGCCCATGGACTCTGCTGGCCGGATGCGGATGGACTTCCACCCGCCGAGCCACCGTGGAGGTTCCTCTCGTCGCGTCAAGCTGGACCCGTGTTGGGAGCGGGAGTTGGTGCGGCCGGTCAACCAGCCGAATGCGGTCCGCGTTGAGCATCATTGGATACTGAGTCAGCCGGAAGACCGGCATGCCTTACTCTGGCGTACCCGGGACGGGCGGGGTCAGGACTCCCTCATCCCCTCCTTCGGGGAATGCGACTTGGTTGCTCGCGCGTTGCCGCGGGACGTTGAATACTTGGCTAGTGCTCGGGGGGTCAAGACTTCTGTGACCCCCATTGTATTCGGGCAAACCGTACCCGATACCAACCGGTATCCCGGGTTTGAGTACTTCCCGGGGGTATCCCTGTATTTGACGTTGACGGCGCCCTTCCCGCCCATGGTTGGGCTGAAGTCGGCATCGAGCTGGCGTCGCAACCATGGTGTCATGGCGGATGCGTTCCGCACCGACATGACGTGCCAGACCGGTAACGGTAGCGCGCCGGTGTACACTCTAGTGCGCCCGCCTCCATGGCAGGAGGGGTGGGAACCCGCCACGGCTTTCCTGTTTGACACCGGCCCGTGCCTCCGATATTTCGGTAGCGTGTTGGCCTCACGGTCCGTCCACCCGTTGCAGGGGACCTTCACCCAGGAGGTTGTTACCCGCGGGCAGGCTTCCTCCTTCCTGTTGTCCGTCCGTCGGCAGGGTCCGCTGTTCCATCTTCCGACGGGTGTCCGTCGGCGCATTAGGGAGCTGGGCGTTGACGCCATTGCTGCCAAGACGGTGTTGGCCCATGAGTTCCAGGCCCTCTTGGCTGTTCACGATGCCGTGGACAGGGCAGATGTGATGAACCTACCCCCGTATCGGAATCCGCAGGCCGGGACTGTCCCCCTGCCCCGTCACTATTTACGCATCCGGCGCACTCAGCTGGGTGAGCCTAGTTACCGTGGGTGGGCGTCCACCGAGGCTGTCCCTGACCTGGGTATTCCCATGGTCATTCATGACCCCCTTCAGGTCATAGCCCCGTGGTTCGGTCATCCGGTACCGGTGGGAGCCGGTCGTCGTCCCCGTGAGTGGGACTCCACGGGTGGGGAGCGTGAGGCGTCCCTTCGTCGGGGGGAGCCCCGCCGAGTTTACGGTGGTGCCCCTTCCATGAGGTCTTACCGTGCCCCGTACCGGGTGCCACCGGCTCCGGTGGTAGCCGTATCGGCTCCTGCGGCTCCTCTGGCCGCGCCGGTTTTTCCTTCTGCCCCTGTCATGCCGGAAGGGGGTCGCTGCCTATGGTATGAGGGTGTTGACGCCCTCATTACCCGCGAGCTACGGGAGGGTCTCTCTGTTAGCTGGGGGGACTTAACCCCCGTTGCTGCGCTCGTTGGTACCGCGCGCTGCTTTGGTGGGGTGCTGGACCGCATCCAGCTAGCCCTGGAGGAAGTGGAAGCTGGTCGCGGCACTCTCGTGGAGCTATGCACTGAGGTAACTCTTGCGGTTGACCGTCTTGAGATTGCCGACCGGTGGAGTATGGAAGTGTACGCGTCTACGCGCGAGTGGCTCCTTCGGCCAGCTGGGACACCCCCTGAAGAGAGCAGTTGCTATTAGGGAGAGGGACCCGGTGACCATTATGGTTGCCGGGTTGTAGTGAGTAGAAACTCATCACCCGCTGGGGCGTTTGCATGGCTCTGATGGCTGCCTTCGGGGACTACCCCGTATGCCTTAGCAGTGGCGTGCCTCGGCTTTTCTCGTGCCCCATCCCATGCTGATTGGGTAATACTCGTGAATGTCAACTTTCCTCAATCCGTCACTTGCCTCCATGGATGAAGGTTTGCCTTGGTGAAAGCCTCAGGTTACCTTGACATTATCGGAGTTAGTCTTCTCCTTCAGGTAAAACTTGTTAAATTCAGTAGCCCACTTAGTTTGCCTAAGCTTGCTCCGACTTAGTGAGCCTAAGTCTTGCCAAATCCATGTGACACCTTGCTTAGTAGGTGTAAGCCTCACCCCCCAACAGCCGAAGTCGGTGTCGGTTGGGTTGTTACAGTAGGCGGCGTCGCCACATGTAAGGCATGAGGAGCTGGCGGGATATATTTGCCGCCTGTTCCCAGGTCGGTGAGTCGTATCCGACCCACTTTACATTGATGTACCAGGGTCCTGATAGGTCCGAATCGGTGTGTCCGACAATGCTCTCTACTTGGTATGGAATCCCATCCGGCCCCACCGGGTCATCTGACCGGTGGGTTGTAAGAGCTTCATGTAGCAACCCAGCCGGTACCGGCTGAGGCTGTTCCGGCTTCGGAGCAGGTGTCACATCATTGAGTTTGATGCATTGTATCTCCGTATCGGAGTGGAGGATGACAGAGTGAGCATCTCTGTGTAGTATCTAGTACGGTCCCTTGACCGGTTGCATAAGCTTGTTCCCTCGGAACTTCTGGTGTCTGATATTGACCCAGTGACCTGTCACCAGGGTCGCATTGCGTACCCGTAGTCGGGCGTCGAAGTTCTTCTTGTATCGAAGATGTGTTCGGTCAACGGCACTCTTGAGCTTAGGTATCATCCACGATAGCTAGGCCAACCATGCGAAGTGGATTCGTTCGGCCGGTAGGCCCTTCGGTATGTCATACAGAGTGCATCTGCCCGGTGGCAGCGTCAGGTTACCGACGCCCATCGGCATGACCCACTCCAGTGGTGCAATGTTCGTGCTCCGGTGGGGCCTGGCATTGTATGCCAAGGTCAATACGGACAGGAGCCTGTCCCACGTGTTCTTGTGTTCCACCACGTAGCATTGGAGCATCTTGACGATGGTGCGGTTGAACCGCTCCACCTGCCCGTTGGTTTGCGGGTGGTAGTCGGATGCCCGACGGGGTTCGATACCGAACATGCCCACGACCTTAGTGCAGAAAGCTGAAGTCAGGTTTGCTCCGTTGTCGGAGAGGAGTTGCTTCATCACTCCGTATGGACTGATCCAGTGGTCAACCACTGCGTTCATGATCGTGTATGCTGTATCATCCGGAATAGCTGCCGCTCGTGACAGCTTGGTGAAGCGGTCCGACATGACCGGGATGTACCTCTTCCCTTATTTCGTTACCGGAAGCGGCCCGAGTATGTCGATAGCGACGTGCTCGTTGGGCCCATCGAGTAGGATAGTTTTATAACGGATGCCCGCTCATGAAGACCCATACGATTCCGTGCACACGGCTGACATCCCCGCACGTAGTCGACTACGTCGATTGCCATTTCTGGCCAGCAGAAGAACCTTTGCATTGCTGCAAACATACAAAGACCCACCGGGTGTCCGGCTCTAGGGTTCTCGTGTTCTCGTTCCATGACGGCTTGTCGTAAGGCCACGTAAATCAGGACTTTATGTCTTCCATCGGCGAGTGCCCGCCGGTATATGACTCCGTCATCAGTCTCGGAAAAAGATAACAGTCGCGCAGGCCAGGAGCTTTTCTCGATGGCGTGAGCAGTCATCGTCTACACGGCCAGGGGCGCCATGACGCCCCCGGGTGCGCATAGACGCCCCGGCCGGTGTGGGAAATGGACGAGTGCTCCACCTGACGCACGCGCGCGGGATGGAATGCGTACATTTGTTCACAACTGTCCGTGCGCAAGTGGCGCGTCCCAGCCATGCGCAACGTCCCCCATGCGGGTGGTGGCCCAATTTGACCCCTGGAGGTGCTTTTTGGTTGCGCGACCTGGACGACCCGGAGGGCGGCAGTGGGTGACCGCGGCTTGGCGGTTTGAATGTTTGTATTTATGTCCAAGTTTACGCGCCACACTGGCGTCCTGCAGCCGCACGAATGGCGCCCTGCACGGCCGGGGGCGCCATGACGCCCCCGGGGGTGCATAGACGCCCCGGCCGGTGTGGGAAACGGACGAGTGCTGCAGCTGACAAACGCGCGCGGGATGGAATGCGTACATTTGTTCCCAATTTTTGGTGCGGAAGGGGCGCGTCCCAGCCATGCGCAACGTCCCCCATGCGGGTGGTGGCCCAATTTGACCCCTGGAGGTGCTTTTTGGTTGCGCGACCTGGACGACCCGGAGGGCGGGAGTGGGTGACCGCGGCTTGGCGGTTTGAATGTTTGTATTTATGTCCAAGTTTACGCGCCACACTGGCGTCCTGCAGCCGCACGAATGGCGCCCTGGACGGCCGGGGGCGCCATGACGCCCCCGGGGGCGCATAGACGCCCCGGCCGGTGTGGGGAACGGACGAGTGCTCCAGCTGACAACGCGAGCGGGATGAAATAATAACAATTATTCACAACTGTCCCTGCGGAAGTGGCGTGTCCCAGCCATGCGCAACGTCCCCCATGCGGGTGGTGGCCCAATTTGACCCCTGGAGGTGCTTTTTGGTTGCGCGACCTGGACGACCCGGAGGGCGGCAGTGGGTGACCGCGGCTTGGCGGTTTGAATGTTTGTATTTATGTCCAAGTTTACGCGCCACACTGGCGTCCTGCAGCCGCACGAATGGCGCCCTACACGGCCGGGGGCGCCATGACGCTCCCGGGGGTGCATAGACGCCCCGGCCGGTGTGGGAAACGGACGAGTGCTGCAGCTGACAAACGCGAGCGGGATGGAATGCGTACATTTGTTCCCAATTTTTGGTGCGGAAGGGGCGCGTCCCAGCAACGCGCAACGTCCCCCATGCGGGTGGTGGCCGAATTTGACCCCTGGAGGTGCTTTTTGGTTGCGCGACCTGGACGACCCGGAGGGCGGCAGTGGGTGACCGCGGCTTGGCGGTTTGAATGTTTGTATTTATGTCCAAGTTTACGCGCCATACTGGCGTCCTGCAGCCGCACGAATGGCGCCATGGACGGCCGGGGGCGCCATGACGCCCCCGGGGGCGCATAGACGCCCCGGCCGGTGTGGGAAACGGACGAGTGCTCCAGCTGACGCACGCGCGCGGCATGAAATGCGTACATGCGTTCTCAACTTTTGGTGCGGAAGGGGCGCGTCCCAGCCATGCGCAACGTCCCCCATGCGGGTGGTGGCCCAATTTGACCCCTGGAGGTGCTTTTTGGTTGCGCGACCTGGACGACCCGGAGGGCGGCAGTGGGTGACCGCGGCTTGGCGGTTTGAATGTTTGTACTTATGTCCAAGTTTACGCGCCACACTGGCGTCCTGCAGCCGCACGAATGGCGCCCTGGACGGCCGGGGGCGCCATGACGCCCCCGGGGGTGCATAGACGCCCCGGCCGGTGTGGGAAACGGACGAGTGCTGCAGCTGACAAACGCGCGCGGGATGGAATGCGTACATTTGTTCCCAATTTTTGGTGCGGAAGGGGCGCGTCCCAGCCATGCGCAACGTCCCCCATGCGGGTGGTGGCCCAATTTGACCTCTGGAGGTGCTTTTTAGTTGCGCGACCTGGACGACCCGGAGGGCGGCAGTGGGTGACCGCGGCTTGGCGGTCTGAATGTTTGTACTTATGTCCAAGTTTACGCGCCACACTGGCGTCCTGCAGCCGCACGAATGGCGCCCTGGACGGCCGGGGGCGCCATGACGCCCCCGGGGGCGCATAGACGCCCCGGCCGGTGTGGGGAACGGACGAGTGCTCCAGCTGACAAACGCGAGCGGGATGGAATGCGTACATTTGTTCCCAATTTTTGGTGCGGAAGGGGCGCGTCCCAGCCATGCGCAACGTCCCCCATGCGGGTGGTGGCCCAATTTGACCTCTGGAGGTGCTTTTTAGTTGCGCGACCTGGACGACCCGGAGGGCGGCAGTGGGTGACCGCGGCTTGGCGGTTTGAATGTTTGTACTTATGTCCAAGTTTACGCGCCACACTGGCGTCCTGCAGCCGCACGAATGGCGCCCTGGACGGCCGGGGGCGCCATGACGCCCCCGGGGGCGCATAGACGCCCCGGCCGGTGTGGGGAACGGACGAGTGCTCCAGCTGACAACGCGAGCGGGATGAAATAATAACAATTATTCACAACTGTCCCTGCGGAAGTGGCGTGTCCCAGCCATGCGCAACGTCCCCCATGCGGGTGGTGGCCCAATTTGACCCCTGGAGGTGCTTTTTAGTTGCGCGACCTGGACGACCCGGAGGGCGGCAGTGGGTGACCGCGGCTTGGCGGTTTGAATGTTTGTATTTATGTCCAAGTTTACGCGCCACACTGGCGTCCTGCAGCCGCACGAATGGCGCCCTACACGGCCGGGGGCGCCATGACGCCCCCGGGGGTGCATAGACGCCCCGGCCGGTGTGGGAAACGGACGAGTGCTGCAGCTGACAAACGCGAGCGGGATGGAATGCGTACATTTGTTCCCAATTTTTGGTGCGGAAGGGGCGCGTCCCAGCCATGCGCAACGTCCCCCATGCGGGTGGTGGCCCAATTTGACCTCTGGAGGTGCTTTTTAGTTGCGCGACCTGGACGACCCGGAGGGCGGCAGTGGGTGACCGCGGCTTGGCGGTCTGAATGTTTGTACTTATGTCCAAGTTTACGCGCCACACTGGCGTCCTGCAGCCGCACGAATGGCGCCCTGGACGGCCGGGGGCGCCATGACGCCCCCGGGGGCGCATAGACGCCCCGGCCGGTGTGGGGAACGGACGAGTGCTCCAGCTGACAACGCGAGCGGGATGAAATAATAACAATTATTCACAACTGTCCCTGCGGAAGTGGCGTGTCCCAGCCATGCGCAACGTCCCCCATGCGGGTGGTGGCCCAATTTGACCCCTGGAGGTGCTTTTTAGTTGCGCGACCTGGACGACCCGGAGGGCGGCAGTGGGTGACCGCGGCTTGGCGGTTTGAATGTTTGTATTTATGTCCAAGTTTACGCGCCACACTGGCGTCCTGCAGCCGCACGAATGGCGCCCTACACGGCCAGGGGCGCCATGACGCCCCCGGGGGTGCATAGACGCCCCGGCCGGTGTGGGAAACGGACGAGTGCTGCAGCTGACAAACGCGAGCGGGATGGAATGCGTACAGTTGTTCCCAATTTTTGGTGCGGAAGAAGCGCGTCCCAGCAACGCGCAACGTCCCCCATGCGGGTGGTGGCCGAATTTGACCCCTGGAGGTGCTTTTTGGTTGCGCGACCTGGACGACCCGGAGGGCGGCAGTGGGTGACCGCGGCTTGGCGGTTTGAATGTTTGTATTTATGTCCAAGTTTACGCGCCATACTGGCGTCCTGCAGCCGCACGAATGGCGCCATGGACGGCCGGGGGCGCCATGACGCCCCCGGGGGCGCATAGACGCCCCGGCCGGTGTGGGAAACGGACGAGTGCTCCAGCTGACAAACGCGCGCGGGATGGAATGCGTACATTTGTTCCCAATTTTTGGTGCGGAAGGGGCGCGTCCCAGCCATGCGCAACGTCCCCCATGCGGGTGGTGGCCCAATTTGACCCCTGGAGGTGCTTTTTAGTTGCGCGACCTGGACGACCCGGAGGGCGGCAGTGGGTGACCGCGGCTTGGCGGTTTGAATGTTTGTATTTATGTCCAAGTTTACGCGCCACACTGGCGTCCTGCAGCCGCACGAATGGCGCCCTGGACGGCCGGGGGCGCCATGACGCCCCCGGGGGTGCATAGACGCCCCGGCCGGTGTGGGAAACGGACGAGTGCTCCAGCTGACAAACGCGCGCGGGATGGAATGCGTACATTTGTTCCCAATTTTTGGTGCGGAAGGGGCGCGTCCCAGCCATGCGCAACGCCCACCATGCAAGTGGAGGCCCAATTTGACCCCTGGAGGTGCTTTTTAGTTGCGCGACCTGGACGACCCGGAGGGCGGCAGTGGGTGACCGCGGCTTGGCGGTTTGAATGTTTGTATTTATGTCCAAGTTTACGCGCCACACTGGCGTCCTGCAGCCGCACGAATGGCGCCCTACACGGCCGGGGGCGCCATGACGCCCCCGGGGGTGCATAGACGCCCCGGCCGGTGTGGGAAACGGACGAGTGCTCCAGCTGACGCACGCGCGCGGCATGAAATGCGTACATGCGTTCTCAACTTTTGGTGCGGAAGGGGCGCGTCCCAGCCATGCGCAACGTCCCCCATGCGGGTGGTGGCCCAATTTGACCCCTGGAGGTGCTTTTTGGTTGCGCGACCTGGACGACCCGGAGGGCGGCAGTGGGTGACCGCGGCTTGGCGGTTTGAATGTTTGTACTTATGTCCAAGTTTACGCGCCACACTGGCGTCCTGCAGCCGCACGAATGGCGCTCTGGACGGCCGGGGGCGCCATGACGCCCCCGGGGGTGCATAGACGCCCCGGCCGGTGTGGGAAACGGACGAGTGCTGCAGCTGACAAACGCGCGCGGGATGGAATGCGTACATTTGTTCCCAATTTTTGGTGCGGAAGGGGCGCGTCCCAGCCATGCGCAACGTCCCCCATGCGGGTGGTGGCCCAATTTGACCTCTGGAGGTGCTTTTTAGTTGCGCGACCTGGACGACCCGGAGGGCGGCAGTGGGTGACCGCGGCTTGGCGGTTTGAATGTTTGTACTTATGTCCAAGTTTACGCGCCACACTGGCGTCCTGCAGCCGCACGAATGGCGCCCTGGACGGCCGGGGGCGCCATGACGCCCCCGGGGGCGCATAGACGCCCCGGCCGGTGTGGGAAACGGACGAGTGCTGCAGCTGACAAACGCGCGCGGGATGGAATGCGTACATTTGTTCCCAATTTTTGGTGCGGAAGGGGCGCGTCCCAGCCATGCGCAACGTCCCCCATGCGGGTGGTGGCCCGATTTGACCCCTGGAGGTGCTTTTTGGTTGCGCGACCTGGACGACCCGGAGGGCGGCAGTGGGTGACCGCGGCTTGGCGGTTTGAATGTTTGTATTTATGTCCAAGTTTACGCGCCACACTGGCGTCCTGCAGCCGCACGAATGGCGCCCTGCACGGCCGGGGGCGCCATGACGCCCCCGGGGGCGCATAGACGCCCCGGCCGGTGTGGGGAACGGACGAGTGCTCCACCGTGTGTATCTGTTTGCTTTGCGAGCAGGCGCGTGAGGCATCAGGCATACCACTCTCGTAGTTCCCTTTTCTGTGTTACCTGTCCCTTTTCCCCAAGGGATATTGACACGTGTCTGATAGGATCGAGTTTTATACCACAGCTTCGCCAAGGTGGCGAAGCCGCTGAATGAGCTAATTAGCTCAACGCTTCCGAAGCACCTGCCTCCCCCAAGTCGGGTGAAGAAGGAATCCTTTGAGACTCTTCGGGACCTTCTGCTGAAGCCCCCCATCTTGGCTATTCCCAGGCCACTACATCCTGGATGTGGACGCTAGCGACGACCAACTTGGTTGTGTGCTGCTTCAGCAGCAGCCGGACAAGGAGTACTTGCCGGTGGGGTAATCCCCCGTCGCTGAACACAAGACACCCAGGTCGACATGACCTCGAGGAGCCACTGGGTAGCCAACATGGCCCACACCAGGTGATCTGGGCTAGCCGTCAACATGACGGAGCCGAAGTGGTCGAGCAACCGTGGTAGCATCGCAGGGAACCCGTAGGGGACCTCAACTTGAGGCCACCACTCGGGCTTCTTCGGGTAGTACTGCTCCTTACTGGCAGCGGACTGCTGCGGAAACTCAAGTTGAGCCGAGGTCACCAAGTTGGGACCTCGCCGGAAGTCATTCTCCATCCGCGCATCAAAGTGATGAGTGTGCGGATCGGCCTCGTGCAGGTACGGGGGGCGCGTTGCCACCGCGTCCCAAGTAAAGGTCGGCAAGTCGCCGGGACCCGGGATAGTTCCCCCGCGGTCCACCATGGCCTTGGCCCGCTGTACGTCTTCGACTTCCTCATCGTCCAGGAAGGCAAACTGGTCCGTCATGAAGCCGGCAGGGAATCCGAGCCTACGGGGATACTTCTCCCGTAGGCGGTCCCATACCCGACTCATCGCTGTGCCAAGTCGGCCACAGCGAAGGACAGTCAACCCCTCCTCATACAGAGGCCAAGCGGGGTAAAAAAAACCACCGCCCCAAGGCCTCACGTGGGATGACGCGGCCGGCCTCCGGGGGAGATCCCGCCGCCAACCCAAAGCCGGATAGTGCGGGAGTCCCATCCCCCGGAGCAACCGCGGAGCCCCCGCCGGAAGTCCCGGCGGGCGCTGCACCGTAGGAGGTGTCCTCCATACGTTCATCATGAGAGTCGGTCTCCACCCCCGGGGTCGCCATGGCTCTCCACAAGTTAGGGAGAGACGCCCTGGTTGCAGCGCCACGAGACCCGCCTCGAGTTGAGGGGGGCTCGGATCGTGGGTAGATGGGAGGCCTTCCCAGCGTGGGGCGGTCAAGGGGAAGGTGGAGGGGATGTGTTGGTGATGGTGAAGTGAGAACCGGGGAGAGCAAGCTGCCGAGTGGGTAAGCTTGAGGAGAGGGGCGGTCAACGTGACCGCCCCCACGTCCACGTTACGTACTCAAGGGGGGACAGCAAGTCGCGCCCCCAACGCCGAGACGTGCGTTTACGCGCCCCCTCACAGGGCCGACCGGTCGGTGAGGAAAGGGGAGTGTGGCAGTATTGACCCCCAGGTAGGGGGGCAACACGTGCCATACAAGGGGCGGCAGGCCACTAGCCTGACCCGTTCCTCCCCCTGCATTTGGGACCATATTCCCTAAGTTTGGGATAGTTAGCTTAGTAGTAAATCCAACTTGGATTTGAGGGTTTTCTACATTTATTGTCTTGAATTTTCGTGTGGCCCGGTGGGCAGGTGCTGGGGTGGGAGATTCTGAGCGGCGAGATTCTGGGGGGACCCTGGGAGGATAAGGGGAGGGACAGTGGGGCTTGGCCCTGCTTCCCCGGCCCGACCAAGAAACTGTTGGACCACACACCATCTTCTTGTTTGTCAGTGGGGGGATTGCCCCACATCAGGGATAGAGTCTGTGCGACTTGCACTTCTTCCGGTTCCCCCGACACGGGAGGCAGCCCTTGTACACCGCCCCAACTTGGGTGTCGCGTGTGCGAGAGGTTTTTGCCACAGTGGCGTCATCTTCGCGGTTATCAGTAGAGGTTGATGACGCCAGTGCGTCTGGCCGTCGTCTGGCGCTCCCGGCGAGTGGGCAGGGCGCTGCCGAGGTCGAGCCTGTGGACGCTGCTGCATGTCGTAACGGCGTTGAGGGGCAGGCCGTGCCGCCATATGGGCGTCCGCTGTCAAAGTGCAACGAGCGGCGCCGGAGGGTCTATTCTCTGCAGCCAGCGGCCGCCCTTAGCACTCAGGGGGCCCATTCTGATCACTGAGTATGTCCGACCGGGGCTTCTGATGTCTGGTCGACTGTGCCTCCAGCTGGAGATGGTGATTTTGTGCATGGTGACGCTGTGGACCGTGCGGCTGCAGCTGCAAGGCTGCATTTGGGGAGCTAGCAATGCCCTCATCACCGTCGGCGGCGGACGACACTGTGTTCGACAACTACTTCTGTTCTTCATTTCCCGCTCGTGTCCCGCTCTCCCTCCGGCTTCTTCCGAAGAAGAGTGATCTGCAAAGACAACTCTGTCTTTGGAGCTTAAGGGTGGACCTTCGCAAGCGCGAGCCCTTTCTCGTGCTGCTTACGCGGGTTGAAAAACATTGGCCCCTCTTACGTTTCAGTGTACGCCAGCGGCGATTGCTCAAGCAACCCTCCGGAAACGACCAACGGGTAGGCGCCATGGTTTCGCCACGTCTTGGCGGAAGCTGACGAGCGTGCCGACGCAAATGACGACGCACTAAGCCTGCTCACCACTCCTCAAGTGTGCGATGATGTCTTGGACTTAATCCAGCACATCTACGCGTACTACGGACAGTGTCTCCCACCTAGTGAGGACCCCTATCGCCAGGCCAACCCGCCGACAGAGGCATCTCCGCGCTCTCCTCACGTCTGAAAGGGCCATGGCCAAGGCCGAACTTCTGGCGCACCAAGCGCCGCCAACAAAGAACAACACGAGGGCGGACCTATAGGCTCGGAAGGGATATCATGGACATCCTCCGAGCCCAAGACGGCCAGGAGAAAGAAGCGGTCGCGGTCGATCAAGAAGGAGCAGAAGAACCGGTGGCATCGTCGGCGCAGCACGTCTTCGAGGAGCTCCGACGAGAAGGAAGCATCACGGTGTCTTCTTCCCGCAGCGCGTCGACGTCGAGTGCCCCCGGCTCTTCGCGGCCTTCCACATCCACCACACCCAGGAGCTCTGCCAGCGACGCGTCGTCCGAGCGCCCGCCGGCCAGGACAAAGATGAGGTCGCGGTCTGTCAAGAAGGTGCAGAAGAGCCGGCGGCTTCGTCGGCGCAGCACGTCTTCGAGCAGCTCCGACGAGGAGGAGGCATCACGGCGCACGCGTCGCCACAAGCGGTCCAAAGGCGACAAGAGCTCTCGGCGGCAGAGGGACGACAGCAGCAGCGAAGAGCCCCCGAAGGGAAAGAGGCGCAAGGGCGGCAAGCTGGCCTCGATGGACGCAACGTGGAAGCGGCATATAAGGGCCCTCCACTGTACCACACGTACCCCTCGCCCCGCACCACCTCCCCCACCCAACAAGGTCGCCTACCCGTGGTGGAGCCGGCCACGTAGCTGGAAAATCCTCAGGACCTGAATCAGCGCGGCAGCAGGCGGCTTCTCGCAGGGAGGAGGGGGAGAATGCATCGTCGCCGAGGATGGAGCCTCCCCCTGTGGACCCGTCTGCGCGGGCCTGTGAGCTTTTTCCTTCTCTTTCTGGTAAAAACCTGGTTTCCCAGTTGATGTTGGCCATCCCCGGTCTGTCTCGCATGACTGAGGATGCCGATATGCTCGAGGAGGCGGCGCGCAAGGCGGCAGAGACGAACCAGCGCACGGATAATCGCGCTCGAGAAGCCCTCGTCACCAAGGACCGGCGGGTGAGGGGACCAATCAAAAAAATACGAAAACAGCGTCTCCTAGCTTGTGCGCGCCGCCAGCGGACGCGCTTGGGTTTAGCAGTGCTACCGTAGGGCAGAACGGTTCGACTATGCGAGTCAAGAGTAAACACTGAGCCGTACTGGAAATTCTCAAGACACGTATCGGACTCGAGATGGGCCTTGAAGGCCCATCGCAGAGCTGGTTGATTTAGGGGCACTACACGTGGCAGCCCCATATTGGGGGCCGCGCTACGAGATGCACACTCACATAGGACATATAAAAAAAAGACATTATGGGACTGATCTCACTCTCCTCACTCCAGCAGCGCTTTTATTTCTTTGAGGAGCCGTAGAGAACCACCTCGTCTGGTGATATGGTTAGTTATTGGGGCAGACAGGCTACAGGCAGGGTGTGCGGAGGTCTCGCGCCAGCCCGCCCCTACCCCGCCGGCGGACCATTCAACCCCTTGAAGGAGTTCGTGCACGTCCAGACGAGCACGATCAGTGCGGCAAGCGGCCGTCCCACTTGCCCGCAACGCGCCGTTCACACTGGACGGGCGGGAACGTCCATAATGGGGGTGGCGTTCTGGGGACAAGGAAGAGGGGGGGGACAGCAGCAGACCAGACAGGTAAAATCCGTGAATCAGGTCTGTTGTCTGATCGTCCCCCTCAGGGCTCACCCACCCTTCCTGATTGTTCCGGCGTGGAGCTCTTCAATAGGGGATAGGCATACCTTTTGTAGGGTGGGAGGGGGGAAAGCGGTGGCATCACCACACATGGCTGGGGCGACACTGTGGGCCTGCTGGGCTGCAAGCAGCTCCAGAAGGCCCCCACACAGGTCCGCAGCCGCCGCAGTCCAGCGCAGCGGCCACGACGGAGGGGGCTGAGGGGCGGCGCCAGCCTCTCCCGCGCTTTATGCTCTATGCAAATAGATAAACCAGGGGTTGTCAAGCGACCATAATTTCGGCAACACGCCCGCCCTCCATCCCTCCCCTCCCCTCGACTCCGCCGCCCCCGCCCCCCCTGCCCTTCCCAATTATCACCGCCTTACCAGTCTCGCCTCCGCAGTAGTGCGTCGGCCACGCGCAACACCGCCACAGCGCCCTCGTGGTGCGCGCGCACGATATCTTCCCCCGCCGCGACCGCCGCCGCGACCGCGCCAGCCGTCGCGCGGTCCAGCTCCCCCCGCCCGAACGCCCGCCCCGCGTCGGCGCCGCGGCAGAGGGCGGCGAGGAAGCGCTTGCGCGACGGCCCAACCATCAGTGGCAGCTGCGCGCCCCCCCACGGCGTCGGCGCCACCGCCCTCGCGCCAGCGGCGACACCCGCGGCGCCGGCCGCGCGAGCGGCGGGACATCTCCGCCGTCGCCATCCCCACCGTCGCCCCCACCGCCGCCGCCACCCCGCCAGCCGCCACCACAACCACCGCCACGGCCGCTGCCCGTCGAGTAAGCGCCCGCCGCGGCCGGCCGCCACGCCGCCCACGCGGCCGCGTCCGCGGCGGCCGCGGCGGCCACGCCCGTGCCTTTGCCGCCGCCCATCGCCGAGTGCCGCCGCGGAGGCGGCGTGCCCCCGCCGCCGCCACCGCCGGGCCTGCTCGTACCGCGCGGGCGGCTGCGGCCGCTGCCGCCGCAGCCGCTGCCGCTGCCGCCGCCACCACGGGGCTGGCGGCCGCCATAGCCGGCCGCCGCGGCTGCCGCGGGCGACGCCACCCGCGACGCGGCCAGCGTGTACACGTACGGGTGGTGGGACACCACCGCCCCCGCCGCGGGGCCGAGGGTCACCGCGGGCGGCGACGAGTGCGGCGCGTCGCCGCCGCCGCGGTGGACGACCGGCGTGACCGCCGTCGCGGGGCGACCCGGCAGCGGCCGTGGCGGGCAACGGGCTACCGCCGCCGCGGCCACCCCCGCCGCCGCTACCCCAGCCGCCGTCGCCGCCGGCGGACGGGTAGGGCAGGTCGGGGCGGGGCGGGGGTGGACGAGTCTCAGTGGGGAGGGAAGGGGGGATGGGGGCATGGTGGGCGCCCTCGCTGCTCCCCGGTCGGGGGCCTCCGGCCTGGGAGGTTGTGCACAGCCGTCGACTTTCGGCCCGGCAGGTGCAGGAGGGAGAGCACCTTGCTCGCCCGTGGCCTGAGGCGGCTGTTCCCGCGCGCCTGGCAGACGAATGCTGCCGGACTGGAAGCCTTGCGTTACAGGCCGACCTGCGTGACCGACCCCGCCAGTGTCGCTGGCGGCCGACGCCGCGCGCGGGTGCCCCCTAGACCCGAGCCCCGCGTCTGTCTTGGCCGACGCCACGGCCGCCACCGAGTCAGCACGCCCTACACAGACCCCCCCAGTCCCTGCAGAGCACATGAGATGACGCAAAGGCCACCGGACCCCATTCAACTCACCGTTCCCGCCACCACCGGTAGTCTTGGTCGAGTGTCAAGCGCCTCCCTGGTCCACCACTCTTGTGTTCAGGAAAGCAAGAGCGCCCAGGAGGAAGTGCGAGATAGAGGGTCCGAAGTACTCTTCCAGATGCTCCTGCGTCACCAAGATGGTGCGCGCCGCTCGCTCCCTGCTCAGGAAGACATTGCGTGACGCGACATTCTTGTGGTTCGTCACGACCACCAGCAGGACACGGTTCTTCCAGGTCTCCCAATTAACGCCAAACACCGTCTTCATCTTGACCAGGGACGTCACCACCTTGCTGTTGAGGTCGAGGGTCTTGGTGGGATCAGCAGTAAACTTGTAGGAGATGCCGACGCACACCATCTCGGACGCGTCAACAAGTGGTCCTGCTGCTGATGCGCCGCTGGAAGACCTCCGCAATGAGCCCGAACGCAAAGCCGTCGTCCTCGACAACGTCCTCCTACACCGAGACGTCCTTGACTCCTGCAGGAAGAGCATCGCATCGAACGCCGCGGCGCCTTGCTGCATCTTGTACACGCGCGCGAGCAGCTCCTTTGGCGTGTCGGCAGTCAGGATCTCATTCACGGTCCGCAAGGTTCCGGCGTCGCCGGGTTCGCTCGCGTTGTCTACCCACTTGGTGGCATCCACCCGCCGGTCCAGCAAAGAGCGGTCAACGGGGACGTCGCACAGGTTGTCGACGCCAGGGAAGAGCTTGGAGACGGCAATGCAGGAAAAATCAGATTCCACCTGCAGCACTTCGTTGTCCTGGCAATAGGACCACAGATAGGAGCGAAGGCGGGATCGCAACACCTCTCCCCAGTAGCAGGACACCTCCCAGCCGTAGTCGCCGCTCCTTGACAGCCGTGCAGCATCCACAATCGAAGAAGCAGGGGAGAGGATGTTGAGCGCAACGGCGGAGTTGGGCAGCGCCGCCCAGGACTGGCGCATCTCGAAGACCCGCGGCTTCAGGGAGACGGCCACCTTGGCCAGCACCAAGAACAGCAGCGTCGGCTTGTGGTAGTTGCCCTGCAAGTCGGCCGACCCGGAGAGCACAAAGTTCCGGAACACGCCGTCCCACTACCTGGACACGGAGTCTGGGGTATCCACATACCCCAATCGGCCACGTCCCGGGACGGCGCAGCCGAGAAGGCCCACGACAAGCACTATGGGATGGAAGACCACCAAGCTCATCAGCGTGTTGACTGCTGGAGCTGGTCCCACCTGCTCCGCAGCATCCCTGATCACGTCCCACGCGGTGGTTCCAGAGCGGCAGTGTGTAATCATCTGGCGCAGGTTGGCCACGGATCGAGGGTGCCCCATGCTCAGGTTGGCAAAGGCGGCGGCTGCAACAGCAGGCTCCAGCAAGGATTGGTTGTTGACCTGACTTGATATAGCCAGCGCACGCCGCGCAAAAACAGGAGCAAACACAGCCGTCGCGACAGCTCGTACAGGAAAGTTGCATAGTGTGGCGAAGCAGGTCAGCACCCAAGGAGAGCCGTCCGTCTCGCCGTCGCCGCCGGGTCCCGGAGTGCGCAGACGCGTCTTCTCAAAATCTGGTGGGTCCGCCCTGATGGCAGCGTAGGAGATGTTGGTCTTGGCCTGCTGCACCAGCTCGTCCGCAACGAAGTCAAAAGACAGGACAGCAAAGAAGACCCGAGTCCGCCCCAGCGTCGTGAAGGTGCAGATATCCCGGCGGTAGTACTCATAGAGGGGTCGAGCATTCACCACCGTCGACGCCATCTTGAGCTCATCGACGACCACCAGCATGTCGCGGGCGCGGATGAGGGACCTTGCCTCCGCAAGCACAGCAGCGGCAGTGCACCTACCAGCACGCAGCTCCGTGAGCATCGCGTCAGCGAACTCTTCGTAGGATAATGTCTCGCTGCAGAGAAGGCACCACAAAACGCGCGCATACAGGGGCAAGAAGCACTCAACTGGGAGGTCCTGGAAGGAGCTACTCGGGCCTTGAGCAGTGCCGCGGCGCCGTCCCGTCTCACCGCTCGCCCCACCCGCGCTGCTGCTGCCCCCTTGCCCAGAGCGCCCCCGGCTTGCTGTCGAAGAGGGCGGGGGTCCACCTGCTGCGCTGGCAGGTCCCGCGATGCCGATCTTGATGAACTCGCCGTCCGCTCGACACCACACGCTATGGCCATTGAAGTTGATGATGCAAACATCCGTGTTCTTGGCTGCTCGGGCAATCAGGTCCCACCTCGCCGGCGCGATCCCCTCGGCATCTGCAGCCGAGCAAAACAGATGCTCGTCAAGACGATTCTTGTAAAAGCACATGTCGATGATGAGGTGCGTCTTACCTCCACCGAAACCAGACGAGGTAAAGCCGATGGCGCGGCTGTTCACGTCAGCCTCGCCCAGCATCCCCTCCAATGCATTGAACCAGGCGATGACGAGCACGCGGACCCCAAGGAGTACAGAGGTGGTGACGCTGGGGTCGTAGATCGGCATGGTCTTTAGGATGGAGACCGCGGGACGTCGTCTGCCGGTTGGAAGAAGGTTGGACGACACCAACAGCATATTCTGCATGGGATGAAGTCGCCGACGTCGGGCGGACAGCGAGGAAGACAATCGCGACATGTGCTGGTTGATACCGGTCCGCAAGGCACCCAGGTGCCGCCGATACTGCCCCGCCAGACCGACAGCCTTGTAGTACTGATCTCGGGCTGCCGACTCACGGCTCGGAAAGACGGGGCTCTGCGGGATCGGTAGAGCCTCGGTGAGCTCCTTGACAGCCAGTTGCCAGCCCTTCAGGTGAGCCTTGGCGCGCTCCAGCGCGTGGTCACCACACCGCGTCCAGGTATCAGCATCAAAGTCGTAGGCGGCCAGTAGAGCTTGCCCTGCGCGAGGAAGATCATCCACCATCACTTGAGCAGCTTCCACCTGCTGCGCGCTGTCTTGTCCGACTGCACTCAGAGCGAACAGGTCAAGCACCAGTGCCGCTCCGGCGCTCGCAAGGCTCTTGAAGTTGCTGCCAGCATCAGAGGCTTCGCTCAGCAGCTCCGCAACAATATCAAGGGAGTCGTTTCCGACCGGTGCGGGAGACCCATGTGCGTCGGCGGCAAGACCTGCATCCACGTCCGGAGATGATTCAGGTTGGCTTCTGGAACCAGCTGGCGCAGGGTTGAAAGAAAGGACTTGAGCATCACCAGGTGCAGCAGGAGGCGCTCGAGGGACATCACCATCCTCCCCGAGCTCAGAGCGATTCCGCTTTCCACACAACGACAGAGCAGAGCCCATGACGCAACCGGTCCTCTGGAAGTCAATGCTGCTGCAGCCCTGTCGGGCACGCGGCGGCCGCCGTCACCGCCGCCTGCACCACCACCGCTGCCCACCGACGGGCGGCGGATACAAGAGTGTGGGGAAAGAAAATAGGCGGGCCCAGGCAGGCGGGGGATGCAGGGGCAGGGGCAGGAGCAAAAAGGCGAACAGGGGGGAGCGCGAGGGGAGAGGCCAGCCGTCGGGAGCAGTAGCTGCGCCACGCCCGCTCCAGCCGTGTCGGGCACGCGACCGTCGCCGTCACCGCCGCCTGCACCACCACCGCTGCCCACCGACGGGCGGCGACTACAAGAGTGTGGGGCAAGGGAATGGGCCGGCCCAGGCAGGCGGGGGATGCAGGCAGGGGCAAGAAGGCGGACAGGGGGGAGCGCGAAGGGAGAGGCCAAGCCGTTGGGGGCGGCGTGACGGCCGCTGGTACTGGGCAAGGAAGCGGCCGAGCGCTGGAACCCGCAAACGGCAGCAGGGGCAGAGGTGGCGGCGGCGGCGGCGGCGGCGGCAGCAGAGGCGGCGGCAGCGGCAGCGGCAGCAGAGGCGGCGGCAGCGGCGGCGGCGGGTGTGCCCCTCCCCCGGCTTTTCGTAGAGGGAGGAGGGGCGGCGGGAAAGGGCCGCCGCCGGCGGCACCGCGGGCGGGTGCCACCGCCACCGCAGCCGCCGCCTCTGCCGCTCCCGCCACCACCACCGCCGACCCCCCTTGCCTCGGGGGGGCGGGGGGGGGGGGGGTGAGCGCGTCCCCACCTGTCGTGGCAGCCGCGGCGACAGCTTCAGCGGCGACGTCGGCGGGAGGGTTTGCGGGAAGAGCGGACTCAAAGTGCGACCTTGCCACCCGACCTGGGACCTTGGGCTTCGTCGGAACAGTAGCGAACCGCGTAATTTTCAAGCGTAGTGAAGGTACTCGCTTTTCTCGGTCTGCATCCCGAATACTGACTTGCAACATGAGTGTGTACCCACCATACTCTTTCATGGAAATCACCCGAGTATTGGCGGCCAGTACAAGTGTCATCAAATGATGCCCGGCTGAGTATCAAAAGATGCCCGAGATCCGGCACCCCGAAATCGCCGATTCCAGGTAGCCTGCGTAGGAAAATCGCTTTCTGGGGGCCTACATATGAAGTGTTTCTTCCATTTTTGGCCAATAGCGGGCGTCCTGGGCACATTGACGCGGCGCTCGCTGACGGTTCAGTATGTTTGCACCTTAAGGGTGCCTTCTGCTTCCGATCTCCTCTTCTTGCACGGGTTTCGACTGGTCGAGGGAGGCCAACAGAATGGCACGTATAGCACCACGCTTCACGTAGGGAGCACACGCGACCCCCGCCCACCTCCTCCATGACAATTCCTCGGTGCTCCCTGTCCCTGTGAACAGGCCACCGGAGTCCTGCGTCCGAGCGGTCTCTCGAGAGTCTGCCCCCGCCCTCCAACGTCTCCAACTGGCCCAGCACGTACCGGGTCGGCCCCCTCCCTAAAGAACTCTGGACACGCCCCTGCCTGTCGGGTAGCAGCCTCGAGCTGGGCCGCGTGGCAGGGAAACAGGATGCGGTCTGGGCATCCTTGACTGATTTTCTGGCCAGGCCGGTCGACGGGTCAGCCGACGGCCCTCCACCCTTCCCGCTGACCCTCGCACCTGGGATGTGTGGTCAACTGTTCTACAACCCCCGAGCACCCGCACCATTCTCATCATCGGATGAAAAGATGGGAATTCCCCTCGCCTCCTGCCTTCCCCCCCCCCCTCGCCACCCCCCCCAACCTGGCCGCCGTGCACGGCCGCCGCGGACGCCGTGGGGTCTGTGGCGGCCGCGTTTGGCCGCCAGCTGCCTGCCGCCGCCGCAGACAGTGGCCAGGGCCGCCAGACACGTTTTAGATATGGTGTCTGAACGTTGTGTTTAATCACTATACATATTGCGTACGGCCGAGTGTACTTCCACATTCCATTCTGAGGCATCAGTGGCCCAGTCCGTCAATCGCGTAGGTCTCGATGCCGGGCAGGAGTGGATGCAATCGTGTCTTGGTGAATTGTGCGCCGTTGCACGAGAGACTGGGTGCCTCTCTCAGCAGCGGATGCAGACAGTGTCTGCGGCTCTGTGTGACATTGCTTTGGCCAGCGGTCAGCGGTGCGGATCTGGCGGTTGGCCATTTTCTGCTGTGGCAGCGCCGTGTGCATCGTGATGGTCGTCCTCACGGCCGTCTTCGTCGAGGCGTCCGACTCCGCCTGCAGCCACCATAGAATTTTTTGGCGCTGTCTGTGGGGGAGGTGTGCCCCCACGACCCTTGCAATGGGGAGCTGTTGAGTGATCGTGATGTCATGGACGTGCTCGTGCACGGCCTTCTGGGTAAGCGCACCGTTCGCACGCGGTCTTTGCACTGCAGACTGTGCCGTACGCTGTTTGGATTCGCGCAGCGCACTAACACGGCGGTTTTTTTTTGGTGCATCGTCACCATTTGTCGGAGGACGCAGCCCCCGTTTTGGACGCCGAGGTGGAGGTGGGCGGCCGCTTGCGTGTCCACGTTTTGGAGGGTGGCCCGTTGCGTGTCGCTGATCACCACTTTGTCAAGGCGGTGCTTGCCTGGCAGTGCTTTTTGTCTGCATGCGTTAGCCGAGCTGACACGGTCGGGCAGAAGGACGTGCGCGAGTGGTTTGGTACGGTGGGGTCGACTTTGCCGGGGGCCCCGATTTTGTTGGGTGAGTAAGCGGGGTGGACTGGGACGATATTATCTGGACGTCCATTGGTTCTTTTGGCGCCCTTCTCTTCCTGGAGAAGCGCGGCCGTCGAGGGGATATCTGGCTTTGAATGTCTCGCTCGGTGGAGCGCAGTCTCTTTTGCCAATGCCGTCGTGTTGTGCGCCTATTGCAGTCCGAGGGCTATTTCCGCTCCGATCATGTGTGTGGATCGTGTCGGCTGCCATCTGGGATGGATATTTTGGTTGGTGATGGGGTTGCGATGGGTGGGCTGGTGTGCGGTTTTGCCACTTGCCTGGTGGCACCGGCGGCCTCGTCGCGTTTTTGCGCGGCGCACCGCGCCGAGGAGGAGATTTGTGCAGTTGTGCGCGCTTCTGTGCGCGGCGGTCCGCGCGGGCTGCCTCGAGCGGATCGTGGCGTGGGGCTGCGGCGGTGGCTGGTCTGCCGTTTCCAAGCATGGGTCCAGCAGCGGTACGAGGCGAAGCTGTTGCGTACTGCCCGCGCGCGCAACAACCTGGCCGGAGCGCCCGAGAGCGCTTTGGGTGCGGCCGGGGACCCGAACGACCGGGGTGCCAATTCTGGCGATGAGGACGACGGACAAGATGCTGTGCGCGATGGGGCTGAAGATCGTGGCGGCGACCGGCGTGGTCAAGCCCTTGCCGAAATCGGAGCAGCGGGTGGTGTCGTCGGTGGTGTGTACGGCGGGCCCGGCGCTGGCGGCGGCGTGGTTGGCGGCCAGCCTCTCCATGCAAATGACGCTGGCGGTGGTCTCGGCGGTGTGCGGGGCGGACCTGGTGCTGGAAACGGCGTTTGTCGTGGCCAGGCTCCCGACGATGATGGTGCAGCCGATGGTCCTGCTGGTGGTGTGCGTGGCGGGCCTGGCGCTGGCGGCGGCATTGCTGCTAGCGAGCTTCTCGACAATATTGGTGCAGCCGGTGATCCCGTTGATGGCGTGCGCGACGAGCCTGATCCTGACGGCGGTGTAGGTCGTGGCCAGCTCCTCAATGACGTTGGTGCAGCCGATGGTGCTGTTGGTGTTAAGCGGGGCGGACGTGGTGCCAAGCGTGACGATTGCGCTGATGATCAAGTTGGTAGAGGGGAACACGGCAAGCTGGGCGGTGGCGTGGGACGTGCTGGCTACGGTCGTGTGGACCGTGGGGCTGCGGCTGGCCATGTCGGAGCCGCTGTGCCCGTCCGTATTCCAGACGCAGACGTCGGTGCTGGCGGTGGGCGTGTACCTGGTTAAGGCGGCGGTCTTGGTCACGCTGGTGTTGCACAAGGCGGCGGTGGCGCTGGCGTTGCTGCGCCAGGACTCCCACTGTACCCGGGTGAGGCTACCGCACCTGGATTGGGACGGCGCGGAGAGCGTCCTACTATAATAATATACGTGGCGGACGCTACCCCCACCTCTGAGACGTCAATTTCGCATGGTACGTCAGATGAAGTACCCTCGATTCCAGTCGAATTTGACGAACCCTCAGTGTGTCCTCATCGCGGGTACGTCCGATTCGGTACGTCGAGGAAGAACCCGCCTGGAATGCCCCTCCCCAGGCCCCCCCCCCCCCCCCCTCACAGGGCGTCAATTTCGCGGGTACGTCCTCCGCCCCCCCCGTATCCCGGGATTTCTGGGCGCCGGTTCCGGCTCGCGATCTCCCCAACCACATACCGCTCCCTCTGCGTGTATTTCGCGCGTCAGTTCCTAGCGCCGCCCTTCCCCCGTGCCCCCTCTCTCGCTCCCTCCCTCATCCTTCCCCGCTTCCCTCTTTCAGCGTCCGCCTTTTTGGGTGTGTCTGCACAGAGTCATTTTCTTTCCACGCCCCTCCTTCCATCTTTCATCTCCTGCACCCATACTCAGTTTCTATGCTTGCCTAAGCCCCTCCCCCGTCCAGCCTTTTCCAATTTTATCTCACCTCCTGCACTGCCGCCTTTCTGTGCATTTTGAACTCTCACAAAGGGGATCCTCATTCCTTGGGCATGTTGTAAGGATATGCCTCCTAATTTCCCACCACACGACATAAGGACCGGGGCCTCTCCTTCCCTGTCCTTTCAAACCAACTCCCCCATGATTCAGCAACTCCTCGGTAGTCGGGCAGATGCCGTGCTGTCCGCCCTAGATTCTACGGGCGGCGGACAGCCAGCACGGGAGCCGCGGATGGGCTAAACCTTGTCAAGCCTGACACTCGTCTGCGACGGGCCAACCATGGCACTCGTCTGCAACGGGACAAACTGAGGCTCGTCTGTGCCGGGTACACCCTTCCCCGGATCTAATGGGCCAACGGACCAAGTGATGACTCACATCTCGGACGCGTTGGCACCACGGAATCTCTCCGGACGAACCAATGGGAGCGACCGGATTGCTCACCGTTGCGAGATTTTCAACCCGCGACTGGCGTCTGGCTTACACGCGTCGGCGGCGGTTCCACCGACCGGCGCGTGGGGCAGGGCGCGCGACGCCCTGAGTGCCGCACGCCGCCCCCCGCCCGTTTGGGGCTGTTTGGTGGGGCGCCTTAGGGCGCACACGCCCGCCCATACTTTGTTCTGAGAGCCTTTTCTTTGTTTTGAGCCTTTTCGTGCCGCCCGTGAGGGCGACGGCAAACGCATGCTTTGTGGCACCCTAGGTGCCCCCCTGGGAGTGTATAATGCGTGAGTGTGGGCGCCACCGGGGGAAACCCCGGGGGGACAGCCACATACACAGACAACAAAGACCTGCTCTACCCTCGACCCCCTCGACCCCACCGACGTCGCGCCATCCTCTTCCCGACTCCCTCCACCGTCACCCTCACCGTCACCTTCCCTCCGCCCTGCAGCCCTATTGACTTGCGCGGGCGGCTGACACCGTCACCAGTACGTTGAGGTCTGCCCAGTTGTGGGCGGTGCCTCACATGTGGTAGCTTCAGGTAGTTGCGGACATCTTCCTGGCGGTGACGTTTGCTATTCCGTTCCCAATTTGGCCCTCCCTGGGTTTGTGCACTCGTGTTGTCCCCTGTGTTCGGCGTGCCTCGGGCATTGTAAAACGAACGCGGCGGATTCCACGAATCACTCTGAAAGAACTCTATCCTGACACTGCCCTGGCGGCCCTCCTCACGGTTTTTTTCTTTTGGTCAACTGATTGTTGAAACACAGTGGGTGCCAAATCAGGTTCCGAGTATTCTTCCTCGGCGTTGGCGGGCGCGCCGACATCCTCGGCGGGGACGGCGCGCGCCCCGACTACACGTGGCATCCCGGTGGCCTGCGCTTCCGCGGCTGCTCGTGTGAGAGATAACTCTTCCGCCACTGTACTTGCTATTTACCCGCCTGTCATATCTGCCTGAAATAATGGAGCCCCGCCCGAGCCCCGGCGTCGGCCGAGCTCGGGTGGCAACCTTCCAACGCACGAATATCCACATGGTAGTTTTGGGTCACCGCGCTAAGGGTTCACGCTCCCCACCCCCGTCGCCCGGCCTTCCTCCGGCACCGCCAACCCACCAAGCCCAAGGATCTCCTCGCCACGGACCACACGACCACGCCTCCCGCCACCCCCGCCCCCGCCGCCACCACCATGGCCACCATGGACATGTCCACCTTCATCGACACCATCACGGACGACCCCCCCGACTTCACCACGATCTCCGCCCGCCTGGCCGCCGCCCACCGGGCCGGCGCCCAGAGGTGGTCCGACGACGGCATCTGCTCCGCCGTCTGCATCATCATCGGCGACTTTGACATCAACACCCTGACAAGCACCCAGGCGCTCCGCATCTCCGTGCTGATGAACAGCATCTGGGCGCCCTACCCGGTCCACCTCAAGCGCTCCGTCCAAGGCACCAACCGCAACACCGTCCTCAAGAGCTACATCGACGGCCACTACCTGGACGTGGCCGCCCTCCGAGGCCACAACCCCACGCTCCACGAGCGGTCCACCCCCGACTCCACCGCCGCCGACGAGACGCCGGCCGCGCCCCCCCCAAGCTATGCCGTCACCCCACCCCCCCACAACAACATCTTCTACTCCCTCGCCGACAAGGAGTCCGTACATGATACGTACACCCCGCAGGCATCAAGCTCCGTCCGGTACATGGCCCAGTTCTACACGGCCGCGCGCCAGTACGGCGGACGTGACGACGAATCCCTGGCCCGCGCCCGCACCACCTTCTTTAAGACGTGCGACGCCTTCGCCGTGCCGCCCAAGCTGCGCGCGAACTGCGTCCAGTTCTCCGTCAAGCAAACCGAGCACAACGTGCCCGCCCTGATCCACGACCCCGACGGCTTCTCCGCCGACAACATCTGGGACGCAATCGCCAACCGCGTCACCTCCACGGCGCGCGACCTCCGCATCAGCAAGCTGTGGCAGATCGCTTCGCTCGCTACCGAGCCGCACATCGCCGGCGACACGGAGGTCACCCGGTTCGAGCGACTCATCGGCAGGCTGGTCACGCTGCAGTCCCAGATGCCGTCGCGCTACCAGACGGCCCCACTGCTAACGGACAAGATCATGGAGACCATTACCGACCAGTGGTTTGCGGCAACGGTCATTCCCGACTCGGCGGGCGACCCGCACGTCCTGGCCGCGCGCATCAAATTGATGCTGACCACGGGCCCGCCGTCAACGGAACCCACCACGCCAAGCATGTCGACCACATCACCCGCCCTCACTGACCCCACCCCGCCCACATCCACGTACATCACGGACCACGCGGACAGCACGGAGCACGCGGCGACGGACACCATGACGGTCACCATGGCGGCGGATGACCCGGACGAGCCAAACCGCGTCTTCTACGTCCTCAAGCGCTTCCGTGCCAACTCAACAACGCCGTACCGCACGGACCGCCCAACTGCTCACCCCCACCGCTCATACCGCGGCCCGGGGCCCAACAACCCGTGCTACAACTGTCAAGGAACGGACCACTTTGCGCGAGAGTGTCCCGCCCTACAAGGCTCCCAGACGCGGGCCCCGCAGAGCGTGCGGCTCTCCGACGCGATCGCCCCCCCGACGGGCGACGCCTACTCCTCCCCGCCGATGATCGAGCCCCCCCCCATACCCCGCCAAGGCCCGGGCCTGGATCACACTTCCCACATATACTACCAGGCGTCCACATGGACCGTGTCGGAGCCCGACGCAACCACGGCCATCCTGGACATCGGCAGCCCGGGCGACATCGTCGGTGACAAGTGGTTAGCCGCCAACCCGCAGCACGTCACAACCCCGATGACGCCAGCCACCGACCGCTGGGCAATGGGACGTGACGTGCCGGAGACCATCGGCTACATTTCCATCCGCATCACGACGACCACCAAGGCCGGTGACGCCCTCAGCTTCGACCTTCCGCGCGTTTACGTCCTCCGCCACGACACGGTACCCCTGCTGACCGGCCTTCCCTCCTACGAACGGCTCGACCTCGTCGTCCGCGCAAAGACCAAGACCTGCACCGTTGGCGACGCGAAGGCCCCTGTCCTGTGCACCGTCGCACGCGGCCACCTGACCCTCCTCCCCGCCCCCAAGCCCCGCCCACCCACGACGGCAAGCTCCATCTACTGCACGCGGTCGGAGCTCTCTTTGGCACACCGCCAATTTGGCCACGCCAGCCTGGCCGCCCTGACGGGCGCCTTCCCTCCGCGCACCTTCTCTCCGTCGGGGATCGCCACCCTCAAGGACATCGCCGCTTCCTGCGTGCCGTGCCAAACGCACGCGCACCTACCTCGCCGTCCCAAGTACGCCCTCCCGCCACGCCCACTCGCCTTTAACCGCGTCATCGCCATGGACGTCTTCCAGCTCACCCCGACGGCGCCCAAAGTCCTCGACATCACGTGCACGCAGACGGACTACGGCCAAGGCCGCTTTGTTCCGGGCGTGCGCGGCGAGATTATCTTCTCTCTGCTCTACCTCATCTGGCTGGCCATCTACGGCTGCCCTGAAACGGTCATGACGGACCGCGGGTCCGAGTCCGAGAACGACGCGGTCATCAACGCGCTCCACTCCATGGCCATCCGCTGGCGAGCTGCGCCCACCGAGGCGCCATGGTCAATTGGACGCAACGAGCGCCACCACGGTCCCATCCGTGACGCCTACCTACGCATCATGGCAGAGTCGCCCGCCCTCGCGCCGGAGCACGCCCTCGCCATGGCGTACAAGGCCCGCAACGACGCGCCACGCGCGCACGGCGTGTCTCCGACCACCCTCGTCACCGGCCAGCCGCCCCGACTGCTCATTGGCGACAACGCGCATGACAACCCGTCCATCGCCGCACGCGCGCGGGCCATGCAGGCCGCGCGCTCAACTATGGAGCGGCACACGGCGGCGGACCGTCTCCGCGGCGCGCTCTCCCACCCCGGCACGGTCGTCCCGTTCGTGGAGCCCGGCCAGGAGGTACTCTTCCACCGCGAACGACACGGCTGGCTACGCGGCACCGTGCACTTGTCAGACGGCAAGACCACCAACGTGCGCCGCGACGGCAAGATCTTCTCGTCCCACGAGTCACGCACCAAGCCCTTCGTCTCACGCCCAGCCGCACCCCACCCACCGCGCCCTGATGCCGACGCACCGCCCCTTGTCCCTCCCGACCCGCCTATTCGGACGCACCCATCTCGTCGCCGTCAATCGCATGGGAAAAGCGACTACCGTTGTTAAAATCCAAAAACAACCGCACAGGATGCACCGGACCGCCCACAGGATCGGCGAGGTCCCGCAGACGATCAGGAGCATTCCACATGCGAAGGGAATCATATCCTAGGCGAGTCTTCCCCGATCCAGGCACCCCTTTGACGACCAAAAAGCGCCGGGGGTCGTCGTCCGTCGCAGCAGCGTTGTGCACTGCCGCGTCGTACGCCTGATGCAGGTTAGCGTCGTTGCCAACAAGAGGGAGAGAAGCGTTCCTGTGGAAGTCCACGGAGTACATCCGCAGAAAATTGGCGAGATCCGTATCGGCGAGGCGGGTCAGCACCACGTTGGCTACCTACGTCAGGAACACCAAGAGACCCCAAGGAGGAGCAAGGCAATAGGTCACAGGAAGACAGCCAAAGGAGCGTCAGAGTGGCTCACGGCGCAGACTATAGGCGCAACCTAAGCAACTTATCGCCGAGCTAGAACGCTACAAGAGAAAAAAGCAAAAAGGGCAAACCACGTACCGCTGCATGCTTGGACGAGGTCTGCACGCCGCAGTCTGAGACAGCGGGCATGACATGACCGCTGAGTGCGAGAAGAGAGCGGCCGATTCTAACTTGTTCAATGCCAGCACCGTCACCACGGGCACGCGGCTGCAGGCGGGGTCTTTTTCTCGAGCCATCTTCAGGTTGGCCAGACCCAAACGGCTGGGCTACGGCGCTCGCTGGGGATCCCCGTAAGCCACCCTGGTCGCTCCCCCTGTCGCCGGCGCCATCCCAAGCCGCACACCGTTGCATAGCTCTTGCACTCGCTATCAGCTTGCAGGCGGCGGGGGGGACTCGCAAAGCGCCAGGGAGTCCGCCGCCGCCGTGCGCCCACAGACCTTTTCTGTCGGGATTGACGGGGAGCCCAGCACGGGCAAGAAGGCAGAGGGAAAGACCGCGGCGGAAGGCGGTCCGCTCCAAACAGAGCGAAAGCGCCAGGGGGGAGTGCCGTTACCCGCGCGGTGCGCGTGGGATTGGCAGTCGCCAATGCCACGCAAAACTAACAGCGCGTTCGCAAAAACACCTTGGAATTGACCACGTGTCTGGTAAAATACTGTGAAAGACTGCGCTCAGCAGAGTCGGAGGGGGGGGCAAGGGGCCTTGTATTTGGAAAAAGAGGTCCCACATCGATTCTGTAAAGAAATGGATGTGGGTGGGGGGGAGGGGGACGTGGGGAAGGGGGGGGGGGGGGCGCTGGGGGGTCCTTCGGGGGGTAGTAGTCGCTGGGGGCCGCTGGGGGCGGGGGAGGGGGGGGAGGCGCGCTGCGGGGGGTTTGGGGGGGGGGCCGTCTCGGGGCCGCTGGGGGGCGGGGGGGGGGGGGCCTGGGCTTGCCGTTCGGGCTTGGATCAAATACGTCATTTTTTTCTCCGCATCCGTCAGGCATCGGGGCCTAATAACAGAAAAGGGCTGATTAGGCAAGGCCCTCTCTGGCTCATCACGTTGGTGACGTGACTCGCTGTTTGACGGGTCATTATCCCGTCACCCCATGGGTGATGATGACCTTGTCTGAGAATCATGAGGCGCCATCCGTGACGATTCGTCGTGGCCCTGCTTCTCGCTTCTGTCCCTCGATGCTGCCCTTGTCTCGACCTCCTCATCCGCGTCGCCCCCCTCCCGCTGGCTACTGCCGCCCCCCCCAGCGACCACCTTTCTCCGTCGACGATAAAGCTGCTGTAGCGTCCGCCGCTTCTGGGCGGCGACGACCGCCCCCGCCGGCACCCATCGTCGACAAAGCGGACGCGGCGGCGGCGGTGGCGGGGGGGGCGGCGCTCGACGCAACCGCCACAGCGGCGGCACGCGGAAGGGCCGTTGCCCCAAGACAGGAAAAGTGCAAATCAGCTCTCACACAAATTCGTGTGAACACTGAGTGAGGAAGCTGCGGAGGGGGGGGGGGGGTTGGGGGGTGGGCTCGCTTCGCTCGCCCGCCGCGCTCCGCGCGGGGCGGGGGCGCGCGCGCGCGGGCCGCCCCCGCGCGCCGCCGCGCGCGCCGCCACCGCCGCCGCGGACTGCCGCCACCGCCGGGACCGCCGCCGGGCTCGCCACCGCAGCGGGGATTAAAGGATTCTTGATTTATGCTGGGAAGGATAGATTCAACCATCTATCCCGAGTCTCTGCCTAACTCGAGCTTCAGCCAGGATACACTCACGCGACCTATTCGGATGTGGGTCCATCAGCGCACCGCGTTGCGCGCGCAAATGGTCGCGGTCTGTGCCAGATTGACTTCGCCGTCGCCGCCTTCGTCTCGCGGGCAGCATGGATGCGGCCGTCGACGACACGGGCGTGCACGTGTGCACACGGTACCTAGACGATCGGGGCTTATCGGTGCATTTACGCATTCTTGTGCTACTTACGTCATGAGTGCGATTCTTCTTTCCGTGCGCTTTCATTCTGAGCGACTACCCCCTCGAGCGCCATCTTTGCCGCAGAGTTGCCCGGACCACGGTCGATTGCGGTCTGCCACACGGCCGTGAGGAGGATTTCATCTGGCTCGAGGCAGCGAGATACCAGTGGTATCGCAGTACGTTTTTTCGTGGTCTTGAGCGTAGACGATTGTCCCCTGGAGCTCTTCGGGGATGCGGCCGGTGTCGCAATGTCGATTGGTCGCTTTCGGACGTACGCGACCGTACCTCTTGGCTTTCACGGGGGCGACTTGCTCACAGCCACAGACTATTTTTTCCCTGCCTGCCTGTGCGCTTTCCGCTTGACTTTTGTTTCTCTCAGGCTGATGGATCGTGCAGAGGCTAGCGGCAAGACGAAGGTCAGCCATGATTGCGTGCGTTTCTTTGAGGCCCTGGGCGTTGCGGACACGGGGAAGGCGCAAACGTTGGCGCGGTTGCTTCAAATCTTCAATGACGCGGCCGGCAAGTTGGATGCGCAGCTCGCATCTCTTGGCGGCCATCTGCATGCCTCTGTCAGCAGAATGTGCAAGCCGGAAAACCTCTGGGCGCCCCCTCAGCACAAGTCGATTCGAGTGGTTGACCGCTCGGGCTTCTTCAGTGACACGGACGTGCATGCTTATCGAGTCGTGAACGTCGGGCTGTCGTATGCCTATCGCCATAAGCAGTTGGATGCACTGGTTTCTGCCAACACGCTCCGTCTCAGCCAGCAACATCACGTCTTGGCAGGTGCTGGCAGTTTGGCGCAGGAGCCCCATGAAGTTCTCGCCGGTGGCGTCATAGTGCCTCGGGTACCGGGGTCCTCTCTTGCAGATGGCTCGACTGCCGCGGCGCGTGGTGCTCCTCCGACTGCCCAACGCCACGCCGGAGATGTGGATGAGACACAGAATGATGACGATGGACTGCTGCTGCCGATGGGTGGGCTGGTGGTACCGCGTACTGGCGCTGGCACCGCGCACGGCAACGCTTCGCTGCCGCCAGGGACGTCCAGTGGTGCTGGCTCAGGCATCCTTGGCGCTTCAGACGCGCCGGTGGGAGCAGGAAGAGTCCATGAGGATCCTTTAGTGCTGGATGGGGGCCTCGTTGTGGCAAGACGTGCGGCTGGTCTTCACGTGACGCCTGGGCAACCACAACCACCTCCTCCTGTCGACGATGCCGTGCCGCCGAGCTGCACATTGGTAGGCGATGATCCTTCCCCTCTTGACAGCGCCCCTGCCCCCGTAGTCCTCGACTCGAAACCGGTCGTCACTCCCAATGTCACTGCTGTCAAATGTGTCTAGGGCGTGCTGCACACTCTACGGGACAGAGCGGACTTACGAGGCGTGCTCCACAAGCTCACGTACGACAGCCTTTTCTGTCTTGCGCGCGTGCACAACGATGCAGCGGTACTTTCGTCCAACGGCCTTCGACCTGCTCCCTCGCCTGTCCTCTGGCCTGACGTGCGCGACATGGTGTGTCGCTCGTGGCCGGTGTGGAAGGCTGCCGTAGGCGACGGCGGCCCTCGCGGACCCCTGCCCCCTCCCGGCACCGTTTCATTTTTATCGCATCCTACCAGACATGCCAAAGTCTCTCGGTGGGCAGTGGACATTGATATTGCCGCCGTTCATGAGGCCATCTCGCAGCTGGGCATTGCGTCAGCACGCTACTTCAACAAGCACAATCTTCCCATGGTCGTCACCTTGCAGCGCGTGGGTCCCAACATTCGCACTACGATCCTCATTTCCATCGCTACTATGCTCATGGTGGGTACGTAGAAAGCACGCTATTGTGAGTTATTGACCGAGCTGATCTCTACGGGACGCGCCCCCGAGCCGACGTCTCTGGCTGTTTCAGCTGCTTTGTGCAACCAGTTTGAGATTGCTGGTCTGGAGGCTCCGGTCATCCCCAGCTCTGGCACCAACGGAAGCGCCGTCCACATCCTACCAGCCGTTGAAGGTGCAGTGGATTCGTTCCTTGGCGCGGTTGAACGGTCGGGAACGACGACTGCGGCGGAAGGCGATGGCTCTAGCGGACAGGCAGACGAGGACCTTTACGCGGAGATGGAAGGTCTTCTAGCCAAAGAGAAGGCGGAAGAAACTACGGGCAATCGTGCACTACGCGCCATTGCGCGCAGCCAAGCTCGGCCTGCCTCTGCCACGGTGCCTGACGAGGGTGACGGTGGTGGCTCGAGCTCTCCGCAAATGGCTCGGCCGAAGCTTTCGCTGCCTACGCTAACTGGTCTGCCCCGTCCTGCACCTCGCCTGCCCCCGGTGGCAGACATCAAACGTCGACGGCTGCGAGGTCGCGGAGATCTCGATCCGCCTCGCCCTCATCGTTACCTCCAAGCTTTACTCGCTCTCTGTCCTCCACGTCGTCCGCAACCTAGACAAGCAACGGACGACGCACCAAGAGCGCCAGTTGCCAAGCCAAGTGCGGATCCAGCTCAAGTTGCGGCCAGGCCGTCACGTAGCGCCATGGGCGCTGCACATCCCACTCCGGCCATCCCAGGTGGCGCAGATTCTTCACTTCTAGGGGGAGCCAGCACTCTCCTCTCGCGCATCCTCCCGAGGGCCAGCAGGGACAGCCTCGAAGGAATTGCCGGCGGCGTTCTTGCCGGCGCCGACGAGCCTGCTTCTCAACGAGACGACTCAAGTCCTCTCCTTCCCGGTGGTGGCCCAATGTCTTGTCCTCCTCCATATTGTTCACCTGAGCAGCTCAACGCCTTTCTGGCGGCTCACGGTGACGTGTCCTCAAGCTGTCCTTCATCTGCGTCTTCCTTGGAGGAGCCTATTGCCTCTTTCATCCAGCTTTTTGGCGGGCCCGTGCGCTCATTGACAGACGAACGCTTCTCGACGGACGTTCGCAACCAACTGCAGCCCACAGCGCCCGTTGCTGGCTTGCATTCTTCCTTTGAAGATCGTCATCACAGGCGGCAGCGTGTCGCAGCGAGTCACGCGGCTGCTCAGGCGAGCTTGGCTGTCAATCGCGCGCTGCGACAACCGTCGGACGCGCGTACACCCGACGCAGATATGCCATCGTGAGTCGCTAGTGCTGGGCGGGCGATCTAGACGGCGCTCTGCGTATGGATGGGCGCGCCTGAGCTTCTGGAAATGGACCGGCGTGGAGCGCTGGTGCGGGCACGGTGGGCATCGTCGAGGACTTCACCTTTGTTTTGTTGGTTCTTTTTCTCTCCCTGTTGTACTGTTAGATTCATATCGCAAGTCATTGGTCACGTTTATGGCCAGCAGCAGCACACCGATTCGCTGCCATGTCTTGTACTGCGCTTCCTGAGGCGGACCCGTGAGCGAATCCCCAGAACGATACTTCACAAACGCGTGTTCTTTGTATGAAGGAAACAAGTTGCAAGTCATAGACTACCTAGCAGCATGTCACAGACGCGTACCCTCACTATAAGACCGCACAGCTAGAGGATCAGCGAGCAAGCGGCTACCAGAAAAAGCCTTCATAAACATGCGCTCCTTGTCGCTGACCCGGCTGATGGCGGCATTTACCATACCGACACCGAACGCCTGCTCAATGTCCAGAACCGCTTCGGAGAGAGAGAGGCTCTGGGACCGGTGGACTGTGATGCCCCAGCCCAACGCAAACGGCACTTGGCGACGCACAGCGACGGCACCCGAACACTACAGAATGCGAGCTTCAAACAGGGTTGGAGGGCACTCCACCTCAAGCCAGTCCCCTCCGGCGTCATGCACGCCGTGAAGACCACGACCGACACCGGCTGGAAGAGCATGGTTCTCAAAACGAACAACGGGAACACTGTCACCCAGATAAGAAGAGATGTACCCAATGCTCCCGTGATAGAGCCCGAGCACCAGGTCGACGTTGCTCGTTAGCATGACCCGTGCTCCGAGACAGTGCTGCACCACACGAGGCGCCACGCAGTCAACCAAGGCGGCGCTGCGGGAGAGAATCGACACGCGCGAGAGGTTCACAGGAGGATGCGCGACGTCCCGGTCCTTATCCACCTCCACAGTGTCAACAGCCACAAACTCCTTCGGTTTTGAGCCAATGCAGAGCTCTGCTAGGCACTGAGTGTTGTGGAGCCCGACGTCCTCAAGGCGGGGCATAAGATGGAAAACCTTCCACCGCAACGCCTCGTACTGCTCGCCGGTCACAGAGCATTGTTGCATCAAGGTCCTCACCGAAGCGGTGCAGCGCCAAAACCGGGCGTCACGAATGGCTTGCACAAAACCTGCGTCTGACTGCCGATACACTCTTGACAGCTCCAGCATGCATGAGCCATACAGCTGGCGCCACGACTGAGAAGTAAACGCCATGGAGCCGCCCCCAAGGGGACCCAGCTGCGGGAAGTCCCCGAAAGAGAACACCATACAGGGCTGGCTGGTCGTTGGACGAGCCTGGCGGAGCAGCTCAACCATGACATCAAACTTCTCAGCTGCCACCATCGAAACCTCATCCAACAGCAGAGCTCGGAATTGCGACAGGCGACGGGCGATAGGTCTAAAACGATCTTTCTTGAGAAGCCGCGACGCCTCCGCGATGGGATCCTTCTGCTGCAGGCGGCAGTCTCTCGGAAAGCCGGAAAAGGAGTGGTACGTCTGCCCGTTGGCAGTCTTGGCGGCGCTGCCCGTCGGAGGGACGAATATGACGTCCCCCGACCGCGGCCACCTCGCGCACAGAGCCTTGTGCAGAGATCGAAGAAAGGTGGACTTCCCGACGCCTGGACCTCCTGTAACGAAGAGACCGTGGCGCCGAGCGGCCAGCCTTTCGCAAAGATCCTTCCAGTGTCCAGCGTACGCCAGCAATCCCAGCTGCCCAGGGCCCGCGCCAGAAGAAGAAGCGACGTCCATCGCGGGACAACCAACGCCGGTGGCCTCAATGAATGGCGCTGGAGAATGGTGAAGAAGCGGAGTGTCGCCAGGTGGCATGGGCGCAGAGACGCCGTCGCGAGCGGAAGCGGACGATTCTGCGCTGGCAGACGACGCATGCACGCTGCTCTTGACAGACCCTTCAGGAACAGCAGCGGCGGCTGCGGACCCGGCCCAAGGTGTGCAAATCCGCATGGGCTGGGTGGCAGCCAAAGGCAAGGTCGACGTGCAGCGTCGCGGATGCATGTCCTCTTCCTGCAAGCTGGCGGCCAATGCCGCGTCGTGGTCGCTTCGCTTCCAGGTCAACGCGCCCTCCGCCACGATGCGAGCAATGTTTGATCGAGAAAACACCGAGCGACTGTCGTCAACTGGACCACCTGCAGGGTTGCGAGCCGCCCCTACGCCGCCATCCATCGACATGCGGGCCTTCTTGGCAGCTGCTCCGCATGTGCAGCGCCGGATACGCGGTGCACCGGTTGACGGCCAGCCATCCTCCTTCCCAGAACCGCGTCGAAGAGTTGACACAGCGCAAGTGCAAGCGGGCGGGGAGTTCTTGATCAACGGCCGTTCCTGAGGCGCATTGCGTCGGCGGCTCGCTGCAGACTCGCCACTGGTGAACATCTGCTCATGGCCAGAATGAGCCATGTCCGAAAGATGCCGTTTGCCCTGCCGCGGTCCATCTTGACAGACCGGCGTGATGGCCGCCAGTCCCGCGCCACGCGTACCGTCGGCCTCGATACCGCGCTTGGGTGCTTGAGCATGATTGGGAGCGTGCGGCTGCATGGCGGCCAGGCGAGACCACACGGCAGCTGGAGCAGTTCCTGGCTCCTCAGCCGACTGGACACCCAGGTGGCTGAGGCCACCAACCGAATGATGGGATGTTACCGGCAACGCGGGATCAGCCAGCGTCGGGTGCCGATGAGGATCGGTAGGGCAAGTCGGCCCTAAGCGACGAGGCACTGACAGCGTACTCAGAGCACCAACGGTGTCCTCTAACAGCTGCAGCAAGTTTTCCACGCTCGACCGTGCCAGCCACGCATAGGCGTCCGCGGCGCGGTCGAAGCGCCCAACAGCAGAGACAGGCGACACCGACTTCTTAAACAGCTTCACGGCGCCACCAACGCCCGAGCGAGCTACGTTGAAGCATGAGCTGGTGCCTCGAGCGACGACCGCCAGCCAATCGCCACGTACTGCTCCACTGGAGGCACCCAGAACGCCGCTTTGCTCCGCTGCGCATACCACGGCAGGCGGCACAGGGTCAGTCAACCAGCAAATAGCAGCAGTCGCGCTGGAAAAGTTGCCAGACGCCAGAAGGCCAGACGACCGGAGGGAGAGAAGCTGTCCCGCAACAGCTGCGTCGTCGGTCGCCCGCACGAGGAGCGACGTCTCGGCAGACGTCAGCGCCAAATATGCCGGTCGGCCGGGCACACGCTCCATATCGACGCACAGCAACTCCACCATGGCGACAAGCAAGTGAGAGCCCCCGCCTCGAGCCAGAAGGACCGACAGCGCTGGTCCCACCCCCCCGGCTGCGAGTCGTCCAATGCACGACCAAGGGCCAGGCGCGGTGACATAGGCCTACCGTGATGCCCTATCCGAAGGGGCACGAGCGCGGGCACAAGCGCTCCGAGACGGGGGCCCCAAAGCCACGCGGCAGCCAGCGCTCGCGTGCGGTGCCAGCAGAGCAGCTAACCAAAAAAGTGAGGCTGCTGGGCCGCAGTTACGGCAGCGAGCACGCGGGAGAGCCCATAACGAGAGGTGGCGGGGGAAGAGAAGCCGTTTCCGTCTACGTGTCTGGCGCGCGCGGGATGGGTTGACGGCGGGGGCTGGCCCGTTCGGACTGTTGTGGCGAGAGCGGCAGCAACTTTGGCGCGAACCACTGTGTGCAAAACGCATGGGGAGACTATTCGGGCAAATATGAAATGAATCTCAAGTCTTTACGGAACTGTTCATGACCAATCGTTCAACGGCCACGCATGACGTACTTGTGTCATCGGTCCGATATCTCGCGGTCATGCACGGTCGGGCATGCTTTTCGCATGCCACGGCGCCAGCTGCTGAAGCCTGCGCGATACATATCACAGCTACCGGTTCCTTTAGTGGGCATATAAGTATGCGATAAAAAAAGTACAATTTTTTTTACGGCGACACATCATCATTCCCTTAGTTTGAATTGCGCGTCTGGGCGTCATGGTCATCGTGCGCCGCCACATCCTGCGACCTGCGACCTCGCCCTGGTCCAGGCTCCCTTGCTGTGGTCGTCCAGAGGAACGTTCTGCTCACTTCTCAGCGCCTGCACCCCCGTGCCAGTCGCTCAATGGCGAGTCGGTCTCCCAGTGCACGAAATCCAGCGGAGGGCGGTGGGAATGGGAGTCTGCCGCCGCCGCCCACCTCCGCTTGGCTCGGATGCCTATACGCGCAGGCCAGCCGCCACACGGCGCACGCACCTGAACGAATTGCAGTAGAGCGGGTGGAGCACCAGGGGGATGGTTTGGATGGGGTTGGGATCTGGAACGCTTCGTCGGTCGCAGCTTGCCTGCCTCTCTCCGCCACGACGGCCCGGGGAAGCTGGGGGGGGCGCAATGGAAGGCTGGGGTGGGGGGAGGAGGTAATGGCCACAGCGAGCCTGCTTCTCCGTCTGGCGGGGGTGACGGGGCGTGCCGCTGCCCTGCAGTGGGTGCTCTGATGAGGGCTACAAGCTGGGAGGAGTGTAGTAGTACATTAGGGTGGGGAGAGCTGTGTCGGGGGTGGCTCTTCTGCCACTACCTCTGCTAGCAGAGAAAAGGAAACTGGGGAGAATCTGGGGTCAGCTTGGTGTCGGGGAAGTTGGTGTTAGGGAGGTTGGGGAGAGTCTCAAGCGCGGCTTCCCTGCCTCTCCCTCCCTCGGAGGTTCTGAGGACGCTGGGGGGTTCGCGGTGGAAGCTTTGGGTGGGGGTGGGAGGTGATGACCACTGCGTGCCTGCTTCTCGCTTTGTTGAGGGTGACGGGTTGTGTCGCTATTCTGCAACGGGTGATCCGACAGTCATTCCCTCTGCCAGCAGTCGAGAGCGAGCTGAGGAAAATCCGGTGTGAGGCTGGTGTCGTGGGAGGTTGGTGTTGGGGTCGGTGGGGAGAGTGTCAGTCGCGGCTTCCCATCGTTTCTCAGGCACAGAGGTTCTGGGGACGCTGGGGGGGGCGCGGTGGAAGGCTTTGGTGGGGGTGGGAAAGAATGGCCACAGCGTTCTCGTGGCTACCCCTGGCGCGACTTGCCTGCTTCTCTCATCTGTCTCGGGGAGAGGGTCGCTTTTCGGCAGTGGGCCCTTCGAGTGGGGCACAAATGCTGAGGGGAGTGCAGTATAAGTTTCATGCTGGGGAGGGGGTTTTTGGGGCCGTTGGCGGATGCTCTTTCTATCTCGCAACCAATTCCGTATGGCCAGTCCGCTGCAATGCCGCTTGCCATATCAGTCAGGGTTGGGGGGTGGTCCGCTGCCCGTCACTGACTCTGGATAGTTTGACGGAAGTTTCCAACTGAGCGGATCGTCGTCGGAGCGGTATGGCGTGCGGGGTTGCTGTCGGGCGCCGCCCGTCTCGTTCTCCAGTTCCCCAGCTCTCGGCGACAACGCCCTTCAGGCTGTCCTGCTGCCACGCTGCCCACATGCTGGAGTTGTAGGGCGGTGTCATTCCGCCTAGCCACGGCCTGTCCAAGGGATGGCGCGGGAGGTGTCAGCTCGGAAGTATGGACGCCTGGCAACGTCGGCCGTAACACGACGGTCTTCCCATCTCTGAGTACAGGAGTTGTGGGGGGATCTCTGTGCCCTGGCTTGCTCTACGGTGATCATCGGCGTTCCTGGAGCGTTCGTACTTCGGATGGGGTGTACAGAGCTAGGTGCAAACACGTTGCCCGTACGCGCCCTTCACAGATGCCATGAGCATGCACACAAGAGACGGCTACCGACACAGGTTATCAGATCCTCGTACGCCAGAAACTTTGTGGACGTGATGTACATCCTTGCAGTCAAGACGAACTACAAACGAGCAAGACAAGCAGGGCTACGACAACGTTGGCAAAGGTGCCCTCCCACAAAATCAACAGACACACGTACAGCCTCACGTGTCATACATGAGAACGGGCCGTGAGGTCGTCAGAGTAAAGAGAAAGTGCCAAACGCTGGCGCAGCACAGGGACGTCATCCTGCGTAAAAGTGGTGGCCGCCCCAAGAGCAATGCAGTCCGCCACAGCAAGCACAAGCACCCCACAGCTCGACTCGTCTTTTGCACCGGCAGATCGTTCCCCTGCACAATTGGCCACGACGGGGCATCCCACTCCGCCGCCACTTCCGCACCGAGGCGCTCGCACACCTCTTCATGCAGCCATCGAAGAAGATGAGGAACATGCCGCTCGTGCTCCGAAGAGAAGAGCGGGTCGTAGAGAAGGATGCTCTTCTCCTGCACGTCAATGACCGCCAGCGTCCAATGGTCAGCGTCAACGTGCATAGCGACAAAGATCATGTCCACAGTTCAAAGATCGAGACCGCACTTCCTTCCCCAGTTCTGCACTCCCTCGTAGTCGAAATGCTCGCCACGCTCCAGCAACCGGGAGAAGAAGAACGTGTTGAACATGAAGGTGTGGCGTCGAGCACTCGTCGTGGAACCACTTAAGCCTTGTCGCGTCTCCAAGTCCCCCGTCGCCGTTAAACGTCTTGCCGTCTGGTCTCGACGGTTGATCAGTGCGACAAACGAGTTCATCACCTCATCGTTCAACCACTGCTCCCCGCACAGCGTCAAATAGTCCACACCCATGAGCACCGTTTTCGCCTTATTCTCCTCGCGCACAGGCAACGCACGCTGCTCAGCGACAATGAAGGAGTTGACAAGGAGTTCCGCCTCGGCAAGCGCGATGACAGAGAGCGGCACAAAATATGGGAGCTGCCGAGGAGACGGAGTTTCGCCAACACCGCCCACAACTTGAACAGGATCACCGGCCGTGCTGCCGCCAGACCCTCCGGGCTCGGCATTCTCGCCACGGGCACTCATGGCGCCTTGCTCGCCGGTTGCAGACGAGTGAGCGCTGGAGTCGTGCCGCTGCATAGGATCCTCCTGATCTGCTCCATCGCGACGAGGGTCACCGTCCGTCCCACCGACAGCATTCATAACGGCCCTCGGAGCGTCAACGCCGCCATCGACCGGTCCATCACCAGTGGCTTCAAACGCTTCTGGGCTTGAACCGGCATCAGGTGCCGCTTCATCAACGCGGTCCACCTCAGGATCGGCAGCAGCCATCTTGACAAGCAGTGCGCCTTCAGACTGGCGACAGCCAGTATCGGCAACAGATGCTAGACAGCTACATGCGGATCCGCGCTGGCACACCCGCGACACTCGGCTGTGGTAGAAAGGTGACAAAGGAATGTGGTCGTTCTCGCCCCCACCATTGGCCTGGGACATACGGTAGATCTTGCGCACATTCATCATGGCGACTTGGACCATCTTGAGAACCATGTACGTGGGCGGGGACATGAAAGCGAGACAGGCTCGGTTCGCTGCAGCAATAGCGTGGCTCACCTCAGCGGCTTGTGTCGCCACCCCTGCAGTAGCGCCGAGGCTCTCGTCCGGCAAGTACACGGGGGAGCAGGTATGCGTGATGGAATGAGGTCGATCAAGAATGCAGCGCACCCCGTGGGCGCGCAAGATGGGACGCACCCGACGAAGAGCATTCTTATCCAGCTTGCAGGCGACGTCGTAAAAGATCACTTTCGGGAGCCGAGGGAACCGCTCCAGCACAATCGAAAGTGCCTCACCGACGCGCTCAGCTCGAAAAAGACAACGACATCCGAGAGTAATGACGTGCGGACAGACCACATTGAACACGCCCTGCGTGAGGCCACACTTAATGGAGAGTGCCTTGTTGCAGGCGTCGCCTTCACCTTCCATATCAGCAGCGTGGCGGTCCTTGCCGCGGTAGCCAACTCGACGCTTGGCAGCGTCTGCGTCCTTCATACCAGGGCGTACGCGCTCGAGGGCTGCGAAGTACTCGTAGCTGATGAATGGATCCGAGTCCGGGGCGTGCAAGAACGTGTTCTGCGACGCACGCCAGCGTCGATAGTCCCCGGGGGAGGGCGTGCCACCCTTCTTGGCGTAGTACTCAGCGTTGCGCCGGCCACGTGCAAGCGAGTCACTGCTGCCGGCAACCTCGGTGAACAATCCGTCGATGGTCGACTCCACATCAACGGCGGCCCGAAGCAAAAGGCCAACGGCGACCCGGAAGCGCTTGTCAAAATCGATCGCCGGCGCCATCTGGCCCACAAAGCTGGAAACAAAGCCGACGCCATCAACGGCAGCCGTAAGACGGCGCCATGAGCCGGCCAGCTTGAGCCTCATGGTGTTGGCTAGAAGGCGAACGGCTCGTTCATCGTGCGCTTGAAACATGCCAGAGACCGTCTCAGCAAGCAGCGCTTGCAGAAAGGGGAGGACTGCCAGCCACACCCCGTCGTTGTCACGTGAGAAACGGCCGAAGTTCGGTGCGCAAATCCCAGTGCGGTCCCTCCATGTGTCGACGACCTTGCCAACCGGCGCCCCAGTGCCGCCCAGCATCAGCTCGCCATTGGGACCGCGACGCCGAGCGCTCTCGAGCCGGCTCTGATCGCTGCCTTGTGCCGCATTCGCGCCGCCCAGGTTACTGGCAGCAGCTGGGTCGGAAGGAGGTCCACTGCCAGACACCGCGCGTTTCGCCACCGTCCTCGAGGGCGCTCCAGGTTGCGGGCCACTGCGCTCGTTCGTTCCGAGCGGGAAGAACTGAAAGAAAAGGTATGCGGCGCCGCCCTCCACCGTGGGCCGGCCGTTGGCGACCATCTCCTGGTACCACTTCCGCATGAGTTGGGCCTGTGTGCCTCGGTCAGCATCGTGGACGATCGCAGTATCTTGTTGATGCACGCACGCAAGCCCGCGTCCTCAACAACGCAGAGCTTTGTTGCAGGGATATCCAGAACGGGACACTCGACGTCGTGACGGTGCGGCTCAGCGTCCTCAGGATCACTGCATCCAAGCGCCTGCCCGTCGATTATATTGAAATCAGGGTTAGGGCCGCATATAGGGCACCGTGCGGTCTCTGGAGGGATAAGGAAGATGCGCAGCATGGATGTTCCCAGCTTGACTACGTCTTGACGCCGTAGGTTGAAGCACTGCACGGTGCCAGTCAGGTGGCGAGTAGCGGCCGTGTACGTCGACCGGGACATGATGATGTAAGAGAAGAGCTGATCCAACAGACTCCGAGAAAACAAGAGCCATCGCTGATTTGAGGTGCGCCGGCGCATGTTGAAGAGGCCGTCCGCCGTGCCATCATACTCGACCATTCGCTTGCACGTCTCAAGCTCGCACCGCCACTTCCCCACCACAACCAGTGACAGCAACACCAGGCCACATCCAGACCCAGAGAACAGAGCGAGTCACTTGCGTGGTCAGACAGATTGCCAGGAACGTGAACGGGGATCGATCACAGCATTCAATGCGTTCAATAGTATCCCACTGCTGCACAATGAGACCGGCAAAGGACGTACGTGAAGAACAGGCGCAGTGGGGTGATCTGTGTAGAGATTGGCCGGTTTCCGCACAAGCTGCTGCCACTCTTGTCGCTTCGTCCCACAGGAGCCGCAGCGTCCTTCCGCGAGGACCTCCATGACGTCTCGCGCAAGTCCCCGCCGCTTGAGAGATGCCAACAGCTGGCCCATAAGCTTCCAGTGACCCGACTGCCCATCCCGTCCACACGAGGCGCGATCGTACAAGACCCGGCGAAGGTCGGCCGTCCGAGCCCACGCAGCACAGTCCTCCGTCTCTCCCACACATGAAAGCATGTTGCGCGGGACTCTCCTAGAGGTCTGATGCAATTGGGAGTCACCTTTGTCGCGGGCCGTATCACAGGGGAGCTTCCCAACGCCTTGGTCCTCATCGGGTGAAATAATGAAGGTAGCGCGCTCGTTGGAAGCAGGAACCTCGTTGGGCCCCTCCGGCGGGCGTGGATTTGCCAGGGCATCAGCCGCGGCCTGCGCTTTGAACTCAGAGTTTAAAGGACGTGCAACCCTGACGTGGCCGCACCTTCCTTGGAACCGCCGGCACCCAGGGGCGACACAGGCTGCCAAATTTCCCGCGCTGAACGTCACGAGGAAGAAGACGGTCTGATACAGCACGGTCCAAACAACAGAAGGGCCGTACTGACGTGCAGCCGCAAAGTCGGCCGCGTTGATCCCCAAACGCATCCGCTGAGCGAAACGACCGACGGACACGCCAGAGGCGACGAGGCTTCGCAGTAGGGCAGCGGTGTGCTTGCAATCCGTTCTCCGAGACGACACTGATAGGAGTACTGCATTCTGCGTCCCATTTAAGCACGAGCACATAATGCCCCCCTGCGGTTAGACCCACAAGACAGCGTCCCGCTTGGCGCCCCCAAAGCGTAACGCGATCGCTCGCGACCGAGAGTTGGGATCGCCCACGATGGTTGCCGTGACGGGGCACATGGTCTCACTGACTGGCGTGGAGGAAGGAAAACCGCAGCATCGCAGCACGCAGGCGACCAGAACTGGCAGCATGCCGTCGCTGGAAGGAGATGCTTGGCCAGGTTGGTGCCGACGACGGCACGGCGCAGCGGCACGTGGTTCCAGTGGCCGGTCAAACGGAGGTCCACAATGAGCGCCTCCGTCTTCTACGTCCGAGATAGAGCCCGCAGGTGCCAATCTCCGCGGCGCGCCCGCCACAGACGGCCGACGTGCCCTCTTCGGTGCAGGAGCAAACGTCGGGATAGCGCCGCTGCGTCGTCGGGACTCGGGGGCCGCGACGTGCCCGGCGGTTACGCTCCACCCAGGAAGGGCGGGCATACACTCGTCTCCATACGCAGCTGACTGAACAACAGATCCAAGCCCGGACTGCTGCACGCCGCCGAGTTCGAGCGGACCTCGTTGCGATGGGATGACATTGCCACCGACCGGAACCACGACAGGATGATTAAAGGCAGACGAGGCCAAAGGCGACTGCTCAGGATGCTCCTAATCATCGTCCATACCGCTGCCACAGCCGCGGCACCGTCATAAGCAAACCGCCACAGGAGCGATAAAAGAAGTCGGCGAACACGTGCCACACTGCGAACGGCCAGAATGACGCGCCATTCAAAAGCGACGGGCAGCCCGTGCATCGCAAAGACGGTGGTGGCGAAGGAAACGGCGCGGCGAGGAACCGTACGTGGTACCTCCGTGTCCGATCGGGGGCACGGGAAAGACCAACGAAAAGAATTATGAATCGCAGCTGAACTGGCGCAAAACTAAACCTACGATATGGAACAAAACAAACTAGACTTGTAAACCCGCGTAAATACAAAAAGCAAATGAAGCACGAAAAAAGGCGCCAGATCGTGCGGCTGCCGCACCGCCCCCCCAGGCCCCGGTGGAGTCGGGGGGGGTCCCGGGTGGCGACCGCCCCCCCCCCCGTCCAGAGCCCCCCACGGGGGGGGGGGAGGGGAGCCCGCCCAGCCCCAGCCGCGGTCGCGCATAAATACAAAAAACAAATGGACGACGAAAAAAGGCGCCAGATCGTGCGGCTGCCGCACCCCCCCCCCAGGCCCCGCTGGAGGGGGGGGGGAGGCGGCGCCAGCCCCGGCGGCGACCGCCCCCCCCCCCATTCAGGCCCCCTCAGCGGGGGCCGGGGGGGGGGAGCCCGCCCAGCCCCCGTCGCGGTCGCGCATAAATACAAAAATCAAATGGACGACGAAAAATGGCGCCAGATCGTGCGGCTTGGAGCAGGGCCCCCCTGGGCCCCTGGGTTCAGGGCTCTGAGCGTTGTTGAGTGGACCTGTCCAGCACACGTAATGGCGCCTGATTGGCCAATTGGAGTTATCTGGGGCATCGTGTTGTCCTGCGATCTTCGTATCTCCCTGACGTTTCGTCGTTCGTGACTGTCATGGGCTCTCGCTAGGGGCCGTGCGTACACCATGTCGGTCGCCGTGTCTGGCGTCGGACACGGTCGTTTTCGTGGCTGTATGGGTATTTCGGGCTCGGACAGCGACATGTCTGGGAACGGTGTCTGGTATCGCGGCCGTGTAGCGTCGGTTCGGGGGGGGGGGGTGGGGCTCATCTGATTGGTCAGATAGGTTCCTCAGTCAGTGTTCACACGAATATGTGTGAGAGCTGCTTCGCCCGATTTCTTTACGGTCGCCCAGGATGCCGTGGCGGCGACTGCCGCCACCAAAGTGGCTGATGCACCGACGACGGCGGCGGGTCCACTCGGAAGTTGTGGCTGCGCATGGAGTGGCTACGCCGGCGTCGGCCGCCGCGGCGGGCCGACAGCTTTGCCGCCGCCGTCGTCTCCGTGCACGGCCACCTCGACTCCGCCGCCGAGCCCTACGGGATCAAAAGCGCGATATCGCGCTCAGATAAACGCGAAATCGCGCAACAGAGCGCGATATCGCGGTTCCCGGTCAGTGCAGAATTTTGGCACCTCGCCTGAAGCCGAGTGTAGAAGGATCTCGTCGCCACCAGCCATGAACGCTCGGAATCTGACCCGCCCCACCCCCCGCTCACCCCCCCCCCCCCGCCGCCCGCTCCCCTGCCTTCACCCGCCCCGCCTGCTCCTCCCCCCCCCTCCGCACCCCATGTCCTCCCCTCCCGCCCGCCCCCCTGCCGCCTCCTCACCTCCCCCCCTCCCCCGCCCCTGGTGCCTCCCCTTCCCCCCTAGCTCCCGCTTGCTCCCCCCTTCCCCCTTCCCACCCCACCCCACCCCACATCCTCCCCTCCCCTCCGCCGCCCGCCGCCTCCGCCCGTTCCCCCCCCCCGCCGCTGCCTTCCCTCCCCCCCAGATTCCCTTGCACCTCCACGGTCGCACGACTCTCCATCCCCGAAGACCAGCAAAAGGAATGTGAGAGGGGCTCTTCTGGGATTCGCTCAGTTACGCCGCGCTGGCTGCCTGGCAGAAGTGGAGGGGAGCTGGAGGGCGGGGAGCGGCCGCCACAGCCCATAACTGCTGCACCCGGCGTGTTACTTCGTTCAGCTTCCACCAGCTCACACGAAGGCCCCGAGAGGGCCCCACGGTGGAACTCGCGAGAGCCTGACAACGATGCATCCGGGTTCCTTCTAGAAAGCTCTGGAGCACGAGCGGTGCTGCTGCCCTGGGATACCAGCCGCGCCCGCGAAGAACAGGTCCGTCCCGACCACTATATAACAGGTGCCTCCGATCCCCGAACCTGCCCATCCCTCCCTTCACCCAAGTCCCTCACACACGGCACGCGGTCCTGGCGTCGCCATGGACGCTCGTCGTTTTGGTACCCCCCCTGTCTCTTCAAGCGGAGATTCGGACGGCGAGGAAGCACCGCCCCCCCCTGCCACCCGATCCCCTCGACGCGCCCCCCCTCCGCCCCAACTGCGCGAGCGTCTTCCTCCCCCCCCCCCATCCCCTGAACACCCCCTCCAGCCATCCCCACCCTGTAACCGCCCGCACCCTCCCCCGCCCCCCCCCGGACGCCCCCCCTCGCTACCCAACCCCCCTCTCCCTCCCGCCCCACCTCCCCCCCCCCCCACCTCTGCGGACCTCCACCGCCCCGCGCGCTCGTGCACGTGCGCACAATGTCGTGGAAAGGTGGTGTCAGCCGCAATATTTTAACGTCATCGCTCAAGTAAGCGCGCCCCCTTGGACAAAGATTCGACGAGTGATCAGTCAAGCGATCTACCAGACGTCAACCGTGGCGAAAGCGCAAGCCCTCTGAGAGCAGGAAACAGCCTGAGGTCCATCCCCGACGTCGATACTACGCCGGCGTCTGCACCAACATCAGATGTCGACGACGGCGTTTGGCTGCCGAACGCAGAACGTGACGCTGGAGATGTTCGCGATATTGTTGAGGGTCAAAGCGAACTAAACTCTTAGCAAGCTGTTGACGTGACAAGAGTGCCTGTCCGCCAGACTGTTGCTGTCAATGAGGTGCACGTGACCACGGCGGTTTTCATTGCAATTATCAGAGACATTGTGTTCTACACTACCCGCGCTTAATTCGAGTTTGTGCGAGAGGCTACGGCAGCACTCCTACGACAGCGCCAAGACCTGGCCAGCCGTATTAGGCAAAAACCTCTCGCACACGCGACGCCCAAGTTGGGGCGGTGTACAAGGGCTGCCTCCCGTGTCGGGGGAACCGGAAGAAGTCCAAGTCGCACACACTCTATCCCTGTTGTGAGGCGATCCCCCTACTGACAAACAAGAAGATGGTGTGTGGTCCAACAGTTTCTTGGTCGGGACGGGGACGCAGGGCCAAGCCCCGCTGTCTCTCCCCTTATCCCCCCAGGGTCCACTCAGAATCTCGCCACTCAGAATCTCCCACCCCATCACCTGCCCACCGGGCCACACGAAAATTCAAGACGATAAATGCAGAAAACCCTAAAATCCAAGTTGGATTTACTACTAAGCTAACTATCCCAAACTTAGGAAATATGGTCCCAAATGCAGGGGGAGGAACGGGTCAGGCTAGTGGCCTGCCGCCCCTTGTATGGCACGTGTTGCCCCCCTACCTGGGGGTCAATACTGCCACACTCCCCTCTCCTCAGTTCCGACCGACCCGGTCGGCCCTGCAAGGGGGCGTAGATACGCACGTCTCCGCGTTGGGGGTGCGACTTGCTGTCCCCCCTCGAGTACGTAACGCGGATGTGGACGCGGTCGCGTTGACCGCCCCTTTCGTCAAGCTTACCCACTTGGCAGCTTGCTCTCCCCGGTACTCACTTCACCACCACCAACCCATCCTCTTCACCTTACCCTGGGCCGCCCCACGCTGAGGAGGCCACCCATCAACCCGCGATCCGAGCCCCTTATCAACTGGAGGTGGGTCTCGTGCAGCTGTAGCCGCGTTGTATCTCCCTAACTTGGGGACAGCCATGGTGACTCAGGGGTTGGGGTCTGACTCCCTGGATGAACGGATGGAGGATACATCCTGCGATGTGGCGCCCGCCGGGACATCCGGCGGGGGCCCCGCGGTCGCTCCGGGGAATGGTATGCCCGCGTCACCCGGAGCTACTACCAAGGGTGCTCGACCACTTCGGCTCCGTCATGTTGACGGCTAGCCCGGACCACCTGGTGTTTGCCATGTTGGAAACCCAGTGGCTCCTCGAGGTCATGTCGACCTGTGTGTCTTGTGTCCAGCGGCGGGGAGTGCTCTGGCATCTATCCTCCTGGCTTATCCAAGGTTTGGAACAGCTCACCCCTCAGCCAGTTGCTGAGGGGTGCTCATCGGGACAGCTCACTTTACTCGAGGTGATGCTGCGCCTCCATAAACTCATCGAGTGGGAGAGCATCGAGGACAAGTTGCGCCGATCATCCCGCGGGCCCAAGGACGATAGCACACTTCGCCAGTTCGTCTGGGTCGGTCGTGAACTTCACGACGGCCGTGTGGTACTTCGAGAGGGGTTGGGCATCGGGGACTACCCGTATGCCCCGGGGGTGGATCGCCACACCGCGCCTCCCCCGGACAAGGCTATCGTTATAGCCGTGCCATCTCACGATGAGTACATGACTCAACTCGCTGCGGGGGCCCCGAGTAAGGGTCGCAGTTACCCACGGGCTCCGCCAACTCGGCGAGCCCCTCCGCTTCCTCCCGTTTCATTCCAGCCGCACGGGGACATCCCGATAAGCGTTGCTGTTGAGACGTCCACCATGGTGTCCCCCAACTTGGGGGCCACCCTGCTTACGGTCTACCCCAAGTTAGTACTACCGGCCATGCCCTTGACCGCTGAGATGATGATCACCACGTTGGTGCGCACCATTTCCTGGTTGGCCGCGTCGGCTGCAACCCTTCAAGTTTCCGAGACTCCTTAACTTGAGGAGCGCGTTCGTACTGTTGTGGCGACCGCAAGTTGCGAGTCAGTAGCGGGGTTCATGACGACCAAGTCGGCTCGTATTGGGTCGATTGTGCCTCAGCCGGCCCCACTTGGGCGCGGCAAGCGTCGGGCAAGCCGGGCATACTCGCCTCCTCGCCGCCGTCGCCGTCACTCACGGCGGTCTTTCTCCGTATCGGAAGACGAGTTGTCTTATTCCGTCTCGGAGTCTTCTACCCCGTCGGAGACGGAGTCTGTCCGGCGTCTGCGTCGCAAACTTGCGCGCAAGACCAAGCAGAAGAGTAGCCACAGTCGGCGCCGCTTGCGCGACCGTGAGGGGCGCGGCGGTTCCGACTTGGAGCCGGCGCCCCCTCCAACGAGTGGAGACCGTTATCGGCGTGGGTCTCGCCGATCGCCTCCACGTGAGGGCGAGGGCCGTGGTGTTGGGGAGTCTAGCATGCGTGCCTAGTTGGCCGCTGCCTTTGTTGTGAGAGTGTGTGGGTTAAGGCTGTAGTTATAAACCGCTTCGCGTACCACTTCGACCTAAAGCACTCTCTTGGTACTGTCACTTGGCCTTCGCTCACGTTGAGGGAGGGCAGGTATGATCGATATCATTCCGGGCGCAGTTCGCCCGGACCTTCTCAGCCGAAGGATCCTCCACGTGTCATCTTTGGCCTTATAGCCGAACCAACGCACCCTCAACATGAGGCTTTTAGTGTCCTCATGTCATAACTTGTGAAATTGGTCCAAGAGGCGTTCAACTCGAACCCTCAACCTGGGTGGAACATCTTCCATGTTCACATGGGGTCGAGGAGAGGCAGCCGGCTTGGCTGGGTGCTTCTCCTCTCCAGACTTCGGGTCGCTACTCCCGCCCGCGTTGCGGGTGACCGCTACTACTGGTCCCTCATGTTGGTCGATATAGCCGAACTTGGCTCCCGATCAAAGATACTTTCTTTGAGGGTGGCGGGGGTAACAATTTGCTACGACCCCTGTCACAAGCTCGAGCCCATCACCGACGAGTGAAGGTCCGCCGTCCTCCACCCGCCTAGTTGGCGACGGCTCCATGCCGAAGTTGCATCCAACCCGAGTGGATCTCGCGGGGACAGTCCTCTCACCTTGGGACGTTCCCTTTGGGCATACCACCCGGTGGCCGAAGTGCGAACCACCGGTCCGGGGAGGACCCACAAGGTGAACATCCGACTTGGTCGGGGTGGCATACCGCCCGCACCGATACCCACGACCCTGCTGGCTTGAGTGCCCCTAGCACCTCCGCGACCCCAGGTACACCCTGTGTCTGGCCAGTATTCAAAGGCGCCGGTGTAAAGTCGTCACCGGAGAGTTTCCCGAACGTCGGGAGGTCCGATCCAGCCGTATTGGATAGCGATCCACACGACACAGTCCAAGACCACCGTTCTTCTGAGACAGAGGGCCCCCTACACCCGGGTGCACCCGGAGGTAAAGTTTACCTCTGTCTCCTGCTGCTCCACCACAATGTGGCAGAAACCTCTCGCACATGCGACACCCAAGTTGGGGCGGTGTACAAGGGCTGCCTCCCGTGTCGGGGGAACCGGAAGAAGTCCAAGTCGCACACACTCTATACCTGTTGTGGGGCGATCCCCCCACTGACAAACAAGAAGATGGTGTGTGGTCCAACAGTTTCTTGGTCGGGACGGGGACGCAGGGCCAAGCCCCGCTGTCCCTCCCCTTATCCCCCCAGGGTCCACTCAGAATCTCGCCACTCAGAATCTCCCACCCCAGCACCTGCCCACCGGGCCACACGAAAATTCAAGACGATAAATGCAGAAAACCCCCAAATCCAAGTTGGATTTACTACTAAGCTAACTATCCCAAACTTAGGGAATATGGTCCCAAATGCAGGTGGAGGAACGGGTCAGGCTAGTGGCCTGCCGCCCCTTGCATGGCACGTGTTGCCCCCTTACCTGGGGGTCAATACTGCCACACCGTACACCAGCCATGCTCGCGTCTCTGGTCCGCAACGCAGTCACGCTGCGTACCAAGCTCGTGGACGCCTGCTCGAACGGCTGTCTCGCCTACACGGCAGATCATGCGGGCGAAGACGAGTGCCCTTCTTGCGGAATGCGCCGAACATCCCCGTCAGGGCCCATCTTCACGGCAGCGCCCGGAAGTGTCTCAGACAGAAAGCACTGGCAGGGAGCCCTCCCATTGGTCGGACCCAAAGGCGTGCCGGGAGCACACCTCGGAAGCACGTTTCGGGGAACAACGAAATTTTCCAGACACAAACGAATTTAATGGAGTTGCAGACACACGCAGACACGCCTGGAGAGTGGTCGGAAAAACACTGTGTTCTTCCGACCACTCTCGAACACGCCAGTGCACCCGAACAGAGAGGAAGAGAGCAATCGCCAGGCATTTTATGCACACACGTTCCAGCGTCGACGGTCCAACTGGGGCCTTTAACACCTCTATCGATGCAGACCGCACACGCGAGCGAGCCCCCCCCCTGTGACACCGCCGCAGATCGCTACCGCTGCAGGCGGCCCGGTACGAGCGCGGCCGCAGTCCGCCACTGCCGCCGCCCAGGGCGCCGGCAGCTTTGCCCTCCGCGTTTGCGCGCGTCTCTCCGCCCCTGTGGCCGCTATCCAAGCGCCTCCCCCGCACCCCCGCCTTTTTTTCCGTCCTGCCCCATCCACCTGTCGGACGAGCTATGGAACGAGGAGGCACGTCTGACCGAGCCGCACTCGGGCAGCTCTCGGCCCCGGCCGACCCCCCTCCTCTTCATGCCCCTTCCGACGCGACGCTCACGGCACCAGGCGTGAGCGACGCGTCGTCGCGACGCGGCCGAGGTACTCGGCAAGCGTGGGAGTGGTGCCGTAGGCGCGGGGAAGGGGGGGATGGCGCGCGCTACTCGCGGCGCGCGGTCGCACGCGCGGCGCGCGGTGCGAAGGAGAGTGCGGATCGGGCGGTGCGCGTCGCTGGCGCACGCGCGGACTGCAAGTGCACGTGTGGGCGGTGGTGTCCTACGACCAGTGGTGGTCCCGTCTGGCGTCCGGCGACGGTGGGTCGCAGGGGAGCAATTGTGTGGCGCACAGAGGTCGGCGCCCCTCGCTGCTCGTCCTCGCGAGGCTGGGGCTGCAACGCTGTCCATTTTCCAGATTGCATCAGCCCGTCTCGAAGTAGACCACCAAGCAGATAGAAATTCTTCCCAGACGAAAGCGCAGCCGTGCTTTGTTTTTCGCCGTCATGACGACTCCGGTGCACGGACACAAAAACACGGAGTTGGCCCTGTGTCTCGTCAGACACGTGCACTTTTCTGGCTGCCGTCAAGATGAGGCCTCAGGAGCCCCTGTCAAGCAAGTTGTGTATTGGTCTCTCATCCCATGGCTGACTGCAATGCTTGCTGACCCTGACCTTGGCGCAGAAGTGGTATCCACAATGCAGCTAGCGAGGCAGGCGGCTTCCGAGCCGGTGGACGAGATTCGAGATTGGTATGACGGGACGACATTTCGCAAGTTGGTCTCTGACGGCCACATTACAGCAGACTCGGACATTGCTCTGAGCATTTCCACCGACGGCTTTGAAGCGTGCCGTCATCAAGGGTTCCATTCGTGGCCTATTATCGTCACTGTGCTGGACCTAGCTCGCAGTCGGCGATCCAGGATCATCTCCCAGCTGTATCTGTGTGTCACACCTGGACCAGATCAACCGGCCGACCTAGAGTGTTTCTTGCACCCCACTGTCGGAGAACTCGATTGGCTGTGGGAGGGCATCCCTGGTGTCAAGGTAGCTGGAGTCGAGGGCGAAATCACCCTCAAAGGATTTGTACTGCAATTTACGGCTGATATGCCTGCTGGCGACAAAGTGGTCAACATTACCGGAAACAAAGGGCGAACTCCGGGTCGACAGCGGAAGTTTCAAGGCACTTACTCTAAGTCCAGGTACTACTACCTGCCCAAGGAGCCGACAACGAACATGGAGCAATTCTCGTTGACAAGATCATCGCGCAGCCGGAGGACAGCCGCTGGCTTCGCCGCAGACGCTCGTCGGGTTGCTCTTGCCAGGGAGCAGGGCGCCACTCAGAGCACTGTGAGCGAGTGACTGAAGAACTGCAGCGTGCGCGGCTACTCACTGCTTAGCTGGCTCAGCCCGTCCGATAAACAGCACTTCCCCCACATGACGTACTTGTCATCGATCGGACCTGCTCTGGCCCCGTACGCCACAATGCATTTGGTCCTGACAAATGTTGTCAAGAGTCTGTGGCAGCTGTTTTCCAGGACTTGGACTGTGCCTGGAGACCCACCTGAGGACTACCATCTGACATCCGCGGACGCGGAGGCAATTGGTCGAGAGATTCGTGCCGCGCGAGATACAGTGCCAGCCTCGCAGGCCCGGTCGTTACGGGACGTGCGAATTCACTGGAAGTCCTAAAAGGTGCCGATTGACTGTACTTCATCGTTAGCTTGGCCGAGACAGTGTTTGCTGGCCGTATTCCGGACGTCTACTACCACATGGTGATGTTCCCCGTCAGTTCCTTTCCCTTTATATTCCGTCCATCACCATTTAGCCGAGCAGACGTCACGCCGATTAAGACCGGTCTGGAGAAGATCTGTGCAAGCTTCTACGACAATGTCTATCGGCATGACCCTGCAAGACTGAAGCTGTGCCGACTGCAGATAGCGACCCTGCTGGACGTAGTTCCTGGAATTCTTGCTGGTGGTCCCGTCTGGGTATGGTGGCAATTTCTAATTGAGCGTGCATTTATGACGCTAGGTGTCGATATCAAGTTCAGGAGCAAGCCGCACGCCTCTTTAATTAATGCCATCTCCTGCACGTACGAGGCTGAGCTGCTGACAGCGTTTTGTGAGACATTTTGTCCGAGTGACTTTGCCCGCGCTACTGGTGTTCCAATTGCGTGCGACGATATCCGGGGCAGCTTTGCTTTCCCACCGGGCGAGGACGCCGATGTCATTCTGCTTCCCCCTCGCTCGTCAGCGTCGGAGCTATTGTCACCCGAGTTGGAGCGCATGAAGACGGCTCTGGGAATTCGAAGGCGTCCTAAATGTTCCCGAGGTCATACTTGCTAAGAAGTACGCTCGGCTGCTGCTCTCTTGCGGGACTATCACTGGCTCGGCAATGGGGGCAGGAGGCATCGAGCAGCGCAACAGTCTCCTGCAAATCAACTCAGAGGACTTGGTACGTCGCCCGTCACGTTCCGTTGTACGCATTCCCATGACCACGTACGGTTTGGCGCTGCACTACGCTGTCGTTTACATTGACCAGCCTCAGGCGATTGTGTACGTGGAAAGTGTCAAGTCTTCCGTCGATCGCCTTGTTCGTTACGGTCGGCCAGAGCACAGGCGGCAAATGGACTGCTTCTCGTCTTTCAGCGGGCTGCGCAAGTATGTTCCTGTCCAAGCAGTCGAGGCAGCCGTGGGCACGCTAAGTCGCAACAACCTGCACTTTGTGTTATTCCCCGAGGAGCCCTTCTCTAATTGATTGAATGCGCTTGGGATAGGATGCGTACATTCGTTCTCAACTTTCAGTGCGGAAGGGGCGCGTCCCAGCCATGCGCAACGTCCGCCATGCGGGTGGTGGCCCAATTTGACCACTGGAGGTGCTTTTTGGTTGCCCGACCTGGACGACCCGGAGAGCGGCAGTGGGTGACCACGGCTTGGCGGTTTGAATGTTTGTATTTATGTCCGAATTTACGCGCCACACTGGCGTCCTGCAGCCGCACGAATGGCGCCCTGCACGGCCGGGGGCGCCATAACGCCCCCGGGAGCGCAAAGACGCCCCGGCCGGTGTGGGAAACAGACGAGCGCTCCAGCTGACGAACGCGCGCGGGATGGAATGAGTACGTCTGTTTCCATCTTTCGGTGCGGAAGGGGCGCGTCCCAGCCATGCGCAACGTCCCCCATGCGGGTGGTGGCCCAATTTGATCTCTGGAGGTGCTTTTTGGTTACGCGACCTGGACGACCCGGAGGGCGGCAGTGGGTGACCGCGGCTTGGCCGTTTGAATGTTTTTATTTATGTCCAAGTTTACGCGCCACACTGGCGTCCTGCAGCCGCACGAATGGCGCCCTGCACGGCCGGGGGCGCCATGACGCCTCCGGGGGCGCATAGACGCCCCGGCCGTTGTGGGGAACGGAGGAGTGCTCCAGCTGACGCACTCGAGCGGGATAGATTGAGTACATTTGTTTCCTTTTCACTTGACCAGGTACTGCAGTTGTCCACGGCGTTTTCGTGACCGTATAATGGAGTCCACTTCGTACTCAACCCAACCGTCCGGAAATGCAACCGGAGGTGGAGCGGGAGGATGTCGACCAAACGGATCAGCGCTGTATGGCTTTAGTAGACAAGAGTGAAAGGCGTTGTGCTCCTTTCGATCAAGGATTGCTTGAGGAAGATCCAGACGGAACGTAGCATCGATGATACTTTCGGTGACTCGGTATGGTCCCGAAGAGGTGGGCATCAGCTTTCGAGCGCCTTCGAAGGCGTCCGGCATAAGGTACTTGGTGCTCAGGAGCACGAGATCGTCGACAGCGACCGTACATGGTCGGCGTCGGCGGTTAGCGTACGCCGAGCGTGTCTCATTTGCCTGCTTCATGGCGGTAATGGCAGTTTCCTGAGCTGCTTGCAGACTGCTTAGCCAATCTGAAACTTTTGGTAGTTTCGATTGGTTCCTGTCGAGGATGTCCACAGGTACCGTCCTTGGATCAAACCCATAGTTCAGGAAGAATGGGGAGTACGTCATGACCGCATTGGGTGACCGGTTGTAAGCCACTTGTGCAGCAACAAGGAAGAGGTCCCAATCACCCTGGTGATGGTTCAAGAAGTTTCGCAGGATTTCTTCAATCTTCTTGTTCATGATCTCGGTTTGTCCGTCCGTCTGGGGATGATAAGCCGAAGATGCCTTGATCTTGACCTTAAGAACTTTGGTGAGCGACTGCCAGAAGTTCGAAAAGAAGATACGGTCTCGGTCGCAGACGACGTCGGATAGTAGCCCGTGATGACGGTAGACGTGATCATCGTAGAGTTGCGCTACAACTGGTGCAGTACAGTCGGGCTTCGTTGGTGCTAGTCGAATCATCATCGACAGTCGGTCTAGAATGACGTAAATGCCATTGTGGCCCCTTGGGGTCAGTGGAAGAGGGGTGATAAAGTCCATGGAAACACTTGCCTATCGTTGGGTCTGTGGATCTAGTGGTTGGAGGTGACCCAGAGGTGAATGGGTGCCAGTCTTGTTTCGCTGTCACAAATCACATGATTGTACGTATCGTTAGACATCCTTTCGCATCGTCTTCCAGTAATACTTGGAAGCAATAGCGTTGATGGTTTTCTTGACTCCCATGTGCCTTTGGCTTGGTATGTCGCGGTAGTCATGGAGTAGTCTCTGGCGTAGAGTACCAACAGGGATGCACGTGCGGTCACCTCGTTTCAACAACATCATGTGAAGCCGGTAGGGCAATACCAGGTATTTGACCAGGTCGGCAAACTCGGGGTCCGCGTTGTACTCTTGGTCTAGGGTGGCAAGGTCTTGATCACTTTGGCTTATGGTCATGAGGTTGTTGATGTCATTTTTCTTGGGTAGGTATGAGGTGGTCTTGGTTAGCACGCGACTAAGGAGTTCTTGATTGGGAGCGCGCTTGTCGGGGGCGTCTTGTGGTTGCCTCGAAAGGGCATCAGCTACGGGGTTGGATGTGCCCTTGCTGGGGATGATCTTGAAATCAAATTGCTCCAACAGCTCCAACCACTTGACCTGCCTGCCGTTGAGCTTTTTTGGGTTTTCATGTACCTTTGGGACTCATGGTCGGTGTGCACCGCGAAAGGTCTTCTATGGAGAGAGCAGCGCCTGTGTCGAAAGGTTCGTACTACTGCAAGCAGTTCGCGCTCCCGGATACTGTAGCGCTGTTCGTGGATGTTCAGGGTCAATGAGAAGTAGGCCACTGGGCGTCACTCTTGTCCATCATCTTGTTCGAGGACAGCGCCAACAGCATACCCACAGGCATCTGTGGACACAAAGATTGGGTACTTCTTGTCGGATGGCCTCAGTACTGGTGCGCTTGTCCTCAGGGCTTGTAGTTGCTCACAAGCCTTATGGGCGTCAGAGCTCCATTCGAAGTCGACGCTTCCAGTGAGCCTCGTGAGTGGTGCAGCCAAGGATGCCATTCCCTTAATAAATCGACGATAGAAGTTGACCAAGCCGAGGAAGGATTGCACATCCTTTTTGCTCTGTGGAGCTGCCCATGATCTAATAGCTCGGACCTTGTATTTCTCCATAGAGAAGCCTTCGATGGAAATGACACGGCCGAGGTAGTCCACAGCTGGTCGAGATAATTGGCATTTGCTGAGCTAGGCGTAGAGCCTATGCTCTCGCAACTTGTCCAGGGCTTGTTTTTGGTGCTTAAGGTGATCTTCGTAAGTGTTACTGTAGATCAGAATGTCGTCGAAGTAGACGCAGATGAAATCGTAGAGATAAGGTCGGAAGACGTCATTCATTAGGTTCATGAAGACCGTGGGGGCATTTGTTAGCGCAAAGGGTATCACAGTAAACTCGTAGAACCCGTATTTTTTTTCGGAACGCCGTCAGCGGGATAGTATCAGGATCAAGCCGGATCCGGTGGTAACCTCATCGGAGGTCGATGTTCGTGAAGTACTTGGCCATTCGCAGTCGGTCGAACATGTCGTCATTTCGCGGTAAGGGATATGCGTTCTTGAAAAAGGACTTGTTCAATGCTCGATATTCGATGCACATTCGCCTGCCAACGTCGTTCTTCTCTGCAAAGTTTGCAGAAGAGCCCCACGGTGAGGCGCTTGGTTGGATGAACCCCTTTCGTATGAGGGCTGCAAGTTGTGTCTTGAGTTCATCGAGTTCCCACTCAGATCGGCGATAAATGCCACTGCGACGTAGTTGAGCGTATTCCGTAAGCTTGACTTTAAACTTGTAAGTGCGTTCAGGAGGAACTTGATCCGAAAGCTCTTCTGGGAAGACGCCGGCGTACTCCTTGAGAATCGCTTGGACGTCGTTCTTGTCTTCAGCTATTCCCATTTTGATTGCATTTATGTCAAAGGTGCTGGAAGGATCTTCGGATTGCAGGTACATGGCGAAGACAGGAATTTTTTGAATAAGGTCCTTGGCGAGGCGTTGCCCACTATTCAGGCCATGGGGTCTCTTGAGGGAGGCAGTGATGGAGATGTTCTTGTGGTTAAACTTGAAGGAGATCTGGCTCTTCTTGTTGTGGATTTCGACGACCTTGTGGTCATGCCATTTCTTTCCGAGGATGATGTCGTGCGCCCTTAGGTGGCATACAGAGAACCGAGGGCGTTTTTGGTATGGACTGATGTGAATCTCTAAGGGTTCAATGGTCTCTGCGAGTACGAGGGCGCGGCCATCTTGCATGTTAGCCGCGAAGTCCGTTTCTTTCGTGGTCACACTCAGGGTATTCACGAGGCGCCCTGATACGACATTACTAGGAGATCCGTTGTCCACCAGCATCTTAACAACAGGTCCATTGACAGAGGCAGTAGAAAGCAGAAGCCCGAGTCGCGCGTCTTCGAATGGTGACGACATGTTTTCAGGAACCGAAGAAGCGTCTGGCACCGTGTTTGATCACGGTTGCTGCTACAGTTCCGCTGGCCTTTTGGGCAGTCCTTGGCCATATGTCCATTCTCACGGCAGCGGAGGCAGAGACCTTCACGCATGCAGTGCTAACGCTCTTCAGGCGTGAGTTCTTCAACTTTGATGCTGGAGATATCCATGGGGATGATACCCCTCGTGAACGGCTTCGAAGATGTGCCGCCGAGGTGCGTCGAGTCACCAGCCTTTGCAGCCTCAACGCGTAAAAGCGTCAGTAATGAGAGACTCAAGATCTGAGTAGGTCTTGAGACAAAAAGCCTTCCAGATGTCCCGCTTCAAGCCTCAGGTGTAGCGGTCAATCACTTCGGCTTCCGTGATGTCAGGGATGTCCAAGAGGACGCTCAGGAACGTCCTGTTGAACGTTCCGACGTCTTTGATTTGGCGCCACGAGTGCAGCTTGTCTCGTGCCGCTTGTGTCTTGTTCAGTGGACTGAAGCGTCGGATTAGCGCAGAACGGAAGGATTCTCAGTTCGGGACAGCTGTAGTCTCACTGTAGACCTTTCACTAGTCGAGCGTTTCACCGACTAGGAAGGTGCAATTGATACTGCACGCTTCGTCGGGGTCACTCAGTCGCACATAGAAGTCCATTTGCGAGCACCACGCTTCAACCATCCCAGGTTTTCCGGAGAAAGCCACGGGTTTATTCGGCCTCGCGGATTTCAAGCCACTAGTAGTGGCCCTGGCCTTGGCTTCAGACAGTTGCTGCTTAGCGTCCGCTTTTTTCATTTCGTGAGCCTCGATTTGTTCGCTCATTAGCGTGACAAACGCTGTAAGCTGAGTCCAGGCTTCCATGGTCGGTGCGTTCGAGCCCGAGCCCGGATTGACCGGGTTGACATCCCCTGGGATTTGTGCATCCATGGTGTCATGGGTTCAGGTCCAAGGCAAGCAAACTTGTAAAACAGATTCCACAAGACTTGCCTCGGAAGCACCCCAAGAAAGATTTCGGAGATGTGGGATAGGAGTTTGTCTGCAGCAGTAGTGGTGTACACGATTTGACTAGGTGCTGCGGTAGTTGCTGCTACGTTCCAAATGATGTACAGCACTACTTCGAAAAGCACAAGAAATTCGTTTGAAATTATTCAGCAGCGTCCGTGCACGGGCCCGAGTCGGGCCGTGTCGGATTTCCAAGCGGGAGGATCAATGGGGGGGAAATCAGGCTCCTAGGCAAGATCCAGGGGTGTGTCAACAAGTGTCAATCGGTGCGGCGCAGCAGCGTGCGGTCATGATCCTTGCCGCGCCTGTGCCGCTCGAAGTGCTCCACCGACCCAAATTCGCGACCGCGGGGTTCGCAACGGGGAAGGGTTTCCGGGCGGTTCATTGTGTAACGGTGGCGACGGGATCCGCGGTGATCACGTAGTACAGTTGGGCTGTCGCACCGCACACCGCACGTTCTGCAGAGGAATTTCCTTTGTGCCTTACGGTGGCTCTTGGCAATTTGGCGTTGTTCATGTTGCTCAACCGCGTGCGCGGTGATTGGCTTAATGTGACCAATCACCGGTGGCGGTGGGGCGGTGTAACGGCGCCCCGTTCCTTGGGGAGGCAGTAACAGGCGACGGCTCACCCTGGCTGCCGTGTCCTCTGTGGCAGGGCCCTTGCCCTTGCCCGAGAGGGGGGGCTTGGGTGCGGCCCGGCCCGCCGAGGGGAGGCGGACTGGGACCGCCGGGGAAGGGATGGAGCGGGCGCCCGCCGGGGGGTTGTGTGCCCTTGTGCGGGCGTGTGCTTGCGGGGGGGCGCGTGCCGACGAAGGGCCGCGTGCCGACGGGGGGCCGCGTGCCGACGGACCGTGCGCCGTGATTGCGCCACGGGCCGTCGGGGGTGCGCGGACCGTCGGGAGAGCGCGGGCCGTCGGGGGTGCGCGTATCGTCGAGGGTGTGCGCACAGGGGGGGTGCCACGTGACGTGGACCCCGTGTCGCGTGCCGAGGCCGCCGAGGATGTCGGGCCGGCCGCTAGTGCTGACGAAGAGTACTCCGAATCTGATGTGGATCTCACTGGGATTCAACAATCGGTTGACCAAATGAAACATTCCGTGAAAAAAACCACGAGGGTTGTGTCTGGAAGTTGCTAGGTCGGTGTGATTCGTGGAACCCGCTACGTTCGTAATACAATGCCCAAGGCGAGCCGAACGCAGGGGGCAACACGAGTGCACGATCGCAGGGAGAGCCAAATCGACAAAGGGAATCGCAAGGCACCGCCAGGTAGAGAGTCGAACGATCTGAAGCTACCACATGTGAGGATCCTTCCGCACTTGGGCAGCCCTTAACGTACTCGTGCTGGTGTCAGCGTCCCGTGCCAGCCAATAGGGCGACAGGGTGCGGGCAAAAAAATGGAGATGGTGACGGTGGTGGGCCTGGGGAAGAAGACGGCGCGACGTCGGTGGTGATCGAGGGGAGTTCAAAGGGTTAAGGTCGTCTTTGGTCTGTCTGTGGTCTTTCCTCCGATTCCCGGGGTGGCGCCGATACCCACGCGCTATTTGCTCGCGTCGGGGCACCTGAGGTGCCCCAAAGCATGCGCTTCCCCGTCGCGCCGCCGGTAGGCACTAAACGGCCCAAAAACAAAGCATGGCCCTCAGAACGAAGCATGGGCGGGCGTGCGCACTAAAGGAGTGCAGCTCCAGTTTGCCCCAAACGAAGGGGTCCGGCGTGCGGCGCCTAGTGCGCCGTCCCAGCCGGCCCCAGACGCCAGTCGGTCCGAAGGTCCGAGAGGCGTGTAAGCACGGTTCGATCGAGTCGATCGAATCTGCCAGCCGGCTAGCCAGTCACATCGCTGCAATGCTGCAGCAAGGACATTCTAACGGACTCGCCAGCTGTGGCAGATGTGGCTCGTCATGGGTGCCGACGACGGCGCCTTTTGACAGGCCATGATTGGTTGTCGATGGCTGCTGTCGTCCGGCCAGCAGACACCGTGAGACAGCGGCTGACTCATCTTGAGTCTGGAAGGTACACCGCGTCATTTCCCAGAATACGAGGAATGGATCCATGTTGCCAGGAGTTGGTTCGGCAGGATCTGTAAGGAGAGGTCCCAGATAATATCCCTTAGGTATGAGGCCTGGGATTAGGGAGGAAGTCCTAACAGGTGGTCACGTCGACAGGACCCCACTCCGCCCCCACCGTATCAGTGTCTGCTGGACCCCGCCCGCGACCGGTCGGCTCGACCAAAGAAAAAATTGACTCCCGCGCTCCACGTGGTGGCGTCTCGCAGTCCCCCCCCCCCTCCCGCGTACTGTTTGCCTCACGGCCAATCAGAGCACGTCGTGGCCCGCGACCGCCGGGGAGGGGGCCAGAACGCAACCAACCGCCCAACAATATCGGCGCCCCACGTGGGCGCCCTGCCCTCCACGCGAGCGGCCCTGCAGCAGCGGGCAGTGCAGTGGCCTCCTGGAGACGGGTCACGGGGGCTGCCCGTCGGACGCGGTCGACCCAGCGGCCTCGCGACGCCTGGCACACCGCATCCCCCCCTTCCACGTACTCTGCAGGAGCCAGATTCGCCAGCGATCGAGTATCGGTCATCCCCGTTCGTGCCACGCTAGAACGATATTGAAAAAATTGCCTGTTCGATCACGATCGGACACGATGTCGAGCTCCAACCAGCGTGCGAGAATGGGGAATGGGGATGGGGTCACCCCACTTCCAACATGAATGGGGTATCCCCATTCCCGATCCCCAACCGTGCCCCAACCAGGGACGAAGACCGGATGAAGTTGCTTAAAATGGGTTGTGTCGAGTCCGATCCGGGATCCGGAAACATCGAGATGAGGTTGTTCGCACCACTATGTGACCGTCTGCAATACTTGTGCTCCATAACAGAGATTAGATTCCGTTCAAGCCTTCTGCTGCTCCACCCGCAATCGCTTTTTTCACACTCCCGAGACCAAGGAGATTGCTCCCATTCCTGTGGCCTGGTCTACCTCACCCGCCACTTTTTCTGAGGCAGAGGGCGCTGTTGTCGCCGCGACGACGACAGCGGCGATGAAATTCTTGCTCTCGCGGCGCAGGCGTCGTCAACGGGCTAAGCGCTGGCATGTGGGCTATAGGCCTGGTCGGGCGGCAAACCGCACCACAATGCGGATCGCGGCGGCTGGAGCACTGCACAGGGAATACTTTGGACGTGAAGACGAGCCGGTGCACGCCACGACGAAGCGGATTCAGCAGCAGTGGCGGGTTCCGAGGGTCGTGTATGAGCACTTGCGTGCAGAGCTTGTTAAGAAGCCAGACTTACATGAGACCTCCACGGATGCCGCCGGCTTCTAGTCGCGCTCGACAGACCAGAAGATGTGCGCCGCGCTGTTGCAGCTTGTCGAGTGCACTTCCTCTCTCGCCGTATGGAACTATCTCAAGATCGGCACGTCAACGGCGAATCAGGCGCTGAAGCAATTCTGTCGCATGATGGTGAAGCACTTCAAGGCTGACTTTCTCCGGAGGCCCAATGCCGTGGAGATGCAGCGGATCGCCTCCGAGTACGAGGACCTGGGCTTTCTGGGGAGCATCGGGTGTCTCGACTGCGCGGGGGGGGAGTGGGAGTCATGCCCCATTGGGTGGCAGGGCAACCACATCAGCGCTGGTAAAAAACCTTGTCTGAGCATGGAGGCTGTTTGCGACGACTATTCTTACTGCTGGCACCTGGGCTTTGAAACTCTCGGTTCAAAGAATTACCTAGCATGCTCTACGCGTCCGCGCTGTTCCACAGCATCCGCCTGGGCTCCTGGCCGCCCTCTCGGCCGCAAACGACCATTGCAGGCTTCTCGCTCACGTGGTTTTATAACCTCACGGACGGGATATACCCCGACTGGCGAGTGTTCATCAAGACGTACACGAACCCGAAGAGCAGTAGGGAGAAGAACTTCGGAAGGCAGCAGGAGGCCGTCCAAAAGGCCGTCGAGCGCTTTTTCGGAGAACTCTCTCGCAAGTACCGCATGCTCCGCAACCCTTGCAGTCTATGGTAAAAGGAGGACATGGCCTCCCTCATGAAGGCATGTGTTAACATGCAGAACATAACCGTATTGGAGAGGAAGTGTAACTTCACTGGTACCCGCAAGGCGCGTATCACAGCAGACGCAACAGAGGCGGAGGGGGCCGGTACGACGACGTATCATGCGCTGGTGCCCCCCGGATCACTTCCAACGCGTAAATGGCTGCACGAGGTCGCTGATCATGCGGAGAGCCACACGCATCACGCGCAGCTTCAAACTGCATTGGTAGAGCACATGTACACTAGGGCAGGCCAGTTGTAGCAATATGGTTGACCGCATTGTGACACCATAGTAGGGGGGCTACTTATAACCCCTAACTTTCAATTTGGGAGTCCGTACTGGTCATGGTATCTATAAGTTACGTATGACCAGAGGGACTTGCATCTTGGGGTGGAGGGTAGTTAGTAGTGTCTCCGAGGGTTTATAACGAGGGGACCGGCGGCGAATCCGCAGCCGGCCAAGGTAGAGCAACAAACCCCTGCCATTTGGGTTCCCATCTTGGTCCCGTGGCTTGTGCTCCAAGGACAGCAACCTTGGCCTCCCGGTGACGTTGGTGCCGATCCCCCTTGGGGAGTCTTCCCTGAGAGTGGACGTGCAGCGGATACCTATTGTGCTACATTGGTGGAGCAGCAGGGGACGGGTTTCCGTCACCCTTGTGGTGACGCCGTTTTCGGCCCTGGCACACGGATAGGGATCCAGTCCTTTTCTTGTACTCGTGGTGCTGCGATCTGTTTGATTGTTTCGAGTGGTTGCGTTTGACTGCGATCTACGGTTACTCTCCCCCAACTACCCCCTCGCTCTCTTATTCGTGGTGACTGTTACGTCGGTTGACTAATTGTGACTATGTCTACCCAAGAGACGGGGAACGTTGAAGATGACGGATCGGCGTCGACGCCGACCCCGGAGCTGAGCCCGGGAACCGAAATCGTTAACCCGATAGACAACATTAAGACGCTGATGCTCTCCGGTGCCGGATCGACGTTTGGTACGGCACGGACGGCCGGGGGCGGCGGACCGCCGCAACTGTCCTCTGCCGCCCTCACGCCGCCGCCACCTTCACCAGAGGATTCCCTGGTGGGATCATTGGCCCGCATCGAGGCCCGGATCACCGGGCTCGACGCCCGTCAAGAGCGTACGGAGGACGCAATGGCTGTGCTGATGTCAGCACGCCATACGACGGTACCCCGTCGGGTTCCTCCCACACCGGTACGGTTCGAACCGGCCGGACTACTTTCGGAGTCCACCAGGGTCAATTCCGGTGTTGCTACTCCCGGACAACCCCCGGACACGGCGGGTTACGGATCCGACTCGTCGGCTGAGTTGGAACGTAGCCATACGGAGCGCTACGCTCGGAGCACGCAGAGCGGGCTCCGCGGGCATGATCCGGCGGATACTTACGACGGAACAGAGTCGGCGATGGGGGGAGACGGTACCGTGTCGCAGTTCCCCATCGACGACTGAAGCCAAGCAACTCGGGTACCCGAGCCACCCCGGACTGCCGCGGGGAAAGCCCCACGGAGAGCGCGATGGAGCCGACGCCGCATCAATCCCCGGGTACACCTTCCGACCCCGACGACACAACGTCAGGGGATTGATGACCAACCACCAAGGTTGGGACTAGAGGACGGGAAGCCCCGTCACATGGAACCAGACAAAGGCCCTGTTCGGGATGACCGAGCTACGCCGGATATCGGCGTAGGCCACGTACTGTTCACCTTGGAGAACTTCAAGGTATCAGCCACACTGGGGGTTGACCCCCAATCGACCCGATCGTACTACCCTGTACTGGATACAGGGGCTGGACCCAACCTGATCCGGAAGGATACCCTCCCGGACAAGCGGCTATCGCGAGTCAGAGTTGCTCGGGGACCCACGATCAAGGATGCGAATGGTCGTCTCATTCGTACGACTGCAGCGATGTCGCTGCGGGTCACCATCGGGGAGCTCACTACGGAAGTTCACTTCCTGGTGTGTGAGACACTATCTGTGCCGTGCATACTGGGGTGCACCTTCATCAACGTTCACGTTGATGCAATCCGGCCGGGCCGGAGGACCGTCGAGCTGCAAGAGGCCGACGGGACGAAGAGAGGACAGACAGCTATCGTCAGGGACCTGACGCTACAAGGGAGCCACGTTAACGTGGCTGAGGTATACGCCTGCGTAGAACCGAAGACACTCCGGCTGGCCAAGCGGACTCGCTTTGAACCGTTATCGGAGACCGTCCTCCCGGTTAACTGTGACCTCGCAGGCATCTGCAGAGTCCAGTCCAACCTACGAACCTACAAGCGCCATGGGTTGACCATGGCCAACGGCATCGTAGACCTCCCAGCAGGGAGGTCATCACTGCTTGTGATGGCGAACTATCGCCGTAAGGCAGTCACCCTCCCGAAGGGAACTATCCTCCGGATTGCCGAGCTCTACGAAGGAGATATCCTTACCCCTGACAAGGAAGGTCAAGTGGAACCACTTGAGGTACTGGCAGTCGCCGAGACCACCGAGCGGCAGCAACCCGATGACGGAAAGCCTCACCCATCGACAGCTCCGGCGGACATTCCGCCAAAGGACCAAGAAGCCTTGAGGGCACTGGCAAAGGATGACCTAGACCAATTTCCCCCTTCGGTAGCCGAAGGGGTACGACTGATGCTAAGAAAGCATGAGGTCATGTGGACCGGCGGGGCCCTAGGTACCATTAGGGCAACCCAACATCGTATAGACCTGGCACCAGGTGCACGACCAGCACGGTCGCAACCGCACCGAGCGGGACCCATGGAACGAGACATCGTTCACGAAGAAGTGAATAGGATGAGCGAAGCTATGGTGATCCGACCTTCGATGTCGGAGTGGGACGACCCAGTCATGATCGTACCGAAGAAGGATCAAACCCCTCGGTTCTGCATCGATTATCGACGCCTCAACCTGGTTATCAAGAAAGACTCATACCCTTCACCAAGGATGGACGAGTGCATCGATTCGCTGGAGGAGGCCACAGTGTGTACCACTATCGACTGCAATGTCGGGTACTGGCAGATCCCAGTTGCGGAGGAGGATATCCCCAAGACGGCGTTCGTCTGTCACAGTGGCGTGCACGAGTTCCTAAGGATGCCCTTCGGATTGTCCAACGCCCCCGCCACATTCCAGCGGGCCATCGACATTATACTGTCGGGAGTCAATAGGCGTAACTGCCTGGTGTACTTGGACGATGTCATCGTCTTCTCGCGTAACATGGATGACCATGTGCAACATGTTGATGAGGTACTCACCCTCTTGCAGAACGCCGGGGTAACCCTGCGCATCAAGACGTGTGCCTTCTTTCAGCAGACCGTCGAGTATCTGGGTCACCAGATCACACCAGGTAAACTGGGAGTGCTCGAAGCTACTACCCGGGCACTCCGGGATGCGCGATACCCAACCACCCAGACGCAGCTGAAAAGCTTCCTGGGGATGCGCAACGTATACCGACGTTTCGTCAAGGACTTCGCTCGTGTAGCCAAACCGTTAACGGTTCTGACGAGCAGCGCCTTGCCAAAGGTACTCCAACCTCCCTCGCCCAGCGAGGGAGAGGCATTCGAGCTGCTCAAGCAAGCCCTGCTAGCCCCACCCGTGCTTGCGTTGCCGCATAGACGCGGGACCTTCGTCATCGACGTCGATGCCTGCGATACCCAAGTGGGATGCACCCTGCTACAGGGAGAGACCATCATCGGTACCGATAATGCTATCCCGGACCTAGATCCGGTAGGGTACTTCAGCCGGACACTCAACCCGGCTGAGCGTAACTATAGTGCCACCGAGCGCGAGTGCCTCGGAGTCATATGGGCAGTGCAACTGCTCCGGCCATACCTGGAAGGTTCCAGGTTCATCGTAAGGTCCGACCACGAACCTTTACGATGGCTTCTCAACCTTGGTGACAAGGATTCCGACAGCCACGGTCGGCTAGCCCGGTGGAGGCTGAAGATGGCCGAGCACGACTACCGGACCATATATAAGGCCGGCTCCACCCATCATCTGGGGGACGCGCTGTCGCGACTCGATACCCCAAGCGGGGATACCCGACAGGTGGACGAAGACATCCCGGTGGTACCGGTGTGCATGGTGGGTAATGCTACCCAAGGTATGGTTGACCATACCATGGCACACCTTGCGTGCCCATTGACCCTCGCGGACTTCCGCGAGGCACAGGCCAATGACGATGACTGTAAACGCCATCGTGCTAACCTCCTGGCCGGCACGGCCGGCATCTTCTCCGAGAACGAGGACGGACTCATATATCGGCGGGCACCCGCCGATGGACGGCATCAGGTCGTGGTTCACGTGTCCTGACGGCAAGCCGTCATGGAACGAGAGTACGGGAACCCCAAAGCCGGACACCCGGGGGGTTCGCGCATGTTCGCAGCAATGCGAATGTTCTTCTACTGGCCAGCGATGGCCGACGACGTAATCGACCACGTGCGGGTATGCCACCCGTGCGCACGGAATCGCATGAGTCTTCATAGGCGGGCATCCGCTATGAAACTGTTCCCCCCGGATGGGCCCAACGAGCAAGTCGCACTCGACATACTCGGGCCGCTTCCGGTAACGAAAGAAGGGAACAGGTACATCCTGGTCATGTCGGATCGCTTTACTAAGCTGTCACAAGCAGTAGCTGTGGCAGTATTGACCCCCAGGTAGGGGGGCAACACGTGCCATGCAAGGGGCGGCAGGCCACTAGCCTGATCCGTTCCTCCCCCTGCATTTGGGTCCATATTCCCTAAGTTTGGGATAGTTAGCTTAGTAGTAAATCCAACTTGGATTTGAGGGTTTTCTGCATTTATCGTCTTAAATTTTCGTGTGGCCCGGTGGGCAGGTGCTGGGGTGGGAGATTCTGAGTGGCGAGATTCTGAGTGGACCCTGGGGGGATAAGGGGAGGGACAGCGGGGCTTGGCCCTGCGTCCCCGTCCCGACCAAGAAACTGTTGGACCACACACCATCCTCTTGTTTGTCCGTGGGGGGTTTGCCCCACAACAGGGACAGAGTGTGTGCGACTTGGACTTCTTCCGGTTCCCCCGACACGGGAGGCAGCCCTAGCACACCGCCCCAACTTGGGTGCCGTGTGTGCTTGTGGTTTTTGCCACATTTGGTGGAGCAGCAGGGGACAGAGGTAAACTTTACCTCCGGGTGCACCCGGGTGTAGGGGGCCCTCTGTCTCAGAGGAACGGTGGTCTTGGACCGTGTCATACGGATCGTCAGCCAACATGGCTAGTTCGGACCCCCCGTCGTCCGGGGAGTACACGGGTGACTCACGTACATCAGTGCCTTTGAATACTGGTGAGACACAGGTGGGTTTACCTGGGGTCGCAGAGGGACTAGAGGTCCCTCAAGCCAGCAGGACTGGAAGTACGGGCGGGCAACAGGCCACCCCGACTCAGTCGGGAGTTCACTCGGGTGACACTTCTGATGTGGGTGGGCCGAAGTCTGGCCACCGTGTGGTATACTCAACGGGAACGTCCCAAGGGGTGAGGACTGTCCCCGCGGGTTCCACTCGGGTTGGAGCCAACTTTGGCTTGGAGTCGTCGCCAACTAGGCTTTCGGAGGACGGTGGACCTCCGTTGGTCGGCGATGGGCTCGCGCCCATGCCCCCGGTTGAGACCCCTGAGGAACGTGGTTACCCCTCAGGTGGACTCCCGGAGGCGGACCGAGACTCAACTGGAGTCGTCAATCCACTCCTCGCGGAAACTGTCCGTCGGGAGGCGACCAATGTGTTGCGGCAGACTTTGCCGGACCTGGTGGTCACGATGACGAATACTATTCTGAATCAGATTGTGGCGAGTTTGCCTGATGGCCTTAATGTCCAGACCGGATTGTGGCTTTCGAGCCCGCAGGCGCAGGGGGAATCCCCCCGGACGCCTATCTCTGGTCGCCCCGAACTGGGGGCGACACCTGTGACTCCCAACGAGGGAGCCACACCATACTCGGTGGGGCGTACGCCCTTCATGGGGGAGTTCCCCCCGGAAACGCCGGCGGCTACACCAAGCGCGCCGCGCCGGACTACAGGCACTGAGAGTGAACTTACCCCAGTGCCACAGCGGCTGTTCCCTCAACGTGAGGTGCCGCACAAGATCCAGGTAGCCAACCCGGTCTACCAGAGGATCTTTGACTGTGAGACCTACGCCCTCCACAACAAGTCGGTGGCATATGGTCCTGACCAGGCCCGAGCCATGGGCCGTGCCAAGAAGAATGCACTTCATTCTTTTGGGCACAAAGCGGAGTGGGACGGAACTCCCCCCCTCCGTGTCTTTGAGTTCCTACGTCGTTTCACAAAAGCCTGTGACGACAATGCCATAAGTGAAGGCATGGCTTTTTACATGCTACAGGAGTTTACGAAGGGCGACCTACGGACAGAACTTATGTCCGTCATGCCCAGCTCCTCAAGTGGAGGCGCTGGGGAGGTGACGTCCTATTTGGAGCTCGTCAACTGGTTGTTGAGAGCCATGGTTGATGAGGCAGCGTTGGCTTCTCAAGTCGAGGAGTTTACGCAAGCCCATCAGGAAGAGGCGGAGGACGAGTTGTGCTTTGCGGAGCGAGTCCGTAAGCTCAACAATCTTTGTGGGTTTCTTCATCCACAAGCTGTGGTGAAGAGTCGGTTTGTGGAGGGACTCCATTGGTCAGTCCGGATGGAGACCCGGGAGCATAACACTACCCGGGCGACCCTGGCCGAGTTGGCCAGGTTCGCCTATCGCAGAGGCGAGGCCTACCGCAAGTTGCGGGAGGAACAACGCCAGGAGCGTCAGGCCGAGTTGGCCAAGGAACGGGAGGAGGCGCGCCAGGCCAGAGAGTTGAGAGAGGCACGCCGAATCCGCAAGGAGGGGGTGGTAGCTGCCGTGGGAACTTCCCAGGGTATCTCTTCGTCTTCCCCAGTTGGGAAGACCCCTCCCGGAACGGACCATCGGTGTTGGAACTGCAACTCCGATGGTCACTGGGCATATGATTGCCCCAAGTTGAGTAAACGCATCCAACAACTTATTAGGAATGCGAGTAAGAAGTCGGCTACGAACGAAGTACGTTCACGCCGCGAGGGTGAGTCTCGACCGGTGGTGGCGGTCGCCACACCCTCGGCGGAGGAGGCGGACACGTCGTCCTCGGACTTGTCGTCTTCCACTTCGTCCTCAGATTCGGACGCCAAGTCGGCGGGAAACGAATGACCGTTGGGGCTGGTCGTCCGAAGCTCACAACGGCAGCCTCGGCCAAGCGGGCCAGGAGGACGAACCAACCATGCCGGGTACTGCGGCGACCTAAGAGAGTCCGCCCACCTCGGGTAGGACTCCCCAAGAACGTAAACCCACGTCGGGTCATCGCGGTGCTGACGGGTGAGAACTTCCAGGTGGCTGGACGGGTGCAACTTGCCCCCGGCCGTGCCTGCTGTGCCCGTACCATACTTGATACCGGGTCAGGAGCCTCCTTGATACGCAAGTCGCTATTACCAAAGGAGGTGAAGCTCCAACGCTGGAGGTCCAAAGCTGACCATATGATTGACATCAATGGTGGGGTACTTCCCATCGTTGGTAGCGTGACCCTGCCAACTAGGTTGGGGACCCATGAAGTCGACGTGACCTATGGAGTAGTTGAGAATATATCGGTACCCCTGCTTCTGGGTACCCCTTATGTCGTAACACAAGTGCCTTTGATTTGTGGCCCTGAGTACTGGGTCAAGTTCATGAATGGGGAGACTATCCCCTTCCTTGGTAAGGGAAAGTCTGTGGCTCCTGTGACAGTCTCACAGTCGAAGCCTGTTTGTTCGGTGAGGGAAGGGTTTACTGCTACCCTGCGTTTAGCCCGCAAAGTCACGTTGCCCCCCAACTCGGTGGCGCACGTTGATGTTGTAACTGATTTTACGGGGAACGGGTTGGTGCACCCTCACCCCCGTCTTGCTCGCAAGCACCAAGTGCATGTTGCCCTTGGCACGATGGACTCCAAAGCCGGAGTCCCGTGGAGGATCCAGGTGATGAACCTGAGCCCGACGCCCAAGTACTTCAAGTCGGGAGCCAAGTTCGGCTATATCGACCAACACGAGGGACGGTAGTAGCGGTCACCCTCAACGCGGGCGCGAGTAGCGACCCGAAGTCCGGAAAGGAGAAGCATCAAACCAAGTCGGCTGCCTCTCCTCGACCCCAAGTGAACATGGAGGGTGTCCCCCCCAGGTTGAGGGTTCAAGTTGAACGCCTCTTGGACCAATATCACAAGCTGTGGGATGGTCAATTGGGACTCATGAGAGCCACCCAACACCGGATCGAGTTGAAGCCCGGTGCACCCCCTATACGCCAACAACCGTATAGGGGAGGACCTCGTTCAAGGGCCCTCGTTAAGGAGCAAGTTGCTCGCATGGAGGCCCTCGATGTGATCGAGGCCAGCAACGCCGAGTGGGCGAGTCCGGTGGTTATCGTCCCCAACGTTGATGGGACCCCCCGGATCTGTATCGACTACCGTAAGCTCAACGAGAGCACGGTGAAGGACAGTTATCCCCTACCTAGGATGGATGACTGTCTGGACTCTCTGGGGGAGGCGAACGTGTTCTCTACCCTGGACTGTAACGCGGGGTACTGGCAAATTCCCATTGCCCCGGAGGACAGGCATAAAACTACCTTTACCTGTCACTGTGGTACCTACCAGTGCAAGCGTCTACCGTTTGGTCTGTGTAACGCGCCGGCAACTTTCCAGCGCGCTATGGACATGATTCTGGCCGGAGTACGGTGGCAGATCTGTCTTGTGTACCTAGACGATATCATTGTGTTCTTTCGAAGTGCGGAGAAACACATTGGCCATCTTGGCCAGGTGTTCAAGCAACTTGCTGACGCTGGTGTGTCACTGAAGGCGAGTAAGTGCCACCTCTTTACTCAAGAGGTGGAATACTTGGGACATGTTGTCCGTCCGGGGCGTCTCAGTGTCAACGAGAAAAACTTGAGGGCCATCCGTAAGGCTCAGTACCCCCGGACCCAGACCCAGATGAGGAGCTTCCTCGGGATGTGTAACGTGTACCGACGTTTCACCAAGGGCTTCGCCAAGGTGGCGAAGCCGTTGAGTGAGCTAGTGAGCTCAACGCTACCGAAGAAACTGCCTCCCCCAAGTCGGGTGGAGCAGGAATCCTTTGAGACTCTTCGGGACCTTCTGCTGAAGCCCCCCATCTTGGCTATTCCCAGGTTGGGAGGCCACTACATCCTGGATGTGGACGCTAGCTAAGACCAACTTGGTTGTGTGTTGCTTCAGCAGCAGCCGGACAAGGAGTACTTGCCGGTGGGATACTTCAGTAAGGGGCTGAACTCGGCCGAGAAGAACTACGGAGTCACCGAGTTGGAAGGACTCGCAGTGGTGTGGGCGGTGACGTCACTTCGTCACTACCTGGAAAGTGAGAAGATCCTCATCCGCTGTGACCACCGCGCGTTGCAGTTCATCTTTAAGACGGACTGTACGAACACTCGTCTCAACCGGTGGAGGGTGCGACTGGCACCCTTCAACTTTGACATTGAGTACCGACCTGGCAGGCAACATGCCCTTGCCGACGGCCTCTCTCGGGTACCTACCGAGGGGCTGGACACTAACCCAGTCGATGAGGACATCCCCATCGTGGGGGTAGTCACGCGCTCGGGTCAGGCGTTGAACCCCGAGGCGCCAGGGAACAAGAAATACTTGCCCCTGTCCCTGGACGAGGTGGTGAAGGCCCAGGCCGAGGATCCCTTCTGCAAGTCGCAGAGGGATAAACTGGATACGGTGGTTGAGACGCGTTTGTTTCTGGGAGCCGATGGCCTCCTCATGAGGAGGGGGGTATTCCAGGGGACTGAACAACTTGTCGTCCCCGCATCCCTCAAGGACAGTATCCTTGAGAGGGAGCACAACGCTCCCACGGGTGGACACCTGGGGTCTAGTAAACTGTACCAGACCCTGAGGACCAGGTACTACTGGCCGTCCATGGTGGTGGACATCTACAGTTGGGTGGCTGCCTGCACAAGTTGTGCACAGAACCGTCTGATGGAACGGCGGCCTAGTACGGCTATGCTATTGTTCCCGGCCAAGGAGCCCTTCGCCGCGTTGGCGATGGACATCCTTGGGCCACTGCCCGTGACCGAGGAGGGCAACGAGTACCTCCTGGTCATCTGTGACCGCTTCACGAAACTTACGCGAGCGATTCCACTGGCAGAGATCACGGCCATGTCGGTCGTGTCAGCCTTCCTAGATCACTGGGTTGCCGCGTGTGGCATCCCGGATAGTACACTATCGGACAATGGACTACAATTTGCGTCTGTACTGTTTCAGGGAGTGCTGGATATGTTGGGGGTTAAGGCAAACTATGCCACCCCCTACCACCCACAAACTAATGGGCAGGTGGAGCGCTTCAACAAAACTATTGTTAGGCAGCTACGCCACTATGTGAGTGAGCACGTAAAGACGTGGGACCAATACATTTCTATTCTTACTACTGCCTACAATTCGCAGGTTCACTCATCTACAGGGGAAGTACCCCTCGCTTTTGTGACCCCCCGTCGCGTGCGGTCTATTGCCGTGCGGCGGTCGCTCCCAACTAGGGAGGATGGTGGCAGTACGCCTACTCCTACTGAGAGTAAGGCGAAGTTCGCTGCTAGGCTTGAAAACCTCATCCCTAAAGTCAGGGCTGAGATGGACGAAGCACAAAAGCGCTACAAGCGTACCTTTGACAAAAAGGTGCGCAATGCTAAACATGTCCCCGAGCAGGGTGACTTGGTGCTGGTACACTCGCACACCCCAACTGGGGGTAAGCTGGTATTCCAGACGAAGGGACCGTACCAAGTCCTTCGTACTGATGGGCGGCGCTTCACCATCGAAAGTGACGATGGGGTCCGCACAGTGAACGGACAGGACGTGGTCAAAGTTGCACCACCGCCTGCAGGAGACCCAGCTTTGGCGCGTGCGTTGGAATCGTGGCGCCTCCCCTCACTGCCTGCGGCCAAACAGGGCCCACAGGAGTACGTGTTCGATAAGTTCATCGACCACGGATGGAATGAAGACACTGACCGCCTCATGTTGAGGGTGCGTTGGTTTGGCTACAAAGCCAAGGATGATACGTGGGAGTATGTGGAGGACCTTCCCGCTGAGAAGGTCCGGGCGTACTGTGCCCGGAATGAGATAGACCCTAACAGCCCTCCCTCAACGTGAGGGAAGGCCGAGCAACAGTGCCAAGAGAGTGCTTCAAGTCGAAGTGGTACGCAGAGTGGCTTTTAACTACAGCCCTAACCCTCACACTCTCACAACAAAGGCAGCTGCCAACTAGGCACGCATGCTAGACTCTCCCACTCCACGGCCCTCGCCCTCACGTGGAGGCGAGCGGCGAGACCCACGCCGATAACGGTCTCCACTTGTTGGAGGGGGCGGCGGCTCCAAGTCGGAACCGTCGCGTCCCTCACGGTCGCGCAAGTGGCGCCGACCGTGGCCACTCTTCTGCCTGGTCTTGCGCGCAAGTTTGCGACGCAGACGCTGGACAGACCCCGTCTCCGACGGGGTAGAGGACTCCGAAACGGAGTAAGACAACTCGTCTTCCGATACGGAAGGAGAGCGCCGCTAGTGTCGGCGACGACGGCGAGGAGGCGAGTATGCCCGGTTCGCGCGACGTTTGCCACGCCCAAGTGGGGCTGGCTGGGCCATAATAGCCCCAATGCGAGCCAACTCGGCTGTCATAAACTCCGCCACCGACTCGCAACTCGCGGTCGCCACTGCAGTACGAACGCGCTCCTCAAGATGAGGAGTCTCGGAACTTTGGAGGGTTGCGGTCGACGCGGCCAACCAGGAAATGGTGCGCACCAACGTGGTGATCATCATCTCTGAGGTTAGAGGCGTGGGCGGTAACACCAACTTGGGGTATACCGTCAGGAGGGTGGCCCCCAAGTTGGGGGACACCGGGGTGGATGACTCCACGGCCACGCTGATCGGGATGTTCCCGTGAGGTTGGAAAGGAACAGGAGGAAGCGGAGGGGCCCGCCGAGGTGGCGGTACCCGGGTGTAACTGCGACCCCGACTTGGGGCCCCCGCAGTGGCCCACGAGTGGGGCGGCGCAACTTGTGCTCAATGCTCTCCCACTCGATAAACTTATGGAGGCGGAGCATCTCCTTAAGTAGAGTGAGTTGTCCTGATGAGCACCCCTCAGCAACTAGCTGAGGGGTGAGCTGTTCCAAACCTTGGAGGAGCCGGAGGGGGAGATGCCAGAGCATCCCCCGCCGCTGAACACAGGACACCCAGGTCGACATGACCTCGAGGAGCCACTGGGTGGCCAACATGGCCCACACCAGGTGATCAGGGGCAGCCGTCAACATGACGGAGCCGAAGTGGTCAAGCAACCGTGGCAACAACGCCGGGAACCCGTAGGGGACCTCAACTTGAGGCCACCACTCGGGCTTCTTCGGATAGTACTGCTCCTTACTGGCAGCAGACTGTTGAGGAAACTCAAGTTGAGCCGAGGTCACCAAGTAGGGACCTCGCCGGAAGTCTTTCTCCATCCGCACATCAAAGTGATGAGTGTGCGGATCGGCCTCGTGGAGGTAAGGTGGGCGAGTTGCCACAGCGTCCCACGTGAAGGTCGGCAAGTTGCCAGGACCCGGGATAGTTCCCCCGCGGTCCACCATGGCCTTGGCACGCTGAACGTCCTCAACCTCCTCATCGTCCAGGAAGGCAAACTGGTCCGTCCTGAAGCCGGCAGGGAACCCGACCCTACGAGCACACTTCTCCCGCAGGCGGTCCCATACCCGGCCCATCGCTGCGCCAAGTCGGCCACATCGAAGAACAGTCAGCCCCTCCTCATAAAGAGGCCAAGCGGGGTAAAACCACCCGCCCCAAGGCCTCACGCGGGACAACTTGTCCCGCCTCCGGGGGAGACCCCGCCGTCAACCCAAAGCCGGGCGACGCGGGAGTCCCATCCCCCGGAGCGATCGCGGAGCCCCCGCCGGAAGTCCCGGCGGGTGCTGCCCCGTAGGAGGTGTCCTCCATGTGCTCGTCAAAAGGGTCCGTCTCCACTCCCGGAGTCGCCATGGCTCTCCCCAAGTTGGGGAGAGACGCTCTTGCTATCGCGGCTCTAGACCCGCCTCGAGTTGAGGGGGACTCGGATCGTGGGTACACGGGTGGCCTCCCCAGCGTGGGGCGGCCCAGTGGAAGGTGAAGAGGAGGTGGTGGTGATGGTGAAGTGTGAACCGAGGAGAGCAAGCTGCCGAGTGGGCAAGCTTGAGGAGAGGGGCGGTCAACGTGACCGCCTCCACATCCGCGTTACGTACTCGAGGGGGGACAGCAAGTCGCACCCCCAACGCCGAGACGTGCGTTTACGCACCCCCTCACAGGGCCGACCGGGTCGGTCGGAACTGAGGAGAGGGGACTGTGGCAGTATTGACCCCCAGGTAGGGGGGCAACACGTGCCATGCAAGGGGCGGCAGGCCACTAGCCTGATCCGTTCCTTCCCCTGCATTTGGGTCCATATTCCCTAAGTTTGGGATAGTTAGCTTAGTAGTAAATCCAACTTGGATTTGGGGGTTTTCTGCATTTATCGTCTTAAAATTTCGTGTGGCCCGGTGGGCAGGTGCTGGGGTGGGAGATTCTGAGTGGCGAGATTCTGAGTGGACCCTGGGGGGATAAGGGGAGGGACAGCGGGGCTTGGCCCTGCGTCCCCGTCCCGACCAAGAAACTGTTGGACCACACACCATCCTCTTGTTTGTCCGTGGGGGGTTTGCCCCACAACAGGGACAGAGTGTGTGCGACTTGGACTTCTTCCGGTTCCCCCGACACGGGAGGCAGCCCTAGCACACCGCCCCAACTTGGGTGCCGTGTGTGCTTGTGGTTTTTGCCACAGTAGCAATCCCGAACGATACGGCCTGCACCATCATGAACGCAGTGGTTGACCACTGGATCAGTGCTTATGGAGTAATGAAGCAACTTCTCTCCGAAAACGGAGCAAACCTTACGTCAGCATTCTGCACTAAGGTCGTGGGCATGTTCGGTATCGAACCCCGTCGGGCATCCGACTACCACCCGCAGTCCAACGGGCAGGTGGAGCGGTTCAACCGCACCATCGTCAAGATGCTCTAATGCTATGTGGCGGAACTCACGAAGACGTGGGACAGGCTTCTGTCCGTCTTGACCCTGGCATACAATGCCAGGCCCCACCGGAGTACCAGCATTGCCCCACTGGAATGGGTCATGCCGATGGGCGTCGGTAACCTGACGCTGCCGCCGGGCAGATGCACTCGGTATGACATACCGAAGAGCCGACCGGCCGAAAGGATCCACTTAGCTTGGTCGGCCAAGCTATCGTGAATGATACCGAAACTTAAGGGTGCCCTTGACCGTACACAACTTCGATACAAGAAGAACTTTGACGCCCGGCTACGGGTACGCAACGCAACCCTGGTAACAGGTGACTGGGTCTACATCAGACACCAGAAGTTCCGAGGGAACAAGCTTATGCAACCGGTCAAGGGACCGTACAAGATGTTACACAGAGATGATCACTCTGTCATCCTGCACTCCAATACGGAGATACAACGCATCAATCTCAATGACCTGACACCTGCTTCGAAGCCGAAACAGCCTCAGTCGGTACCGGATGGGTTGCTACATGAAGCTCTTACAACCCACCGGTCAGATGACCCGGTGGGACCGGATGGGATTCCATACCAAGTAGAGAGCGTGGTCAGACACACCGACCCGGACCTACCAGGACCCTGGTACGTCAAGGTGATGTGGGTCGGATACGACTCACCCACCTGGGAACAGGCGGCGAATATATCGCGCCAGCTTCTCATGCCTTACATGAGGCGACGACGCCTACTGTAACAACCCAACCGACACCGACTTCGGCTGTTGGGGGGTGAGGCATATACCTAAGTAGGGTGTCACATGGATTCGGCAAGACTTAGGTTCACTAACTTGGAGCAGACTTAGGCAAACTAAGTAAGCTACTGACTTTTACAAGTTTTCTTGAAGAAGATGACTAACTCCGATAATTTCAAAGTAACCTGAGGCTTACACCAAGGTAAACCCTCATCCATGGGGCAAGTGACGGACTGAGGAAGGTTGACCTTCATGAGTATTAACCAACCAGGATGGGTTGGGGGCGCGAGAAAAAACCGAGGCAGGCCACGGCGAAGGCAGACGGGGTACTCCCCAAAGGCAAGCATTGGTATCATGCAAACGCCCCAGCGGGGGATGAGTTTATACTCACTACTACCCGGCCACCATAAGGGTCACCGGGTCCCTCTCCCTCACAAACAATAGCACTCCTCAGTGGGTAGACCCACTGCCCGAGGGAGGCCACTCACGCGTAAACGCGTACACCTCCATGCTCCACCGGTCGGCAATCTCGCGACGGTCAATTGCCCGGGTTACCTCGGTGGATAGCTGGACGAGGGTGCAGCGACCAGCCTCCACGTCCTCCAGAGCTGTCTGGAGGCGGTCCAGCAGGCCACCAAAGCAACGCGCGGACCCAACCAGCGCAGCACCTGGGGGGATATCCCCCCAGCTAACAGAGAGACCCTCCCGCATTGCACGGGCAACAAGGGCGTCAACGCCCTCATACCAGAGACGGGGACCCCAGTCATGTAGGACAGGGGCGGGAGGTGACACTGGCGCAGCCAGAGGAGCCACAGGAGCCGACACGGCTACTACCGGAGCCGGTGGCACCTGATACGAGTCCCGGTAGGACCCCACTGAAGGGTCTCCACCGCAAACCCGGCGGGGCTCCGCCCGACGACGGGACACCTTCCGCTCCCCACCCACAGAGTCCCACATTCGGAAACGACGGCCAACCGCCACCGGTATCGGGTTACCGAACCACGGGGCGAGGACCTGAAGAGGGTCATGGATAACCATGAGAACACCCAGGTCAGGAACAGCCTCGGTGCACGCCCATCCACGGCAATGGGGTTCACACGGCTGAGCACGCCGGATGCGCAACGAGTGACGAGGCAATGGGGCAGCCCCAGCCTGCGGATCCCGGTACGGGGGAAGGGCCAACACCCCAGTCCAGTTCACGGCATCGTGAACAGCCAGCAGAGCCTCGAACTCCCAGGCCAACCCGGTCTTGGCAGCTATCATGTCCACGCCCAGCTGCCCGATTTGCCGACGGACACCCGTCGGAAGATGAAACAGGCGCCCCTGGCGGCGGACGGACAGCAAGAAGGAGAAAGCCTGCCCGAGGGTAACCTCAAGGGTGAAGGTCCCCTGCAACGGGGGGACCGGCCGGGAAGCCAACACACTCCCGAAGTATCGGAGACAGGAGCCGGTGTCAAACCGGAAAGCAGGGGCGGGTTCCCACCCCTCCTGCCACAGAGGTGGGCGCACGGGAGTGTATACCGACGCACGACCGTTGCCGGTCTGCAACGCACATGTTATATCGGTGCGGAACGCATCCGCCATGACACCATGGTTGCGTCTCCAGCTCGACGCCGACTTCAACCCCGCCATGGGCGGGTACGGAGCCGTCAACGTCAGATACGGGGATACCCCCGGGAAGTACTCAAACCCGGGATACCGGCCGGTATTGCCCACCGTGTCCCCAAACGCCACAGGCGCCGCCGCCGACGTAACCCCCCGAGCACTAGCCGGGTAGTCAACCTCCCGCGGCAACGCGGGGGCAACCAAGTCGCATGTCCCGAAGGCGGGGTCGAGGAAGAATTCACTGCGCCCCACCCGGGTGCGCCAGAGCTGCGCATGCCGGTCATCCGGCTGACTCAGGACCCAATGATGTTCCACTCGGACCGCATTCGGCTGGTTGACCAGCCGCACCAACTCCCGCTCCCAATTCGGGTCCAACTTGACGCGCCGGGAGGACCTTCCACGGTGACGCGGCTGGTGGAAGTCCACCCGCATCCGCCCAGCGGAGTCCATGGACTCCTGCCCAGTCATGCCTCGAACCCAAGCCACCAAGTCGGACATCGACACGGCAGGTTGACTCGCCGCCAAGGCGACGCCACCACCCAACGGGGCAACCCGGGCGGGACCAGGAAGAATCGGGGGCGCCGCGGGAAGCCCCACCGGCACATGGGCCGGTGCCGTAGGCGCACGGGGCCGAGGAGGAAGAAGAAGGGCGGGCGCCCGCCCGGAGTAGCTCCCGGAGTCCACCGCCATCGGGGAAGACACGTCTTGACAACCAATCGCCCGCGGCACCGCGGGCAGAGCATCGCCGCCACCCGGGCCCGACGTGGGCACCACGGGGACGGAAGGGGTAGACCCGTTACCCGCCTCCACGGACACACCATCAACCGGGCGGGCACCCGCACCGTCATGACCCGCCGTCCCGGCCGGGGAGCCGCCACGACCGCCCGACACACCAACTCCGCCGTCTTGAGGTAGAGCCGCGCCGGTACCGGCGGCAGGAGCAATCCGGGTCGCCGGAGGAGTAGGAGTAGGGGCAGCCGCTACATGCGGTTGACCGCCACCCGACGGATCCGTCGTGCCGCTGCACACGGACGACAATCCGCCCGGCGCGCCTTCCGGGGCCACACGGACGGTTACCCGGTCGTCTTCGTCCGACGAGCTCGCCAGGAAGCACTCGGCAGCGGTGGCGGAGACGGGGACGTCGTCCTGCATCATCTCCTCCTCCTCAAGCAGGAGTTCGTCCCCGTCCCCGGGCACCTGCGGGTCCGACATGGAGGAACAGGGGTAGCAGGGGTGTCCCGTGCCAAAAAGCCGCAGCCGGCTCGACCCGGTACAACGAACGCTCGTGCGGACGAGCAAAGGAAGCGCGGGCACCCGCGCTTAGAACCACACAGCTCAGCACCAGCGATACAGCAGCGTGGGACGACCCGCGCCAGCCGGGCTACCAGGACGCTCCAGCCAGGCACCTGGATCGGGGCCACGCCCCCCCCACACGGGGTAATCAAGGGGGGTCACCCCTAACCGCCTCCACGCAACGCGGACAGCCCGCGCCCCCCACTCAATCGTGCCGCGAGAGGGGCCCCCCTACCACCAGACGCCTGGTGGCGGATCCGCTTGCACCACCCCTCGGAAAGGGGGGTCGTGAACAGAAAACCCGCGTCGGGAATTCAACGGTCCGGAAAACGGATTGTGTGTGTACCACACAAAGGGGGGCACCCCCCTCAGACAACCTCGAAAAGGGGTGTCTGTCGCGACAGGGCGCAAAGCCCCACCCGACTGGTAAACGGTCGCGCGACCCACTTACATTCGGATACCCGAATGCAACTCGACGCGAGGACGGGCCGAATCTAAGGGGGGGATACGTAGCAATATGGTTGACCGTATTGTGACCCTATAGTAGGGGGGCTACTTATAACCCTTTACTTTCAATTTGGGAGTCCGTACTGGTCACGGTATTCATAAGTTACGTATGACCAGAGGGACTTGCATCTTGGGGTGCAGGGTAGTTAGTAGTGTCTCCGAGGGTTTATAACGAGGGGACCGGCGGCGAATCCGCAGCCGGCCAAGGTAGTGCAACAAACCCCTGCCATTTGGGTTCCCATCTTGGTCCCGTGGCTTGTGCTCCAAGGACAGCAACCTTGGCCTCCCGGTGACGTTGGTGCCGATCCCCCTTGGGGAGTCTTCCCTGAGAGGGGACGTGCAGCGGATACCTATTGTGCTACACCAGTCCTTGTAGGAGGAGAGCAGCGGGGATGACTTTGACCAGTCATGACTGGTCCGTTGTTTTGCTGGATCTCTCTTCTTTTGCCCGGTGCTAGCCACTGCAGGGCTTCTTGTCTCCATGCCAACACAAGAAGCCCAAAAAATGCGACGCGCACGACACCGTACTTCTTAGCTGTGTCGGGCGCGCAACCGGGTAGCTGGCGGCCCTGCCAGCAGGCGGGGCGCGGCACGCGTGCACGCCGATTTATGCGCCTTCGGCGGCCACTATCGTTGCGCAGCCAGCAGCGGAGATAATGGACAGGGCGGGGCCCACCTGCTCGCGGATGGGACACCGTGAGCCACGCCCTCCAACCTGTCGACGTAGCAGCGGACGGGTCGCGGCACGCGCGCCCGCGGCTCTCCCGTGAAGCCGCACTTGGTCGCCCCGACGACGAACCAGCGGACAATGGGGGGCGCGTGCACTCGACGCTGGAGACTCCCGGGGCCTTCTTGTCCGCGCCTGTGGCGCCAGGCAACGGTGGTAGCGGGCGGGGAGCGGCACCTGGGGGGGGGACTGTGGCGAGGCTTCACCGCCTGCCCCCACCGCCCCCCACTTCACGCTCAACCCGGCTGCGGCCGCTGCAGCCGCCACATCCATTTACGAGAGAACGCCATTATGTTGCTTTTTGTCTTGCTGGCGGCAGTGGCTGCAGGGGCTGCTCTTGAAGGAGGTACAGCAGCCAGCGGCCACAAGTCGTCTTGGTGGCAACAACGGGCGCCGACAGGCGCTGGCGGCACTAGCGGGCGCCAAAGAGTATGAGGGGCGGGCCGGGCGGCAGCAAAAGGCGGCGAAACCTGTGAAGCGGAGCGCCGTCGGTGTTTGGGGGATGCCGACAGCCCCGCGTAGGCGCTTGTGGCTCCTGCTGCGGCCGGGCGCCTCTATGACCCTCTCTCTGTTGCGCCTGGCAGCGGTTATTGCGGGCGGGGAGCCGCACCAGGCGGGTGGGCTCATGCGAATCCCCCCCGCTTCCGTCAGCACACCCCTGCGGCAACTCCCTCCCATCCGCGCCCGCTGCGGCCGCCATCCCCGCCGACGCAGGTGGGCCGATGTGGTGGTTTGTAATTTTCGGTGGTCGTGGCGACCACAGCGTCTGGTGGGGGACCAGGGCCACCAGCGGGCAGCAGAAAGCTGGGTGGGGCGGGCCGGGCCGCAGAAGCAGGCGACAGCAAGTCGAGGGGGGGGCGCTGTGGGTGTGTGGTGCCGGCCGGCGGAGGTGCGTGGGCAGCTGTTGCTCCTGCGGCCGTCGGGCGCCGCGACAACTTTGCTTCTGTCCCACCTGGCGGCGGCTGTCGCGGGCGGGGAGTCGTACCAGGCGGGGGGGCTGCTGTGACGCCCCCTCGCCTCAATCAACACGTCCACGCGGGACCCCCCTACCAGCCGCGGCCGCTGCGGCCGCCACCCCCGCCGACGCAAATGAGCCGTTGTGGTGCTTCCAATTTCGGTGGCGGTGGCGACCGCAGCGGCTGGGAGGGTACGGGGGCCAGCAACGACAAGTAGCAAGTCGGTGGAGCACTCTGGGCGGCCGCAGCAGGCGGCAGCGAGTGGGAGGGGGGCGGCCATCGGTGTGCTTCGGCGGCTGGCGGTGGTGCGTCGGTGGTTGCGACTTCGGTGGTGGTGGCGACCGCAGCAGCTGGCCGGGATCAGGGGCCACCGACGAGCTGCAAGAGGTTGAGAACGGCGGGCCGGGGTGCTGAAGCAGGCGCCAGCAAGTCGAGGGGGGGGCGCCGTGGGTGTGTGGTGCCGGCCGGCGGAGGTGCGTGTGGCAGTATTGACCCCCAGGTAGGGGGGCAACACGTGCCATGCAAGGGGCGGCAGGCCACTAGCCTGATCCGTTCCTCCCCCTGCATTTGGGTCCATATTCCCTAAGTTTGGGATAGTTAGCTTAGTAGTAAATCCAACTTGGATTTGAGGGTCTTCTGCATTTATCGTCTTGAATTTTCGTGTGCCCCGGTGGGCAGGTGCTGGGGTGGGAGATTCTGAGTGGCGAGATTCTGAGGGGACCCTGGGGGATAAGGGGAGGGACAGCGGGGCTTGGCCCTGCGTCCCCGTCCCGACCAAGAAACTGTTGGACCACGCACCATCTTCTTGTTTGTCAGTGGGGGGATTGCCCAACAACAGGGACAGAGTGTGTGCGACTTGCTCTTCTTCCGGTTCCTCCGACACGGGAGGCAGCCCCTGTATACCGCCCCAACTTGGGTGCCGTGTGTGTAAGTGGTTTTTGCCGCGTTTGGTGGAGCAGCAGGGGACAGAGTTAAACTTTACCTCCGGGAGCACCCGGGTGTAAGGGGACCCTATGTCTCAGAGGAACGGTGGACTTGGACCGTGTCATACGGATCGTTAGCCAACATGGCTAGTTCGGACCCCCCGTCGTCCGGGGAGTACACGGGTGACGCACGTACTTCAGTGCCTTCGAATACTGGTGAGACACAGGTGGGTTTACCTGGGGTCGCAGAGGGACTAGAGGTCCCTCAAGCCAGCAGGACTGGAAGTGCGGGCGGGCCACAGGCCACCCCGACTCAGTCGGGAGTTCACTCGGGTGACACTTCTGATGTGGGTGGGCCGAAGTCTGGCCACCGTGTGGTACACTCAACGGGAACGTCCCAAGGGGTGAGGACTGTCCCCGCGGGTTCCACTCGGGTTGGAGCCAACTTTGGCATGGAGCCGTCGCCAACTAGGCTTTCGGAGGACGGCGGACCGCCGTTGGTCGGCGATGGGCTCGCGCCCATGCCCCCGGTTGAGACCCCTGAGGAACGTGGATACCCCTCAGGTAGACTCCCGGAGGCGGACCGAGACTCAACTGGAGTCGTCAATCCACTCCTCGCGGAAACTGTCCGTCGGGAGGCGACCAATGTGTTGCGGCAGACTTTGCCGGACCTGGTGGTCACGATGACGAATACTATTCTGAATCAGATTGTGGCGAGTTTGCCAGATGGCCTTAATGTCCAGACCGGATCGGGGCTTTCGAGCCCGCAGGCGCAGGGGGAGTCCCTCCTCACGCCTATCTCGGGTCGCCCCGAACAGGGGGCGACACCTGTGACTCCCAACGAGGGAGCCACACCGTACTCGGTGGGGCGTACGCCCTTCATGGGGGAGTTCCCCCCGGAAACGCCGGCGGCTACACCAAGCGTGCCGCGCCAGACTATGGGCACTGAGCGTGAACTTACCCGTGTGCCACAGCGGCTGTTCCCTCAACGTGAGGTGCCGCACAAGATCCAGGTAGCCAACCCGGTCTACCAGAGGATCTTTGACTGTGAGACCTACGCCCTCCACAACAAGTCGGTGGCATATGGTCCTGACCAGGCCCGAGCCATGGGCCGTGCCAAGAAGAATGCACTTCACTCGTTTGGGCACAAAGCGGAGTGGGATGGAACTCCCCCCCTCCGTGTCTTTGAGTTTCTACGTCGTTTCACAAAAGCCTGTGACGACAATGCCATAAGTGAAGGCATGGCTTTCTTTATGCTACAGGAGTTCACGAAGGGAGACCTACGGACAGAACTTATGTCCGTCATGCCCAGCTCCTCAAGTGGAGGCGCTGGTGAGGTGAGGTCCTATTTGGAGCTCGTCACCTGGTTGTTGAGAGCCATGGTTGATGAAGCGGCGTTGGCTTCTCAAGTCGAGGAGTTTACGCAAGCCCACCAGGAAGAGGCGGAGGACGAGTTGTGCTTTGCGGAGGGAGTCCGTAAGCTCAACAATCTTTGTGGGTTTCTTCTTCCACAAGCTGTGGTGAAGAGTCGGTTTGTGGAGGGACTCCATTGGTCAGTCCGGATGGAGACCCGGGAGCATAACACTGCCCGGGCGACCCTGGCCGAGTTGGCTAGGTTCGCCTATCGCAGAGGCGAGGCCTACCGCAAGTTGCGGGAGGAACAACGCCAGGAGCGTCAGGCCGAGTTGGCCAAAGAACGTGAGGAGGCGCGCCAGGCCAGAGAGCGGGGGGAGGCGCGCCGAATCCGCAAGGAGGGGGTGGTAGCTGCCGTGGGAACTTCCCAGGGTATCTCTTCGTCTCCCCAGTTGGGAAGACCCCTCCGGGAACAGACAATCGGTGTTGGAACTGCAACTCCGATGGACACTGGGCATATGATTGCCCCAAGTTGAGTAAACGCATCCAACAACTTATTAGGAATGCGAGTAAGAAGTCGGCTACGAACGAAGTACGTTCACGACGCGAGGGTGAGTCTCGACCGGTGGTGGCGGTCGCCACACCCTCGGCGGAGGAGGCGGACACGTCGTCCTCGGACTTGTCGTCTTCCACTTCGTCCTCAGATTCGGACGCCAAGTCGGCGGGAAACGAATGACCGTTGGAGCTGGCCGCCCGAAGCTCACAACGGCAGCCTCGGCCAAGTGGGTCAAGAGGACGAACCAACCATGGCGGGTACTGCGGCGACCTAAGGGAGTCCGCCCACCTCGGGTAGGACTCCCCAAGAACGTAAACCCACGTCGGGTCATCGCGGTGCTGACGGGTGAGAACTTCCAGGTGGCTGGACGGGTGCAACTTGCCCCCGGCCGTGCCTGCTGTGCCCGTATCATACTTGATACCGGGTCAGGAGCCTCCTTGATACGCAAGTCGCTATTACCAAAGGAGGTGAAGCTCCAACGCTGGAGGTCCAAAGCTGACCATATGATTGACATCAATGGTGGGGTACTTCCCATCGTTGGTAGCGTGACCCTGCCAACTAGGTTGGGGACCCATGAAGTCGACGTGACCTATGGAGTAGTTGAGAATATATCGGTACCCCTGCTTCTGGGTACCCCTTATGTCGTAACACAAGTGCCTTTGATTTGTGGCCCTGAGTACTGGGTCAAGTTCATGAATGGGGAGACTATCCCCTTCCTTGGTAAGGGAAAGTCTGTGGCTCCTGTGACAGTCTCACAGTCGAAGCCTGTTTGTTCGGTGAGGGAAGGGTTTACTGCTACCCTGCGTTTAGCCCGCAAAGTCACGTTGCCCCCCAACTCGGTGGCGCACGTTGATGTTGTAACTGATTTTACGGGGAACGGGTTGGTGCACCCTCACCCCCGTCTTGCTCGCAAGCACCAAGTGCATGTTGCCCTTGGCACGATGGACTCCAAAGCCGGAGTCCCGTGGAGGATCCAGGTGATGAACCTGAGCCCGACGCCCAAGTACTTCAAGTCGGGAGCCAAGTTCGGCTATATCGACCAACACGAGGGACGGTAGTAGCGGTCACCCTCAACGCGGGCGCGAGTAGCGACCCGAAGTCAGCAAAGGAGAAGCACCAAGCCAAGTCCGCCGCCTCTCCTTGGCCCCATGTGAACATGGAGGGTGTTCCACCCCGGTTGAGGGTTCAAGTTGAACGCCTCTTGGACCAATATCACAAGTTGTGGGATGGTCAATTGGGACTCATGAGAGCTACCCAACACCGGATCGAGTTGAAGCCCGGTGCACCCCCTATACGCCAACAACCGTATAGGGGAGGACCCCGTTCAAGGGCCCTCGTCAAGGAGCAAGTTGCTCGCATGGAGGCCCTCGATGTGATCGAGGCCAGTAACGCCGAGTGGGCGAGTCCGGTGGTTATCGTCCCCAACGTTGATGGGACCCCCCGGTTCTGTATCGACTACCGTAAGCTCAACGAGAGCACGGTGAAGGACAGTTATCCCCTACCTAGGATGGACGACTGTCTGGACTCTCTGGGGGAGGCGAACGTGTTCTCTACCCTGGACTGTAACGCGGGGTACTGGAAAATTCCCATTGCCCCGGAGGACAGGCATAAAACTACTTTTACCTGTCACTGTGGTACCTACCAGTGCAAGCGTCTACCGTTTGGTCTGTGTAACGCGCCGGCAACTTTCCAGCGCGCTATGGACATGATTCTGGCCGGAGTACGGTGGCAGATCTGTCTTGTGTACCTAGACGATATCATTGTGTTCTTTCGAAGTGCGGAGGAACACATTGGCCATCTTGGCCAGGTGTTCAAGCAACTTGCTGACGCTGGTGTGTCACTGAAGGCGAGTAAGTGCCACCTCTTTACTCAAGAGGTGGAATACTTGGGACATGTTGTCCGTCCGGGGCGTCTCAGTGTCAACGAGAAAAACTTGAGGGCCATCCGTAAGGCTCAGTACCCCCGGACCCAGACCCAGATGAGGAGCTTCCTCGGGATGTGTAACGTGTACCGACGTTTCACCAAGGGCTTCGCCAAGGTGGCGAAGCCGTTGAATGAGCTAGTGAGCTCAACGCTACCGAAGAAACTGCCTCCCCCAAGTCGGGTGGAGCAGGAATCCTTTGAGACTCTTCGGGACCTTCTGCTGAAGCCCCCTATCCTGGCTATTCCCAGGTTGGGAGGCCACTACATCCTGGATGTGGACGCTAGCTACGACCAACTTGGTTGTGTGTTGCTTCAGCAACAGCCGGACAAGGAGTACTTGCCGGTAGGATACTTCAGCAAGGGGCTGAGCTCGGCCGAGACTAACAACGGAGTCACCGAGTTGGAAGGACTCGCAGTGGTGTGGGCGGTGACGTCACTTCGTCACTACCTGGAGGGTGAGAAGTTCCTCATCCGCTGTGACCACCGCGCGTTGCAGTTCATCGTTAAGACGGACTGTACGAACACTCGTCTCAATCGGTGGAGGGTGCGACTGGCACCCTTTAACTTTGATATTGAGTACCGGCCTGGCAGGCAACATGCCCTTGCCGACGGCCTCTCTCGGGTACCTACCGAGGGGCTGGACACTAACCCAGTCGATGAGGACATCCCTATCGTGGGAGTAGTCACGCGCTCGGGTCAGGCGTTGAACCCCGAGGCGCCAGGGAACAAGAAGTACTTGCCCCTGTCCCTGGACGAGGTGGTGAAGGCCCAGGCCGAGGATCCCTTCTGCAAGTCGCAGAGGGATATACTGGATACATTGGTGGAGACGCGTTTCTTTCTGGGAGACGATGGCCTCCTCATGAGGAGGGGGGTATTCCAGGGGACTGAACAACTTGTCGTCCCCGCATCCCTCAAGGACAGTATCCTTGAGAGGGAGCATGACGCTCCCACAGGTGGACACCTGGGGTCTAGTAAACTGTACCAGACCCTGAGGACCAGGTACTACTGGCTGTCCATGGTGGTGGACATCTATAGTTGGGTGGCTGCCTGCACAAGTTGTGCGCAGAACCGTCCGATGGAACGGCGGCCTACTACGGCTATGCTTCTGTTCCCGGCCAAGGAGCCCTTTGCCGCGTCGGCAATGGACATCCTTGGGCCACTGCCAGTGACCGAGGAGGGCAACCAGTACCTCCTGGTCATCTGTGACCGCTTCACGAAACTTACGCGAGCGATCCCACTGGCAGAGATCACGGCCATGTCGGTCGTGTTAGCCTTCCTAGATCACTGGGTTGCCGCGTATGGCATCCCGGATAGTACACTATCGGACAATGGACCGCAATTTGCGTCTGTACTGTTTCAGGGAGTGCTGGATATGTTGGGGGTTAAGGCAAACTATGCCACCCCCTACCACCCACAAACTAATGGGCAGGTGGAGCGCTTCAAGAAAACTATTGTTAGGCAGCTGCGCCACTATGTGAGTGAGCACGTGAAGACGTGGGACCAATACATTTCTATTCTTACTACTGCCTACAATTCGCAGGTTCACTCATCTACAGGGGAAGTACCCCTCGCTTTTGTGACCCCCCGTCGCGTGCGGTCTATTGCTGTGCGGCGGTCGCTCCCAACTAGGGAGGATGGTGGCAGTACGCCTACTCCTACTGAGAGTAAGGCGAAGTTCGCTGCTAGGCTTGAAAACCTCATCCCTAAAGTCAGGGCTGAGATGGACGAAGCACAAAAGCGCTACAAGCGTACCTTTGACAAAAAGGTGCGCAATGCTAAGCATGTCCCCGAGCAGGGTGACTGGGTGCTAGTACACTCGCACACCCTAACTGGGGGTAAGTTGGTATTCCAGACGAAGGGGCCGTACCAGGTCCTTCGTACTGATGGGCGGCGCTTCACCATCGAAAGTGACGATGGGGTCCGCACAGTGAACGGACAGGACGTGGTCAAAGTTGCACCACCGCCTGCAGGAGACCCAGCTTTGGCGCGTGCGTTGGAATCGTGGCGCCTCCCCTCACTGCCTGCGGCCAAACAGGACCCGCAGGAGTACGTGTTCGATAAGTTCATCGACCACGGCTGGGATGAGGACACTAACCGCCTCATGTTGAGGGTGCGTTGGTTCGGCTACAAAGCCAAGGATGATACGTGGGAGTATGTGGAGGACCTTCCCGCTGAGAAGGTCTGGGCGTACTGTGCCCGGAATGAGATAGACCCTAACAGCCCTCCCTCAACTTGAGGGAAGGCTGAGTAACAGTGCCAAGAGAGTGCTTCAAGTCAAAGTGGTACGCAGAGTGGCTTTTAACTACAGCCCTAACCCTCACATTCTCACAACAAAGGCAGCTGCCAACTAGGCATGCATGCTAGACTCTCCGACCCCACGGCCCTCGCCCTCACGTGGAGGCGAGCGGCGAGACCCACGGCGATAACGCTTCCCACTAGTCGGCGGGGCCGGCGGCTCCAAGTCGGAACCGTCGCGCCCCTCACGGTCGCGCAAGTGGCGACGACCGCGGCTGCCCTTCTGCTTAGTCTTGCGCGCAAGTTGGCGACGCAGACGCCGGACCGACTCCGTCTCCGAAGGGGTAGAGGACTCCGAGACGGAGTACGACAACTCGTCTTCCGACATGGAGGGAGAGCGCCGGGAGCGTCGGCGACGACGGCGAGGAGGCGAGTATGCTCGGCTCGCGCGACGTTTGCCATGCCCAAGTGGGGCTGGCTGGGGCATAATAGCCCCAATGCGAGCCAACGCGGCCGTGATAAACTCCGCCACCGACTCGCAACTCGCGGTCGCCACTGCCGTACGAACGCGCTCCTCAAGTTGAGGAGTCTCGGAAGTTTGAAGGGTTGCGGTCGACGCAGAAAACCGGGATAAGGTGCGCACCAACGTGGTAATCATCATCTCTGAGGTTAGAGGCGTGGCTGGTAACACCAACTTGGGGTATACCGTCAGGAGGGTGGCCCCCAAGTTGGGAGACACCGGGGTGGACGACTCAACGGCCACGCTGATCGGGATGTCCCCGTGCGGCTGGTAGGGGACAGGAGGAAGCGGAGGGGCACGCCGAGGTGGCGGGACCCGGGTGTAACTGCGACCCCGACTTGGGGTCCCCGCAGTGGGTTGAGTCATACATCATGTGAGGGCACGGCCATAACTATGGGCTTGTCCGGGGGTGGCGCAGTGTGGCGATCCACCCCCGGGGCATACGGGTAGTCCCCGATGCCCAACCCCTCTCGTAGGACCACACGGCCGTCGTGAAGATCACGAGCGACCCACACGAACTGGCGAAGTGCGCCATCATCCTTCGGCCCACGAGTGGGGCGGCGCAACTTGTGCTCAATGCTCTCCCACTCGATAAACTTATGGAGGCGGAGCATCTCCTCTAGTAGAGTGAGTTGTCCTGATGAGCACCCCTCAGCAATTAGCTGAGGGGTGAGCTGTTCCAAACCTTGGATGAGCCGGAGGGGGAGATGCCAGAGCATCCCCCGCCGCTGAACACAAGACACCCAGGTCGACATGACCTCGAGGAGCCACTGGGTGGCCAACATGGCCCACACCAGGTGATCAGGGCCCGCCGTCAACATGACGGAGCCGAAGTGGTCGAGCAACCGTGGCAGCAACGCCGGGAATCCGTAGGGGATCTCAACTTGAGGCCACCACTCGGGCTTCTTCGGATAGTACTGCTCCTTACTGGCAGCAGACTGTTGAGGAAACTCAAGTTGAGCCGAGGTCACCAAGTAGGGACCTCGCCGGAAGTCTTTCTCCATCCGCACATCAAAGTGATGAGTGTGCGGATCGGCCTCGTGAAGGTACGGGGGGCGAGTTGCCACAGCGTCCCACGTGAAGGTCGGCAAGTCGCCGGGACCCGGGATAGTTCCTTCGCCGTCCACCATGGCCTTGGCACGCTGAACGTCCTCAACCTCCTCATCGTCCAGGAAGGCAAACTGGTCCGACCTGAAGCCGGCAGGGAACCCGACCCTACGGGCATACTTCTCCCGTAGGCGGTCCCATACCCGACCCATCGCTGCGCCAAGTCGGCCACAGCGAAGAACAGTCAACCCCTCCTCATAGAGAGGCCAAGCGGGGTAAAGCCACCCGCCCCAAGGCCTCACGCGGGACAACTTGTCCCGCCTCCGGGGGAGACCCCGCCGTCAACCCAAAGCCGGGCGACGCGGGAGTCCCATCCCCCGGAGCGATCGCGGAGCCCCCGCCGGAAGTCCCGGCGGGCGCTGTACCGTAGGAGGTGTCCTCCATACGTTCACCGAGAGAGTCCGTCTCCACTCCCGGGGTCGCCATGGCTCTCCCCGAGTTGGGGAGAGACGCCCTGGCTATAGCGGCACGAGACCCGCCTCGAGTTGAGGGGGACTCGGATCGTGGGTACACGGGTGGCCTCCCCAGCGTGGGGCGGCCCAGGGGAAGGTGAAGGGGACGTGGTGGTGGTGGTGAAGTGAGAACCGGGGAGAGCAAGCTGCCAAGTGGGTAAGCTTGACGAAAGGGGCGGTCAACGCGACCGCCTCCACATCCGCGTTACGTACTCGAGGGGGGACAGCAAGTCGCACCCCCAACGCCGAGACGTGCGTTTACGCACCCCCTCACAGGGCCGACCGGGTCGGTCGGAACTGAGGAGAGGGGACTGTGGCAGTATTGACCCCCAGGTAGGGGGGCAACACGTGCCATGCAAGGGGCGGCAGGCCACTAGCCTGATCCGTTCCTCCCCCTGCATTTGGGTCCATATTCCCTAAGTTTGGGATAGTTAGCTTAGTAGTAAATCCAACTTGGATTTGGGGGTTTTCTGCATTTATCGTCTTGAATTTTCGTGTGCCCCGGTGGGCAGGTGCTGGGGTGGGAGATTCTGAGTGGCGAGATTCTGAGGGGACCCTGGAGGGATAAGGGGAGGGACAGCGGGGCTGAGCCCTGCGTCCCCGTCCCGACCAAGAAACTGTTGGACCACACACCATCCTCTTGTTTGTCAGTCGGGGGATTGCCCTACAACAGGGATAGAGTGTGTGCGACTTGCACTTCTTCCGGTTCCCCCGACACAGGAGGCAGCCCTTGTACACCGCCCCAACTTGGGTGCCGTGTGTGTAAGTGGTTTTTGCCACAGTGCGTGGGCAGTTGTTGCCCCTGCGGCCGCCGTGCGCCGCGACAACTTTGCTTTTGTCCCGCCTGACGGCGGCTGTGGCGGGCGGGGAGTCGTACCAGGCGGGGGGGCTGCTGTGGCGCCCCATCGCCTCCGTCAACACGTCCACGCGGGGCCCCCCTACCAGCCGCGGCCGCTGCGGCCGCCACGCCCCCCCGACGCAAGTGGGCCGTCGTGGTGCTTCTAATTTCCGTGGCGGTGGCGACCGCAGCGGCTGGGAGGGGACGGGGGCCAGCAACGGCAAGTAGCAAGCCGGTGGGGCACTCTGGGCGGCAGCAGCAGGCGGCAGCGAGTGTGGGGGGGGGCGCCGCAGGTGTTTTGTGGCGGCCGGCGGTGGCGCGTGGGTCGTGGCTACCCGTTGCACCGCCGGGCGCCCCGTCTTCGGTTCTCTCGGGGCGCTTGGCGTTGGTGGTTGTGGGTGAGCAGCTGCACACGGTGTGGGGGCTAGTGTGACGCCGCCCCGCTTCCGCCCGCCCCCCCGCGCGGAACCTCTCCCCCCGCCGCGGTCGCTGCGCCCACCACTCCCAGCGACGCGAGGGCGCCATTCTAAACTTGGTTTGTGGACGGGGGTGACGGCCGCTGCCGGCGGTGATGGTACGAAAGGAGCAGCACGCGACGGCAAGCTGAGGGGGAGTAGCTGTGCGGTGGCGGAGGGCAGGCAGTGGTGCGTCGGCAGCCACCAGTGGGCACTGCTGTGGTGGTTATCTGGGCGTAAGCCCACACCAACGGGGTACCTTATCCTCCTTAAGGAGATGGTGGGGAACCCGGGGTATAAACCCTGGAGTCAGAACCGCCGGAACGTAGAGCTCCACGCGAAGGTGGAAGCGTCCGGGACGGGGAACACGAGGGTAACGCAAGGTTGATTTTTTGTGAGGGGGAAGCAACGGGCACAGCCCCACGCGCAGAAATCCCGCTTTGGCCCGCCGGTCCAGGGCCCGCTGTGGGACCCCGGAGTGCGGGCCAACACTCCCAACACTAAACACCCAATCAAAACACTCAGAACCCTCCAACACATCTCTCCACGTAAAACACGCTCAGTGGAGGAATCTCACTAAATCTCGGCCATATTGGGGCGGAAGTAGCCCGCCCTAGGTAACTTCCCTTCACTGGCCAGAAGGCCAATTCCAATCGGGCGGGCGTAATCGCTCTACCCGATATTATCTTATCTTGCCCCCCCCCATTCATGGGGGGATCCAGCGAGGATGACGTGGCGTGCCCCTCCCGAGGGAGGAGCGACCCCCTCCTGCCCCCGATTGGTCAGGGGCAGGGGTCGCCACGATCCGCCTCCCCCTGAAGGGGTATGCCCTTAGCCCGAGGGGTGCGGTAAACCCCCACACTCCCCACGCCTTAAGGCCACGCGTCCCGTGTGGCATATGCCGACACTGACGAGAAGGGGTCGTGTGACGCACCCCTCCAAGGGGGTGCCGCCTTCGGACGGCTATCGCACCCCCTCCCCGCCCTGGGAAGCCCCCTTCAGGGGGGTGCCCTCAGACGGAGCGCACGGGGTGGCCAGCCCACGTGCCCCCATCCGGGGGCACCGGGCCTGCGCGGAACGGGTGCGACCCGGGTTTTCCCGGGCGTCTTCGTTCATCGCACCCTCATACGAGGGTGCAACCGCGGGGTCTGTAGGGAAGAGAGAGTATCACCCCTCCACTCCTTGTCGACTTCGTCCTTGGCGCCACCATACGGTGGAGCCACCGGCCTTCTTGTGGGACCCCACCGTTTCTCGGCGGGGCACCTTCGCCCTTCGCGGTACTCGCCCCCCTCCCTCCCCCCTTTAAAGGGGGGTCTCCGCTCGGAGTGTGCCGGCCTTCCGGGCGGCCACCATCGACTCCTCTGTGCGCCGCCGCTGCGGGCGCGCACCTCTTCCTCGGCGCGCCGCCCCTGCGGGCGCGCACCGTTGCTATGGTCCGGCCGCTGTGGGCCGGCGTTGTCGTGGCCGCGCTGCCGCTGCGGGCGCGCGGCTTTGCTGTTGTCCGGCCGCTGTGGGCCGGCCTTGTCGTTATTCTTGCGGCGCCGCTGTGGGCGGTCGCCGTTGTCTTTGTCCGGCCGCTGCGGGCCGGCGCTGTCGTCGTGGCTGCGCCGCCGCTGTCGGCGGACCTCTTCCTCCCCGTCGCGCCGCCACCAAGGGCGGGCGCTCCTGTTGTCGTCGCGCCCCCTCTGTGGGCGGGCAACTTCTGGCCGGACGCGTCGCCGCTGTGGGCGGGCGCCTGTTTCCTTGTTGCAGGGCGGCCCTTCTGGGCGGCCGCTATTTCGTCTCCGGGAGACCACCCCCCTATGGGGGTGGATGACATACCGGAGGGTGACCGTGGGTCAACCCCTGATGGGGTCGACACCCACCTGGGCGTACCACTCGTCCCTCTGGACGAGGATTGGCACGATTCCACCAAGGGCAAGGGCGAGCGGTCGTTGCTGCCACCGTCAAGGGCGGCAACTGCGGGAGGGTCTTATGACACTCTCCCGTCACTCTGCTTGCACGCCCTTTGCCTGTGCACCCCCATAGGGGTGACGACGGCCACGTGCCAAGCCACGCACACGTGTAAACGTACGCGTTCACCACCCCCTTCTGGCGGGTGAATTGGCCAAGTGGTACCACGGTACCAGTGTAAACGGCCGTCGGGGCGTACGCCATCGACGCCGTTAGCAAGGCGACCCCATACGGGGTCGACGCAAAAGGTCTTGGCGACGACGACGGCGTCCGCCATCGTCGTCAGCCTTGCACTTCCTCACGTAGTTGATAGCCTCGCGGGGAAGGTCGACGGCCGATGCCGTCTACCTGAACCCACGACCTTACGGTCCTGAAGCAAACGTTCTCCCACAATGCTAGCGCAGAGTGACCGTGCGCGGTGGGGTGCTGCTTGTCTTGTTGATGGCAAGCGTAGTTGTCATAGTCGGCGGGAGAGATGAGAGAGGGCGACTTCCATTAAAGTCCAAGCTTCCGCCCCTTACTTCTTAGTGCCGTTGCATAAAAGAAGATGCCACTCGGGGTAACCCGAATTTTAAGCTTCCTTCTTCTGCAATATTTTCGCACAGCTTCAGCCGGCAAACCCGTTGCTAGCCGCCAGGTATCAACCTGGGGGCCATAGCCGAACCAGCGTATGCGTAATTCAAGCGCTCCTTCCGCATTAAAGAGGTGGTCCACAAATTTCTCGAACACGTACTCTCTGCCATCCCCTGTACTCGGGGAGGGCTGAGCCACTTTAAAGTTGGCTTTTGTTGTCTCGGCACGTGCCCAGGCAGGATGGCCTGGTTGGGGTGCTGGGGCACGAGTGGCATGGTCACTCGTAACCGTTCGGATCCCCGAAGGGGTCTCCACGGTGAAGCGCCGCCCATCGGTCCTCAGGACCATGTAGGGGCCCACGCTCTTATGAGCGAGTTTCGACCGCTTACGGGTATGGGAGGCCAGGAAAACCCAGTCCCCCTCCCGTAGGTCCTCATTCTTCTCCGCGACAGTGGCGTCAAAGGTTTTCTTATACGCGTCCTGCGCCTTGGCCAGGTGATTACGCACCTGGGGGATAATGCTATTCAAGTCTTCCACAAACCGTAAGGCTGCGGTCTGGGAGTCCTCGTCCTCGCCTTCCCCGAGGTCCTCCTTCTCCTTAAGGGGACGGAGCTTCGGGAGGCGCTCGACCCCCATTAATTGGAGCCGCCTTGGGCTCACAAACATGAGGGGGGCCTGCCCAGTGCTAGAATGCACTTGAGTGTTATAGGCCGTTCTGAGGAGTGAGACATAACGGTCCCACTCCTTTGGGTGCTCCGCGGTTTAAACCCGGAGCTGCCTCATAATAGTGCGATTGTATCGCTCCACCAGCCCATTTGTTTAGGGGTGGTAAGGCGTCGTATACTTCGCCTCAATCCCTAGGAGTCCTAAGACCCCCTGGAAAAAGACGGAAGCAAACTGCGGACCGTTATCGGTCAGCGTTGAGTCGGGTATGCCATAAGACGCTACCCAGACGTCAATAAATGCCGAAGCCACTGCCACCGCGGTAATCTCCTTCATGGGGACCGCCCGGGTGAGCTTACTAAAACGGTCCACCATAACAAGTATAAACCTGTTACCGTTTTCAGAAGCGGGTAAGGGTCCGAGATCCATATCCATCGCCAGGCTGGCGAAGGGCTCGTTGGCTGGGAATAGCTTGAGCGTGGACGTATGCCTACGCTCATCCAGCCTATTCCGAGCACACCCCGTGCACTGGGAGACGTGCTTGTACACGTCTACAATCATTGTGGGCCAGTAGACCCCACGCCTCAGCGTGGCGTACATCCGGCGAGCCCCAGGATGGGCCGCCAATGGTAATTCATGGTGGTACGTCATAAGACGTTCCCGTAGCGATGTGGGGATCACCATCTGAGTGGTGTCCAGGAAGAAGGACCTCCGGCATAGTATTCCTTCTTCGTTCTCGAAGAAGCAAGCCTTCCTGGCCCATTTTGGGTCAGGGGAAGGTACCGACTCCCATTCCTTCCGCCGTTCCAGGCAGAAGGTGTCCTCAGCCTAAGCTTTTATAAGCTCCTCTACCGTAATTGGCCCCAAAGGGCGATGCTTCTCGGTCCGCCCGGCCAAAGCCTGAGCAGACCGGGTCAGCGTGGCGAGGACCGGAAGGTCCACATCTATAGGAGCCTTGTCAGGCTCGTCCGTGGGCAAGCGTGACAAAGAGTCGGCCACCTTATGGTCGGCCCCCGGTTTATACCGGAGTTTGTAGGGAAACTCAGACAGCCGAAGCCGCCAACGGTTAATCCGTATGTTCGGGCTTTTTGTAGCCAGTACCGACAAAAGGGCACGGTGATCACACCTTATTACAAATTCCTCCCCTTCAAGGTAGGATCGTAGGTGTGTCACGGCCCATACGACACCGAGCGCTTCAATCTCGGTGACGTGATAATTTCTCTCGGCCGGGTTCAACGGCCGGGAGTAATACCCTACAGGGAGACACTCCCCGTCGGGTTGCTGTTGTAATAAACAACAGCCGAGCTGCTCATAGCTCGCGTAAAGGACCAGGCGGGCGTTCCCCCCCCGGGGACACGGACACACCGCCTCCCTGTTTGGCTTGCGGCGGGGGTTCTTCTGCACCCCCCGCAGGATGGAGACGGTCTCCCCCGATAAGAGGGTGACCGTCTGGTCCTCCGAGTTAATACTCTTAGTTTCGTGGTCCACGAATGTGTTCCCCAGGATAACAGGGACGCACATATTCGGAACCACGCCAAAGGATATGTATGAGATTTGTTTTCCCACACAGACCCCCAGCGTGACGCTTCCCACTATGGGAGCCATCCCCCGTTCACATCATAAAACCTTAAGGTTTCCAGGTCTCCCAGGGGTTCCATAGGGAACCCCCGAGGTAATGCCTGCTTCCTGACGAGTGAAGGGCCACTCCCGGTATCGAGGATGGCCCTCGTCGCCCATTCATATCCCTTAGTAATAAAAAGCCGTACGGCTAATTGATAAGCCGTGGGTGGTGACACTAATTCTACCATCCGAGCTGCTTGTTTAGCTTCGTCCTTCCCTTTAGGGCGGATCATCTTCCGCTTCACCCCACGAGGTCGGGGTAAGATGCGTTTCAACACGACATCCTCTTCCCCGGGGAGGAATATTCCTCATCAGGCCTCCCCCTTAATCGTTTTTTTGAGGAGGGGGTATCCTCAGATGAAGAGTCCTCTGACTCTTCAATATTCCCGTGGGGGCTAGGCTCCCCTTAAGGGGCGCCAGAAGGCCCCCCCTCAGTGACAACCGCTACGGGCTGCGCTGTCCCCGCCGTACCCCGCGGGGTACGGCCCTCAACCCGAGCGCGCTCCGTACGGGCTTTCTCAAACTTGGCCCGCGTCTCGACACTAAGGTCGGGACAGTGGCGCGTAAAATGCTCATGGCTATTACAAGCCAAGCAGGGGTAGCGAATTAAACGCTCCCTCCCCGCATCAGTGCCAACTTTAGCCTTCCCCCCGTACAACGAAGGTACGGAGGAACCGCTGGGGGTAGTGCCCACCCCCGCTGCAATGCCTTTAGAGGCATTGCGCCGAGCCCGACGCTCCGCGGCGTCTGCGGACCATTGGGCCCGCAGCTCCTCATTGCGCCGGCGACATATGTCGCCTTTGCGTTGAGCATAGCGTACCAACGCCTCTATGGGCGTGTCTGGTGTATTAAATTCACGGACATCAGTCCGTACCTCCCACCAGACCCCTTGAATAAAGCGGCCCTTAAGCTGGCTCGCAGTATGAATATACCCGCAGAGCGCATTTGCGTCGCGGACGCGCCGGTAAATGGCGGTCTCGGTTTCATCCTACTCTTGAGCAACGTTATTAAACGCTGCCACTTGGGATTATATAATTTCCTCATCCGCATAACTGCGGAGGAGCCAGTTAACCAGCTCCAGATACGAAGTGACCTCTCCCGCTCGTCCCCCCGCCTTAGAGGGGATAAGGGAGAGGAGCTCCTTCCTCAGTTCCCCTTTGGTAAACTCCGGAAGGAGGTACATAGCGCGACCTTCTGAGAGGTCGTTGTCATCGCTAGCCTTACGGAAGCGATTTAGGAATTCGAACACCCCTAGAGGGGGGGTCCCGTCCCAAAGAGCGTCACGCCCAAACGTGGGGTATATCTCTTTGCGCTTCCGGCCTAAGCCGTGAGCCATCTCTTCATCATAGCGTACGCTCTTGTTGGCGAGTGCATAAGACTCGCAATCCAGGATACCTTTAAAGGTATCATCATCGGGTATTATCTTGAGCGGAATAATCCGCTCGGGTTCACCGTTACGTCCGGGGGATAGCACACGGGCCACCCGGCGGTGGGTCGAAGCGCTTAAGCGCCTCGCCCCACGTCTCTCAGGACCAACGTCACTTGCCTCTGAAGAGGAAGATGTCTGCGAATAACCGTGGGGTCGGCGGCGAGTCCGCCGACCAGATCGAGAGATTGAACCCTCGACTTTATCAAGTAGAACAGAAATTGGTGAGACCACCTCAGTCAACATCTGGCGGAAAGCCGCCAGAGGAACAGTTCTCATAGCCGTGGAGGACGACCCCCCCACAGCGGGTACGCCCCCCAAAGGGGCGCCTCTAAAATTATCCGTAGCCATACGGTTCTGGGTGGGCGATGCAAACGTACCCCCCCCCCCCCGTGGGTGAGGCCCAAGCCCCCCACTCACGGGAGGTAAAGGTAGAGCGGTCGCCGAAGCCGTGGGCTGCCTCCCCATCAGGGGTCACGCCTGGAGTGGCTTGTGCCAGGCCGGGAGCCTCACCGGCGCCTGGCACTCCACCCGGAGGCAGGTCCAAACGGGACAAACTCATGCGTTCCCGCTGAGCGGCCGACTCAATACCAGGGTTGGTCCGTGAGGCGCCACCGGGAGCTTCGCCGGTGCCTGCTGTCACGTTTGACGTTTCCACAGGTGTAGGACCTCCTCCTTGAGAAGGAGCAAAAGTATCAGACTGCATCTCGACCCAACTGTAAAGGCTCGAAAGAAAAGGTACCAAGGGTCACAACCCAACCACAGAGCACACGACCAAGAAACCACACAACAAAAGGAGAGGAGACTCCACCAGAAGACGGAGCGAATCCCCTCCCCTGCTGCTCCACCAAATGCGGTGGTTATCTGGGCGTAAGCCCACACCAACGGGGTACCTTATCCTCCTTAAGGAGATGGTGGGGAACCCGGGGTATAAACCCTGGAGTCAGAACCGCCGGAACGTAGAGCTCCACGCGAAGGTGGAAGCGTCCGGGACGGGGAACACGAGGGTAACGCAAGGTTGATTTTTTGTGAGGGGGAAGCAACGGGCACAGCCCCACGCGCAGATATCCCTCTTTGGCCCGCCGGTCCAGGGCCCGCTGTGGGACCCCGGAGTGCGGGCCAACACTCCCAACACTAAACACCCAATCAAAACACTCAGAACCCTCCAACACATCTCTCCACGTAAAACACGCTCAGTGGAGGAATCTCACTAAATCTCGGCCATATTGGGGCGGAAGTAGCCCGCCCTAGGTAACTTCCCTTCACTGGCCAGAAGGCCAATTCCAATCGGGCGGGCGTAATCGCTCTACCCGATATTATCTTATCTTGCCCCCCCCCATTCATGGGGGGATCCAGCGAGGATGACGTGGCGTGCCCCTCCCGAGGGAGGAGCGACCCCCTCCTGCCCCCGATTGGTCAGGGGCAGGGGTCGCCACGATCCGCCTCCCCCTGAAGGGGGATGCCCCTAGCCCGAGGGGTGCGGTAAACCCCCACAACTGCAGGTCTGGGTTGTGGATGAGGCGTGGTTTTGGGCTCAGAGCTAAGGTGCGTCGTGGTGCCCGTAGTTGGTGGCAGAGGCAGGTTACTGGTTCCTTGCGAAGGGAGGGACGATCGTGAAGCACATGGAGCTCTGGCTGTCTGGCAGTGGGAGCGGGAACTCGGTACTTCAGCGCCAGGGCGTTGTAACAGGGGCCACGTTGCGTAAGCTCAGGGGATCCACAGGGGGCCGGCCTGAACTGCCACCTTGAGCCACGTGGCCGAGGAGGGCGTCATTCCCTTCCCGCGGACATATCGCGGTAAATATTGCCCCTTTCAAATGAGGTCACGACGGAAGCTTGCCGTGGACTGCACATCGCGGAGAGAAACGAACACTTGCGCAAAGAACAAAATCGTGTGCACATCATCTTCATTTACTTCTCATGCTAAGAATCACGCTCGCTAGGCATGGAGAATTTTCACTCATCATGGTTAGATTCACGCTCCGCCTGGGTTGCGGTCGCCAGTGGGGTCGTGTCCTCGGCCGGGCTGTCAGCGGCTGCCGCCCCGTGGCTCTCGTCTGCGTCGTCTAAATCACTGCCAGCCTCGCGCAGGTACTCCTCCCGCAGCTCCTTGAGCGCCGAACGGTGCCCGTCCAGACTGAGGGTCGCACCGGCGTACAGTGTGTTAAACGCGACCAGGGCCAGCTTGTCCGCCTGCACACGATGTTTCTGCTTGTGGCGGAAATGCCTCCGTTTGGACTCCTTGTCCAACGATGCGGCAATGCTGTCCATCCTGCTCAGAATGGCGGTCCCATCCGTGTCCCCATCCTCCCCATTGCGCTCCAGCTTTCTCTTGAGGACGTTCTTGTGGCAAAAACCACTTGCACACACGGCACCCGAGTTGGGGCGGTATACAAGGGCTGCCTCCCGTGTCGGGGGAACCGGAAGAAGTGCAAGTCGCACACACTCTGTCCCTGTTGTGAGGCAAACCCCCTGTGGCAAAAACCACATGCACACACGGCACCCAAGTTGGGGCGGTGTGCAAGGGCTGCCTCCCGTGTCGGGGGAACCGGAAGAAGTGCAAGTCGCACACACTCTGTCCCTGTGGTGGGGCAAACCCCCCACGGACAAACAAGAGGATGGTGTGTGGTCCAACAGTTTCTTGGTCGGGACGGGGACGCAGGGCCAAGCCCCGCTGTCCCTCCCCTTATCCCCCCAGGGTCCCCTCAGAATCTCGCCACTCAGAATCTCCCACCCCAGCACCTGCCCACCGGGCCACACGAAAATTCAAGACGATAAATGCAGAAAACCTCCAAATCCAAGTTGGATTTACTACTAAGCTAACTATCCCAAACTTAGGGAATATGGACCCAAATGCAGGGGAAGGAACGGATCAGGCTAGTGGCCTGCCGCCCCTTGCATGGCACGTGTTGCCCCCCTACCTGGGGGTCAATACTGCCACAGTCTACTCTCCTCAGTTCCGACCGACCCGGTCGGCCCTGTGAGGGGGTGCGTAAACGCACGTCTCGGCGTTGGGGGTGCGACTTGCTGTCCCCCCTCGAGTACGTAACGCGGATGTGGAGGCGGTCACGTTGACCGCCCCTCTCCTCAAGCTTGCCCACTCGGCAGCTTGCTCTCCTCGGTTCACACTTCACCACCACCACCACATCCCCTTCACCTTCCACTGGGCCGCCCCACGCTGGGGAGGCCACCCGTGTACCCACGATCCGAGTCCCCCTCAACTCGAGGCGGGTCTCGTGCCGCTATAGCCAGGGCGTCTCTCCCCAACTCGGGGAGAGCCATGGCGACCCCGGGAGTGGAGACGGACTCTCTAGATGAGCGTATGGAGGACACCTCCTACGGTGCAGCACCCGCCGGGACTTCCGGCGGGGGCTCCGCGATCGCTCCGGGGGATGGGACTCCCGCGTCGCCCGGCTTTGGGCTGACGGCGGGGTCTCCCCCGGAGGCGGGACAAGTTGTCCCGCGTGAGGCCTTGGGGCGGTGGCTTTACCCCGCTTGGCCTCTCTATGAGGAGGGGTTGACTGTTCTTCGATGTGGCCGACTTGGCGCAGCGATGGGTCGGGTATGGGACCGCCTACGGGAGAAGTATCCCCGTAGGGTCGGGTTCCCTGCCGGCTTCAGGACGGACCAGTTTGCCTTCCTGGACGACGAGGAGGTCGAAGACGTCCAGCGTGCCAAGGCCATGGTGGACGGCGAAGGAACTATCCCGGGTCCCGGCGACTTGCCGACCTTCACGTGGGACGCTGTGGCAACTCGCCCCCCGTACCTCCACGAGGCCAATCCGCACACTCATCACTTTGATGTGCGGATGGAGAAAGACTTCCGGCGAGGTCCCTACTTGGTGACCTCGGCTCAACTTGAGTTTCCTCAACAGTCTGCTGCCAGTAAGGAGCAGTACTATCCGAAGAAGCCCGAGTGGTGGCCTCAAGTTGAGATCCCCTACGGATTCCCGGCGTTGCTGCCACGGTTGCTCGACCACTTCGGCTCCGTCATGTTGACGGCGGGCCCTGATCACCTGGTGTGGGCCATGTTGGCCACCCAGTGGCTCCTCGAGGTCATGTCGACCTGGGTGTCTTGTGTTCAGCGGCGGGGGATGCTCTGGCATCTCCCCCTCCGGCTCATCCAAGGTTTGGAACAGCTCACCCCTCAGCTAGTTGCTGAGGGGTGCTCATCAGGACAACTCACTCTACTTGAGGAGATGCTCCGCCTCCACAAGTTCATCGAGTGGGAGAGCATTGAGCACAAGTTGCGCCGCCCCACTCGTGGGCCGAAGGATGATGGCGCACTTCGCCAGTTCGTGTGGGTCGCTCGTGATCTTCACGACGGCCGTGTGGTCCTACGAGAGGGGTTGGGCATCGGGGACTACCCGTATGCCCCGGGGGTGGATCGCCACACTGCGCCACCCCCGGACAAGCCCATAGTTATGGCCGTGCCCTCACATGATGACCATATGACTCAACCCACTGCGGGGACCCCAAGTCGGGGTCGCAGTTACACCCGGGTCCCGCCACCTCGGCGTGCCCCTCCGCTTCCTCCTGTCCCCTACCAGCCGCACGGGGACATCCCGATCAGCGTGGCCGTTGAGTCGTCCACCCCGGTGTCTCCCAACTTGGGGGCCACCCTCCTGACGGTATACCCCAAGTTGGTGTTACCAGCCACGCCTCTAACCTCAGAGATGATGATTACCACGTTGGTGCGCACCTTATCCCGGTTTTCTGCGTCGACCGCAACCCTTCAAACTTCCGAGACTCCTCAACTTGAGGAGCGCGTTCGTACGGCAGTGGCGACCGCGAGTTGCGAGTCGGTGGCGGAGTTTATCACGGCCGCGTTGGCTCGCATTGGGGCTATTATGCCCCAGCCAGCCCCACTTGGGCATGGCAAACGTCGCGCGAGCCGAGCATACTCGCCTCCTCGCCGTCGTCGCCGACGCTCCCGGCGCTCTCCCTCCATGTCGGAAGACGAGTTGTCGTACTCCGTCTCGGAGTCCTCTACCCCGTCGGAGACGGAGTCTGTCCAGCGTCTGCGTCGCAAACTTGCGCGCAAGACCAGGCAGAAGAGTAGCCACGTTCGGCGCCACTTGCGCGACCGTGAAGGGCGCCACGGTTCCGACTTGGAGCCGCCGCCCCTTCCAACGAGTGGGGACCGTTATCGGCGTGGGTCTCGCCGCTCGCCTCCACGTGAGGGCGAGGGCCGTGGGGTTGGAGAGTCTAGCATGCATGCCTAGTTGGCAGCTACCTTTGTTGTGAGAGTGTGAGGGTTAGGGCTGTAGTTAAAAGCCACTCTGCGTACCACTTCGACTTGAAGCACTCTCTTGGCACTGTTGCTCGGCCTTCCCTCACGTTGAGGGAGGGCTGTTAGGGTCTATCTCATTCCGGGCACAGTACGCCCAGACCTTCTCAGCAGGAAGGTCCTCCACATACTCCCACGTATCGTCCTTGGCTTTGTAGCCAAACCAACGCACCCTCAACATGAGGCGGTCAGTGTCTTCATCCCATCCGTGGTCGATGAACTTATCGAACACGTACTCCTGCGGGCCCTGTTTGGCCGCAGGCAGTGAGGGGAGGCGCCACGCTTCCAACGCACGCGCCCAAGCTGGGTCGCCTGCAGGCGGTGGTGCAACTTTGACCACGTCCTGTCCGTTCACTGTGCGGACCCCATCGTCACTTTCGATGGTGAAGCGCCGCCCATCAGTACGAAGGACTTGGTACGGTCCCTTCGTCTGGAATACCAGCTTACCCCCAGTTGGGGTGTGCGAGTGTACTAGCACCCAGTCACCCTACTCGGGGACATGCTTAGCATTGCGCACCTTTTTGTCAAAGGTACGCTTGTAGCGCTTTTGTGCTTCGTCCATCTCAGCCCTGACTTTAGGGATGAGGTTTTCAAGCCTAGCAGCGAACTTCGCCTTACTCTCAGTAGGAGTAGGCGTACTGCCACCATCCTCCCTAGTTGGGAGCGACCGCCGCACAGCAATAGACCGCACGCGACGGGGGGTCACAAAAGCGAGGGGTACTTCCCCGGTAGATGAGTGAACCTGCGAATTGTAGGCAGTAGTAAGAATAGAAATGTATTGGTCCCACGTCTTCACGTGCTCACTCACATAGTGGCGCAGCTGCCTAACAATAGTTTTGTTGAAGCGCTCCACCTGCCCATTAGTTTGTGGGTGGTAGGGGGTGGCATAGTTTGCCTTAACCCCCAACATATCCAGCACTCCCTGAAACAGTACAGACGCAAATTGCGGTCCATTGTCCGATAGTGTACTGTCCGGAATGCCATACGCGGCAACCCAGTGATCTAGGAAGGCTGACACGACCGACATGGCCGTGATCTCTGCCAGTGGGATCGCTCGCGTAAGTTTCGTGAAGCGGTCACAGATGACCAGGTGGTACTGCTTGCCCTCCTCGGTCACTGGCAGTGGCCCAAGGATGTCCATCGCCAACGCGGCGAAGGGCTCCTTGGCCGGGAACAATAGCATAGCCGTACTAGGCCGCCGTTCCATCAGACGGTTCTGTGCACAACTTGTGCAGGCAGCCACCCAACTGTAGATGTCCACCACCATGGACGGCCAGTAGTACCTGGTCCTCAGGGTCTGGTACAGTTTACTAGACCCCAGGTGTCCACCCGTGGGAGCGTTGTGCTCCCTCTCAAGGATACTGTCCTTGAGGGATGCGGGGACGACAAGTTGTTCAGTCCCTTGGAATACCCCCCTCCTCATGAGGAGGCCATCGTCTCCCAGAAAGAAACGCGTCTCCACCACTGTATCCAGTGTATCCCTCTGCGACTTGCAGAAGGGATCCTCGGCCTGGGCCTTCACCACCTCGTCCAGGGACAGGGGCAAGTACTTCTTGTTCCCTGGCGCCTCGGGGTTCAACACCTGACCCGAGCGCGTGACTACCCCCACGATGGGGATGTCCTCATCGACTGGGTTAGTGTCCAGCCCCTCGGTAGGTACCCGAGAGAGGCCGTCGGCAAGGGCATGTTGCCTGCCAGGTCGGTACTCAATGTCAAAGTTGAAGGGTGCCAGTCGCACCCTCCACCGGTTGAGACGAGTGTTCGTACAGTCCGTCTTGAAGATGAACTGCAACGCGCGGTGGTCGCAGCGGATGAGGAACTTCTCACCCTCTAGGTAGTGACGAAGTGACGTCTCCGCCCACACCACTGCGAGTCCTTCCAACTCGGTGACTCCGTAGTTCTTCTCGGCCGAGTTCAGCCCCTTACTGAAGTATCCCACCGGCAAGTACTCCTTGTCCGGCTGCTGCTGAAGCAACACACAACCAAGTTGGTCTTAGCTAGCGTCCACATCCAGGATGTAGTGGCCTCCCAACCTGGGAATAGCCAAGATGGGGGGCTTCAGCAGAAGGTCCCGAAGAGTCTCAAAGGATTCCTGCTCCACCCGACTTGGGGGAGGCAGTTTCTTCGGTAGCGTTGAGCTCACTAGCTCATTCAACGGCTTCGCCACCTTGGCGAAGCCCTTGGTGAAACGTCGGTACACGTTACACATCCCGAGGAAGCTCCTCATCTGGGTCTGGGTCCGGGGGTACTGAGCCTTACGGATGGCCCTCAAGTTTTTCTCGTTGACACTGAGACGCCCCGGACGGACAACATGTCCCAAGTATTCCACCTCTTGAGTAAAGAGGTGGCACTTACTCGCCTTCAGTGACACACCAGCGTCAGCAAGTTGCTTGAACACCTGGCCAAGATGGCCAATGTGTTCCTCCGGACTTCGGGAGAACACAATGATATCGTCTAGGTACACAAGACAGATCTGCCACCGTACTCCGGCCAGAATCATGTCCATAGCGCGCTGGAAAGTTGCCGGCGCGTTACACAGACCAAACGGTAGACGCTTGCACTGGTAGGTACCACAGTGACAGGTAAAAGTAGTTTCATGCCTGTCCTCCGGGGCAATGGGAATTTTCCAGTACCCCGCGTTACAGTCCAGGGTAGAGAACACGTTCGCCTCCCCCAGAGAGTCCAGACAGTCGTCCATCCTAGGTAGGGGATAACTGTCCTTCACTGTGCTCTCGTTGAGCTTACGGTAGTCGATAGAGAACCGGGGGGTCCCATCAACTTTGGGGACGATAACCACGGGACTCGCCCACTCGGCGTTGCTGGCCTCGATCACATCGAGGGCCTCCATGCGAGCAACTTGCTCCTTAACGAGGGCCCTTGAACGAGGTCCTCCCCTATACGGTTGTTGGCGTATAGGGGGTGCACCGGGCGTCAACTCGATCCGGTGTTGGGTGGCTCTCATGAGTCCCAATTGACCATCCCACAACTTGTGATATTGGTCCAAGAGGCGTTCAACTTGAACCCTCAACCTGGGGGGGACACCCTCCATGTTCACATGGGGCCGAGGAGAGGCGGCCGACTTGGCTTGATGCTTCTCCTTTCCGGACTTCGGGTCGCTACTTGCGCCCGCGTTGAGGGTGACCGCTACTACCGGTCCCTCGTGTTGGTCGATATAGCCGAACTTGGCTCCCGACTTGAAGTACTGGGGCGACGAGCTCAGATTCATCACCTGTATCCTCCACGGGACTCCGGCTTTGGAGTCCATCGTGCCAAGGGCAACATGCACTTGGTGCTTGCGGGCAAGACGGGGGTAAGGGTGCACCAACCCGTTCCCCGTATAATCAGTTACAACATCAACGTGCGCCACCGAGTTGGGGGGCAACGTGACTTTACGGGCTAAACGCAGGGTAGCAGTAAACCCTTCCCTCACAGAGCAAACAGGCTTCGACTGTGAGACTGTCACAGGAGCCACAGACTTTCCCTTACCAAGGATGGGGCTAGTTTCCCCATTCATCAACTTGACCCAGTACTCGGGGCCACAAATCAAAGGCACTTGTGTTACGACATAAGGGGTACCCAGAAGCAGGGGTACCGATATATTCTCAACTACTCCATAGGTCACGTCGACCTCATGGGTCCCCAACCTAGTTGGTAGGGTCACGGCACCAACGATGGGAAGTACCCCACCATTGATATCGATCAGATGGTCAGCTTTGGACTTCCAGCGTTGGAGCTTCACCTCCTTTGGTAATAGCGACTTGCGTATCAAGGAGGCTCCCGACCCGGTATCAAGTATGATACGGGCACAGCAGGCACGGCTGGGGGCAAGTTGCACCCGTCCAGCCACCTGGAAGTTCTCACCCGTCAGCACCGCGATGACCCGACGTGGGTTTTCGTTCTTGGGGAGTCCTACCCGAGGTGGGCGGACTCTCTTAGGTCGCCGCAGTATCCGGCACGGTTGGTTCGTCCTCTTGGCCCACTTGGCCGAGGCTGCCGTTGTGAGCTTCGGACGGCCAGCTCCAACGGTCATTCGTTTCCCGCCGACTTGGCGTCCGAATCTGAGGGCGGGGAGGAAGACGACGAGTCTGAGGACGACGTGTCCGCCTCCTCCACCGAGGGTGTGGCGACCGCGACGACCGGTCGAGACCCACCCTCGCGGCGTGAACGTACTTCGTTCGTAGCCGACTTCTTACTCGCATTCCTAACAAGTTGTTGGATGCGTTTACTCAACTTGGGGCAATCATATGCCCAGTGTCCATCGGAGTTGCAGTTCCAACACCGATTGTCTGTTCCGGGAGGGGTCTTCCCAACTGGGGAAGACGAAGAGATACCCTGGGAAGTTCCCACGGCAGCTACCACCCTCTCCTTGCGGATTCGGCGTGCCTCTCTCAACTCTCTGGCCTGGCGCGCCTCCTCCCGTTCCTTGGCCAACTCGGCCTGACGCTCCTGGCGTTGTTCCTCGCGCAACTTGCGGTAGGCCTCGCCTCTGCGATAGGCGAACCTTGCCAACTCGGCCAGGGTCGCCCGGGCAGTGTTATGCTCCCGGGTCTCCATCCGGACTGACCAATGGAGTCCCTCCACAAACCGACTCTTCACCACAGCTTGTGGATGAAGAAACCCACAAAGATTGTTGAGCTTACGGACTCGCTCCGCAAAACACAACTCGTCCTCCGCCTCTTCCTGGTGGGCTTGCGTAAACTCCTCGACTTGAGAAGCCAACGCCGCTTCATCAACCATGGCTCTCAACAACCAGTTGACGAGCTCCAAATAGGACGTCACCTCTCCAACGCCTCCACTTGAGGAGCTGGGCATGACGGACATAAGTTCTGTCCGCAGGTCGCCCTTCGTAAACTCCTGTAGCATGTAAAAAGCCATGCCTTCACTTATGGCATTGCCGTCACAGGCTTTTGTGAAACGACGTAAGAACTCAAACACACGGGGGGGGGGAGTTCCATCCCACTCCGCTTTGTGCCCAAAAGAATGAAGTGCATTCTTCTTGGCACGGCCCATGGCTCGGGCCTGGTCAGGACCATACGCCACCGACTTGTTGTGGAGGGCGTAGGTTTCACAATCAAACATCCTCTGGTAGACCGGGTTGGCTACCTGGATCTTGGGCGGCACCTCACGTTGAGGGGGCAGCCGCTGTGGCACAGGGGTAAGTTGACCCTCAGTGCCTGCAGTCCGGCGCGGCGCGCTTGGTGTAGCCGCCGGCGTTTCCGGGGGGAACTCCCCCATGAAGGGCGTACGCCCCACCGAGTATGGTGTGGCTCCCTCGTTGGGAGCCACAGGTGTCGCCCCCTGTTCGGGGCGACCCGAGTTAGGCGTCAGGGGGGATTCCCCCTGCGCCTGCGGGCTCGAAAGTCCCGATTCGGTCTGGACATTAAGGCCATCTGGCAAACTCGCCACAATCTGATTCAGAATAGTATTCGTCATCGTGACCACCAGGTCCGGCAAAGTCTGCCGCAACACATTGGTCGCCTCCCGACGGACAGTTTCCGCGAGGAGTGGATTGACGACTCCAGTTGAGTCTCTGTCCGCCTCCGGGAGTCTACCTGAGGGGTATCCACGTTCCTCAGGGGTCTCAACCGGGGGCATGGGCGCGAGCCCATCGCCGACCAACGGCGGTCCGCCGTCCTCCGAAAGCCTAGTTGGCGACGGCTCCATGCCAAAGTTGGCTCCAACCCGAGTGGAACCCGCGGGGACAGTCCTCACCCCTTGGGACGTTCCCGTTGAGTGTACCACACGGTGGCCAGACTTCGGCCCACCCACATCAGAAGTGTCACCCGAGTGAACTCCCGACTGAGTCGGGGTGGCCTGTTGCCCGCCCGTACTTCCAGTCCTGCTGGCTTGAGGGACCTCTAGTCCCTCTGCGACCCCAGGTAAACCCAATTGTGTCTCACCAGTATTCAAAGGCACTGAAGTACGTGCGTCACCCGTGTACTCCCCGGACGACGGGGGGTCCGAGCTAGCCATGTTGGCTAACGATCCGTATGAAACGGTCCAAGTCCACCGTTCCTCTGAGACAGAGGGCCCCCTACACCCGGGTGCACCCGGAGATAAAGTTTACCTCTGTCCCCTGCTGCTCCACCAAACGTGGCAAAAACCACTTACACACACGGCACCCAAGTTGGGGCGGTATACAGGGGCTGCCTCCCGTGTCGGGGGAACCGGAAGAAGTGCAAGTCGCACACACTCTGTCCCTGTTGTGGGGCAAACCCCCCACTGACAAACAAGAGGATGGTGTGTGGTCCAACAGTTTCTTGGTCGGGACGGGGACGCAGGGCCAAGCCCCGCTGTCCCTCCCCTTATCCCTCCAGGGTCCCCTCAGAATCTCGCCACTCAGAATCTCCCACCCCAGCACGTGCCCACCGGGCCACACGAAAATTCAAGACGATAAAATGCAGAAAACCCTCAAATCCAAGTTGGATTTACTACTAAGCTAACTATCCCAAACTTAGGGAATATGGACCCAAATGCAGGGGGAGGAACGGATCAGGCTAGTGGCCTGCCGCCCCTTGCATGGCACGTGTTGCCCCCCTACCTGGGGGTCAATACTGCCACAGTTCTCCAGCTTGGCCGCCTTGCCCCCCTGGGGCCTCGCCGTACGCTCTGGGTCTGCGGCGCCCGCGTCGACTACCGTTTGAGCAGCGCCATGCGGCGCTGCCATGGGTGCCGCCCCCCGGTTCCCCGCCTGTCCCAACCCGGCACCTGCCCCGACGTCCTCTGAGGTGGTCTTCAGCAGGGTGGTGTTCTCGGAGAGGAAACGCCACCACTGAAAAAACTCAAACGGGTCGCCCACCGGGTAGTGCTCGTCCATGGCGATCGCCGTGAGGTGCTTGGTCCTCGCCCCCTTTCCCACTCCATCGTGATGAGCATTGTAGCATGCCACGTGACAGCGCTGCAGCTGTTCCGGCTTGGGATTTCCAGTCACGCAGGCGGCAGCCACAAACTCGACAGCTTGCTCATAAACGATGCACGCGGCCTTTACCATATCCAACCTTGTCTTACACGCTCGGCCAGTCCGACCCTCCCATCGACGCGAGTCCAACTCGGTGCCCGTTCCGGACTCGGTCCCGTTCTGGGGCGGAGCGCGCTCTAGGAAGCGGACCCGGAGGCGTAGGCCCATCTTGTCAGCCTTCTGGCCGCTTCCCACGGCCGCGCCCTCCAGGGTGATCGGCGCGGTCTCGGTCAACGCAAGCAGCTCCACTGCGGACCAAGTCAGGTTCTTGCCACGTTTGCCCTTCTCGGCCGTCGCCTCGGGCACGGTCTCCGCGGCCCCCGGGACTGTCTCAGCAGCTCGCAACGGCGGGCATGCAGGGGGAGGAGGGGAAGAGGCCATGGTGGGACCGTGGTGGAGAGCGATCACGGCCGGGAGGGGAGTGAGGCGGGAAAGACAAGAACAGTGGGCGCGCCGGGCTGGGGAGGCCACGATGGCACATGTGACTGGGGAGGTTATCCTCCGGCGTGGACTGCATTGGATTGGGACTCGGGGCTGGCCTCTGTCTGCGAGAAACAGCTCTGGGAGGTGGTGTGGGAGGGGGTCGATGCGCCCTATAGACGCCCCGCAAAGCTCACGGATGCCCCCAATACACGCAGAGTCAAGCCTGCTCTTCTGGGTCTGAGCCTGGTCTGAGCTTTACATCACCCGTTTGAAAAATCCGGTGCAACGTGCTAGAATACGAGTGGTCCTCGGAGATGGCCCCCGCCCACAGAGACCGTAAATACCCAAATTGGGGCGCGTCCCATTTCCCAGGTCTCGGCCGCTGTGAAAGCTGACGCGTCCCAATTTCGGCCTCCACGAACTCTCTGAGAGGGGTCGAGGACGACTTTTGATTCGCCGGATCACAGCTTGCCCGCGCGCGCGCGTTGTGGCGGGCGTTGTGGCGGGCGTTATGGCGTCCGTCGCCAACAGGTGCCTGCCCAGGCAGTCCGCGGATCCGCGTCGCTGGTGCAGTCACTGCGCTGTCTTCCTGCGGTGGGTTCAGCCCCCGACACCCGCCGGGGCCGCCGCTGCACGGGAAGCGGCCAAAAGAACAGTACAGGCAAAAAGGAGAGCAGGACGACCCGGCCGCGCAGGGACTGCCGCCTCAGCGGCGGGGGACGACGCCCCAGAGGCTGGCCGCGCAATCGTGGACGTAAGGTGACCCGAGGTGGACCTGTGCCCCCCGTGCGCGGCCGCGGGCGACGGAACGGACGCCTCGGAGGCGGCTCTTCGCGTCCGGACTCCCGCCTCAGACAGGGATACGCCCGCGGTCGCAGACCGTGTTGACGACGAAGGCGCAGACGACGACTTCTCGCCTATGAGATCAAAAAGCAGCCCATACTCTGGGAGGAAGTCGACACCCGCCCCCCCCTTCCGAGGCTCATCAGAGGGCTCAACCCAGACACGTTCTTTTCCTACTCGAAATACGGGCGGCCAAGTGGGAGACATGCAGCTCAGGCTGACAAGGTACATCTGGCCAATGAACGGTCGTAATTGAACTGGGGAGCCAACCAGACACCGCAGTCATCTTGAAAACCCAGAAGAGCAGGACGCCCTACCGTTGACTATACGGTCATTATTCGACTGCAAGAAGGGGGGCTAGGGGTTAAATCGGAATATCATTTACAGCGGATTCGCAACGAGTGCGTGGACTGACAAACACCGCCGGGCGTCGCAGCAGTGTCGAGCGATCAAATTACACGCTCGCAAGAAACCCGCGTTATAGGGTCAGGCGAGGGGGGCGCACCAGTCAGGCGCACAAGTTGCTTCCTACGCACGACTAGTCACAACCATAAGAGCGCGACGGCATCTACTCCTCGCACTCGTCCTCCCCCTCCCCTAGCGCCATGTCGACCGTCTCATTCAACGCCTCCACATCATTCTCCGCAGCAAACCACTGCTCAACAGCAACGGAGCGCTCACTGTCAGACACACCCTCAAAATCGTCCCACAAGCGGCTGTTAGCCATCCAAGCTACCACCTCAGAAACGTCAGTGTGGACGTTATCCGCCACAGGTACGACCCCGTGCAGCTGCCGGCGCACTTTGGCGGCTGCCTCGTCGGGCAAGACCTCTGCAGTGAGCCAGCAGTTAGCCAGCTGCACCGCAGTGACCTTCTCCCACTCCTCAGTGATAATCTTGGCGGCGTCCCTCCGGATGGTGTTGGTCGGCGGCGGCGTCCCTCCGGATGGTGTTGGTCGGCGGCGGCGTCAGCGAGAGGGATGAGCCGAATCGGTGAGGCGCACCCACGGTCAGTCCTGCGCAAAGCATAAAATTATGGAGCAACTCTCTGGAAAACAGGAATCGCCCTCGGGCGAGGAAGCTTCATTATGTGACCCTGTCATATAATCGAGCCGCATATAACCGAATAATGACTGTACGTGTATAATGGCCGATTATAGCGCGAGGCTCGGACCTGTCCCGGCTTTTAGCGTTACAGCTCACGGTAACACCGCTGGGAATCCTAAATCTGCACTATAACTGACGGCGCGACCTAAATACGGCACCGCTGGGAAGGGGCTCTAAACACCCGGGCCTGGCGGACGCATCCCCGTCGGCCGGCAGCTGTGTCCACCGTAGCTCCCCAACATCCCCCCCTCTTGCGGCGGCGGGTGGCGGCTGGCCACCCGCCCTTCTCTCCCCGTCACGTTCGGCGTCGGCGCTGTGGCTGCCGGCGCTGGACAAACCAGCCACCGTTACGCAGGCGGCGCCCCCAGGGCTGACGCCGCTGCTCGCCGTCCATCTCCGCGGCGCCGGCCCCCGCGTTGCACTCACCCCGGCAGTCCAGCGCCCCCCCCGCGCTCCCTCTCCCCCGCTTCTGGCCATGGCGACCGCCCCCCCTTCGACCCTCGCCGGCATCCCTGGCGTGCCCCCCGTCGCGGCGGCCGCCTTTGCCGCTGTCGGCGTTGTCACCCCCGCGCAGCTGCTGTGCAGCCCGGCGGCGACGCTCGCCGCCCGCTCCCGCCTGCCCCCTGCGGACGTGGCGTCTGTGACGGCGGCGGTGGTGGCAGCGCTCGCCGCACCGCCCGTCCCGTGGGCGGCGCTGTGGCCGCCGCCGCAGCCGCTGCCGCCGCCGCACCTCCCGGGGGGTGCCGACGGCGGCGGCGGCGGCGGAGTGGGCGGAGGTTCCTTCTCGACCGGCTCCCCCGCCATTGACGCCCTCCTCAGCCGTGGCCGCGGCGGTGGCCGCAACGTCGGCGGCCTCTGCCCCGGCCGGGTGGTCGAGGTGGCCGGCCGCCCCGGGTCGGGCAAGACGCAGCTGTGCCTGACCGCCGCCGCGGTCGCTGCGGCCGCCGGCAGCTCTGTCGTGTACGTGCACGTGGGGGGGGTCTTCCCGGTTGGGCGGCTGGCGACCATCCTCTCCCACCGGCTGGTGCTGCGGGGGCGCGGCGGCCGAGCGGCCACCAGGGGGGGGGCGGGCGGCGGCCCGGGGGGGGCGACCGACGACCAAACGCCCCTCAGCCCCGCCGTTCGCCGCCGGGCGGCGGTGCGAGCCGCGCTTGCGCGGGTGGCGGTCGTGCGGGTGGCCACCACCGCCGGTGTGGAGGGCGTGCTGGCGGCGCTCGCCGGGGACCGCGCGCACTCGGCGGTGCTTGGCAGCGGCGGCGGTGACGGTGGCGGCGCCGCCGCCGCCGCCGCGAGGTCCTCCCCGACCCCCCTGCTGCTGGTGCTGGATGGGGTGGCGGACCTGCTGGCCCCCGCGCTGGGTGTCCGCGGCGACGGCGGCTGGTTTGGCCACCAGCGCCTCGGCGCGGTGCAGGCGGCTGTGGTGGCCGTGGGCGCCACTGGCGTGGCGGTGGTGGCCACCAACCAGGTGGTGTTAGCCGACGGGGAACGGGACGGAGGTGCTAGCGGCGGCGGCAACGGCGTTGGCGGGGGTGGCGGCGGTGGCGGCGGCCGGGGGGGGGGGGGGGCGGCGGCGGCGGCGACGCCTTTGCGGGGCCGACCCGGGTGGCGACGGCGGTGGCGGGCACGCCCTACCGGCGGCCGGCGCTGGGCCGCAGCTGGGCGACGCTCCCCGCCGCGAGCGTCAACGTGGACCCCCTGCCTGCCGCGGCGGGGGCGGGGTGGGCAGACTGCGCGGCCGGTGGAGGGGGCGGGGGGGGGGACCGCCGTCTCGGCGTGTGGGTCACCTCCAAGACCGCCCCCGCCGCGTGGACGGCGGTGCGCCTCACCGCCGCGGGCGTTCACGACTGAGCGGAAAGGGGAAGGCGAAGGGGCGAGGGTGGGGGGGGGAGGTGAAGCTGGCGCCGACGGGCGGGAACGCGCGGCCGGCGCGGGGGGGGGGGGAAGGGGGGCAGCGGCGGCTGGCGGGATGGCGCCCGGGATCCAGAGGCGGCCCGCCAGGCCACCCCACGGGCGACGGCGGCCACCCGCGGCCTGCCGCGACGCGACGCGCTCGCCGGCGCCACTGTGTGGCCACAGCAGAGGCGGGCCGGCGGCCGCTGCAGTGCCGCCGCCACCCGAAGCCCCCTGCGCGGCGTGCGCGGCGGCCGGCCGCCCGTCCCCCAGACGGGCGCGCCATCAGTGGCGGGGCGGAGGCACGCCGCTGGGCGCCGCGCACTGCGTCGCGCTCCCACCCCCTACTCCACCCCCCCCCCCTCACCGCTGAGCAGTCGGCGAGGCACAAGGAAAGAAGAGAAAGAAGACATAGGAAACAGACACCCAGCCACGTCCGGGGCCGGCGGATGCAGGGGGAAGCGGCGGCATGAAGTCCGCTGGCTTGCCAAGCCGCCCCTGCTCCTCCACACAACCATCGATGCAACCCCACATGCCCCCCCACCGCACCCCCAACCCTGCCAGCCCCTTCCTCGTTCAACAGGGCATACCAGCCCCCCCCCCTCCCCTCCTCTTCTCTCTCTCCACCTCTGCCCCCCTCACGCCTGGTGACTGACGTACCGGCCCGGCAGGCCGAGGGCGGCGGCCAGTCCCGGTGGCGGCGGCGGCCCGCCGCCCGCCAGCCGGGGCTCCACATAGTAGAGCTGCGGCGGCGCCCACGGCCCCGCCGGGGGGCGTCCAAAGAGCAGCCCCCCGCCCGGCCCGTGGTGCCGCACCGCCGCCGCCGCCGCTGCCGCCGCGGCCGAGGCGCCCGCCGGAGAGGCGGTGGCACCCGCGGCGGCGGCGGCGGGTGGAGGCTCAATCGCCGCGTTGCAGACGGGGCACCGGTTGTTGCGGGCCGCCCACGCCTCGATGCAGCTGTGTCAGGGGGGGGAAGCGGGGGCGATTAAGCCCAGTGGCATCAGAGAGGGAGAGGTCGAAGGGCGAGGGGGACGGGCAGGTCAAAGGAGAGAGCGTTAAAGCCGGCACCGGACGTCAGTCTCTCCGTGCAGACGGCGAACAAAGACACAGAGAGGCGCGACAGGGGGGGCAGCCCCGCCGGGCAAGCACGCCAGCGGCACGCCACGCGCCGCGCCAAATCCGGGGGCCACGCCCGATACGATGTTCACCTCGCCTACCCCCCCTCACTCCCTATCCCGCACGTCACCAGCCACAGCGGCTGGCCGCGGTGAACTCCCCCCCGGGACCGCCAGCTCCAGCGCCACGGTCCGCCCCCCCTCCCCCTCGTTGCTTCCACAAAAACGTACTGCGCGTGATACAGATGGGAGCACGGCAGCCGCCGCACGCTCTCCCCGTCCTCAGGCTCAAAGAGGCAAACCGCGCACGCGTCGCCGCACTCGGCGTCTGCGTCGGCGGCGGCCGCCCCCGCCCCAGCGTCGGCACCAGCGGCAGTGGTGCCATCGGCGGCGGCGGCGGCGGCCGAGGTGCCCCCCGCAGTCGGGGAGCTGCCGCCGTCCGCGCCAGAGGGCGACGCCGCGGCGGCGGCAGCCTTGGGCGCCCCCCCCGTGCTCCCCCGCGCGTGCGTCACCGCCGCGGCGCGGGCGTCGAGCTGCGCGCGGGTCACCCCCCCTCCCCCCCCCCCCCCCGGCGGGCCGCCACCGCCGCCCCAGCCGCCCATGCCGCCCCCCTCCCCCGGCAGCGGCGCGTTAAACAGCCACATGCGGCCGGCCGGGGCCCCCCCCGTGACGCCCCCCCCCCCCCCCGGCGCGTGGAGGGGCGCGCCGCCCAGCCCCCCGGGGGCGGTGAGGTAGAGGCGGGTGACCCCCCTGACGCCCCCCCCCCCCCCCCAAGCACCACACCCCCCGGCGGCGGCGGCGGTGGCGGCGGCGGTGGCGCGCCCGCCGCCGCCGCGGCCGTCCCCGACGCTGTGGGGAGCGGGGGCGTTAGCCAGGCGGCGGCGGCAACGTCGGGCGGCGGCCCGGCGTGGAGCCCCCCATAGGCGTCCACGCCCATAGGGGTGGGCGTGGGGGGCGGGTAGGCCCGCCGCGGCAGCCGCCGACGCCGCGCGCGGATGATGTAGAGGATGGCCACGATGGTGACGCCAATGAGGATGACCCACAGGACGGAGCGGGAGGACTCGTTGCCAAACCACATGGCGCGGGGGGGTCGGGTAGCCGCACCAAGAGGGGGGGGGGGGAGGGAGGGCAGGAGTGGTGGCGACCAGGAACGGGGGTACAGCCGCCGCCGCCGCCTCCCTGTGGGGATGCCGCCCAACAGGCTCCTGCGCCGGCCGGGCGGTTGGACGGGCAAGCCAGAGGCGCCGTGGCGGGCGCCTCGGCGGCCGCGAGGGCGACCGTGACGGCGGTGCGCAGAGACGCAGGGGGTAAGGAGGGACCCGTCGGGTGATGCACGCAGTCAGCGGGGACGTCAGCAGGGTGCATGGACGCGGGTGCATGGACGCGGGGGCGAGGGGTAACATCGCGGTTCAGGCTGTGGGCCCAGCAAGGCGACACCCGGCAGGTCACAGAGCGCACAGCACGAAAGAAGTTTCAGACGACGCATCAGCGGTTTCGCAGACACGCGCTACTTTGATGTCAGACGGCAAGAAACTTTCTGCCTTTGCAGACAAGGCCTCTCACAATCAACAATTGTGTTGCAACATTGCTGCACACGTGGCTGCGCATTGTGCGCACACTCTCGATGATGAGCCGCCGTTCTGGACCGCAGCCAAAACTCCGCAGAAGGTCTCCTCCAACGAAAGATATGCACAGTGAACAGGGCAGAGAAGCACCTCGTCAACTGCCAAGGCCCTCTCTTTTGGCTTGTATGTATCCATGAAAGACTGTGCCGGCGTGTACGCCACGGTTGGCACCACTGGATCGGCCATTCGCACGCAACCAGCCAAACGTGCGCTCATCACGACTGGACCACTGCCGAGCTCCATCCTAACATCATCCAGCCCAATGTCCGCAACACCGCCGGGGTGGCTGCTGTCGGGTGATGCGGTTTCCCATTGACGGCCAACGTTGGCCAACGTTGGCTGTCTCGGTGACACTCCGAGTGGTTCAAGTCGTTCAATTTTCTGATCGTCCCCATGAAAAGTATTTGAATTGCCATCTGAACTCCCGGGGGAGTTCTGTTGTTTATTTTATTTTACAAAAACTGAGCTGAATTATTCTTGAGGATCACGCAACCTGCGTGTGGAAGTATTGATTGATCAGAGATCCCTTCAGGAGGTCGTCTGGGGTTCTCGCTGGAGCCGTACCCTCACAGCCGCCAACCCTCACCGCCACTCCCGCCCGCTCGCTTGGCGACTCCCCTGCCACACCCTCCCCCCCTGCCACACCCTCCCCCCCTGCCGTCCGCCCCCTCCGTCCCCCCCCTCGCACCTTGTCTCACAGAGAGCCAGGTATGGATGACAGACGCCCCGTCTTTGCCGCCGCGGCGGCCGCCGCTGCATTTGCCGCCCCCGCTGCTGCCGCCACCCGCAGCAGTCGGCAGCTGGCGGGCCCGCCGCCGCCGCTGCCACCGCGGCGGCAGCCGACGCTGCGGCCGCGGCGTGGCGGCCACACGCCGGGCGGCCGCTCCCGGCGGATGACGCCACCCTCCCCCTTTTTCATGGCCCTCACCGCTCCTGATGGCGGCGCCGCTGCTGCTGCTGCCGCCGCCGCCGCCGCCGCCGCCGCCGCCGCCGCCGCTGCCGCCGGTGCCCCCACCAACGATGGGGACGCGGGCCCCAAGGTGCGGCGCCCCCCCCCCCCCACCCCCCGAGCGGATGTGGGCGCGTCGGCGACGCCGGCCTCCTCGTCCAGCCGGCGCCCCCTGCCGCCCCCCCCCTCCCCCGGCCGGGGCAATGTGGGCGGCACGCTCGAGCCCATCCAACGTTCCCCCGTCCTTGCCGCCCGCGCTTCGGCGGCGGCGGCGGCGGCGGGGGAGGAGGATGAGGAGGAGCCCTACGTGGCGGGGGAGTGGGACCTCCGGCTGGCGTCGCCGGCCAAGATCAACCTGTACCTCCGGGTCATGCGCCGGCGGGAGGACGGGTTCCATGAGCTGGAGAGCCTCTTCCAGGCAATCAGCCTGCACGACACGCTGCGGTTCCGGATCAAGCGGCCGGGGGGGGGGGGGGGGGAGACGCCGCGGCGGCGGCTGCCCCAGATGGGCCCGCCGGCGGGCCCACTGCGGAGCGGTCCGCCGCCCGTACAGCCGTCGACGATGCAGACGCGCCGGCAGTAGCCGAGGCTGCTGCGGCTGATGACGCTGACGTGGCCCCCGGGGATGGTCGTGCTGAGCCGGCCGGCCTGCCCGCACGCACCCCCCCCATCCCGTCATCGTCTGCTGCTAGCGCAGCCGTCTCTGCCGACGGCAACGGCGGCGGGAGCGGCAAGGAGGGGGAGGACGTGGACGTGGACGTGGACGTGGACACCCTCGAGTGCACCACCCCGGGCGTCCCGACCGACGGGTCCAACCTGGTGCTCCGTGCGCTGGCCGCCTTCCGGGCCGCCACCGGCAGCACGACCCACTACCACGTGCACCTGGCCAAGGCGATCCCCCACGAGGCGGGCCTCGGCGGGGGCTCCTCCAACGCCGCCACCGCCCTGTGGGCGGCCAACCACTTGGCGGGGCGGCCGCTATCGCCACAGGCGCTGGCCGACATTGGCGCGGGCCTCGGGTCGGACGTGGCCTTCTTCTTCTCCCCCGGCACCGCCCTGTGCTCGGGGCGGGGGGAGGCGTTTACGGGCGTGCCGCGGCTCCCGCCGACGGCGCTGTACATTGTCAAGCCCCCCGTGGGGCTCCCCACTCCCGCCGTGTTCCGGGCGCTGGACCTGGCCGCCGTGTCGGATGCGGACCCAGACGCGCTCCTCGCCGCCCTGCGCACCAGCCTGTACGGGGCGCCCCTGGTCAACGACCTCGAGGCGCCGTCGTTTGCGATTGCCCCCGAGCTGGCGGACCTCAAGGCCCTCCTGGTGGGGTGTGGCTTTAAAAAGGTCCTGATGAGCGGCAGCGGCAGCTCCTTTTACTGCCTCGGCGAGCCGGCCGAGGTGGGCGGGCTGGAGCGCGCGCTCCGCGCCGCGGACCTGACCGACGTGCGCGTCCTCCGCGGCATGTTTATCAACCGCCGGGCAACGACGGTGGAGGGCGGGCCCGCGGGGGGCGACTGGTACATGGATGGGGAAGTGGAGCCGTTGCGGCCGCTGCGGTACAACCCAACGTCGCTGGTTGGGTGAAGGATGGGCGGATGGAGGGGTGACAGCAGCAACCAGCGAATCACCATGTCAGTCTTCGTTCTCTTTTTTCTTGCCCGCAGGACGAGCACTGCTGCCGTGAGGCACTTCCATGAAATCACATCCTGTCACGCAAAGTAACAAATTCTTCTTGCAGCCTGGCCCCTCTCTTCGAGTCTTTGGCACCCCACTACCAACAGATCGGTGCATCCCCACGTGACAGGCGACACACCATCGTCTTCACCTGAGTGTGCGCTTTACGTTCATGTATGGTTTCTAAGAAAAACATTGAAAACTGGCCACGTGGTGGTCTTGAGAGTGCATCATCCAATACACCTGCTTGCTCGTCGCTTGCTCTATGTACCCTCCACCACCAGGCACCTACGGACGGAGCTACGCCCCAAGGTACATCCCACAGACCACCCTACGTCTACTGATGCATAAAACGTGATGAGTTTCTATGGTGTGCAGCCCAAGAGAGCGGTCTTTTTCACAAACTTGGTGCCAAATACAGCTATTTCTGCCCCCCCCCCCCCCCACAGACTGGAGAAGGACAGCCGCCAGGCACTGGCATAGCCCATACGATAGCTGTGTGTCCCTGTGAGCCTTAGGGAGCACGAAAGTCCCACTGCCGACATCTCAATATGGACCCAGGGCCGGGTTTTTGCTCAACGACGGACCCTTGTCCTAAAGCCTGTCGCTACAAAAACATAGTGCACCCACACAGGGATGAGCGGCCCTCTCTGTTCCATGGTCTTCAGCAAGGACCCTGTACGGATCCTGGCCAAAAGACGGGCGCTCAAAGCGTGTCTGGACCATCATGTGGGGAGCTCTGTGCCAGAAGCTATCTGAGCTCTACGTGCTTCGCATATTTGCCATCAAGTCGTGCTTGTCTTGGTCATGGCTGTCCCGGAAAGAAACTCAGTGGCAACAGTGGGTTGACGCATATCAGTTCAACGTTTGTCGTACGTTCATAGAGCTGGTTAGTGAGGTGTGTCATGTACTTCGTTCAAGCTGCTGGACGATTCATCCACATCACGCAGTGACAGGATGATCCATACTTCTGTCGGCACAGAAACAGCTTAAAGAGACACAAAGACCTCTGACCATTCTATGAAGAAGAAAAAACGGCATCGCCGACTCGTCACAGAGACGCAAACGAGCTGGACCCGCTTGAAAAGCGAGCTCAGACAGCCTCCGGCGCCAAGCTCGCCACATGATGGTCCAGACACGCTTTGAGCGCCCGTCTTTTGGCCAGGATCCGTACAGGGTCCTTGCTGAAGACCATGGAACAGAGAGGGCCGCTCATCCCTGTGTGGGTGCACTATGTTTTTGTAGCGACAGGCTTTAGGACAAGGGTCCGTCGTTGAGCAAAAACCCGGCCCTGGGTCCATATTGAGATGTCGGCAGTGGGACTTTCGTGCTCCCTAAGGCTCACAGGGACACACAGCTATCGTATGGGCTATGCCAGTGCCTGGCGGCTGTCCTTCTCCAGTCTGTGGGGGGGGGGGGGGGCAGAAATAGCTGTATTTGGCACCAAGTTTGTGAAAAAGACCGCTCTCTTGGGCTGCACACCATAGAAACTCATCACGTTTTATGCATCAGTAGACGTAGGGTGGTCTGTGGGATGTACCTTGGGGCGTAGCTCCGTCCGTAGGTGCCTGGTGGTGGAGGGTACATAGAGCAAGCGACGAGCAAGCAGGTGTATTGGATGATGCACTCTCAAGACCACCACGTGGCCAGTTTTCAATGTTTTTCTTAGAAACCACACATGAACGTAAAGCGCACACTCTGGTGAAGACGATGGTGTGTCGCCTGTCACGTGGGGATGCACCGATCTGTTGGTAGTGGGGTGCCAAAAGACTCGAAGAGAGGGGCCAGGCTGCAAGAAGAATTTGTGACTTTGCGTGACAGGATGTGATTTCATGGAAGTGCCTCCGTGCCTATGCCGGGCCTGCCAGAGCTTGCTTGCAATTCGCACAACATCCTCACCCCCCCCCCCCTCCCCCCCCCTCGCCCATCCCGTTTCCCCCCGGCATTCCTGGCCAAGCCCCCCCCCCGCACCTCTGTTCCCTCCGTCATTGTTCTATGACGCTTCACATGGCCAGCACCTGGCGCAGTTGCTTGATGTACGGCGGCCATGTCATCCACTCGGGCACGACGTTGCCCTTGAAGAGGGGTTGCCGGAGCTTGGCCAGGTACGCCTTATCGTCCGTGTCGAGCCGCCGCACCTCCTCCACACACGCCGCGAAGTCCCCGTCGGGCCCCTCCTCACACATCACCACGGCGGCGGCGTTGAAGTAGTCGCCAAAGTCCGGTGACCCCCAGTAGATTGGCACCGTCTCGGCGAGGTAGCTGTTGATGACCTTTTCAGTCATGTAGCCCGGGGCTACCCCGTTCTCCATGGCAAACGAAAACTTGTACGCGCGGTACCACCAGACGGCGGTGCCCCGGTCATTGTCCAGCTCGGGGGGGGGCGTCCCCGCGGGTGGCTCGGCGTTCTTCTTGCACGCGCCGAGCGCGTCGACGCGCTTGTAGCGGTCAGAGAGGAGGGTGAAGAAGCGGGACCGCGCCGTCTCCACCTGGGACTCCCCGTCAGCGCCCGCGCGGGTGCAGTAGCGGGACGCCCACGCGGCAAAGCGGGTCTTGGACGCCAGCACCGCGGCAGCATCCCACGACGGACCCCGCACTAGCCGCCCCGGCTGCATGTCTTCTGCACGCTCGCCAAACGAGAACAAGGCGTACGGGATGTGGATGACCGAGGCGGGCGAGTTGGTAGACCGCCACGCGCCGTCTGGCTGCGTCGCCGCCGCCGCGGCGGCGGCGGCGGCGGCGGCAGCCGCCTCGGGGCTCCCCGCCCCCCCCTCCACCCGCACCGCCGAGATGATGGGCCGCGACGGGGTGGCCCACTGGTGCGCCGTTGGCTCCATGTCGACAAACACCACCGCCATGGGGGCTACCGACCGGCCCGACGGGGCGCAGCGGCCCCACGCAGACTTGATCACCGCCGCCGCGTCGGCCCAGTCGGGCTTTGCCACCACCGTGCCCCCCGACGCGGCCGCCATGGCCCGCACCGCCCCCGCCGCGTAGTCCTCCTCACAGTAGGTCAGCCGCAGGGGGGCGGAGTGGAAGACCATGTCCACCCCCACCGGCGCCGTCGGTGGGGGCTCCCCTCCTGCTACGCCAACCTTGTCGCCGCGGCCATCACCGCCGCTGCTGTCGCCGCCGTCGCCTCCGTCGCCGGCGCCGCTGCCGTCGTCGCCTCCGTCGCCGTCGTCTCCGTCGCTGAGGCGAGAGGAGAGCGACGAGCCCGCCGAGCCGTCCCCCCCCGCCGCTCCCGCCCCCAACAGCGCCGCCGCCGACCCGCTCCCGCCGTCGCTGCCGTCCATCGTCGTGGCCGCGGGACGGGGAGGGCGAGGGGCGGGAGCGGTGGTCGCTTCGGCCGCCGCGGCGGCCGCGGCGGTGGTGGCGGCAGTGGTCGCGTCGGCCGCAGCGGCGGCCGCGGCGGCGGCGGCGGCCGCAGGAGCAGCGGCGGCAGCAGGAGCGGCGGCGGCGGTGGTGGCGGCGGTGGTGGCGGCGGTGGCGGCGGCAGCAGCGGCAGCTGGCACAGCAGCAGCGTCCTTGTCCCCAATGTCGATGGCCACCCGCCAGGCGGGCACGCCCGGCGGGGACAGGGTCGACAGGATGGACACGCCGCTGGCGGCAATGACCACCAACGACAGGGCGAGGAGGGGCCGCCGCGCGGGGGGACACCTGCGGCGGTCCCCACCGCCGCCGCCGCCGCCGCCACCGCCGCCGCCGCCGCCGCCACCGCCGCCGCCGCCGCCGCCACCGCCGCCGCCGTCACCGCCGCCGCCGCCGCCGCCGCCGCCGGGGCGCGCCCAGCCGCCACCGGCGGGGCGCCACCAGCCGCTAAAGGGGCCACTCGTCACGGGGGGCATGGCGTCGGGGGGGGGGGTGGAGAGTGGGGTGGCGCTGGGGGAAGGAGCTGAGACGAGGAGGGGGGAGGGGAAGGGGAGGGGGGGGGGGAGAGGGGCGGGAAAGTGGGGGGGGGGGGAGAGGGGCGTGGGGGGGGGGCGGGAGTGAGCCAGGGCAAGCAGCACGGGCAGGCAGCGGGTGGGCGCGGGGGGTGGGGGCGGCGGCGGCGGCGGCAGACCCCAACGGCAACGGAGCGTCTGCGTGGAAAGGGAGGGGGGGGGGGGGGGCGGGGGGGGAGGCACGGCGGGGAGGCCCACACGCTCGCGGCAGGGGGCGGAGGGGGGGGGGTGCCCCCAGCAGCGCGGCCGCCGGTGGCGGACGACTGGCGACCACCCCAGTGGCCGGCGCGGTGGGCGGGGGAGGAGGGGCAGGAAGGTGGGGGGGGGGGGGGAGGTGCGGGGGGGGTTGGGAAAGGGGGGGATGCGCAGGAGCAGGGGGGGGCCGGCTCCCCGCCTTCCCTCCCCCTCCCCCTCCCTCCCCCTCCCCCTCCCTCCCCCTCCCTCCCTCCCCTTGCCGCGCCGGGCGTGCTGTCGGTGCCCGCCCACGAGCGGCAGCGAGTGCCAGCTGACACACGCCCCCCGCACCGCGCAGCATCATGATGATTGCGGGCGCGCACCCCACCCCACGGATCCCTCTCGTCCAACGGGCTCCCCCCCTATCCTGTCCCGTCATGATTTTCCGACCGACGGGACGATCACGTCGGGGGGGCTGGCCCTCCCGCGCCATAGATCCGTGGGGGCGGCCCATGGCCGGAACACGCAGGGGTGGAGGGGTGGGGCCCGCCTCCCGCGCCCGCCTCGGCGAGCGACAGCCACAGGTACGGCTGCGCCCCAGAGGCTGGCCCGTTGCGGCCGCGGCGGCGGCGGCGGTGGCAGCGGCTGATGCATCCAAGACCGCCGCACGCGGGGGAGCGCACCGAGCGCACCACGCCCGGCACGGTTGGCTTCCTCGCGCGCGCACCCATCCCACCTTCCCCGCCAGCGTGGGGACTGCCGCCACCGGCACTTGTCCCCACCGCGGAGCGCTAGCACGAACCTCGGAAAACGATATCAGTCGGCGGTCAGTGAAGTCTGCGCGTCGGGGAGCGGCAATACCGCCGTTGTCGGTTCCGGCCCGGAACAGCCGGGGGGTGGGGGGTGGGGGGACGAGCCCTGTGACTCACGGCGGGGACGCCGGTGACCGCGGCTGGCGACGCCGGCGGCACGACGGTGCGGCCGCTGCCCGACCGCCCGCCGCCGCAGCACCTACAGCGGCTGGGGCGCAACACTCTTAGGGCGCGCCCTCAACCCCCACACCCTCCACGGATGCCGCTGCCGCGGCAGCGGCGTCAGGAGCACCTTCTGGACCTTGGCGTGGCGGACACGCGTGTGGCCTGTGGGTACGGTTCCCCCCCGCCCCCCGGCGCCGTGGGCGTGGCTCTACTCCTCTGTGGGGACAAGCGCTGACTCTCCCCTCGGGGGCGGGGGGCGCCCCATCTCAAACGCTTCCTCCCCCCGGGGGTGGGGCCCCACCCGAGCCCCCCCCCGTCTCCCCATCCGCCTGCGTGACCCGGCGAGCGTAGCATGCACACTCTTAACATTGCCGCACCCAAACCTTTGGTTTAGCCCCGCCCGACAGCCCCTCTCCCCTATGATACAAAACAGTGTCAGTCCACGCTGGCAAAGGGCTCACCACCTGTGGAGGCCGCCCTTTTTCAAGATGGGCGAGGCCGACGGGAAGACCCTTCATGCTTATTAGATCCGCGCCATAGATCTGTGGGGGCGTCACGGACCCCGGGGTAACCCGGGTGACCCGGGTGACGCCAAAGAGTGGCGTGAAGAATGGGCTTGCCTTCCAGACGCACTGTGGGCGACGCAAAAAGAGAACGCTTCCCGTTCCTGTGCTTTGGCCCGCCCGACGGCCCCTCTCCCCAATGGTACAAAACAGTGTCAGTCCACGCTGGCAAAGGGCTCACCACCAGGAGTGGCGGCCCTTTTCAAGATGAGCGAGGCCGACGGCAAGACCCTCCATGCTCGCCCTGGTCCATGATCGCCTTGGCGGTGGCCGATCCCCCTCGTCTCCTACCTCGCACCTCTCTTTTTCCGGCCCCCCTCCCCGCCCACTCCCCCCCCAAGCCTTACGCCTGCCCCACCGTCACGGCGAGGCGGGTGCCCGGCCAGTGGCGTTCGTACGCAGCGGACACGCGGCAGCGCAGCACGAGCGTCCCCGCCACGCCCATCACAACCAGCACCGAGGGGGGGGCGCCGCCAAAGCGCCCGCCCGTGCCGCCCTCGTCGCCGTCCTTGTCCTGGTCGTCGTCGGTGCCCGCGTCGGCGTCTCCATCCCCAAGTGGGGGGGGGGAGGGGGGCGCGTCGGCCGCTGCCACGCCGGCCACCCCGCTGACCACGCGGCTCCCGCCGCTCCCGCCACGACCACCACCGCCGCGGCCGCTGCCACAGCTGCCTTTGGCGCTGCCGCCGCCGCTGCTGCTGCTGCCGTGGGCGCTGGTCCCACGCGGCGGTGGTGGTGGCGGCCGCCCCGGTGGGGGACGTGGCGGCCGGCTGACCGCTGCCGCCGCTGCTCCACGCCCCGCCGCCGCCGCGGGCCGGGTGGCGGCCGACGGCGAAGAGGCTTCCATGCCCCCCGGCGGCTCTCCACCACTACGACCGGCACCTCCATCGGTGGGTGCACCCGCCAGGGTCGGGGACGGCGGTGGCCGCGTCGGTTGTACGGCCGCCACGGCTGCGGCGGCCGCGGCGGCCCCGACGGATGCCGGGGACGCCGTCGGCTTTTCGTCCGTGCCGGCGCCACCACCGCTGCCAAGTGTGGTAGCCGTCGCCGTGGGGGTGGCTGCGACCGCCGCCACCGCCGTCGCGCCGCCCTGCTCCATGGGTCGCCCACAGAGAGCGTCTCGGACGGTACCGACAGTGGCAACCGTTGCTGGCGCAGCCCCCCGCGGTGACTCGTGGAGGGAGGTATCCCCGACGGGCGCTGCAGCGGGTGGGCGCCCGCGACCGCGGCCGCCGCCGCTGCTACCATTGCCTCCCCCGCCGTCGCCACTGCCGCCGCCTCCTCCCTGCCGCTGCAGCCCGCCGCCGCCCCCACTCGGGCGGCAGGGGACCCCTGCGGTGGCGGCAGCAGCCGCAATGGCGGCGGCAGCGGCAAGCAGCAGTACCAGCGGCAAGCGGGTCAACACTGGCCGGCACCGCCGAGCGGGGGACGCCGCCGTGGGGTCACGGCCAACTGCTTGCGCGGGTAAAATAGGCCAGGACAAGAGCGGCTGGCCGGCGGCAGAGGCGCGCCGGTGGGTGAGACCTTGGTGCTCCATGAGAACAGGGAGGAAGGCGGGTGGGTCGTGGGCGGGCTGCTGTGGGCGCTCGCGGTGAGGCAACACCCACCGTTGTTGAGTGGTGAGCGGTTGGTCTTCGGTGGGCATGGCGACCGTGGGCAGGGGCGCGCTTGCCCTTTTCTCTCTCTTCCGCCCTCGTGCGCCCGCCCGGCTTTCTAGCGGGAGAGCGCCATCCCACAGCGGCTCCCAGCGCCTGCCCGGTGCCCCCCCCCACCTGGAGGGTACCCCGTGACCACCGTACGGTTCGCACGCGCACAGGCGGACCTCAAAGCCGGTCGGTCAGTGCAAACCCCGCCGCTAGAGGAGGGGGGGGGTGGAACGGGGCGTTCTCAACCACACAGCGCGCGTGCTGTCGACGGCGAGGCGAGCAGACCAGCGGCGCGCGTACAAGAGCAGCTGCAAAGGGAGCGGAGGGGGACAGCACCCCCCGACAGCGCTCTTTGAGCTCCCTGTCGACACGCCTCCGCCTCCTGCGTTACTCACCCCACGATAGCAGCCGCTGTCCCCCTTTCGCACCAGACACCGTGGCAGAGGGGGTGGTGACGCGCCCGCCGCCGCACCCCGCCTCCCGCCCCAGCCGCGGTGTCGGCCCCCACCGCGGCTCGTCGCGCACGCGCGCTGTCTCCACGGATGCTCTCCCCCCCCCCTCCGTCGGCGCCTCGGTTGCCGAGAAGACGGCCTACCAGCCATTCAACGGCAGTGGCCACAGCCACATGCCCACGGAATCGGCACCCGCCGATGACAGTGGTGCCAGTGGCGTAAGAGAGATGGGGGGGGGCGGGGGGGGGGAGGAGCCCTGCCGCGCGCGCTCCGCCAGATATCCCCCCGGCGCCGGTCGACGTGGCGGCAAGAAGGCGGGGCGAGAGTGGGTGCGGCACATGGCTGGGGAGCGGAGGGGGCGAGGAGAGGGCCTGGGGGGGGGGGGGATGGCTGGGGAGGGTGTTATAGTGGAAGAGGCGGTGGTCGCATGCAACCGCCGCCAGCCGCGCCCTGGCAGACTTTTTGGCGTATCGTGCGCTCTGCCTCGACCTGTCCGTTTGGAGTGGCGCTGGTGCCGACCGTTGAGGCGCGGAAGGGGGGAGGAGCAGAGGTGGGTGGGGGGGGGGGGGGGAAGTGGCAGTGCGATTGGGGCTGCCGTCGTGGCGACCCGCCCTCGCACCCCCGCCCTTGAAGACACGGGGTGGGCAGGAGAGAGGCGCGGGGGGGGGGCGCGCGGTGCAGGGACAGTCTGTTTCCGCCCGTGACGCAGCCAGTGGTCACAGCCGCGACCGCGGCGGCTGGCACCGCCCCTCGCTCAAGGGGGCCCCGCCGTGGGCACGCCCATGGACGGCACCAACCACTCGGTGGAAGGGTGCCCCCGCGCGGGAACTGGGGAGGTAAAAAAAAGCAGCTGGGACAAAGTGCGTGCCGCTTCGGGCGGGAGCGCGCGCGCTCCGCGGCGGCGCAACACAGGCGTGTGCTGGGCGGCGTCCGGCAGGACTGCTGCGGCGGCCGGTGCGGCGGCCGCCCGCCCCATCCATGCGCGCGCCTTGCAACGCGGGCGGGACGGGACGAGACGGCTGCCCACAGCGGCAGTTGCACGTGGGCGGGGGGCTTCACACGGTGGGCGGTGGCTTGCAGCGCACGCCACCCCACCCGCCGCCACCTGCCCCCCCCCCACGCCCCCCCCCCTCCTTACGCCGCTCCCCCCTCCCTCAGCCCCCGCCGCCGGGGCCGACCGGCGCGCCCCCAGCAGCCTGCTGCGACCGACAAGCGCGCGGGGCCAGGCGCGGCGCGGCGCGGCGGCGGCGCTGCCGCGCCCCCCCCCGCCTGTCCATCCCCCACGGCACGCCGCGCGCGTCGCCGCCCGTTGCAGGGGACCACCGCCGCACCGCTGGGGCGCCGGCAGCCCCACGGCGCCCGCTCGTTTTTTTCCCGCTGCCACGCGCCGCGGCACCGCCGCGGCGGCGGGCGCCACGCGGCGCCACCGCGGGGGCGACGCGTAACTTGACTATCAAGGCAGCCGCGGAGGAGGACAATGCCGCCGGTAGCTGCCTGCCTGCTGCCGCTCCACCGGCGCGTGTGGCAGACGTCTGAAAAAAAGTAGAGGCCGACACGGCCCCCCGCCCCGCTCTCTACTAGAGCGGCTCTAGGAGGCGGGGGGGGGGGGGGGGGGGGGGGGTGCGAGGCACGGCAGACCAATCCCCTACCGAGCCCCCCACCCCTCGCCTATCACACCGGCTACGGGTGCGTGACGCGTCCTGCCTGCCCATTCACTCCACCTCCCCAGCCCCCCCGGGCTGGTCCCCTCAGCGGTGCTCGTGCTGCTATTATCATGGCAAACGAGGCGCGGGCGGGCGGGGGGGGGGGCGGCGGCGCTGGGAACGGCGCGGGGGAAGGAGACGCCCCCGCCCGCTGCGCCGCGCCGGCGCCGCGCCGGTCGGCCGTCGACGGGCGGACGGCGCTCCGCTTCCCACTTGGGGTGTGGCCGGCGGCTGCGCGCCACCACGACGCCAGAGGAGCCGAGGGGGGGGGGGGCAGCAGTGCCCTGCCCCATCAGCTGCCAGTACAGTAGGCCGCGGCTCTGCCGGCTCTCCCCCGCGGCGGGTGTGGGGGGGGGGGGGCGGTGGCCACCGCACGTGGGGGTCCGCCTGCGGCGCCACCTCTGGCACCAAGTGCGAGGGAGGGGGGTTGGGGAGGGGGGGGCGGCGGTGGCCGGCGCGCAACCCGCCCCCCCATCCATCCTATGCCGCCCCGAAACGTCCGCCTCCCTTTCCTTTGTCACGTATGGAGGGTGTGGGCGGAGGGAGGGGGGGAGGGGGGGGGGGGTACTCGGCAGCCACCCGTGCCGCACCAAGACCCCCCCCGACCACCCCACCGGCACCCCCATCGGCCCAGGCAGCGGTGGGTACCGCCGTGGCATAGCGGCAGGTAGCAACAGGGGCTGGGGGGGGGGGGGGGGGGGGGGGGGGGCGCCCCCGCCGCCCGCACGTGAGCGGCACGATGCCGCTCACGTGCCGTGCCGTCGCCGCGGATGGGGGGGGGCCACACGGCAGCGAGGCGCGGCTGTCGCCGCCACCGGCGACCTGCCGGTGGGGCTGTCCAGGCAGCGGCGCCCGAGGGGGGCAGTGAGCCCCCACCCACCGGGTGCGTCAGGGGGGGGGGGGTGGGCGGGGGTGCCGCGGTGGGCCGCTGCCGCCACGGGCCCCCACCCGTGTGGTGGCGCGCCCCCCCGCCGCTCCCCCCGCGCACCCAGCGGGGCGGCGCTCCGCTTGGTGGGGGCTCCACGGCCACACGTCGGTCGGGGGGCGAGTGCCGCGTCTCGTGGAAGAAGAATTGGCAACAGCCGTGCGTTTTTTCTTGACGTGGGTCTCTTGCCGCCCCACGTCCCGTGTGCGCGTGGTTGGCCATGACCACTCTTTGGGGGGGGGGGGGGTCCTTCCGTGCTGCTCTTGTCCTTTTTTCTCTGTGCGCGCCGTCGGGGCGCTAACGGCCGCCGGCGTCACGGCCAAGGGGGGCCGCCGGCGTCACGGCCAAGGGGGGCCGCCTGCAGCCCGCCCCGCCCCACCCCTCCCCGCCCCGCCCGTTCGGGGCAACCGCGCCGCCGCCCCCGAGGACCCCGTCCGCGGCCAGCCTGTGCCCCCCCCCACCTCAGGTCAGGGTGCAACCACCCTTCCCCTTCCCCCCCCCCCCCCCCCGCCCCCCCGCCTCCCGTCCGCCGGGGGCGGCCGGCGTCACCACCCAAATGGCGGCGGCGGCGGCTGCACCAGCCCCGCGTCAATGAGCGCCAGCGCGTCAGCCACCGTCGCGTGGAGGCCCGCCGTGGCGGTGCCGGTCGCCCCGTCCGCCCCCCCCCCCCCGCCGCCCAGCGGGACACTGGGCGCATCCGCTGCGCCCTCGGGCGGCAGGGCGGTGACGGGCACCCACGCGGCGGCGGCCGCGTCGTCGGCGGCGACCGGCGGCGGGGCGGTGGCGGCGACAAAGCCGACCACGTCAACGACGACAAAGTGAAAGGACGGCGGCCGGATGACGTCCACCGCCGTCACCACCCGCCGGTACACAACGTCGGCGGTGGCGGCGGCGGCGTCATTGTCGCCACCCGTGTCGTTGCCGCCGTTGGCAGGGGGGGGGCAGGCGCCGACGCCCGTCTCTTCCGCCACCTCCCGCGCGGCACCCGCCAGCAGCGGCTCGTCCCGGTGGAGGGAGCCACCGGGAAAGCTCCACAGCCCCGCGGATGGGGCCTTGCCCCGTTGGATGAGGAGCACCTCTGGGGGGGGGGGGGGAGAAGAGGGGGTGGACCCAGCGCCGGCAGCGGCGGCAGTGGCGGCGGCGGCGGCGCCCCGGGGGGGTCGCCGGAAGAGGACCGCCGCGACGCCGACGCGCGGGGGCGCCGCCGCCGCCGCCGCGTCGTCGGCAGCCGCGCCGGCGGCGACGGCGGTGACCGCGGGGCGCGGTGGCAGCGGCGACCGCGGCAGCGGCGGCGGCGGCGGCGGCGGGTCGACCGCAGCGGCCCACCGGCGGCGCAGCCGGGTGGCGGAAGCGGCGGTGGCGGGGGGGGGGGAGCGGCGGAGGGCGCCCAGCAGGACGGCGCCGCCGGGGGGGGGGGTAAACGCCATGGCGCAACGCCGGCGCGACGCGGGCGCGACGTGATGCACGACCGGGGGTGGAGCGGAGGGGGGGGGAAGGGAAAGAGCGGGGGGAAAGGGGAAGGGGGTGTCGAGGGGGGAGCCAGGCGGGCAGCATGGCGGCGGCGATCGACGCTATTGCCGATGCATCCATACGGAGAGGCGGTTGTTATGGGGACACACATTCCGGAAGCGCCACCTGCGGTGCTTTTTCGGTCATGCCGATGTACAGATACGGTCGGAGTTGCGCATCAGGTTTTTCTCGAAATGGATGGATCGAGGGAGCGAGACGGGGCCTAGCGATAGAGTGGGGTTGTGTTGAAAATTTCAGGGTGGGGTTGGGTTGTGCTGGCACCTGGATGCAGAGCGTTGCTCGTGTCATCTGGACTGCCAGGGGAGGGCGCCCGCCGTGTATAGAGGACCCACAGGGTGGGGTTGGGTTTGCCATGCGGACTTCAAGTCTCTCCTATGGAGTTAGAGCATGTCTATCGGTGGAACCCAAAACCCATACTATTATGGGTTATAGCTCAGATCATGTCTATCGGTGCACCTATAACCCATAAAAAATAGCTCTGAGCTATCTGCGGGGCCAAATCCGGGCTCGGATAGCGCAGAGGATAGCTCAGAGCTATCCTCTGAGCTACTATAGCCAAGCCAATCAGATGGTTCCATCCCAGGAATGAGCGGCGGTGGCACAATTTCTGTTCAGAAGTAAAGAAGAAGTGGCACAAATATGGTCAGAGTGACACTCGCAACTGCAAAGCCCGCCTGTCCCTCCGTCCAACCCATGGCACTACCCGCCGTCTTCGTTGGAGCTGCGACTCTCGAGTGGCCGCCCCCCCTTCGCATGTCAGCGAGGACCATGGCATCGTCGGCGGACAGCCCGAGTTCCCCCGCCGTGACTGATCCCATTCCTGTGCCTGCCTCTCCCCGTTCTCGTTCATCTGGTCCGCCGGATTCAACGGTGTCGCCTGCAGCGAGCGCCACCACTGCGCGAGGCCCCAACATTTCCCCCGAGGAGGACCTGGCTTTGGCGCGGTCGTGGATCAACGTGTCGGAGTATATTGTCGACATGGACAGGGACTGCTTTTGGGAAAAAGTGGCGGACGTGTTTGTCAAGCAGCCGGAGGTCTCGGAGCAGCGGACACCCGGGAGCCTGCGGTCGCGGTTTTCGACTTTGCAGAAGCAATCCCAGAAGTACAATGCTGCGGAAGCCAAGTATCGTAGCGCCATCCCGTCCGGTGAGTCAGAGGCGGAAACGGTCAAGAACATTATGACGTACTACCGAGTCTCCAACAAAGTCTTGAACAAGAAGAAAGAACGTGTACCCGCCCCCACGTTCAAGAGTGTCGCTGCGGCGCACCTTCTCGCCACGTGTCCCAAGTTTTCTTCCAAGGTTCTGGCGTCTTCTACCGGCGGCAGGGCGGAACCTGGAGCGCCGTCAGCGGAGCGGCGCGAGTCAGTGGCTGGACCGTCAGAGGCTGGGACGACACCTGACACCACCAGTCCGCCTCGGGTCGCACCAGGAACAGCTGAGCCACCAGCTGTGGAACCAGCCATCCCGGCTGTCAAGCCGAGCGCGGCTCGCCCTCGGGGCGTCAAACGCACGAAGGCCTCTTTCGTGGACCCCAACCCCGCTGGTGCCGCCGTCGAGCGCTTGGCTACTTCCGTGACGAGCATGAAAGAGGCAATGGTCTCTTCCAACCGGCGGAAGGTGGACTTGGCGGGGTTGGCGCTAGAGGCGAAGCTGGTGGACATGCTGGACGAGGGAGCCGAGAAGCAGACGATGGTGAGGGATTTACTGCGTAGGACCAGGCAGGCCAGCACGGCAACTGACAGCGCAACCGCGTCCGCGCAGCAGCGCACACCGACCGAGGTCCCTCGTGAAGTGGACGACAATGATGAGGAAGAGGAGGGTTAGCGGGAACTTGTGCTTGCCTTCGTTTGTCTCATGTCAGCGACAGTTATCTGTTGCAACGTACTTGCTTTCCAGTCGTTTTCAATAATCTCCATTTTTTGTCTTTATGGGCCACGTGTACCGCAGTCCTTCGAACTCTTCTTGTGTTTCTGGGGCTTCAAACATGGCATTGTGCGGAGAACCGTGAAGCGCACCCCGCTGTCAGACGTTCCGCGCCCCCCACCTGCCCTTCCAAAATCCTCAATGAGATCCGGCCGCCTCGCTCGAACCCCCCCCCCCCCCCCGCGTGGTCCTCCCTGCCCGCCCCCCCCATGCGAATGGTGGCTTTTTCGTGACCACCGCCACAGCGGCAATACGGCACAGACCCTACCTACGCGGCCGCAACTACTCGCTCGTCCAGTCTCAGCCTCCTCAGCAACGGCGCCGGCGCCGCAGACGCCACCGCACCCCCTCGCTCTACCAGCAAGCGTCCCCCTTCCGAGATTCGGCCGCCCCTCTCGAAGAACCTTCCCCCCCCCCTCCCCCCCCGAATGGTGGCTTTTTGGCGGCCACCGCCGCAACGACAACAGCGGCACAGAGCCTACCTACGCCGTCGCCTCCATTGACTGGTACCGTTCCGCTCATCCTGACCCGCCCTCATCAGCAATGGTGCCGACGCATCCGACGCCACCGCATCCCGTCGCTCCCCCCACCCCCCCCCTGCCAGGCATCCCCCCCTAGATACGCGCACCCCCGGGAAGTGAGCTGTTTTCTCTGCCCTGGCGACAAACGGCGACGCCGCCGCCGTGACCGCCTCGGCTGCCGCGGCCGACACGATCCCTGGTCCCGTCGACGGGGGCCGTTGTGCGCACGAGAATTACTGATATTCACAGAATTTTGGATTGTTTTGGATTTGGGCCTAATGTGCATTTTGTGGGGTACTTCCGGACCCGGAATTCATGAGAGGCTTAGACCGTGCATGGTGTGCGCGCTCGTGGCATTCAGTCAAAGCGCTCTTGCTCTTGCAAACACGAGAGATACTATGCAAAAAAAACACATAGCCATCAGTACAGTTGCGTCTCGCCACAAACAGACACCACGAGCGGACCACCATCATGGCTGTTGTGTCTCCCCACGAACCGACCACAAGTGATCAATCAATGAAGCACGCAGAGCAACATGCCCACTCTCGCTCATGACCTCGTCCGAGCGCTCCACCAAGGACGCCAGCCCAACACAAGGTCCCACAGGTGAAGCAATATCCCCGGCCCCATGCATACCAGGGAGGCACTCGTAAAACTCATCCAGCACGCCAACAGACTCCCCCCCATCATCCGCCTCGCCGGCGAGCTCCCCATGCTTATCCATGGATGCAATCAAATTGTGCAAGATAATGCACACGTCCGCAACCTGCAATATCAACTCGTCACTCCACTCTTCCCTGTCTTGACGCAGTATCCGAAAGCGCCCCTGAAGACACCCGAAAAACCTCTCAACATCCTTATGTATCGCTTCTTGGCACTTCTTGGCGTGAATCTCTTTCTCGCTTGTTGCACCAGAGCCGGGAAGAAAGAAAATCGCCCATCGCGGGTATATGCTGTCGCCGAGAAAGTAGAGTGGCCAGGAACGTCGGATTCCGTTCAGAACGTAGCCACCAGGAAGATGGATGCACCGGCGGCCGCACAATATCTCGGAGAAGAGGGGGCTGTGGCTGGCAACAGTGATATCGTTGTTCGTACCTGGCCGACCAGCAAACCAGTCCCAGCAATACAGGTCCCCGTCCACGAGCGCCTGGCACGACAGCACCGCCAGTTTTCCGTCCTTAGGGTTGTGGTACTGTCCTTTGAAGGCTCTGGGGCAGTTCTTCCACTTGATTTTCATGCAGTCCACTGACCCCATACAGCCTGGGAGACCACGCGCCGCAAAACTGTCCGTCAGGGCCGCGAGCTCAGCTGCAGTCGGATGCCGGTTCAAAAATTGAGGTCCAAATCGGGACCGCACGGCACGGAGGACGGCTACAAAAGCTTGTCGTTGAGCCTCCACCGACATGCGGGAGTGGTCGTCGAGATCTCGAAAAGATCGACCAGTGCCCAGACGCCGTAGCGAGTTCAGAATCTTGACGTGGAAGGGATGGCCACGCCTGCCCGTGCAGTCGGTGCGCTGCAGCAGCGTCGGGTCCACGAGGGGCAGCTCGCGCTCCAGGATATGGTACAACCGGAGAGGAACTCGGAACACTCCGCGAAAGTGGGAGGAGGTATACCTCGGAGAGGATGGCAGGTAGTCGGCAAACGAGGAACACGCACCTCGGCTTATGTTCGAAGCCGACCCTACCTGCCGCCCGCCCCACACTGCTGGTACTGGCTCGAGCGCAGCCCCGCCGGCCGTTGCAGCAGCTAAGCATACTTCGATAACAGCCTCCTCCTCGTCATCGTCGCTCAACAGGTGCGTAAATAGGTCGTCCATTGGAAAAAAAACGGGGGGGGGGCGGGGGTAGGGAAGGTCGGAGGGTGAGACGGGTCACGCAATGACAGGCAGGCAGGGATGTCGGCAGCGATTCACGAGCGTGTGCGTTGTCTCGCCACTCTTCAAACCCTTCAGACTTAGCAAATTAAATAGAATTCCACATCAAGTGGCTCTCATTTCGACATGCAAGTCTGCTGAAGACGCCAGGATGGCTCAGGACCGATAGACATGCTCGGAGCTATCGCTATAAAAAGTAGCTGAATGGGTATGGGTTTTAGCTCCACCGATAGACATGCTCTTATGCAATTCGTACATCCCCTACTACGAAACCACAACACTTGGAGAGAGCGGCAAACACGCGCCAAAACCGCGCGAAGGATCCGCGCCAATTCTAAAGCGGTCCCCCCTTACATTGCCGTCCGCTCCGCCCTGGGTCCGCTTGGCCGCCACACGAGGCCTGGCCCTCACGGTCAGCGCTCTTCCCCTCACCTGGCGCAGGCGCCCGGCTCCCCCCACCCCCCCGCCCCCCTGCCCCCTTCGCCCGCCCCCGCTCCCAGTCACTACCATCCTATCCCACCCGTACGCTGAGGACCCCAACGTTGCAGTGGAGCCGATTGCTGCAACACCTCCGACGTCATCCACGATGCCAGCCGATGGATCTCCCGCTGCTGAAGCAGCTGCCGACTCAACAGGCGCCCCAGCCGACGCGTCTGTCAGTAAGGAGATGACGGACGACAAGGGCACTGTCAACGAGCTCTTTCATCGAGAGAGTACAGGACTATACAGGGTAAGCTTGAGTGACTTCACTTCCGCAGCCTTCTTCCCCTTGAATTTCCTCTTTCTATGAAGCCTGCCTCGCTACATGTGCTCATATGAGACCTCTGACACACATGCACGCACATCGCCATCGCAATTCTTAAGCCCTGGCCTGCTTCTCCGTATCGTTTTTCTTCCAGATATCGAAAAAGACAACTGTCGAGAACGTTGTTTTTCACTCAGGGGCTTCTTCAGCAGTGTACTTTTCCTCGTCTCCGCGTGGGACCGCCCACGTTATGTACCTGTCGAAGACGGCACTTGGCACGTTTTGGAAGGACAACCCTTCGACGTGGGGTGCGCCTAAGGCACAAATCAGCCCAGTTGCCGTTGCACTGGGCGGGCGGAGCGTCCTTCACGTGGGTGGCGGCCGGGGATGCATTGCCCCGCTCGTCTGCTCGCGCATGGCCTCCAGCCTATCATGCCTCCATCACACGGAGGTTGACTTCGAGCATCCCACCTGGGTGGATGCGATGAGAGACGCTGTGTCCGAGAGCTCCCCAGAGCATCTCGTGATCAAGCAAACACTGGTACGTCTTTCCATCTCTCCAGTTTCAGCGCCGTCGTTTATTGCACTGTGTGGGCTCTTCTTTTTTTTTTTTTTTGGTCGTTCTTGGCTACTCACCACATTGCATTTTGTTTTGCCATTTATGCCTTTTTTTTTTACTGTTTCTACACGACACAGGCCGCGTACAAAGCCCTCGAGGACAAGCTGACCGCGTGTGGCTTCGTAGAGGAAGGCGGGGCAACGTGCTCTGGGTCTTGGCGGGTCGTGTACCCACGCAACGGACGCCCATTTGTTGTCTGCTCGGGGTGGAGACCAGGCGACCCTCCCACACGGGCAGGGGGCCATTTTGCGTGCAAGATCAAGGATGGTGTGGACGCCGACCTGCTACGCCAGTACAACGAAGACGGGCCACCGGCCGACCCCCAGCCTATGGGCGAGCAGTGCTCTTTCATAGCTCCAAAGCACCACAAGGGCAGGGTGTGCAGCCGCCACGGCGGGGAAGAACCCGCGCTCGTCAGAGCCGGAGACGGTCAGTGCCCGGTGCGGGCACGTTTGCTCTACCCGGCAGTGGTCACCGACTGTGGCGTTGTGGCCCTCAGGTACCGTTGGGACCCGGGAGGCTGACTTGGGACCCGGCTGGCAGCGTTACGTGGAACCACGCGCTGGCTTGGGATCCCTGCATCGGTGGCCCGGGGCAGTGGCGACGCGCCCGGTGCCCTGATTGGTCCCCCGGAGCGGAGGACTTGCCGGGTTGGGGCATACTGACCTTCGGGTTATTTGTTTGATTTTTCGCATTTGTTTTCCTTGCGTGATTTCGTGTCTTTCCCCTTTTTCCCACTGGGTTTTTTTTGGGGATTGACATTTGTGTGTGGGGGGATTTCGCTTGCTTTTCGTGTGTTGGCCCGGTGAGCGGCCGGTGCCTTGCTGGCACTTGGCCCGCTGGGGGCGCCCTCTGGGGGCCTCGTTCTGGGCCCCTGGAGGGGCCAGGGGGGGAGGTTCTTGAGGGGTGCTCCGGGGTTCTCCCCGGGGCCATCTTGTAAAATCAACAGTGCTTTGGGTTCCTTCTCCCTCGGGCTTTTGTCCTGTTTACCTTTGCCTCGTATCGTGGCGGGCGAGAGGACCAGCAAGGGCTCTTACCTGTTCCTTCCTGGACTCCGGACTGTGGTCTCTGTGTGTGTGTTTGTGGTTTGTGGTTCCGGGAACCTGGGTTCCATTACGCTACATTTATGGTGGAACAGCAGGGGAGGGCTATACTTCTCTCCCGTATCGGGACAGCCCTTTCCTTTCTCGGTAGCGTTTGGTTCCTTGGTTCCTGTTTCTGGTAACGAGATCGTTTGGTTCAGGTCGAGTACCGTACGGCCAACATGACGGACCCTGTTCCCTCGGGAGGTCGGGGCCGTGGTGCGCCGTCGGACACTTCTATGGTTACTCCCGCTGGTCGCGGTCGTGGCGGTCCCTCGGGTCCGTTGGGCCGTGGCGGAGGCGGGCAGACAGGGATTCCGCGTCGGGGGACAGAGCCCCCGGGTGGGATTCGGGCTACTATGGGTCAGGATTTACGTCGGGACACGGGTTCTGAGACAGGGACCCGAGTTCCACCTTTGGCTCCCGTTGCTGGGTCCCAAGACATTGTTACTACTCTGGAAACGTTTCGAGATGAGATTTTGGCTACTGTATCCCAGGCCCTGAGCCAGAGTCCTGCTGGCCAGGGTGGGTCCCATGATACCAGTCGTTCCAGTCGTTCCCGTTCCCGCCGTCGTCGGCGTCGTCACCATTCCAGTGGTTCCTGTACGTCCTCTTCCTCGGGTACCACGTTTTCTTCTGTCCTGGATGAGGAGGACCTTGAAACCCCTGAGTACCCACGGACCGAGCCCCAGGTCATCAAGTGTTCAGATGATCGCTTTGCTCGGGTCCTAGATTACCGTACGTACCGTCTGAGGAACAAGAAGGCTACCTATGGGACACGTGAGGCTCGTAAGATGGGACGGGTCGCGCGTAACATGAAACACTCTTTTGCTGGGTACCCTAATTTCTCTGGTAAGGAGGCCCTGAAAGTGTTCACGTGGCTCCGCAGACTGGTAAAGGCTTGTAACGATAACGCGGTCTCCGAGGGCATGGCCCTTTATGCGATCCCACATTTACTTTCTGGTGACGCGGAACTACGGTACACACGGGCCCTTCCGGATTCCTCCAGCGCGTCTGGTGGCTCCTCGATCACAAGTTACCCAGAGGCCGTTAACTGGTTCCTAGAGACGTACGCAGAGCCCCATGCACTGGCCCTGGCTCAGGACAGGTTCAGTCGGGCCGCTAAGGAACCAGACGAGGGCATCGAGGCATTCGCGGTCCGTCTCCGGGGCCTAACGGAACTGTGCGGGAATATCCATACCGAGGGCACCATGAAGCAGCAGCTGATCCAAGGGCTCCCTGAGTACATGCGCACTGACGCGTTTGTCTACAATGTTCCCGACCGTACGTACCAGCAGTTGGTTACTTTTACTGCGGGCAAGTACAAGGCAGCCACGGACGTTATTAAGATGGCCCAAGGGTCCTCTTCGAGTAAGGCTGGTCCCTCTGTTTCCGCCCGCAGGCCTACTGATTTTCGGGCTAAGCCCACCCCGTACCCGTCACCGTTAATGGCAGTCAATCCTATGGGCCCTTCGACGATCCTTAAGGGCCCCCTTGACAAGGAAGCTGAGAAGAACGGGTCGGGCCAAGTGTTTGGGTTCAAGAGATCCGCGACCCAGTTCGTGGGGGTACGTACCATGGATAGCCGGCGCCCGTACCGTTGTTATCTTTGCTGGGAACCGGGCCACATGGCCCATCAATGTTCCATGTTATCCGAGGCCCAACGGAAAGCGGTTATCCAGGCCCGGGACTCCTTCCTTGCGGCTACTCGGGGCCGGAGCCAGAGTACCGAGGTCAAGCCCAACGCGGACCGTCAGTTCCATCGCCAGATACGTGTTGCCATGGTCCAGGCTCTGTGCGAAGGGATCAACTTGTCAGATGACGAGGCGGACCAAGTGTGCCATGTTACCGTCGGTTCCCAGGAGCCGGGACCCTCGGGAAAAGAGTAACGGGGGGCGGATCCAAGAGGTCCCCTCCCCATCGTCGGGATAGTACCTGCTCGTTTGCAACCAAGCTGGGGTTCTCGAAGATCTTCAAGGGCCCCATTGTACCTGTTTGTTCTCAGTCTCCTATTGTTTTGCCCAGCCCTTGTTCCTGTTTACCCTCTTTGGCACGGCGGTCCAAGTCTGGGCTCCGACGTCGATTGGGAATGAAGAAGCCATATGGGTTCAAGGGCACCTTGCTTGTACTGCGTAAGAGGAACTTTGCTTTGAATGCTTTTGTACGTTTGGACCAAGAGGACCCCAAGGAAACGACGGCCATTTTGGACACAGGTGCGGGACCCAGTGTGGTACGCGAGGACATCTTACCCTGTGGATGGCAACGATTGGCTTCTAGGGCTCCTAAGTCTACCCATGTTTGTGACGCTTCCGGGCAACTGCTCAAGGCCCGGGGAGTCCTGGAACTATCGGTCATTGTCAACGGGAAGCCGATGGAGTTTGAGTTCTTTGTCGTCAGGGCCCTTTCTGTCCCATTGATCCTTGGGATGGACTTCCAAAAGGAACATGTCAAGGCTATCTACCCTGGGACCGAGTCGGTCCTTTGGAACCTTGGGTTCCTGTCCTACGCCAAGCGGACCTGGGAGGGCAAGGCCCAGAGCGCTTTTCCTGTCAAGGGCAACCCTATCCGTCAAGATCCCTCGGCCCTGTACCTGTCCAAGGGCGTCACTTTGGCTCCCCGGTCCCTACAAGCTGTTTATGTCAAGTGCGGTACCAATGGGAAGTGTTTATTGTACGAGAGGCCCCTGTGGCGGTCCTCCCGGAGGGGGTCCTGTGAGTTATGTCCCTATACATATTCCACACGGAGAGAGGTATTCAAGCATGAGCATCGCCGACCTGGCTCAATGTTCGGGAGCACGTTTTGTATTCTCACAGGTCCGCCCCACACCCGCCGCAGATGACTACCCAGTGGGGGCGGGTGGGGGACACCGCCGGGGGGGGCAGCAGCTCCTCTGGCCTGTCGCGTCGGTGCTCGCTCCGCGCCCGGCGCTGCCGCATCGGGGACGGCGGGCGCGCCCTGATGTGGCCCCCGTCGTCTGACGAGTAGGAGCTCGACCCGCCGCGCCCGTCGCCGCAGCTGTCACTGTCGACGGTGGAATGGGTGGCACCCATTACGGCGGGGCCACGTTGGCGCACAATGCGTCACAGACGCCAGCCAACAGAAGAGGAGGGCGCGATAGCAGACGAGGGGGGGGCGGTAGAGGGGGTTGCTGAGCGCGAGGACGGAGCGGGGAACGGGGGGACGTGGCTAAGAAGGGGCTCCGTTTACACAACGCACTGGCTACGATACGGACCCGACGGGACTTTCGGATCCATGTTATGAACATTTCGGACCGGGCTGTCAACCTGCCCAAGAACTTTGCCGTTGGCGTGGCCATACCGTACGATGGTCCCGTGCTCGAGGTCCCTGCGGATTACTTGTCGGCCCCTAATGAGGGGGCCGCACCACTTGTCACCCTGGGGCCAGAGCAAGGGAACCAGTTGAGCCAAGCGTCGGCACCGGAGGACGTGACTCCCAAGGGACCCGCCGGAACCACGGTCCCTGAGCCGGACACGACGGACAAGAAGCCTGACGGAACCCCGGTCCAGATGCCCAAGGTCGCGTATGATTTGATCCCGCCTGAGCTACACCAGGCTGTACGCGAACTTTTGGACCGTTACAAGGACCTATGGAACGGACAACTGGGACGCATTGATGTGACCCCTCACCGGATTACCCTGGAGGAAGGGGCCAAGCCCATTCGGTCCCAACCGTACCGCACCGGGCTCCATCATTGGGACCTTATCAAGGAACAAGTGGAGAAGCAGACCCGGCTCGGGGTTATTGAACCGTCCCAGGCTGAGTGGTCTTTCCCGGTTGTGTTGGTCCCGAAGGCCGATGGTACCCCTAGGTTCTGTGTGGATTACCGGCGCTTGAACGAGGTCACGGTTAAGGATACCTACCCGTTACCGCGCATGGACGATTGTATCGATTTCCTGGGAGAGGCTACCGTGTTTTCCATGCTGGACGCCAACTGTGGCTACTGACAGATCCCTGTGGCTCCTGAGGACCAAGACAAGACTACGTTTACTTGTCAAGAAGGAACCTTCAGATACATCCGGCTCCCATTTGGTCTTACCAACGCCCCGGCTACGTTCCAGAGGGTCATTGATATGATCCTGTCTGGGGTTAAGTGGAAGACGTGCCTTGTGTACCTGGATGACATTATCGTGTTTTCCAAGGACCATAAGGAGCACCTGGCCCATCTGGAAGAGATCTTCGGGTTACTGACTAGGGTCGGTGTTTCCCTCAAGGCTACCAAGTGCTTTTTGTTCCAGGATGAGGTTGAGTACCTCGGACACATTGTTGGTAAGAGTCAACTCCGTGTGAACGAGAAGAACCTGGTTGGGCTCCGGGAAGCTAAGACCCCAAGGACCAAGAAGGACCTTCGCAGTTTCCTAGGGATGTGCAATGTGTACCGTCGCTTTGTCAAGGACTACGCCAAGGTAGCCCGACCCCTATTGGCCATGACTAGTACCAAGGTCCCAGACCCGTTACCACCGTTTACCCCGGCCCAGACGGACGCTTTTGAGGAGCTCAAGTACCGTCTGACCCATACTCCCATTCTGGCTCTTCCGAAACGAACGGGTCAGTACATCGTGGATACGGATGCTAGCGCTACCCAGATTGGGTGCGTTTTGCTACAGGACCAAGGGGACGGGGCCTACAAGCCCGTGGGTTACTGGAGCCGTGTGCTGACTCCGGCTGAGTGTAACTACAGTACCACGGAACGTGAGTGTCTTGCCGTTGTTTGGGCTCTGTTTCTGTTACGACCGTACCTTGAAGGGACACGCTTTGTGGTACGAACGGACCATACGGCCCTGAAGTGGATGTTACATATGGACAGGGCCCATGGACGTTTGGCCCGCTGGCGCCTCCGGCTGGCCGAGTTCCAGTATACCGTTGAGTCCCGTCCCGGGCAACATCATCACGCAGCGGACTTTATGTCACGCTTGGATACCACGGGACACGACAGGGGCCCTATACCTGACGAGATACCCTCGCTCTTGACCTTGGCTAACTTTGTCACTGGTTGGACCCGTCCGAAATTTAAGACAGGCACACGATACCCTCCTCTGACAGTCGACAGGATCCTCAAGGCCCAAGGTCAGGACCAGCGTTGCCAGGAACTACGGAAAGAGATGGACCAGAACGTGAACTCAAGGTACGGGGAAACGTCGGAAGGGTTACTGGTACGATTGGCTCCTCTTGACCGAGCGGTCCAGATCGTGGTCCCCAAGGCACTACAACAAGAGGTCCTGAGCTTGGAACATGAACCGGGACACGCAGGGCACCCAGGCATGAACAAGATGTACACCTCTATGAGGCGGGTATTTTATTGGGAGTCTATGGTGGCAGATGTGCACGCCTTTGTTTCCAATTGTACCTCGTGTTCCAAGGGCAGGGTCCAAGGGAGACGGCGGACCAACCCGCTCAAACTGTTCCCTGCAACGGAGCCCTTCAAGGACGTGTACCTTGACCTCTTGGGCCCCTTACCCTGGACCGTCAGCAGGAACCGGTACCTTCTTGTTATTGTGGACCGGTTTACTAAGCTGACCCGAGTGGTTCCCCTTGGCAGCCAGGACGCCGCAGTGGTGGCCTCGGCTTTTCTGGATACGTGGGTGGCTTCCTATGGTCCCCCTGAGACCCTACTAACGGACAATGGGCCCCAGCTAGCGTCCACATACTTCCGTGGCGTTTGCGGGCTCCTTGGGATCAAGCATGTTACCTCCACCACGTACCATCCCCAGACCCAAGGACAAGTGGAACGGTTTAATCGTACCATAGTGGCCCAGCTCCGCACGTACGTTGAGGACCACCAGGACCATTGGGACGAGTTGGTTTCCGTGCTCACGGTTGCCTATAACACGAGGCCCCAACAGAGTACCGGTGTGGCTCCGTTTGAGTTCGTGATCCCTGACCGGGTCCGCACCTTTGCCCTGGACAAGCTCCCTGGTTCCCCGTACCCTAAGGAGTTCACTGGTACCGCGCGACAGGTCCGAGAGGCGAGACGGGCCCATCTAAGGAACTTGGCCTTTACGGTCCGTAAGAACCTGGACCTGGCACAGAAACGGTACAAGAGAGGGTACGACAAGCGGGTAACTCCGGTCAACGAGGCCCTACGTATCGGGGACTGGGTCTACGTGGATACCAATGATGATAGCCGGCAGAAGTTGGACCAGGAGGTCAAGGGTCCCTATCGTATCGTGGACCGGGACGGGCACACATTCACGGTTCTGGTCGAAGGGATCCGTGACAGGGTAAGTAGTGACCATGTTGCCCGGGCACCCACGCCTGCTGGACACACTGACTCCACGTCCCGTTTACACGGGCCCCAAGACCCGGTTGTACCCATGGACTACGAAGACTCAGGCACCCCTTTTGTCTGGGAACGTTTTGTGGGCCACGACCGGGACAGTGACGGGCACCTATGGCTCCTGGTCCGCTGGTGGGAGTACGCAGAGTCCGAGGACACATGGGAACCGTGCCATAAGTTCGACAGGGCTAAGGTTGTTCAGTACTGTGAACGTGTTGGTACCGAGCCCCCACTGCGGGAGGAAGAGGCCGTGGCACTACTGGAACCCTTTAAGGCTATCTATGCTGTGTGGCCCTGGAACCTTGAACCGGGTGCGGATCTGTGGCCCCGTTATTGACCCTGAAAGGGAAGCACAAGGGCAGGCATGATGGTCCGTCAATGGAACGAACTAAGGGGAAGTTATCGGGAGGGGGCAACGAAGAGGTCAGGGGTTCAACTCGGGTTGGGGGGGGGAAGAAATCAAACCACGGGAGGGGTTTTATTGATAATGATTTTTTGGAATGGAGATTTACTTCGTTCCCCTTGGATATGAACTCCCCCGTTTCCCCCCCCCGTTCCCTTTAGCTCCCCACTTCCCAGTTTGGGCTGGTATGGGTCCCTTTGAACCAGCTATGCGGCTAAGTCGGAAGGGGGTTCCTACGGTCAACACTGAAGGAGGGGTCCCAAGGAAGCTGACAAACAAAGAGACTTTATGGCTCCTTGGATCAACATCATATGCAAGAACAACCCATGGTCCCTCGGGTCCCTCCCCTCTGCGTGACTCACTGGTAACGGGCCCGGCTCTCGGCACGAGGGTCAGTGTCTTGGTCCATATCGTCCCGACCTCGGACCCGGGAACCCTCACGAACCCCATGCCAACTCTTACGGGCCTCCTCCTCGGCCGTGGCCAACTCTGACCCCAGGTCCCCACGGATACCATTACGGTCCACGATCGCCAACAGGCCCTTGTAGTCCGGCGTCGTGGAACCCGCCTGGACCCGGGTCCATTCAGCTAAACGGAACCCAATGTTGACGGTGGTATGGAGGGAAGCCGAGAGCAAGGGCCCCACGTGAGCATGGGCCAAGATGTCCGCGGACCCACCAAAGAAACTACGGAGCCCCAGAACGGTTGAGGTAGCCAGGTTGCCCTCAAGGTCCCGAAGTTCCTCATCAGGTACCTCGCCATGGGCCAACAAGTTGGCCACGAAGACGGTACGACTTCCCAGCGCAGGGTCACGTTGAACAAGGGAGCCCGACGACAGGGCACCAGGGACACCAGGGGCACCAGGACCATCGGACCCACTTCCAGGTACAATCTCGTCCGACTGGCCCACGTTCCCGTCCTTGGGCCCGACAAACTCCCGCGCGTCCAAGATGTCCGTCGAGTAAGGAAGGTCCAAGGGAGCCAGGTCCTCGTCCACGAGCGCTGCCCAGGTCCCGTCCCGGGTCTCGAACCGTACCAAGACGTAGGAAGCACGGTCCTTGCGGTTGGAAGCCGCCTGGCCCAAACGTGAACGGAGACCAGGGGCCCCGACCACCCGGTCGCTGAGAACCATGAGTGCCTTGAGGTCCCGCGCCGCTCCCTCGTCCACGCCACCGGGACCCTTGCAGATGTCAGAGACCCCGACACGGTCGATCCAGGTCCGAAGGAGACGAGGAAGGAGACACATCTCACCGGAACGACGGGCCCGCTCCAGGGTATAGAGGGCACAGTTCATGGCCCACTCGGTCCGGAACACGAACCAGGCAAATGGGTCCGAGGCACGAAGGAGTTCCCCGAAGTAACACTGGACCGGGGGCAGTTCCACCAGGGCCCCAAAAGGAACCTCAACGAGACCGAACCAGTGGGGTACCCGGAGGTAGTGGAGCCCACGAAGGGTAGCCGGACAACTCGGGAACTCTTGCTGGTGCCAGCCGACCAGGATCCCATTCTTGTCCCGATGGAGCCGACTGACCACAAGGTCCCCATGGGACGGCTTGAAGGAAGAAGGGTCCAAGTAGGGAGACGGGAGCACGATGTACTCGGGACCTGGGGCCGCAGGCAGGGTCCCCTTGGTGACCTCGTCCCGAATGCTCTTGAACCGCTCCACGTACCCAACTTCCCCCGCGTGCCGGACCACCGTTATCGACAGGGACCGATCGGCCCTAACCGGGATCCGCGCTTGGACCATCGCGGTCATCTGCTTCCGGAACGCGTTCCCGGGACAGGACCCGTCCACGACTCGAAGGACCTTATGGGCCGGGGTACCGGTGACCCAACCGCGGGCCTCTTCCCGGCGCCAAGCGGTGACCGTCTCGGGACCAAAGTCCTCGGGAACCGTGCCATGGACCGTGACGTACGCTTGACCCGCACCACGCTCCTCTTGTTCCATGTTGCTCCCACCTGGCCCCGCAACCGGTACGCCTTGACCATCGGGAGCCCCTTGAGCCGCTGCGCCTTGAACAATGGGACCGCCTCGGGCCCCAGGTACCGTCGAGCCCTTGCCAGCCGACGCGCTCGTCGCGGCGCGGCCGGGCTCCATGGGACGGGGTAACGGGACACGGTGTGGGAAGGTGGGGTACCAAGGGAAACGGGTGCGTGGGAACGTTGGAAGGAGGAACGGGTAGAGGGAACGATTGAGGAGCCCACGGGGAAGCGTAACGGGGAAGATGGTGCGTTGGGGTCCCGGTCGCGGGGAACGAGGGAGCCCGTGAGGGCCCTCTTATCCCTGGGCCCCCACTCCGACGGAACCCAGGATGCGCCCGTGTGCCGCCGGCCCCCATCCGCATCCCGACGCCACCTCACCCACCCCACGGGCCGAGCGCCACATGGGGAGGGCGAGGGGAGGAGGAATGCAGGCGGGCGGCCGGCGCGGGCTGCGCCACACCCCCCTAGTTACCCTGTGCGTGGCCCTCGGTCCCTCCCGTACCGCCCTGGTCAGTCTGCCCGGGACCCTCTGCCTCGAGACACTTGTCGGGGGGGACCTTGTTTGCAGACACTGGCCCCACGTCCCGTTCGTTGTGACCCTGGTGTAACCCTGTCGGACCCTTTCCAGTCCCTCTCCCCGGCTTCCCTGTTGGCTGGCGGGACGCTCGGCCCTAGTGAGGGGGCCATGTGGCGTTGTGGCCCTCAGGTACCGTTGGGACCCGGGAGGCTGACTTGGGACCCGGCTGGCAGCGTTACGTGGAACCACGCGCTGGCTTGGGATCCCTGCATCGGTGGCCCGGGGCAGTGGCGACGCGCCCGGTGCCCTGATTGGTCCCCCGGAGCGGAGGACTTGCCGGGTTGGGGCATACTGACCTTCGGGTTATTTGTTTGATTTTTCGCATTTGTTTTCCTTGCGTGATTTCGTGTCTTTCCCCTTTTTCCCACTGGGTTTTTTTTGGGGATTGACATTTGTGTGTGGGGGGATTTCGCTTGCTTTTCGTGTGTTGGCCCGGTGAGCGGCCGGTGCCTTGCTGGCACTTGGCCCGCTGGGGGCGCCCTCTGGGGGCCTCGTTCTGGGCCCCTGGAGGGGCCAGGGGGGGAGGTTCTTGAGGGGTGCTCCGGGGTTCTCCCCGGGGCCATCTTGTAAAATCAACAGTGCTTTGGGTTCCTTCTCCCTCGGGCTTTTGTCATGTTTACCTTTGCCTCGTATCGTGGCGGGCGAGTGGACCAGCAAGGGCTCTTACCTGTTCCTTCCCGGACTCCGGACTGTGGTCTCTGTGTGTGTGTTTGTGGTTTGTGGTTCCGGGAACCTGGGTTCCATTACGCTACACCGACCCTACCAGCATTCGTGTCATCCTCATTTTGGTCGGCGAGCACAACCACATCTTCCCCGTCTGCAAGCCGCCTGTTAGTGCCATCGAGAGAGCTGTGGCCGACCAGCCCAACGCGCCAGTACGGGTTCCCCAGGTAAGATTTTACTGGGTATGGCTTCGTGGGATTGTTTATTTTTGCTGAGCTACTGTCTTGTGACCGCCAGATGACCTAACTGTCCCGCGCCCGTGTTGCGTCGAAAGTGCTCAACGTGTTGAATCTTAATGTTTTTCGCCCAACAGAGAGCCATTGCTGATGCATGCGATGGAGCGCGTGCCAGCCCAGGGCACGTCCGGTCCCTGAGAGCAGCTGCACGAGCAGCGAAAAATCTTCACGGACAGGATATTCTCGGGGTGATGGACCTGCGCAAGCGGGCTGGCGGGGAGCACCTCTACATCCGGGGCGTCGTCGACAACGACGACTACAAGATTATTTTTCTTCAGAGCGACCAGCAAGCGTAGCTCTCTGGCCGTCTGCGGTACGTCATGGCAGACACTACATTTGACGTTGTTGCGCCCGGCGCAGAGAAAGACGGTGTGTCACAGGCTGCCATTGAGGCCAGTGCCTCGAAGGCGTTTGACTGGCATCACTTCTCTATCGTGTACGTTGCTCTTCCCTGCCGCTTATGTTTTGATTGCAGTGACAGCTTGGTGGTTGAGGTAGTTCATAGTCAGAGGGGAGGTGGGGGGCACACATTAGCAGAGCACGGTGGGGCACATGGGGATTTCTGCGGAGTGACGAGGGGTACATATTGCTGACAGGAGCTGTTCTGTGATCATGGACGCGGAACGAACTTTTCTCAACCCGCAGTGCGTGGCTCTCGTCCTTAAACCGGGCCGTTGTGGTGATGCGTGCCATGGTGATTGGCAAGACTGCAGAAATGTACGCTGATATCTTCACGTTTTATTTTCGGAACGCACAGCTACTCGGCTTGGTGAGCCCCAGCCTCCTCCCGGCGCCTCAAGTGCGCGAGCGTCTGCCCCGCCCGCCCAGCAACGATCCTGCTTCGGCGAGCGCAGTCGCGGGAGCCGAACCCTTCGTAAGCAGTAGCCAAGCGCCATCCAGGAGGCAGCGGACAGCCTTTGTCGCGCTGCTGCTGGACTTTGAAACCGCGGAGCACTACGGGGTGTTCAGGGCGTTGTCCAACGTGTTTGGGGGCGACGCATCCACGTACCACGGAAGAGTTATCGGCTGCCGTGTCCACATGAATGGCTTCTTGCTGAAGAGGTGCGGTAACAATGTGCGCCACCCCTACATTCGCTCCGTATTGGCCCTGCGAGATGCTCCTCCCGAGGGAGGACTACCAGCCCTCGAGGGCCGTCTAAGGGCTATCATGCAGAAGGCGCGGGAGGAGGGGGAGAAGTCGCAGGAAGCTGGAATCAAGTGGCTGCTAAATAACGAGGCAGCGCGCATGGCGGCGTTCCCCCTGTCCGTGGGGGCTTTGACGCGGACCGAAGTCCTCGCCGCTGGCGAAAGCACAAACGCCGCTGAGTCAATGAATAAGCTGACCCAAACGGAAGTCAAGCAGCACGGCACACCTACCCTCCTCGGAGCCATCCAGGCCATGATGGCTTTTGATGCATCCGTGATGGGGGAGATCATGCCCAAGGGGCAGGCCTTCACTGTGAGTGGGGCGTCGGACCGAGCCAGATTGGCGCGCAGCCTGAAGCGGAGGCAGAAGAATGCCATCCCTGCTGGCAGCGCGCCACCGAAGAGCAAGACATCGAGCCCGAGAAGGGCGGATAAGCCTCGCTTTGCCACCCCTGTCACAATCTCGAACGCTGGACCACGCGCGGCGGAATCGGTGCATTCGGCCGCACCCTTTGTTGCTGCGCTAGACGCTGCTGCAGCAGCGCCTGCGGAGAGCGCCGCCGCCGAGGTATCAGCGCGAGCTGCCGAAGAAGCAGCAGTCATGCTAGGATCGAAGACAGGCCCAGATGAAGTCGTCTCGCAGGGCGATCCCTCTGTCCAGGCAGCAGGAGCGCTGTATGCGTCTGGGTCGCATTCCCCCTATGTCGCGTGGTAATCCCGCCATACGAGTCATGGACGGGTGTAGAAGCATTGAGCTAGTTGTGTGTTGCGCATGTGCACCCATTGAGTTCTCTCTTAACTTCTGCATTCCTTCCCCTGCACCCTCTCTCCCGCTTCTACCCCCCATCACCCCCCCTCCCCCCCCCTCCCCCGGGGAATCAGAACGACGCAGCCTAAACTGCATCAAGAGTCGAGAGAATTCCTGCTAGCGTCAGTCCCTCGCCCAACGGGAGGCGTCGCATAGTCAGAGGGAATGTAAAATGCACGCAGCGTGGTCGTGAGGCTGGAAATAAGACACCGCCCCTTCGGGAAGGGGTGGGGGGGAGGCGGGGAAGGGGGCCGCTCGGAGAGGGATACGTCCCTGCGCCCGCCTGTCCGCGGGTGTATACACCCGTGGCTGGACACTGGTGAACATACAGGACTCGTGGAGCGACACTTACGCCAGGCCAGGCCGTCAAAATCCGCCCGGTAGGCGCGGGCGCGGGGCGCACGAACGATAAACGCCATGTCAACCGCCGACGCCGCGGCGGGATGGGGGGTGGCCGACAGGGTGAGAGAAACTCGCAGAAGCACCACCCGGCCGTCAAAACATCGGCACAAACTGCGGCAGCAGCCGCCGCCGCGGTGCCAGCCGGCATGGACGAGGGTGGCGGCGGCGAGGAGTTTGCCGTCGTCCCATTCATGTGGTCGGCCGGCGACCCGCTCACAGGGATGGCTTGCCACAAGACTACGGGAAGTAACAGGATGCTCAGTCCGACAGCGGTGTAGGTGGGGCAGGGGGGGAGAGGTGGGAGGGTAAGAAACAGCTAACATGGAGAGGGAGCACTGCAAAGGAGGGCACCCGGCACAGGCGCGACCGGAGTCAGCCCCCCCTTCTCCCCGCTTCCCCCCAGACCCCCCTCCCGTCCGCTAGTGCAAAAACGGCCTGAGAAGAGGAGACGGCTGGGGCCCGCCGGGTATTGAGCGCCGCCCCCGGGTAGACCGCTCCGACAAGAAGCGCGGTCAGCCCGTCGCGTGCCCCCCCCCCTCCCCTTCATGCCGCCACGGTCGCCCCCCACCGCCGCCGCCACAGAACCCCCACGGCTGCAGCGACTAGCCGCATACCCTCTGTCCCCCGTGACAACAATTGCCACGCCGCCGGGGAGCTGCCCGCCCGCCCGCCCGCTGGCAGCGTGGCGCAGTCGCTGTCGCGGGAAGGGAGGGATTGTGGTGAGGGTGGTGGTGTTAATGGTGGTGGTGGTGGGCAGCAGCAGGTGCCCGCGTGCAGCTGGTGCCACTGCTGCTTTCGCCTGCAGTGCCACGCCGCAGGCACACCCGCGCGGGGTGGCGGCGTGTTGAGGCGCGAAGCTCGGCAAGTCTCCCAAGTCAATGTTGAAACAGGCTATGAAGTCCAAAAGACAATTACGGGCAGTGGCCAAGAACATTTAAGAGGCAGAACAAGAGGGCGACGGGTGCAGCAGAGGTGGAGGGAGGGCGTCAACCAAAAGCAGAAGCAAGACGGATGTTGGGGGCATAGTGCCGTGGTGGGCTACAGGGCAAAGGCGGCGTGGACGAAGATGATAGGGGCATCGTGACATGATCGCCATGAACGTAGGGGGGGCGTGGGGGACGCAGTGCGTCACTTGCAGAGGGCAGGGGGCTACGGAAGCACGGGAGCGGAGCCCAGGGGGTGCGAACCATTGCATCGGTGAAGGGGAGACAGAGGGTGAGCCGTTGCACTCCAGCGCCCTAGAGGACGCCCCCCACATTGCAGACACAATCGCAAGCACGCCCTCCAGACATCTCAAGCACGTCCGCGACCGCCAGCCCCCAAGTCGCCAGACGAGGAGGAGCGGAGAAGGCGAAGCTCATAGAAGCGCCGAAGAAGTAGGGGCAGCGGCGGCGGCAGCGCACAAGCAAGAAGCAAAAGGGGGACGCACACCAGCCGCCAAAGGAGGGGGGTGGGGCGACCACCACACCGGCGTCGCCCCCGCTGGCGGCGCCCGCGGCCAGCATGTGACACAGCGCGCCCGCGGCGCAAAAGCCAAAGGAAGCGAGGGGAGCAACAATCGCACCCGCGTCATCCCCGCTGGCGTCACCCGCGGCGGATGGCCGACACACCGCAGCCGCGGCGGAGCGGCCGCGGCGCAAAACCCAGAGCAGGGGGGGGGGAGGGGGCCCAGCCGGCGGCGCCCACGTCGGGTGGGCGACACACCACGGCTGCGGAGGAGATGCCAGAAAAGGGGGGAGGGCGACCACGGCACTTGCGTCGCCCAGGCGCTGAGGGTGGGCGTCACAGTGCGGCCGAGCCACGGCAGCCAGAAGAGGGAGGAAATGCAGCCTTGACCGCTGGCGGGAGATCGCGCCACCCGCACAGGAGGGGAAAATGGCGGCGCCGCAGCCGCGGCGGCGGAGTCGGCAGCCCGCGGCGGACGTGCTGCGCGGCCCACATCGCCGCCGGGCAGCGATCGGAGGGGTGATCGCGCCGTCGCCGCACGCCGCACCCTCTCGGGCGACTGCCGCCGCGGGCGAGCGAAGGCGGCCAGTACGCTCAGGGGGCGGCGGGCAGGTGGCCAGTATGTTCAGGGGGTGCCGGGCAGGTGGCGCAAGGGGGTGTGGCGCCTGGGGAGGGTATGTATCCCGGCCGCGGGAGAGGGCTGGGGGCTCAGAGCGCGCGCGCCGGAACGCGCGCGCGCGAAACATCGCAGGCGCGACTCTCTATGTGGGTACTGAGTATTTGGAATTCGCGTCGCCGTTACGCTGCTCAACTCCTGGGTCGCGAACCCAACCCCACCCTGTGCGTTCAACAGACATGGGCAATGGGCCAGATGACCAGATGACACGCGCAACGCTCGTGCATTCAGGTGCGAGCACAACCCAACCCCACCTTGAAACTTTCAACACAACCCCACCCTGATGGTGGTCCCGGAGCGAGACACCTCACAGAGCTGACGTCAGTCGCGAGAGCGACGTGCATGCGCGGTGCATGCAGCACTTTCATTGGCCGAGGCACATGGAGTCACCGTGATAAATTCTGAAAATCTGTGATAAAATCTGACCGGACCGTCGGCGACAGAGAGAGAATAAGGAGCAGATACAAGAACAAAAAAATCATATCTCGTCTACTCCGTGTGCTTAGGTACATCTGAACAGACCACATTATGCGCACTCACCAGCGCCTTGCCCTCACTGATTTTCAAGCACTGGGAGCAAACACGGAATGCCGCGCAGGCGCACACGTGCCAATCCTTGCCACCCCGATGTACCCGTTGGTTGCAGGCGCGGCAGACCAGCAGCAGCTTCTGCTCGGCCTCCTCCGCGCGCAGGGCAAGCTTGGCAGCCTTGTCCGCCTCCTTCTCAGCCGCGGCGGCCGCCTTGTCGGCCAGCGCCTTGGCGTCCGCGGCCACCCGCGCCTCGTGCTGGGCGATGAGGTCCTTGCCGCTATACACCTTGGCCTTTTTGACCACTGCCACGCCCGATACCACCTTTTTCTGGTCGGCCGCGCGTTGATCATACGCCTGACGGATGACCACAGCCGCAGCCGCGCGTGATTGGTCAGCCACGCCGTCAGAGGGAAGCCCAATCCCAAGGTTGACGCGCGCCAGCTCGATGACTCGCTTGCGGTCCCACGGGTAGAGGCCGACCGACTTGAACGCCGCCTGGATGGTCTCCCGGGTGAGGGCCAAGCGCTCCGCCTCGTATGCCGCCTCCAGGAGACAGTCACGGGTCGGCTGGTTCGTCATGAGCGCCTGGATGATCTTGTCGTCGGACAGGACAGGGACGACCTTCTTGATCCGGGCAAAACACTTGTCATCCAGCACCTGCAGCCAGTGGGAGGTATTGGCGACCAACCACCAACACAACACGTTGCTTTTGAGAGCCGCGCGTACCACCTCGACCTGCCGGTGCGCTCCGAGCTGGTCCCCAATGAGCATACACTCCTGGTTAGGGTTGCGCAGGCGCCATTCGTCGCAGAAGGCCTCCATCACGACCGCAAACGTGGCCGCGTCGACAAAGCCCGACTCTGTCCACCCATACCGCCGCAGCCAGGTGCCCCTCGTCCGCTGCTGCACGCGTGACAGGGTGAAACGCGTGGCTGCCGCATCATTGTCCCCAAAGCGCGCGCGGAAGATATACACGGACAGGAAGGGAGCCCCATTTGCGGCCACAAAGGTCAATATGGAGGCCACAGTGGCCCCCCGCGTGCTGGCAGCGTTTGGGCGCTCTCTGTCGGTAGCTTGGATGCGTTGCACGGCCAGCCGGTCGCGCCCCCCGACGAGGCGGCACTCATCGTAGTTGAGGATGGCAGAGGGGGGGAGGCGGTGGTCTTTCAAGAACTTCTCCACCTGGTCAGCCCAGTCGACGACCTCCTCAAACACTGAGGTCGAGTTGCGCTTGTCGGCGAGGGCCTTGGCCGTGCGGGAGGAGAGGTGCTCCCGGTGACGCTTGACCCAAGACCGTGCCCACGTCTCGCCGACCTTCTTGCCCCACAGGTCCTGCACGAGGGAGGCCAGTTGCGGCCGGGTGAGGGGGAAGTTGGTGTGGCTGAAGGCCTGCGCCGCGTACAGCAGCGCCAGGTCCTCCGCCGCCGACAGGATGTTGTTGCCATGGTGCACCCCCTCCCCCCCCCGGGCAGCGTAGTAGGCCGTCCTCAGCGCCCCCACAGTGAAGCCCGTGGACCCGTGAACGGCCAACAAAGCATCCTTGAGCAGCTCCCCGGCACGGACGCGCTCCATGATGAGCGGGACTGCTTTGGCGGTCGTCTTTGGCGCCTCCATAGCGAAGATAGTCACTCGTGTACCTCGGAGATACGACTGTTCGGGCTGGAGACAGGTCAGATTTTATCACAGATTTTCAGAATTTATCACGGTGACTCATGGGCGATAGGAGGCTTGGGGTCTTGGACTCGGTGTGCTGCGGATGCGCCAAATGTGATGGCACAATTCATAGGAATCTTTTTCAGGTTCCCACGGAAGGCACACGACGTTGTCCATCTGTGTTCGCGACAACCGTCCAGACCATCACCCGGCAAGAATGAATGTACTGTACCTATGTACTGTACTCTGCCGTGGAGGGTCCGCACCCCCGTCTCACAAGGACTCCTCCTGTCAACGTGCATTCCCGCGTCCCCCCAGACGGCGCCCTCCCCGCCTCTCCCCTGACATCGTCAGCACCCTATCGACGACGCCGCGCCGGCGCCTGGCGTCCAGCGGCGCCCTCTCCCCCCCAGCCATGGACCATCCAAATGTACACCCATGTCCACCCCCACGCCCGCCGCGCCCCCCATTCTACAACCACACGGGCGCCCTCCTCTCCCACCGGCGGTTACCACCCTCTCCCTCAAAAAAAAACCTCCTACCGGCGTCGGCCCCCCCCCACCCCCTTCCCTACCTCCCCCCGCCCTCGCGCGGCGGCGGCGGCCAATGCCGCCGCTGCCACCCGCCCCGACCGGGCGGCCGCCGCCGCGTCTCGCCCCGCCACCACCGCCGCCGCGACGGCGAGCGTCGCGGCGCCCAGCGCCAGCCGCACCACCGCCGCGGCCGCCGCGCACAGCACCACCCCACTCGCCGCGTCAACGCCGCCGCCGGCGGCAAGCCACCCCAGCGCCGCGTCGCTCACCCCATACACCCCCGCCGCCACCGCCGCCGACGACGCGGCGCCAGTGACGGCGTGCCACGCAATCGACAGGGGGCGCCCCCGCCGGCCGGTCGCCGCGCTGCCGCTGCCGCTGCCGCCGCCGCCAGTGCTGCTGCCGTCTGCCGCCCCCGCCGCGCCGACGCCACCGCCGCCGCCCCCCGCCCCCCCCGCAAGCATCAACGCCCACCCCGCCGCCACATCCACCGCCGTCGCACCGAGGAGGCCCCACAGGGGCACCACCGACCGCGGCGCGTGGCCCGCCACCACCGCCAACACGACCGACGCAAACGTCGCGGTGGCAGACAGGGCGAGGACGCCCGCGCCACCGTCACCACCACCACCACCGCCGCCGCCGCCGCCGCCGCCGCCGGGGCCGCCGCTGGGGGGGCACGCGCGCGCCACGCGGGCGACGCGGGCGGTGGCGGCGGCGGCAAAGAGGATGGCCGCCAGCACCCCCGACGGCGTGAGGGGGAGGGGAGGGGACGGCACTGCGGCCAGCGCCGCGCCGAGGGCGGCGTAGGGGGCAGAGGTGGGCGACAGGGCCACCCCACCGGCGACTAGGGAGACGGCGGTCAGGGAGTGGGCTGTGGGGGGGGGGGTTACCGGACCCAGCGGCGGGGAAGGGGGGGGATAAGGGGGGGAGGGGGGGGGGGATGCAGAGACAGGGACAATGGGAGTTATGGGAGAGGAAGCGGGTGAGAGGGGGGGGGGGAGGAGCGGGGGGGGAAAGGGGGGGGGGGAGGGGGTGATGGAGAGAGAGCCGAGCCAGCATAGCACCGGGAGAAAACGGGGCGCGTCAGCGGCAGAGCTCCTCCCACCTACGATCCACCCTCCGACGGGCACAAGCGGAACCAAAAAAACAAGCAAGCACCCACACCATGGGAACAGCGCGTCGGCCAGCCGCTCCCCCTCCCCCCTCCCCCCCTCCTTCATCCCCCCTGCACTCCTTGCAGACGTACCCAGCGCCAGCGGGTGTGCCGCTGCTGACGCCGCCACCCCAGACCGCGTCGGTGCCACCCCCGACGCCGCCGCCGCCGCCGCCACCGCCGCGGCGGCGGCGGTGGCAGACGGCGAGGACGACGACCTCGCGCGGGCCCGCGCCATGGACCAAAAAGAAAGTACACTGCCGGGGGGGGAGGGGGGAAGGATGGGGAGAGGGGGGAGGGGACAATGAGGGCGGGTAGAGCGGGGAAGGGGCGGATGATGGTTGGGGTGAGAGGGGGGTTGGCGCAGCGCAACGAGCCGGCAGAAAGAGAGGGGGGGGGGGGCAGCAACGTCGACGGCGGTGCCGCGGGGGGCCAAGGGAAGGAAAGGGGGAGCGCCGTGGCGCCACTGGTGGACAGCAGTCTCGCGGACACACCACAGGCCCGCAGCGGGGGGTTTCGGGGAAGGGGAAAGAGGACGCACCGTCCAGCAGGGCCCTCCGCGTCGGCGCGTCCACGGGGCCGGCACGGTACAGCGTAGCTATCGGTGCCGTAGCCCCGAATCGCGCGATTCCATCCAGGGCGCAGTCGCGACGTTTGGTACTGTACTATACGTATAATACAGTATATTGCTGTTCTCCCAATTTTGGCCGATCCGGACAAGAACAACACTGCATGAACAACTGTGGGAGCCAATCGCGTGCTGGCAGGTGAGGGCGAGCCAATCGCGGGCTCTAGGGGCCCGATCGCACAGAGCATATGATTGGCTGCAGCCACAGTGGGCCTCTTACCGATCGCTGATTGGTCGAAACACTGTTGTTCTCTCGGCTGAGATCGCCGAAGATTCCCCCCACATCGGCTCATTCCTCTCCGGAACAGTTGTCCAGCTTGTCTTGGTGTCTGTTCCACTCAGGTTCTCTCCTCCATGTGCTCGGAGTCCAGGGAAAGTCGCAGATCTTATTTACTGTTTGCACAACAATGGAGGCTGATTCGGAGCTCTCATTGGTCAGAGAGGCATCCTGTGAGGCATGTCATTGGTCAGTGGACTGTTGTTCTTGTTCTTGTCCGGATCGGCCAAAATTGGGAGAACTGCAATATCATGTATATTCCTAGTCGATCGTCGGAGTGCCGTCGGACCGTATTGATTGTTGGTAACGCACAATCGTGCGACGATCGGGCGCCTAGTCCGACGCCCTTGGGGGATAAAAAACCCGCGCGCACGGCCTCCCCTGCGCCATCGAGGGAATGGCCGGGTCGAGCGTGCGATCATGGCCTCCGTTGGCACCTTGGCCCCCCCCGTGCCCCCGTCTTCCCGCGCCCCCACCTCCCCTTCGCGCCACCTTGGCTCTCCCCCCCCCGCCGCCCCCGCGCCGCGCCACCCCCCCCAACGGTCAGCCTTCTCTGCGTCTCCCCTCCCCTCCCCGCTGCGGCGCCGCCCTCGCCCATCCCAACAACCAGCCCCCCCCCCCCCCCCCTCCCCCGCCGCCGCTTTCCTTCTGTTGGTCTGGGCCGTTGGCGGCCTCTCGCTCGCGCTGTGGCCGCCCCCGCAGCCGCTGCCGACACCACTCTTGCCGCCCCCCAGCTGGCCGCCGCCGCTGCGGTGTGCCCCGCCCCTGCCAGCACTGCGCTTGTGCCCTTGTGATGGCCGTCGGGCGATCGCTCGCGCGCTGGGGGGATCCTGCGCCGCGGCGAGCGGCGGTCAAGGGGGGGGGGGTCGGACGGCCGAGAGGTCGCTGACGGAAGGGGGGCTCGGGAGGAGGGTTGGGCAGGCGAGCAGCCGCTTGTTGGGGGCGCCCCCCCCCCCGCTGCCCGAGCTGGAGCAGTGAGGGGGGCTGGGGGGGGGGGTCGGGAGAGCGGTTGGGGGTGAAGGGTGCTCCGTGGCGGAGGCGGTGGTGGAGGTGGCGGTCACGATGCTGTGGCTGGTGAGGCACCCACCGGCGCGTACCCGCGGCACCCGCCGCAGCGGCGGTGGCTGAGGGAAGGGGGGTGGGGGAGAGGGGGGTGAAGTGGTCGGGTGGTGTCGGGCAGGGGGAGGTGACATTCGGGGAGGGGGAGGTGACATTCGTGCTTCCTTCCCCCTGACACCCAGCGACGGATGAGCAGAGGCAGGTTCAGCCGGTGTGAGGTGGGAGTTTGCGACAGTGGCTTCCTCCCTAGGGGGGGGGGTCCTTTGTCTGTTGAGAGACATGAAGAAAAAACAGTCAGCACTCTTGTTTCTCTGGGGAGACAAAAAAAGAAAGCAGCGTCACTTCTGGGAAAGGTTAGGTCGATGAGGTGTGCGGAGAGGGCGTGCGGGGTGTTGCGCCTTCCTGGAGGGGGGAGAGAAGCATCAGCGCGTGTCTCTTCAAAACAAAAAAGGTCTTGCGAGCCCTCGTCTCTTGGAGACAAAAAAAAAAAGCCACTGCGGTCTGTACGAGGCCACCTGCACTCTGGGGCGAGAGGACACTGTGCCCCGGAGGGGGGGGAGCTGCACCACAGGGAGGGGACTGCTGCCTGGGGGGTTGGCCCACACACCATCTTCTTGGTTCGTCGTGGGGGATTGCCCCACAGCAGAGATAGCGTGTGTGCGACTTGCACTTCTTCCGGTTCCCCCGACGCGGGAGGCAGCCCTTGTGTACCGCCCCAACTTGGGTGCTGTGTGCGCGAGTGGTTTTTGCCGCATTTGGTGGAGCAGCAGGAGACACAGGTAAACTTTACCTCCGGGTGCACCCGGGTGTAGGGGGCCCTCTGTCTCAGAGGAGCGGTGGTCTTGGTCTATGTCGTGCGGATCGTTCGCAAACATGGCTGGATCGGACCCCCCGTCGTCCGGGGAGTACACGGGTGACGCACGTACTTCAGTGCCTTTGAAGGCTGGTGAGACACAGGTAGGTGTACCTGGGGTCGCAGAAGGACTAGAGGTCCCTCCACCCAGCGGGACTGGGAGTATGGGCGGGCAAGTGGCCACCCCAACTCAGTTGGGAGTTCATTCAGGTGACACCCTTGAAGATGGAGGTTCGAAGGTCGGCCACCGAGTGGTGAGTCCTGTGGGGACGTCCTAAGGTGAGAAAGCGTCTTCAACGGAAGCCCCTCAGGTTGAAGCCAATTTTGGCATGGAGCCATCGCCAACGGGGATCGTTGTTACCCCTCAGGTGGACTCCCGGAGGCTGACCGATACTCAACTGAAGTCGGAAACCCTCTTTTGGCGGAAACTGTCCGTCGGGAGGCGGCTGATGTGTTGCGGCAGGCTTGCCGGAACTGGTGGTCACGCTGACGAATACCATTTCAAATCAGTTTGTGGCGAGTTTGCCAGGTGGTCTCAATGTCCAGACCGGAGTGGGGCCTTCGAGCCCGCAGACACAGGGAACACTTCCGCCCTGCGCCTGCATCGGGGCGTCCCGAACAGGGATCGACCCCTGTGACTCCCAACGTGGGAGCCACGATGACGTCGGCAGGTCGAACGCCTTATACGGGGGCGACCCTGAAGAGATGCCGGGGGCTACACCCAGCCCGCCAGGACAGACGGCAGAGACGCCGGGTCAGTATACCCCTCTGCCCCAGCGGCTATTCCCTCGATGAGGTGCCGCCCAAGATCCAGGTAGCCAACCCGGTCTACCAGGGGATCTTTGACTGTGCGACCTACGCCCTGAACAACCAGTCGGTGGCGTATGGTCCTGTTCAGGCCGGAGCTATGGGCCGTGCGAAGAAGAACGTAACTCACTCGTTTGGGCACAGAGCGGAGTGGAATGGAACTCCCCACCTCCGTGTCTTTGAGTTCCTACGTCGCGTCACAGAAGCCTGTAACAACAATGCCATAAATGAAGGCATGGCAGTTTATATGCTACAGGAGTTCACTGAAAGGGACCTCCGGACGGAGATCATGTCCGTCAAGCCCAGTTCCTCAAGTGGAGGAGCTGGCGAGGTGACGTCCTACTTGGAGCTCATCAAGTAGTTGTTGAGGGCTACGGTTGACGAAGCCGCGTTGACCTCCCAAGTCGAGGAATGTACGCAGACACACCTGGAGGAAAATGATCACCCGTTTGTGTTGTTCCCCCCCCCACGTACCGCACATACCCCGCGCCTCGCACCGCCCCCCCCCACCCAACAAAGTCGCCTACCCCTGGCGGAGCCGGCCACGCTGAAACTTCCTCAGGACCTGATGCAGCGCGGCAGCAGGCGGTTTCTCCCAGCGAGGAGGGGGGGAATGCGTCGTCGCCGGGGAGGGAGCCTCCCCCTGTGGACCCCTCTGCGCGGGCGTGTGAGTTTTTTCCTTCTCTATCTGGTAAAAACCTGACTTTCCGGTTGATGTTGGCCATTCCCGGTCTGTCTCGCATGACTGAGGATGCTGATATGCTCGAGGAGGCGGCGGGTAAGGCGGCAGAGAAGCAGCGCACGGATAATCGCGCTCGAGAAGCCCTCGTCACCAGGGACCGGCGGGTGAGGGGGCCAATCGCAACAGTACAACAACAGCGTCTCCTAGCTTGTGCACGTCGCCAGCGGACGCGCTTGGATTTGGCAGTGCTACCGTAGAGCAAAACTACCGTAGAGCAGAACGGTTCGACTATGCGAGGGAAGAGTAAACACTGAGCCGTATTGGAAACTCTCTTGACACGTATCGTACTCGAGATGGGCCTTGAAGGCCTATTGCAGAGCTGGTTGATTAAGGGGCATTACACGTGGCAGCCCCATATTGGGGGCCGCGCTACGAGATGCTCACTCACAGATGACAAAAAAAAAAAAACATCATGGGACTGAGCTTACTCTCCTCTCTCCAGCGGTGTTCTTATTAGCGAAGCTACTATACGAGATGGACACCCTTAACGTCGATTCGTGGCTCACAGTCGCCCTCAGCTTGACGTCAATAGGAGCGCTGATTGGTCAATTGGAGGGTCGGGCACGGGAAGCTTGAATAGCTCTGAGCCGCACGTTCTCCGGCGCTGCGACATGATTGGACGGCGAATAGACGGCGAACGTCGTTCGAAGTTTGCCGTTCACCAAGCAAGTACTTGCAATTTCCTCGGTCTTTCTTGAAAAGTACTGTTGCTGGAGCACGCACATCCGCGTATGTGGAATCTTGGTGTGGCGAGGCGCGGCAGCCTCATGTGGAATCTCGGCATGGCTCCCCGCGCGAGCACCACGTTCTGAGGCCGCCCCCACCGGTCCCAACGCGGCGGGGCCCCCCTCCTCGCACAGTTTGGGCGCAGGCATGTTCCACGCCCGTGGGCCCCCGGGAGGGCGCCCGCGGCCCCCTCTGCGCCGGAGTGCCAGGGCTGGTCCCCCCCCCTCCCACAACTCGGGCAGAGCCAGGGTGCTGGTGCTCCGGACGCCCCTCCTTGAGTGTTCTGCGGCCCCTCTTGCCGAGCGCTCCCACGCACCTCTGCACTTGTGCACATGCGGTGCCGCGCAGCACGCGGCGTGGGTTGGCGCCGTTTGTGTCATGTACCCACACCATCCCCCCCGCAGTCCTTCACCACCACCCCCCGCAGCCCATCACCTCCCTCAGCCGCGGACCTTTCGCTTGTGGCGTCTGCCTCCCTTCTCTTCACCCTGGGCGTCGGGGGTGTGGACGGGCGGATGGGTGAGGACGAGGTTGAGGAGGGTGGCATGGGCGAGGAGGCTGTCCCATCGACGCTTCCGGCGTCCTCCACGGACGTATCGTCCTGCCGCCTCTGAGGTGGTCATGTGCGGGTGTTGTGCTTTGATTGCTTTTATTTGAGGGTTTATGCATGATCGAGAGCGGGGAATAAACGTGCGCGCGCGTGTCGATAAATAGTAGGACCACGCACTGGGGGGGCAAGGACCGTCCGCGAGAGGGAAGAGATGCCTCTAGTCGTATGGGCGCCGGCCACGGCGGCCGCGACGCCCAGCGACGACGTCAGCATCGATGCCGACGCGCAGCGGAGGGAGGTGAGCGTCACCGACAAGGTGAGAGCCGCCGGCGGTAACAGCAGAGGGAGGCGAGGGCGACGGGGGAGAAACGCCGCACGAGCGGTGGTGACCGAGGGAGGCGGACGCGACAAAGGAGACGCGCAGGAACAATGATGGCGGCCGAGGGAGGGGGAGGCGACAGAAGAGGCGGGTGGCAGCAATGATGGCGGCCCGGGGGAGAGGGCAGCGACGGAGGAGGCACGCGGCACCGACGATGACGACCGAGGGAGGGGGAGACGACGGAGGAGGCGGGCGGCACCAACAGTGACGGCCGACGGAGGGGGGCAGCGACGGGAGAGGCCGGCGGCACCGACGATGATGGCCGAGGGCGGGGGGAGCGACGGGGGAGGCCGGCTGCACCCACGGTGACGGCCGAGGGAGAGACCTGCGACGGGGGACGCGGGCGACACCAACGGTGACGGCCGAGGGAGAGGGCAGTGACGGGGGGGACGGGCCCCACCAGGGGTGACGGCAGGGACAGGCGCCAGCGACAGTGGTGGCGGGGGGCACCGACGGTGGCGGCGCATGGAAGCGGCCGCGAGCGAGGCGGGCGGCGCCAACAGTGGCGGACAAGGGCGCCGGCCGCGACGAGAAAGGCGCGCGGCACAGACGGTGGCGGCGGGGCGTCGTCGCGGCGAGGGCGGATGAGGCCGGCGGCGCAGGTCATGGACACAATCGGTAGGAATACACGTGGCCGCTAATTATATGTATTTATAGCGGGCTGTTCCCGCAGGCTCAGTACTGCCAATGTTTCTCCTCGAATACTGGATGTATTTTGGCGCTCCTCTGAAAAAGCTTCGCTCTCAGCCCCCTTTGCGCCGTGCTGGGGGCTATATTGTTTCTTTGAGGAGCCGTAGAGGTGTATGTGGCTGCAAGTAAGTAAGTATGGGTTGCTTCGAGTAAGGTTGGCACGTCTTTTGTTAATTGGACAGGGTTACTCGATGTGTCCAGCCGTACCTGTACCTCTAACCGAGCACCCGCCCTGGGCGGCAGAAATGGCGCCATTGGCACCAAAAAGGGCGCGCTGGGCGCCAAAAAAGTGGCGCGCACCCGGACCGGCGCACGCCCCCGTCGTCGCCACCCCGCCCCCCGTCGTTGCCACCGCGTCGACCGCCGTCGGCAGCGCGGCCCGGTCGCCGCGCCGGCGCCCCGCGCTGTCGCCACCCCTTCCCGCGTCGTGGCCACCCTGCCCCCGGTCGTCGACACCCCGCCCCCCGTCGGCAGCGCGGCCCCCGTCCTGGGCACTCCGCCCCCCGTCGCCGCGTCGTCGCCGCCCATCGTCGGCACGCCGTCTCCCGTCGCCGCGCCGGCGCCCCCCGTCCTCGCCACCTCGCCCCCCGTCGTGGACACCACCCCCCCCCCCTTTGGGTCATCGTTCCTGCCGACGTCAGTTGCTATCGAGTTGGAGATGGCAACTACAGCGGCCGGAGGGGTGGGAGCTGGAGATGCGCCCCCATTCCCGGCTTCCGGAGCCTCCGACGCCGGTGGGCCGCGTTTGGGTGCAGAAGAGGAAACCTCTCTTCACCTGCCCGTGCTGGAAGTCGGTCCCAGACGGGCCAAGCGAACGCTGACGGCGGAGAAGGTGGTTGAGTGCCTCGTGGTGCCATCCTACCCGCAGACGTCGAGCTCAACGACGAGCGGGGTCCTGACCATGGTGCCAGTCGCATCGGTTGAGACGGGCCTGAGCCCTAAGAGCTTCGTGGCGTACAAGTCGCCGGGGGGGAAGAGCCGCAAGCTGTCGGATCAGCTCTCGCTCAGCTTCGGCTTCTGCACGTACAGCTGGACCGAGTACCCGTGCTCTGGCGTGGACGCCTGCACCAACGTTCCTCGCGCTGTTTTGGACATCTCTCACACGGCGCTTGAAGCGGGGGACGCCGACCAGTACGCCGTATATGAGAAGGTCTTCGCGGAAGCCAGCTCCGAGACCGCCTCGGCCGACACGGAGCAGCAGGCGCTGGCAAAGGAATGGGACAAGTACACCTCTGTCGTGGCGCCGTTTCAGCACAAGCAGTTCCCCAACGTCCTCTGCGCGCGCTTGGGGACCCCACCGAAGGGCAAGGTCGTGACGATCCTGTCGTCGGGCAGAAAGTTTCTGGGGTGCGCCGGCTACTCAAGCGTCAACCGGATGAACCACAAGAACGCTTCCATTGCCAACATCCAAAACATGAGCAACATTGAGAGCTGGATGAGCGATGAGAGGTACGCTTCTATGCGCGTGGGGGATGCGGCTCGCTTTGAGAATGATTCGTGAGCGAGATGGGCTGTGTTTTTTTACAACGCCCGGCGAGGGAGGTTTGGCGCACCTTTTCACAGCCCACCCCCATTGCACTGATTCTGCTTGAGCCACGAAAAGCCCCTACCGATGGCGGTGCTCCCCCGCTTGCCTCTGATCAATGGCCGACACGATTACTCGGCGGTCGACCCCCCGAGGTCGCGTGCCTTGCGGCAGTCCCGCCCCTCAACCATCTCGCCCCGCGGACGTCGCCGTGACATGGACCCCGCCCCCCTCCTCGCGACTGTCGCCGGCGGTGCTGTATTCCCGACGTATCTCTCCCAGTGGCATATGGCGAGGAGTAGTGCACACGCCCGGCCGCGGAGTACGGTGGCCCTATCTGCCCGCCAACTCTTTCACGATGGGCATTGTAGACGCACCCACCTCCATGCAACGGACGACCCCCCCGTCGTTCCTTGGGCGTCCATTCGACCGAGGAGACAGAGGAGCGGTCCCCAATGATGGGCGCCGGCCTCCCCCCCCTCCGCCGTGGTCGTGCGCGGAGTACTGATATCCTGTACCAATCGTTGCTTTTGACGTACTTTTCTCTTCCCTGGCTGCTGTTCTGTTTTTTTTATCTTCCGCAGAAAGGTGACGGATATCCCCGCAGGCGTCGGCACAAACCACCCATGCATGACTATCCGCCCGTCGGGATCGCGATCCGTGTGCAAGTCGCACGCTGGAAAGGCCCAAGCCCTCTCGCGCCACATCGCGTGCAGCAGCACCCTATACGTCGGGGTGCCGCTCACGGACAGCGGCGACCGGGACCTGCGGGGGAGCTTCCTCATCTTCTCAGTCGGCGTGCATACGCACCCCCCCCCCCCATCATGTTCTCTACCCGTGGGCTTCTCGTGACAGCCGCGGAGGTCAAGGAGCACCACCACATCTCGCTCGCGGCGGAGGAGGAGGACGTGCGCGCAAAGCTGGCCGAGGAGTACGGTCGGGTTGTGGCGGCCGTGCCGCAAACGGCGCTGCGGTATGCCCGCCGGCAGGCAGCGGCAGAGAGAAATCCGTGGGGGCAAGGCCGCGACGCGGCCCTACGGATGGTCGCTCGAGCGGTCGTGGCGGGGGACGCGTACTTCCGTGCCCCTTTTGTCTCTGACGCGACCGCGTACATTTTCCCGGCCTTTTTTGAGAGTAACGTGCGCCAGGTGGCGAACGGGGTGCTCGCGATCGAGACGGACGAGTACTACAAGGCGGTGGAGTCGGTCGGGCTGTCGCAGGACGGCGATTTTTTTGTGCTCGCCATCTCCACGACGATCAACAATAAGGGCGTCACTCTGGCGCGCTTCTTTATCCAGCGGGCGACGCGGCTGGTGGCGCGCACCTGCTACCGCCTTTTTTTTCAGGAGGTATTGAGGGTGAACCCCGACTGGGCGCCCTGGCACGTGCTGGTGCTGCGGCAGTTGTCGGTGGTGGACCCCGCGCTCGACGGCGCCCCATCCGCCGAGGTGCTCCGGCGGGCAACCGAAAACACCCGGCGGATGAAGCGCGGCGTGCTGGTGGGCGTCACACTGGACTTTTCCGCGTCGCTTGCGGGGGGGCTCTGCGACGCGCTCATTGACGTCGGCTTTGACGACTTTGACGTCGACGAGCACGCCCGCAGCATCCTCTTTGGCTGCAAGGCCCACGCTAACCGCGTGTGCGACCGGGCGCCGCTGACCGTGCGCGCGACGCTGCGGAGGCTTATTGAGTGTTACAACTTGGAGGAGGCGGAGCGGCTGCGCGCGTTGGTTATCCAGCAGGAGCCGACGCGCGACTCTGCCGGGGTGCTGGGGAACCAGCGCCTGCTTCCTGCGTTCTGTCCCGCCTTCTCTAAGGCCGACCACCTGCAGCGAGAGGTGGCCTCGTCGACAACCAACGCTGAGGAGTCCCAGCACGAGCGCGTTTATAAGCTCTGTGGGCGTCGACAGCCGCTGATGGTGGCTATGACTGGCAGCAAGTTTGTTGACCAGCGGGATGCTGAGGAGCTGGAGAACGGCCGTGCCGCAGGCGCGTACACCTCGATGGAGCGTGCGGAGCACTCCCAGCGACGCCGGGAAAAGCGGCGCCGAGCAAACCGACGGCGAGACGGCGGCGGATCAGGGGGAGACGAGGGCACTGGAGAAAGGGGGGCTGAGCTCGCTGGTGAGGAGGAGCTCGTTGGACTGGAAGAGGTGGGTGGGGGGGAGGGAGGTAGGGGAGAGGATGGGGGGGACGCGGGAAGGGGCGAAGAGGGGGAGAGGGAGGGGGAATGGGCGGGAGAGGGCGGCGTGAGAGCACCGCTGGGAGACGGCGGGAACGCCACTCGACCACCCTTGCCAGCTGCCGCGGGCCAGCAGCCGAAGAAGCGGCGCCGGGCCGCTGTACGGGGGCCGCGCGGCACGGCGGCGGAACTCCGCATTGCCGAGCTGGAGAAGCAACTGCTGGAGCAGCGGAACAAGACGCTGGAGGCAGAGAACGCGGCGCTGAGGAGCCGTGCAGTCCTGGAAAGCGGCGGGGCTGGACGCGCGGCGCCAGTTGGCATTATGCCGGCAGCGGCAGTTGCCGCTGTGCCGACAGCGGCTGCTGCCGCTGTGCCGGCAGCCACGCAAGGAGACGCGGCACCGCCGGCCTGGTTCGTCAACCTCATGATGGCGGCGAGTCAGGGGCCTGCGTCAACGCCCCGGCAATGACTGCAGTACCGCCCGTGGAAACAATGACGGTGGCGGCCAGTAGGTTGGCCGTTCAATACTACTGCGTGCTTTTCCCTTGGCTTCTCGGTTGCACCCCAGGGCCCCAACCCCCCCTCCACCCCGCTCATCGACGGGGGGGGGGGATGATGGCCGTGATGCCTCCCCAGTGCTCCTGCGCCTCCCCAGTGCACCCGCGTCAGACCAGAACACGCACACCCCGCTCGCTGCAGCACAAGGACCCCACCTTCGCTGCCAGCCATTGACCGTGACACCCTCCCCCCCCCCCCTCCCCCCCCCCCATCCTCCCCCCCCCCCTCCCCCCCCCCCATCCTCCTCCCCCCCCGCGCTTGCCCTCCCCCCCCTCCCCCTGGCCCCCCCCCCCTCCCGCCCCCCCCCCTCCCCCTCTTCCACCCCTTCCCCCCCCCCTCTTGCCGCCGCTGCCGCCATGCACACCCAGAGCATGGTCGCAAATGGAACACCTCACCAACCGAGGCAGCTTTGCGCCGCTCTTCCCCACCGCGCCGCAGAAAGGCGGCCGCCGGAAAGAGGGCGCCCGTTGCTTGGAAGGAGTGGTCCCCGGCGGAGGGTGGCCGCCGCACGTGCGGGGTGGCCGACGCAGTGGGGTGACAGCCGTCGTAGGGGAGTGGCCGTCGCTAAGTGGGTTGGAGGGTGGCCGCGGCCAACAGGGGCTGCGCGTCGCCGCCGCGAGAAAGGCTCGACTGCCCAGCGGCGCCGGTGACGGCCGAAGGAAAGGGACGACAGCCGCGGGGGGGGGGACGCCGCCAGGGGGGCCTGGCCACCGCAGAGGTGTGGCCACAAAGGGGGGGTCACGGCGGAAGAGGGGTCGCCGCAGGGGCGGGGTGGCCTCGGTATGAAAAATGGGACCGTTGCAGGGGGGAGGTGGCCATACTTGAGCGATGACAACCTCAGGTGGGGGCGGGGGGGGCATGCCGCGGGTGTCAAGTCCAACTTGCTGAGGGCCAGGAGCGGGGAAGGTGCCGGCGGAGAAGCGTTGCACTGGGGAGTCGGCCGCAGATGAGGGGTAGCCGCCACAGGGGGGCGGGGGCCCCCACATGGGCGACGTGGAATCAGGGCCGGAGGGGGCCGCAGTGGTGGGGTGGCCGCTACAGGGGGGCGAAGGCCACCCCAGGGGCGACGTGGCCGCAGGATGGCAGGTAGCCGGAGGGAGGGGTGACCACCCCACGGGAAAAATCGCCACGCGCGAGGGCCGGCCGCCGGAGGGGGTATCGTCCCTGCGTGATGGACGCCGCGGCAGGGAGGGGGTCGCCGCAGGGGGGTGCCGTGTCCGAGTGCTGGGGGGGGGCGGCTGCCGCCGCAGGACAGGGGGGGGTGACCGCCGGCAGGGGGGTGGCGCTTGGGGGTTGCCGCCGCTGCAGGGTGGTCGCCGGCAGGGGGGGGGCGCGTCCGAGGGGGGGGGGGTGGCTGCCGCCGCAGGAGGGGGGCGGGGGTGGTCGCCGCCGCAGGACAGGGGGGGGTGACCACCGGCAGGGGGGTGGCGCTTGGGGGTTGCCGCCGCTGCAGGGTGGTCGCCGGCAGGGGGGGGGCGCGTCCGAGGGGGGGGGGGTGGCTGCCGCCGCAGGAGGGGGGCGGGGGTGGCCGCCGCCGCAGGACAGGGGGGGGTGACCACCGGCAGGGGGGTGGCGCTTGGGGGTTGCCGCCGCTGCAGGGTGGTCGCCGGCAGGGGGGGGGCGCGTCCGAGGGGGGGGGGGTGGCTGCCGCCGCAGGAGGGGGGCGGGGGTGGCCGCCGCCGCAGGACAGGGGGGGGTGACCACCGGCAGGGGGGTGGCGCTTGGGGGTTGCCGCCGCTGCAGGGTGGTCGCCGGCAGGGGGGGGGCGCGTCCGAGGGGGGGGGGTGGCTGCCGCCGCAGGAGGGGGGCGGGGGTGGCCGCCGCCGCAGGACAGGGGGGGGTGACCACCGGCAGGGGGGTGGCGCTTGGGGGTTGCCGCCGCTGCAGGGTGGTCGCCGGCCGGGGGTGCCGCGTCCGACGGGGGGGGGGGGGTAGCCGCCTACGCAGGACAGGGGGGGACGCCGCTGCAGGGTGGTCGCCGGCCGGGGGGTGCCGCGTCCGACGGGGGGGGGGGGTAGCCGCCTACGCAGGACAGGGGGGGTCGCCGCTGCAGGGTGGTCGCCGGCCGGGGGGTGCCGCGTCCGACGGGGGGGGGGGGGTAGCCGCCTACGCAGGACAGGGGGGGTCGCCGCTGCAGGGTGGTCGCCGGCCGCGGGGTGCCGCGTCCGACGGGGGGGGGGGGGTAGCCGCCTACGCAGGACAGGGGGGGACGCCGCTGGAGGGCGGTCGCGGGCAGGGGGGTGCCGCGCCCAATGGAGGGGGGCTGGCTGCCGCCGCAGAAGGGGGGGGTGTGGTGGTCGCAGGACACGGGGGGATGACCGTCGGTCGGCGAGGGGGTTCGTTCCCCCTTGTCCCACAGGCGCAGGGGAGGGACGGGTGCGGCGGACACGTGGGCGGCCGACACGCTCGAGGTTCAGGTACGGCTGAGCAAGTATCCCGGCTCCGATCGTCACAGTCGTGCAAACCTTACTCGAAGCAACCCATACTTACTTCCTTGCAGCGCTCACCCCACATACACGTGGAACGCTCAACTGATGGCGAGAACGGCGCGCACCCGCCTCGTCGCACCCTCTCCCCGCCCCTCCCGCCCATTGCGCCGCCGCTGGGTGCGGCCGCCGGTGGGCAACCCCGCCCGCCGCCCCCACCGGCGCCCGTCGGACGCACCCCCCCCCCCTCGCCTCCCTCCCCCCCACACCGGCGAGCCGCGCGGCGCACAGCCGCCGCCCCCGGCGAAGTCCGCCGGTGCTCGCCCACCCGCGCCCGCCACCACCCCCCCCCCCGCCCAACCGCGCCCGCTCACCCCCCCTCCCGCCTGCCCGCGCCCGCCTACCCCCCCCCCCCGGCCGCCGCCGCCTCGTGTCCGCACCGTAATGGCGGCGGCATGACATGCGCCGGACGGCACGGGTGGCACGCCCCGCCGCCGCCGCCGCCGCCGCCGCCGCCGCCGCGTCGGCGGCAGCTCGCCACACTGTGGCTCGCACCCGCGCGCGGCGGCGCCGCGTCCGGCGCGGCCGTGTGGGCGGGCCCCCCATGGGGCGCCCCCCCCCCCCGGCGGTGCGGCCGCCGCGGCCGCGCCGCGCCGCCGCTGGCACTGCGCGGGGGCCTTTTGCCGGCGTGGCCGGCACGCCCCCACGGGTGCGCGCCGCCGCGGCCGCTGCGAGGCTGGCGCCCATGGAGCCGCTGGCATGGCGCGGGGGTCGTCGCCGGCCCGGCGGGCACCCCCCCCCCCCCCCCCCCCCGCGGGTGCGCACCGCCGCGGCCGCTGCGCGGCGTGCGCGCCCATGAAGCCGCCTCTGGCCGGCGGCGGCGGCGGGGGCGGCGACGGCGGCGGTGGCGGCCGCATCGCGCCGCCGCTGGCACGGCGCGGGGTCGTCTGTCGCCTGCGGTGCTGCCGGCGGTGCGCCCGGCCGGCGGCGCGCCGGGCGGGGCGGCCGTCGGCGCTCGCACGGGGGAGCCGGCGGCGGCGGCGCCGCGGGGCGGCTGCCCGCCGCCGCTGTGCGCGCGCGGGTGCGCCAGGTTGGTGACGGCCGGTGCCGTGGCGCCGCCGCCCGCGTGGGTGCCCACGGACCGGGGGGGGGGGGGGGGGGGGGGGCCGTTGGGGGCGACCACTGCACGGCCGGCTGCCCGTACGTCGGCGGCGCATTGCCGCCGCGGTCGTGGGGGTCGCCGCGGACCGGCGCGCGCTGCGAGTGGCGGTATATAGCAAGCCGTCGGGGGGCCGGTCGGCAAGAGGGGTGGTGGCCTCGGCACGGCTGCCAAGGTCTTGGCGCCTGGCGCATCCACCCCTCCCTCTTTCTCCTCTGCCTCTTGTTTCTCCTGCTGCTCCTCTGTCTCCGCTTTCGCCTGTTCTGCCTCTACTTCGTCCGCTTCCGCTTTCTTCCCGTCCCGACGGGCGGTCACGATGGGGACCGCCGCCCCCACTGCCGGACGCCCCTGGCGAGGCCCCGGCGTAGCGGCCCGCGTCGCCTGTGCCGCGTTGCTGGGCGCGGTCGCGGTGGCGGCCGCCGCCGACGCCACGCCTCGACCCGCCGACGCCCCTCTCGCTGGCGGCATAGCGGTGCGGCAGGCATACGAACCGCGGGGCACCCCCTGCACCAGCGACGACGACTGTGGCGGCTACGCGATCTTCCCACCCCTGTGGTGCCGCCGTGGGGAAGGCGCCGACATTCCCACGTGCCGGGCCTACGTTGGCGAGGGCGAGGCGTGCGACTCGACGGGCGTGCTGTGCGACGCGACAACCGAGTTTGACGTGGACGCCCTGTCGTGTGTCGGCGGCACGTGCTCCACGTTTGTGCTGGGCGTGGAGCGTGGCGGCCGGTGCCCGGCGGGCCAGGAGCCGTCGCCGTGCGTCGACGGCCACCGGTGCCGGTTTGTGAACAGCCTCGGCGGCGACGCGCGGTGCGTGTCGGAGGGCACCGCCGGCACTGGGTGTGGCGGCCCGCTGGCCATCTGTACCGCCGGCACTGAGTGCATTGACGCGGACACGGGGGAGGCGTGCCCGCTGCGGCAGACGTTTGGCGCCCCGCCGTTTGAACAGGAGGAGTGGTTTGCCTTTCCAGTTTGCACCAACAACGCGACCGCCGCCGGGGGCACCTGCCGTGCGCTGGCGGCGCCGACGGTCGGCACGCTCTGCAACGACCTCGGCGACTTTGATGACGTGTGTGGGCGGGGCGGCAACGACAGCCTCGTGTGCTCTCGCGTCGGGTCTGTGGACGACAGCACGGACCTGCAGTGCGTCGCGCGCACCGCGCCGGGCGCGCCGTGCGCGCTGTCGGGTGCGTCTGGCCCTGGCGTGTGCAGCGAGCCGACGGGCTTTGACGACGAGCAGCTGTGCATCGACGGCAAGTGTGTCGCGATCGCCTCTCCGGGCACGTTCCTGTCCACGGTGGGCAACCAGTGCACCATTCGGGGAGGGGGGGACGGCTGCGCCGGCGGCGACGACGTGGTGTGCCGCTCCTGGAGGGGCATCGCCAACTTGGTGTGCTGGCGGGAGCGCGTGCCCGAGGGCGGCGCCTGCGGCCGCCCCGCGTTTGGCATCTGCGATCAGGAAGCGGGCCTCACCTGCGCCGACGGGGTGTGCGTGGTGGCCGCGGCCGCGGCGCTGGGCGCGGCGTGCGACAACCGCCTCGACGTGAGCTGTGACCCGGCCGTGGTGGGCGACCGGAGCGGGCTGATGAGCTGCCGCACGGGCCCGACCGACGGCGGCGACAGCGATGGCGGCAGGCGCTGCTTCTTCATCTGCTTTGACGGCGACGCGTGCACGGGGGAGTTTGAACTGTGTCCCAACGGCCGTGTGTTGGACGGCGTGTGCGTCGAGGGCCTCATCAAGGGGGACCCGTGCGACCACCCGACGGCCGAGTGTGACGCCCGTAAGGGGCTCTTTTGCCGCCCCATTGACGGCGATGGCGGCGGGTCGGGCTCCAACATCCGCCAGGTGGCCGGGGTGTGCGCGGTCAAGGCGGCGGTGGGGGCGGCCTGCGACGCGGCGACCGCCGACCAATGCGCGGACGGCCTCGCGTGCGTCAATGGCACTTGTGCGGAGCGGTTGGTGGGCCTCGGCGAGCCGTGCACCGACGACACGGACTGCCGCAACACGGACGATGGGCAGTCGACGGCGTGCTGGCGTGGCCGCGGCGCGGCGGGCAAGACGTGCCGCGCGTGGCGGGGGCCGTACGCGTCGTGTGCGGGGGCGGACAGCAAGTGCTGGTGGCCCGCCCTGTACTGCTCGGATGATGGTGCCGCGAGCGTGTGCGTCAACGCGGAGGGGCGGGGCGACCTCGGCGCCTTCTGCCGGCTCGACGGGTCGGACTGCACCGCCGCAGACGACCTCTTTTGTGCCGTCAGCAGGTTCACGGTCGCGCCCGTTTGCAAGCGCATTGTCGGCGACGGCGAGGAGTGTGACGCGGGGCTGGGATCGGACCTGCGCCTATGCGACGCCGACGCCGGGCTGGTGTGCCGGTACAATGGGCGCTTTTCGGACCGGCCGGTGGGGTACTATTGTCAGCCGCGGGAAGGGAATGGGCGGCGCTAGTGGCGCGGCGTCGGGGGCGGAGACGGCATCGGTGGGCCGCGCACCGGCGGGCGGGCGTGTGCGTGGGGGGCACCTCCTGGGGGGACGCCGTTGTTGGCATCGTTGGACAAGAGCAAGCCGAAGCAGCGGGCGGGAAAAGACGGAGAGAGGTGCGCACGCGTTACAGAGGAGAGGGAGGGAGCCGCGCGCACACCGTGTCCTGCGAACAACCATCGAGGGGCAACGCGCGGGCGCTGGCCAGGCCTCGGTCGGCGCCGGGACGCGCGCGGGCCCCCTTATTGCATTTTGATGTTGTTCTTCCTCTGCCTGACTGTCTGCCTCTCCCCCCCCCCGCCTCTCGCCCGGGTCCCCCCTCGGTCATCGCCCGTCAGCAGCGACGGCAACCCGTGGCGCCCACGGCGGGGAAGCAATGGAGGCACGCAAGCTCATCGCGGCGCCCTTCCGCGGCGCGGGTGTGCGGACCCCCTGCAGCATGGAACCGGCAGAGGCGAGCGGCGGCGCGCGCCCACGCGTCGGCCGCTGCCGCCCCGCCCGCCACGCCGGTGGCGTCCAGCGACAGTCTGCGGGGGACATGGCAAAGCCGCATGGCATTCCCCCTCATGGGGAGCCATGGCGGAGGGGAGGCAGGAGCGGGGGGAGGGGGGTGCGGGCCCCCTAGGGGCGTGCCCCAGTGGCGGCCGCGCCCCGCTGCCGCCCCGTCCGACACCGCAGGCAGCCGCCTACCGTGAGGTACCGCAGCAGGCGCCGCGTTTGGCCGCAGCGGCCGCGGCCGGTTTCCGTCCCCAGGTGCGGCGGCTGGACGGGCGGCGGCGGCGGCGACTAGCGGCACGGCCACCCGCGGGCATCTCCCCCCTCCCTTCTGCCCCTGTAACCCTCTCACCCCCCCCCCCCCCCCCTCCCCTCCCCACGGCGCCTGCTGCCTCGGCCGCCGCCGCCAGCACACCCCCGCCGGCGCCCCCCTATGGCACGCAGCCCCGCCGGTACGCCGCGCCACGCCGCGCCGCGCCGCGACGGCCGCGCCGCCGGTCACGGCAGTCCCGGCGGCGGCGGCGCGGCTCGGGCGTGGCGGGCACCCCCGCCCGACGCGGGGCCCCCACCCACGTCAATGGGGATCCGACGGGGCCACCTGAGACCATAGTCATAATCTATCATACGGATATGGCGCGACTGCGCTGACATGTCCATAACAGACATCTTGGCCCGCTTTCCTGGCGACAAGATTATTCCTTGACGGCTCGTCCTCCTTCACGCCCCCCCTCCCCCCCCCTGCGGCCACGCTCCCTTTCCCCGATGGGGGGCCGCCCCACGGCCGCGCTGACGGCGTTGCTTCTCCCGCCCCGGGCCCCCGACGCACGACGCCCGCCGCGGCGCGGCGTCAGCGCCGCCACAAGCGCTGCCACCTCTGCCGCCGCGGCGGCCGCCGCCGCCGCCGCCGCCTCTGGCCGGGCCACCCCGTGCACGCCGGCAGCCGCCCAACGCCGCGCCGTGGCGGAGACCGCGGTGGGCGGCACGGCCGCAGCGGGTGCGTGCTGGCACCCCAGTGGATGGAGAGGAGGAAGCGGCACTCTGGGTGTGGGGGAGGGGCTCGGCGCCGTTTGCGACCGTCCCCCACCCCTCATCCCGTTGCCACAGCGGGGGGGGCGGGCGCTTCGTCGGCGGTGCCAGCCGGCAGCAGCCGTGACGATGACGACGACGGCGGCAGCAGCAGCTGCGGCTGCGAATTGGGACTGTAGGCCGGCCTCCACGAACGAAATCCCAACGCTACAAGCATTCATCAACGACTTCAGCCTAATCGACATGGTGCAGTCAACAAACAGCAACAGGCCACTCGCTGATTAGACAAAGATTGATGAGTTCTCTTCTTCGCACCTTCCGGTGCCCGGGAGGCATCCTCACCGCTCATTCGCAAAATCAATGTCTCATCGATGTTCAATCTCATCACTCCACCCCACTCCACCGCCTTCACAGAGCCCTACCCTTCCCCCTTCCCGCGTCCCTTCTGAAGCACGTCGAAACACGTGTGTGGGGTGCCGCTCGACGCATTCGACAGCGTGATCCGATGCTCACGAGCAAGCTACTACGCCAGGGATAGTGCCTGCATTGGACTGCATTTCCTGCATTTGAAAACGGAGCTGAAATGCATGAAATTAGTCAGCGAAATGCAGTTGTCCCGGTCGCCGACGATGTCCTTAATCAGCAAATTGACCACATCAGCCTGGTCGTTCAACGACACCATGCCAGGGTTCTGCTCAGTGACCAGTCGCCGCATTTCGAGGCACGCCTCCGCGTTGCCCGATGTGACGGCATTGAAGATGCCCATCCCCCCGGACGCGGCTAGCTTCTCATGCACGAGCTGCGCCTGCCCCGCGCCGTCCTGGATTTTGTCCTCACAGTAGACGGAGTCCAAAAAGACAGACTCGCCACCAATCATGGGCAGCAGATTGACAATTTCATGCCGTTGCACAATCTCCCACGCGTGCAGGACGAGGACCGCCTTCCGCTGAGAGCACCAGTTGGCAAGGGACTGCAGCAAGCGGGCCCTAATCTCCTCATAGAGGCGATCCAGCCAGGGGCCAGCCATCTGAATGCGGGCAGGAACATGCGTTTGTGCAACGTACGCCGGGCGCATGGCCTTGAGCAAGCTTACAAGAGCTGGGCTTTCAATCAACGAGGGCAAAGGGCACACGCCCTGACACAGAAAAGTTGAGCAGCTCCGATGACGTCTACCTGAGCCATGCTCACGCGGTCAAAGTACCTGAGCATGGTCAGAGAGGCGGCGGAAGAGGCAGCACGCGTGTCGGCTGGGGGAGCGGTCGGCTGCATGCCAGGAAGTCAACCCTGCTCCCCCCATCCGACGCCACAGGCAGAGCTGCCATGTGGGAGTTGATCGGGCGGAGCTTCGTCCTGCAATGTGGTCCTGGCGTTCCACGGCTCCTGCAGATCCTCGACAGGAGCATACCGGCAGCCACAAAAATGTGCCGCCATGAGGGTGCTACTCTGCATCTTGTTGCGGACCAGCTGATCGCAATGTGTGCACTTACCACCATCACCGGGCAGCACAACATATTGCGACCTCGGAACAGACGCGCGTCGACCGCCACACCGACCAGGTCGCCGAGGACGTCCGGAGAGAAGTCCACTGTCCTCTGGGGATGCGGCGTCAGCCTGCCCTCCGCCCCAGCCGGGTGGCAGAGCAGCAGATAGGCTGCTACTGCCAGGCGTCGCAGGTGGAGCTGGACGGCCGACCATACCGCAAGGGGTGGCAGAATATGCTCGGCGGCGTACAGGGACAAACGGCGGCTGCCAGGTGTTGCCCGGCTAAAAGGACGTCACCTGCCGACGCCGTGGCTGGCGGACGTCGACGACCATGACAACTGCGGTAGTCGGCATCACAATGTTTGTATTGTGGGAAAATGTCCATGTAAGTACGCAAACATGATAAAATGTAATAAATGCATCAAAAATGCAAATGTACAAACATGTAATAAGTTAATCAATACGTTTAATGAAAGCCCAGTAGAAAAGTGTATCATTCTTGCCATCCCTGGCATAGGGTGTGTCACGCCCGCACGCCTCGCGAAAGGGGCGTACTGCACAACCCTATGTAGTTGTAGCCGAGTATGTATCAGGGGCAGGGAGCGAGAACGTGGAGACAAATTCGAGGGGGATCGGTACATATTTCTGGGCTCCGACAGGGCAGTGTGTATTTTATGTATGTACAGCGACGACTAGATACCATGCCGTGACAGCCGCACTCCTCGAGGTTGCATGATTGCACACGAACCTCTGAAACGTTCGGATATTAGGGTCGAACTGCACGTCCGAACCCGAACCGAGATCGGATGGACTTGAACGTATTTCATTTCGAACTCCATGAGGTCTTGCAGTTAAACCCAGCATTGTCCTGAATGCTCAGCCCAGAATTCTCAGTGTTGCGGCCGAGCTGGCCTCGCTGCCATCGCTGCACGCCTAGCACACTATACGACGGCGCATGCTCGGCGGACTGGACGCCCAGGACTGGCGCGCCTCTTGCCCTGTGCACCTCCAGTTGTGGGCCGCATGACCCTGGCCTACGGGAACAAAGCGCGATATCGCGCTCAGATAAACGCGAAATCGCGCAAAAGAGCACGACATCGCGGTTCCCGGTCAATGCAGAATTTTGGCACCTCGCCTGAAGCCGTGTGTAGACGGATCTCGTCGCCACCAGCCATGAACGCTCGGAATCTGACCCGCCCCACCCCCTGCCCACCCCCCCCCCCCCCCGCCGCCTGCTCCCCTCCCCCCACCCGCCCCGCCTGCTCCTCCCCCCCCCCTCCGCACCCCACGTCTTCCCCTCCCGCCCGCCCCCCCGCCGCCTCCTCACCTCCTCCCCCCCCCGCCCCTGGTGCCTCCCCTTCCCCCCTAGCTCCCGCGTGCTCCCCCCCCCCCCCTTCCCACCCCACCCCACCCCACATCCTCCCCTCCCCTCGGCCGCCCGCCGCCTCCGCCCATTCCCCCCCCCCGCCGCTGCCTTCCCTCCCCCCCAGATTCCCTTGCACCTCCACGGTCGCGCGACTCCCCATCCCCGAAGACCAGCAAACGGAATGTGAGAGGGGCTCTTCTGGGATTCGCTCGGTTACGCCGCGCTGGCTGTCTGGCAGAAGTGGAGGGGAGCTGGAGGGCGGGGAGCGGCCGCCACAGCCCAGAACTGCTGCGCCCAGCGTGATACTTCGTTCAGCTTCCACCAGCCCACACGAAGGCCCCGAGAGGGCCCCACGGTGGAACTCGCGCGAGCCTGACAACGATGCATCCAGGTCCCTTCTAGAAAGCTCTGGAGCACGAGCGGTGCTGCTGCCCTGGGATACCAGCCTCGCCCGCGACGAACAGGTCCGTCCCGACCACTATATAACAGGTGCCTCCGATCCCCCAACCTGCCCATCCCTCCCTTCACCCAAGTCACTCACACACGGCTCGCGGTCCTGGCGTCGCCATGGACGCTCGCCGTTTCGGTACCCCTCCTGTCTCTTCAAGCTGCGATTCGGACGGCGAGGAAGCACCGCCCCCCCCTCCCCCCCGATCCCCTCGACGCGCCCCCCCTCCGCTCCAACTGCACGAGCGTCCCCCTCCCCCCCCCCCATCCCCTCAACACCCCCCCCAGCCATCTTCACCCCGTAACCGCCCGCACCCTCGCCCGCCCCCCCCCGACGCCCCCCCTCGCTACCCAACCCCCCTCTCCCTCCCGCCCCCCCTCCCCCCCCCCCCACTCCTGCGGACCTCCACCGCCCCGCGCGCTCGTGCACGTGCGCACAATGTCGTGGAAAGGTAGTGTCAGCCGCAACATTTTATCGTCATCGCTCAAGTAAGCGCCCCCGCTTGGGCGAAGATTCGACGAGTGATCAGTCGAGCGATCTACCAGACGTCAACCGTGGCGAAAGCGCAAGCCCTCTGAGAGCAGGAAACAGCCTCAGGTCCATCCCCGACGTCGATACTACGCCGGCGTCTGCACCAACCTCAGATGTCGACGACGGCGTTTGGCTGCCGAACGCAGAACGTGACGCTGGAGATGTTCGCGATATTGTTGAGGGTCAAGGCGAATTAAACTCTCAGCAAGCTGTTGACGTGACAAGAGTGCGTGTCCGCCAGACTGTTGCTGTCAATGAGGTGCACGTGACCACATCGGCTTTCATTGCAATTATCAGAGACATTGTGTTCTGCACTACCCGCGTTCAATTCGGGTTTGTACGAGAGGCTACGGCAGCACTCCTACGACAGCGCCAAGACCTGGCCAGCCGTACACCAGCCATGCTCGCGTCTCTGGTCCGCAACACATTCACGCTGCGTACCAAGCTCGTGGACGCCTGCTCGAACGGCGGTCTCGCCTACACGGCAGATTATGCGGGCGAAGACGAGTGCCCTTTTTGCGGAACGCGCCGAACATCCCCGTCAGGAGCCCCTGTCAAGCAAGTTGTGTATTGGTCTCTCATCCCATGGCTGACTGCAATGCTTGCTGACCCTGACCTTGGCCCAGAAATGGTATCCACAATGCGGCTAGCGAGGCAGGCAGCTTCCGAGCCGGTGGACGAGATTCGAGATTGGTACGACGGGACGACATTTCGCAAGTTGGTCTCTGACGGCCACATTACAGCAGACTCGGATATTGCTCTGAGCATTTTCACCGACGGCTTTGAAGCGTGGCGTCAGCAAGGGTTCCACTCGTGGCCTATTATCGTCACTGTGCTCAACCTAGCTCCCAGTCGGCGATCCAGGATCATCTCCCAGCTGCATCTGTGTGTCACACCTGGACCAGATCAACCGGCCGACTTAGAGTCTTTCTTGCACCCCATCGTCGGAGAACTCGATCGGCTGAGCGAGGGCATCCCTGGTGTCAAGGTAGCTGGAGCCGAGGGCGAAGTCACCCTCAAAGGATTTTTACTGCAACTTACGGCTGATATGCCTGCTGGCGACAAAGTAGCCAACATTACCGGAAACGGGGGGCGAACTCCGGGTCGACAGCGGAAGTTTCAAGGCATTTACGCTAAGTCCAGGTACTACTACCCGCCCAAGGACCCGACAACGAACATGGAGCTATTCTCGTTGACGAGACCATGGCGCAGCCGGAGGCCAGCCGCTGGCTTTGCCGCAGACGCTCGTCGGGTGGCTCTTGCCAGGGAGCAGGGCGCCACTCAGAGCGCTGTGAGCGAGTTGGTGAAGAGCTGCGGCGAGCGCGGATACTCACTGCTCAGCTGCCCCAGCCCTTCCGATAAACAGCGCCACCCCCACATGACGTACTTGTCATCGATCGGACCTGCTCTGGCCCCGTACGACACAATGCATTTGGTCCTGACATATGTTGTCAAGAGTCTGTGGCAGCTGCTTTCCAGGACTTGGACTGTGCCTGGAGACCCACCTGAGGACTACCATCTGACATCCGCGGGCGCGGAGGCGAATGGCCGAGAGATTCGTGACGCGCGAGATACAGTGCCAGCCTCGCAGGCCCGGTCGTTACGGGACGTGCGAATTCACTGGAAGTCCTACAAGGCTGCCGATTGGCTGTACTTCTTCGTTAGCTTGGCCGAGACAGTGTTTGCTGGCCGTATTCCGGACGTCTACTACCACATGGTGATGTTCCTCGTCAGTTCCCGTCGCTTGATGTTCCGTCCATCACCACTTAGCCGAGCAGACGTCACGGCGATTAAGACCGGTCTTGAGAAGTTCTGTGCAAGCTTCTACGACAATGTCTATCGGCATGACCCTGCCAGACTGAAGCTGTGCCGACTGCCGATAGCGACCCTGCTGGACGTGGTTCCTGGAATTCTTGCTGGTGGTCCCGTCAGGGTCTGGTGGCAATTTCCAATTGAGCGCGCAATTGGGACGCTAGGTGTCGATATCAAGTCCAGGAGCAAGCCGCACGCCTCTTTAATGAATGCCATCTCCTGCAATACGAGGCTGAGCTGCTGACAGCGTTTGGTGAGACGTTTTGTCCGAGTGACTGGGCCCGCGCTACTGGTGTTCCAGTGGCGTGCGACGATATCCGGGGCAGCTTTGCTTTTCCACCGGGCGAGGACGCCGATGTGATTCTGCTACCCCCTCGCTCGTCAGCGTCGGAGCTATTGTCGCCCGAGTTGGAGCACCTGAAGACGGCTCTGGGGCTCGAAGGCGTCCTCTATGTTCCCGAGGTCATACTTGCGAAGAAGTACGCTCGGCTGCAGCTCTCTTGCGGGACTATCGCTGGCTCGGCAATGGGGGCAGGAGGCATCAAGCGGCGCAACAATCTTCTGCAAATCAACTTCGAGGACTTGGTACGTCGCCCGTCAGGTTCCGTTGTACGCGTTCCCATGACAACGTACGGTTTGGCGCTGCACTACGCTGTCGCTTACATTGACCAGCCTCAGGCTTTTGTGTACGTGGAAAGTGTCAAGTCTTCCGTCGATCGCCTTGGGCGTTACGGTCGGCCAGAGCGCAGGCGGCAAATGGACTGCTTCTCATCTTTCGACGGGCTGCGCAAGTATGTTCCTGTCCAAGTAGTCGAGGCAGCCGTGGGAAAGCTAAGTCGCGACAACCTGCAATTTGTGTTATTCCCCAGGGAGCCCTTCTCTAAATGATTGAATTTTCATGTCGAGTGCTTGACGCAGATAATAGTCGTCACATGTTAACTCATTACACATTGGAACAGGAGGTGTCCTTTGGACGTTGGGAGTGTCGCGCGTCGATGGCACTTCAGTGGTCCCCAAGTGCTGCGCGGTGAGAACGCTGTCGCGCTAGGAAGGCTCTTTTGGCGGCCCGCTCGGTGGTGGGCGCGGCGAGGGCGGGGGATGCATGGAAACTGCTCCCGTCGCGCAATACGAGCTGTGAACCTTAAAGCGCAGCCCAGCGACTGCTGCGGGCAGCACACGTCTTCTTGTCGTGCTTCTGCGCAAAGCGGCGCAGCTGCACGCACCGTGTTGCAGACGACTCCAAGTGTCGCGAGAATAAGAGATCATCAAAAATTCAGCTAATCGTCAAGAAAGAAAAAAATAGACGGAGGACGTTGTGCCCTGTTCATTGCTTACTCTCGTCAACGCCAGATTACTGTGTCGGTCGAACGTATTAGTTTGGCCAGCGTTTCGGATCTTCTGCGGAGGGTTATGATTGTGAACGAAACTGCCTGTTCTTGAGCATTAGCTCGACCCGTGTGCACTAACTTACACCAACACAGTCAAGTGCGGAGCGAAAAGTACGTGTCTGACGGAGATCACAAACGCCGTGCTCTTCCAGAGAGATGCCTTTGATGAAAGCCGGGGTTGTCAAACTCGTGAAGCAGCTGCCTCAAACCTCGAACATCACGAATGGGCGTCGTGCGCTGTACAACTGAGCCTCTGGGCTCACATGCACAGAAGGGTACATACGCAGGATAATTACCCAATTGCGTTTTGCTTTGGGATTGCTCACGTAAGTACTTGACCTGTGCCTAGAGCTCTGCGCGATCTCCCTGTTGCTCTGTTCGTGACCACGCATTGGGTGATGCCCCATGAGGCAGGCTGCGGAGACCACGTATCTCCATATGACGGGCCCAGCCAATCGCATCCCTCCAATCTCCCCACCGAGAGCGTGGAGGAGAATGGGAGGCCGTCGGACGCCCTCAGTGAGTTGGGCGCTACTGTCTGCCGGCTAGTTGGGCCGCGGCCGACACGCCGCCGCCGTTATCGCCTGCTGGCGTCCGAGAACCCGTCGGCCGTTCGCCGTCGTGACCGCACAATTCCCGTGAGCCCACCCGCATGTGCCAGCCCCTGGCCGCCTCATTCCCGTCGACATTTCCCCCTTCTCAAAAGTCCAGCTGTCCCGGTGGACGTCCAGTCAGCTGTGAGTCGCAGTGACCGGGAGAGGAGGGTGCAATCCTCGAGTCGGGATGCAAAGTACGGTGCATCGCTGGCGTCTAGCGTGCACGGGTTACGCCGGGGTTGCACTCGCGTCCGGCGGGGCCCTCCGGGAGAGGCAGTCCCTCTCTGTGGGGTGCGCTCTCTGCCCTGACACTGGGTAGAGGAGCCCCCTCCACGCGAAACAGGTGTGGGGGAAAGTCGTCCCCCACCTGGTCAGGGTGCTCCACGGGTGGACTCCCGTGTGGGTGGGCCCCCTAACCTGGGTGTCGGTGTTCCTCCGCCAGACCCCCTGCCCCTCAACTGGAGGAGTAGGGCGTCGACGTTCTCACTCGGAGCGTCGACCTGCACCTGCCCCTTCAGTTGGGGTACGGTTGCTCTCGGGGGGTCGGGTTGTGCCCCCCCCCCTTTTGGAGCTCGCTCCACCCGCAGCTGGCTCTCTGCGAGGTGTCTCTCACTTTTCCCCCCCTTTTAAGTCAGGGTTGAGGGGTGTGCGCACCCCGAGTTGGGGGTGTCACACTCGGTCGCCGGCGGTAGTGCTCGGCCGCCGGTGCGGGGTCTTCTCTCCCCTTCGTGTTTGCGGGCGGGTGTGTGCCTTCCCGCCGCTGCTCCCTCGCGTCGGCGGGTCTGTCCCTTCCCGCCGCGCGGTTGGTGTCGTTGGTTGGGGTGGTGTTTTCCCCCTTCCGCCCCTGTGTCGGGCGTCGTCGTTGTCGGTGGGGGCGTGGGTCGTGTCCCCCCCCCTTGTCGCCTCCGTCGGCGGGGTTGTGTCTTCCCCGCCCTGCCCTCGTGTTGGGCGTCGTCGCTGTCGGTGGGGGCGTGGGTCGTGTCCCCCCCCCTTTGCTCTTCGTCGGCGGGGTTGTGTTTTCCCCGCGCTGCCCCTTGTGTCGGGCTTCGTTGTTGTCGTTGGGGGGTGTGGGTCGTGTCCCCCCCCTGTTGTTCAAGGCCCAGGTTGAGTTAACCTGGTAGCGGTCAAGGAGGGGGAGCGGGTCGTATCCCCCCCCGTGCTCAACCTCACCGAGTTGGTCAAGGTTATTCAAAATGGCGGGTGAGCCGAGTCGGCCTTTGTCTCCCTCCCACACGTCGCTGTCGGACAAGCGACGGGCGGGCGAGGAGGCCCTCTACGTCCCCCCCTGGCTCCGGGTGGGCGATCTCATCGGCGACGACTCGTCGTGGTGCTCGTCGGGGCGTCTCTCGTAGCCGCGGCCGAGCCATGCCGACGTCTTCCCCGCGGGTTGCGACTCCGACCACGGGGGGTGTGGAGCCAACTCAGGCTCCGCCCTTCCACTTCCTTGAGCCCTTCCCCGACGTGACTTTGGGTTCGCTACGGGTCCGAACTCCGGTACCCATGCCGATCGCGCGCGGCGTCGGCGAGATGATTCCCAACTTGGGAGCCATCATGTATGACGCCACGGTGGAGGCCTCACTCGTGGCGTCCCTTGACACGCTGGCTAGGGTCACCCGGCGTGTCAGTCACTTCCTCGCGTCGGGCGACTCAGCCACGGCGCGACAGTCATTGGCAGCTGAGGTCACTCGCCTCGCGGTTGGACACGAGTTTGTCCAACGGCTGCTGTCGACTCAGCAGCAGCTTCCGCGTCACGGAGGGAGTACCTCCGGACAACTTTCTTACGACGGGGATGGGTCCGCGAGTCGGCGGGGTCCTTCCAGTGCTTCCACTCCGGGGCCTCCCCGAGTGGGTTACGCCCCTCCGCTACCGGCCTACGACCCTGGGGGTTCGTGGTCGGGCGGCCCCTATAGTGGTGGGGGTGGGCATATGGAACGCTAGAGACAGCGTTTGAACGACTTGTTCTTTTGTGAGAAGAGCGGTGTGTGTTCTTCTCGTCTTGTATTGTGCCATAGTCGGCTTTGTTAGTAGAGAATCTTTGAAGAACCATGGTATGTGTTTGTACTCATGGTTGGCTTGCCGCTCTGCTCTGGCTTGGAGCATGGGCTTCATTCCCCGACGTACGAGTGTTACGTCGGCGTATAGATATGCCCGCAACCTGGCAGTATCTACGGACCTTCTCTGCTGGTAGGTCCTCTATAAACTCCCATGTGTCGGAAGTTGGTCCATACCCGAACCACCTGACTCGGAGCATGAGTCGCCCCGACTCATCGTATCCGTGTCCGAAAAACTTGTCGAACACCGCCTCCAACGGTTTATTGGAGGAGGTCGGCAAGGATGGGACTTTCCATGCTTGCAAAGCCCTTTCCCAAGCGGGATCTCCCTCTGGGGGTTCGGGTGCGCGAGTCGCGTGATTCCCATTTATCGTCCGGATACCATCATCACTCTCGATGGTTAACCGCCGTCCATCCGTCTTAAGGATGTGATATGGTCCCAGAGTTTTGAAGACCAATTTCCCCCCCTTATTGTCGTGGGAGTTAACATAAACCCAATCTCCAACTCGGAATGGATCGCGACGATGTCTGACTCGGACATCGAAATACCTCTTGTAACGGGCTTGGGACTTCTCCATAGTAGCCCGGACAAGGGGTATCATCTCCTCCAGTCTCTGGAGTAGGGAGGCTTTCGCCTGACTCGGTGTTTGAGTCGAAGTCTCACCCTCAGTCTGGGTGAGACGCTCCACAGCTACTGACGGAAGTCGTCGGGGGCAGACGAAGGCAAACGGTGCCTCTCCCGTACTACTTTGTACCTGGGAGTTGTATGCTGTCACGAGTAGTGACGCATAACGAGCCCATGTGACTACATGGTCATGGACATAGTGACGCAACTGGCGCACTAGAGTCCTGTTGAATCGTTCCACCTGCCCATTAGTCTGGGTATGGTAAGGGGTGGCGAAGTTCGTCTGCACCCCCAACATCTTCATGACTCCCTGATACAGGACGGACGCAAACTGTGGTCCGTTATCCGAAAGGATAGAGTCGGGGATGCCATAACTGGCAACCCAGACGTCGAGTAACTCACTCAGAACGTCCACGGCTGTGATATCCTTGAGTGGGGATACCCGTGTGAGCTTAGTAAAGCGATCACACATCACCAGAAGGTACTCATATCCCTCTGGTGTTCGTGGTAGTGGACCGAGTAAGTCCACTGCTATCGCTGCAAACGGCTCTGTTGCAGGAAAGAGTCTCATGGAAGAAGTCTGCCGGGACTCCATGAGTCTATTCTTTGCGCAAGTCGCGCATGCGGCTACATACTCGTACACATCAGCCACGAGTGATGGCCAATAGTACTTCCTGCGTAGGGTCTGATACATCCTCGTAGACCCTGGGTGTCCACCCAACGGTGAGGAGTGCTCCCGTTGGAGGATACTCTTGCGTAACTCCTTTGGGACAACGACTTGCTTGTCCCCCTGGGTATGTCCCATACGGCAGAGTATGCCGTTGTCATTCAGGAAGAACCGAGTCGGTTGAGCCTGGTCGAGCTCCTTCCTGAGTCGTCGACAAAGTTTGTCGCTCTCCTGTGCCTGGACAAACTCAACCAGAGACACGGGTAATAGCTTGGCCATGCCAGGCATCCTCGGGTCGAGGACAGTTCCGGAGCGAGTGGTCACTGCCACATGAGGGAGCTCCTCAGGGATGGGGGAAGAGTCTTTCCCATCCGTCGGTATGCGAGACAACGCGTCCGCAACCGCATGCTTTGGGCCTGGCCGATACTCAACATCATAATCGAACTCAGTGAGGCAGAGTCGCCATCGATTGAGTCGGTTATTCGTACAGGCTGTAGTGGTGAGTATCCACTTCAAAGCCTTGTGGTCACATCGAATGAGGAACTTCCTTCCTTCGATGTACGGCCGTAGCATGGAGACTGCCCATACTACGCCAAGGCCCTCTACCTCCGCCACAGAATAGTTCTTCTGGGCCGGTGAGAGTCCTTTGCTAAAGTAGCCAACGGGTAGATACTCCTCCGAAGGCTGTTGTTGGAGTAAGCAACAACCGAGTTGGTCGTGACTTGCGTCCACATCTATGATGTAGTGAGCCCCGGGTCTGGGGATCGCTAGCACTGGTGGATTGCAGAGGAGTTCTCGCAACTTATCAAACGCTTCTTGCTCCGGGGGTTTGGGGGCATCCAAGCGCTTGGGCATCTTGGAACTTACCAAGCGGTTCAACGGTGAAGACACTTTGGCATAGTTAGCCACAAAGCGTCTGTATACGTTACACATACCCAGGAAGCTCCTGAGTTGTGTCTGCGTCTGGGGGAACTTCGCCCGACGGATGGCCATGAGGTTCTTCTCATTGACCAGAATGCGACCTGGCCGGACTATATGGCCGAGGTACTCCACCTCATTACTAAAGAGGTGACACTTCGTAGGTTTGAGTGTTACTCCAGCTTCACCCAACAGGGTAAACACTCTGTCCAAGTGGGACAGGTGTTCTTTGGCAGTCCCAGAGAACACAATGATATCGTCTAGATACACTAGGGCGATCTGCCACTTGACTCCGGCAAGTATCAAGTCAATAGCACGCTGGAAAGTCGCAGGTGCATTGCAAAGCCCGAAAGGGAGCCGTGTACACTGATAAACTCCACAGTGACACGTGAAGGTGGTCAAGTGTCTGTCCTCCTTGCGGATGGGTATCTGCCAGTACCTTGCGTTGCAGTCCAACGTGGAAAAGTACTGTGCCTCACCGAGTGAGTCGAGGCAATCGTCCATACGGGGTAGAGGGTAACTATCCCTTACCGTCCCCTCGTTTAGCTCACGATAATCGATGCAGAACCGCATCGTGCCGTCTGACTTGGGCACCAAGACTATGGGGCTGGCCCACTCACTTGAGCAAGGCTCAATGACACCCATGTCTTGCATCCGTTGGACCTGCTCTCGGGTGAGTTCCCGTGAGTCTGGTCCCATACGGTAGGGACTCAGGCGAACTGGCCTAGCCCCTGGCTTCAACACGATTCTGTGTTCGGTGGCCTTGATGAGCCCAAGGTCACCATTCCACAACTTGTGATGCTTCTGGATTAACTCATCCAGTCGTCCATGTAAACACTCCGGGATGTTCTCCCGATGTACCGTCGGCGACTTAGCCGTCGATAAACTCGATTGGTCGGCAGAGCCTGCCGTTCCAATATCCTTCCATTGCTGTTGAGTCACAGCAACGACATTCCCCTCAAAGGTAGAGATCGACGCAATCTTTATGCCTCCGGGGAGTCGTCGAGGTTCCTCCGACTTGTTGAGGACCTCCACCCACCAAGTTTGGTCATCCCCACAAGTCATGGGGCCCCATGCAACTTGCACTTGGTGAGTATAATAGACTCGGTCCACGGGGGAAACGAGTCCATTCCCTCGAAACAGTGTGCGTACTCGCACAAAGGTCCTTGATCGGGGCGGGACTACCGTACCCTTACGTACTCGTACATGGGTCGTAGAGCCTCCACCCTTCGGAGAGTTTTCCCTAGGTTGATGAGTCGTAGGGGAAACAGTCCTCCCTTTACGCAATATGGGGACAGTCTCTCCATTACGCATTCGGATTATCCCTTCCGGTCCACAGACGGCCGGGACATGGAGGTCCAGATAGTCAGTTCCCAGGAGTACGGGGACTGACATATTGGAGACTACTCCAAAGTTCACCTGCGTCTGGTAGAACCCAATGCAAACAGTCAATGCAATAGACCCAACAATGGGGAGGAGTCCCCCATTGACATCAAACATACGCCACTCGGGTGAGTCGGCGGGGCTCACGTCCGTCTCCTCTGGCAATAAGTCTTGCCTAATGAGAGAGGCAGCAGAGCCTGTGTCGACTATGACACGAGAGGTAAACTCATATCCATCCTGCAGCCAGAGTCGAGCTGCGACCTGGTAGTTACTCCCTACCAGCACCGACACAATCCGACTCGGGTCGTGCTTCTGAGGAGGGGCCTTGTCTCTAGGCCTCACCCCTCGAGGTCGAGTCAGGACCTTCACTCTCCCATGGGTCGGTGAGTGTGAAGCAACCCGCTTCATTACCGCTGGAGCCTGTGGGTCAGTCTTAGTCCCAGCGGCTAGGCGTTTCCCTCATCCGACTCGGATGATGGAGTATCCTTGCCACTTGAGCTGGGGGAAGAGGTTTCCCCCTTCTCAAGCGTGGACTTATTCTCTGACTGAGGTTGAGTCATGGCCGTCACACGTGTGGTGTGCGGCCGGGTATCCGAATCAGTCCTCGGAGTACCGAGTTTCCCGATACGAGCCAACATGGCTCTCAGTCGAACATCCAGAGTGGGGCATTGGGCTGCCCAGTGTCCCGACTTGGAACACTGCCAACACGGCCGATCACTCATTGACGCCGATGGCCACGCTTTTCCCTGTGACTTATCAGGGATAGCGGCCACCATACCTTCCGTCTCTCGAGTTGAGGACGAAGGGACTGTAGGGTACGTCCGCGTGTAGGGGGGCACCCTTGCAGTTCTGCGGAAGCGACTTGCTTCCACTCCCTTAACTTCTTTCTCTCGTTCCTTTCGCTGTTCGGACACGAGCCAGCGGTACTCATCACCCTTAGTCTGGGCGATGCGTGCCAACTCCGCCAGAGTCATGGTCGGAGTATTACGCTCTCGCACAGTCGCTCGAGCTGCTCGGTGGACTCCCTCCACAAAGCGTCCCTTAATGACTCCTTGGGAATGTAGAAATCCACAGAGGACATTCAGCTGACGGAGTCGTTCAGCGAATTCCCGTTCCTCTTCACCCTTACTCTGGGTGGCGCGGTTGAACTCTTCAACCTGCACAGCCAAGGAAGCCTCGTCTGCGTGAAGACGGAGGATCCAATTAACTAACTCCAGGTAGGAAGTCACCTCACCCGGGTTCCCACCATGCCGACTTGGCATGACGTTCATCACCTCGGAGCGGAGTGGCTCCTTGGTGAAGTCCTGAAGCATGAAAAACGCTTCAGCTTCAGAGACATCATTGTCATCGCAGGCTTTTGCGAACTTCCGCAAAAACTGGAAGATCTTCAGGGGTGGTGTCCCGTCCCATTCTGAACGGACCCCGAAGGATTGCGCAACGTGTTTCTTGCGCCGGCCCAGGGTACGGGCCTGACTATTCGAGTAGGTCAACGACTTGTTGACCAACCCATATGTCTCACAGTCGAAGACATCCTTGAACAATGGATTGTTCACCACGATCTTTCCTGGGACGACTCTAGTCCCAAGACGGTCCGTGTGAGTCACACGACCACGTCGGATGAGATCCTCTTCACCCGACTTGCCACTTGCAGAGAACTCAGACTCTGAGTCCACCTCACGACGGAGAGTACGTCGAATCTCCCGTCGTTTCTGACGCCTCGAGGCCTGCTCAGGCGGAGGGGTGTTCCCCTTCAGCGCCTTCCCCACCTCTTCTCGCACGACTTGTGCGATGGCGGTCATCACCGAGTCATCCACGATACCGGATGACCCAGGTGGAGCTTGACTCGAGCTCCCACCCGGTCCTTCCGGCACCAGTCGTGGCGCGGACCCACCAACCCGGGGTACGGAACTCTCCGTCCCGTCACCTCTGCCGGTCGGCGGTCCCATGCCGAAGTGAGTGTCGTCACTCCCCGAAGAGGTTGCCGGAGCCTGACGCTGGCTCGGCGCTCCCACCGGAGAAGGGCGAACTCCGCCCGTCTCTTCTGGGGACGGCCTGGGAAGGAACCTGGCCGACCGCCGTCGGGGTCCAACCTCTGGACCCACCACATCCGCACTGCCCGGCCTGGGTGGTACTCCGCCCGTCGGGGGAGGACTACGCTCCCCCTCCCCAGGTACACTCGGCGCAATGGGGGGGTGTCCCTCGCCAGCCATCTCCACAAGAGTCACGTGGAGTCAACCAAAACGACCAAACGGTGTCCAGAGTCGGGGATCGTCAGCTAGGGAGTTCCTAGAGCACGTTCCACCCCTCCACCTACCTCAGGGAAGGCGGTGAGGTTTCCCGAAACTCCGGGTCTCCCACCAAGACTCACGGTGGCCAACCTCGTCACCCAGCGAACGCTCGGAACGTAGGCGAGTCGATCGTGTCACCGGAAGTCTCGGTGCCGAAGGGGGAGAGGGGCCAACTTGGTCCCGTCTCCGGTCAAGGGAGGTACCAAAGTCGATATCCTCTCCCCCGCTGATCCACCAACTGTAGCAGTACTCCCAACCACCAACCCCGAGTCAGGGAAGGAAGAGGAGTATTGCCGATATCCCAACTTGGGACACCGGAAGCAAGCACCTCCACACAGCCGAACACGGAACTTGCGTGTGGTGAGCGGGTCAGCTCACAAAGGCACGAACAAGATGTGTCGGAGCCAGACGGTGTTTACTTGCTTGGCCAGCCAAGGTGGGCCCTCCCCGCCTTGCTGGCCCTCCTTATCAACCCTCCTCATACGCTCACGCAACCCCTCAAAACACTCAGAAAATGAACCCTCAAACAAACCAATCATATCACTCCACATGCAAAGCGCTCAAAGCGTAGAAATCCGTCTGGCTCCCGTGCAAAAATCCCAAGAAACAAATACCAGCAGCATTACCCTGCTCTAGTATGTCGGAAGTCCTAGTCGAATTTCCGTCCAGAAGTCAAAAGTCTCACCATCGTGTGTCGGGTGAATTTCGACTTCCGGTCGAGTCTACTTGACCCGAATCTCCGAAGTATTGGTACCGAATTCCGGCCCAATCTCCCACAGTTATGTCGGCATCCATCACGGGTGGCGGCCACCAGGCACCGCGACGCGGATCATCGTCGTACGACGGTATGTTATCGAGCGTCGTGCGGGGTGGGGCCTCGAGGACGAGGCATGCGCTCTTGATGGCCTGCAGCGTGTCAGATGAGTTTTGGGGATGACGGACCACATCCTGACATGCGTCAACGTGGGCATTTTCTGTCGTGGTTGCGATTGTTCTTGGGTGTGTCATTCATACGTGCATGTGGTCTTGTTTCTTTTTTCCCGTTGGCAGCCGGTGCGCCTCATCCGCCGCCCCCACCACCCAGTCGTCGAGCGCTCAGGGCGACGCCGGCCGGTCGGTTGGCTGCGCTCCCGCCTTCCCCGGCGCCACCACCTCCGCCGCTCCCCCCACCAAGTCGCGCCGCACTCTGGGCGACGCCGGACGGTCGGACGGTTGGGCCCCCGCCCACCCCGGCACGACCTCCACCGCCGCCGCCCCCTCCGCGTCGTCAGACGCTCGGGGACACGCGCGCCGGTCGGTCGGCCGGGCCCGCTGGCGCCCTGGCGGGGCCGCAACAGCCACCCCCGCCACCAAGTCGGCGACCGCTCGGGGTGGCGCAGCCCGGTGGGCCAGCTGCGCCCCCGCATTCCCCGACACGTATTCTGCCGGGGCGGAGCGGTGGGTCGAGCGCGGGTGCGGCGCCGACCTTGGTGGCGCCCGAGCTGGTGGCGCCGCCCCGGCCTGCTGGTGGAGACGCCCATGTCGTGCCGCACAGGGGCAGCAGGCGATGCCGGACGATTGGTCGGGGGGGCTACTTCTGGGCTGGCGGCGTGCGGTCGGTTCCGGCACCTGGGCCAGACATCCAAAAGATTCGCATTGCTCGAGACAGTCACCTCGGGTACCATCCCGGTGACAGACTGCGTCTGCTGCAGGCAGCGCATCGTGCGGCTAAGCACCTGACACGCGGGGTGTCATTTACGCGGCAGACTAACGCCAGGATGGCACGTGCCATCGCGGCGCTGGAGGAGGAGCAGCCTGCGCTGCAGAGGTGCATCGGGTGTTGGGGGGCCTGTTCTCTTCTGTCCTCTCACTTACGGAACGTGTCTGGGGATGTGATTGACGGGGGGGGGAGGCGGGGAGGGTTCTCCTGACGTGCATGACTTGGGCGTGGGTAACGTCCGCCTTGTGCCCGTGCTGCTGCCCAGCGGGGGGGGGAGTTCTTCGTCGTTGGTGGAGGGGGTCGAAGGTGAGTTAGCGCGGCGTTTGTCACCGGTGGGGGGTCGTGAGCCGGGTGTGCAGGGGCGAGGGGTTGCGCTGGTTTCAGGGGGGCGGGAGGGAGAGGCCGGGACTGGCAGCGCAGGCGTCCGGGCACTGCCAGAGGGGGGAAGTCGGACGCGACGTGCGCCGATGGTGCAGGGACGTCTGTCGGCAGGAGGCTCGGACGCGGTTGTCAGCCTGCAAGCCAACTTCTTGAATGCGATATAGCAACTTTACCAAATATTGAACTGCTTCCAAATCGAACTGGGAACTATAACTCTCATTGCACATCAGCATAATGTGCGGATAATACAACGTAAGAACGCGTTTTACACACTATCACGTGTGATGTTACTGCCCACGCAAATGTTGTACCATGGTCATCTATCACTCGCTATTTGTATGATAACAACCACATGCATAATCTTGATTGTGTAGAGACAACACTTATGTAGATCATTCTTGTCATAATCCGACCGCGTGGTAGCTTTGCTGATCAATATTGAATATAAAAGTCTGTGGCATGACGTTGTTACAACCGTCAGTGAACCTCCAATCTCTCCCCGTGAGAGCGTCTCACAGCCAACCAGAGTCTCATCTGATCGCGGTTTCTCCAGGAGGAAAGCGCGATATCGCGGAAGCAAGAACGCGATATCGCGCTTTCTGACCCCCCCACAGCACCATTCCAGCAGGCCAGAGCCCCCATGAACCGGCCAGGAGCACACCGAGAAGTGGGTGGGAAGTGCTTCTCTGCTAGTTTTTGGTGTGTCTCGGGGGTGGCCACCAGCCGTCCTGCTGTCCGCAATATCGCGCTTTTTGTTCCCGTAGGGCTGCTGACCATATCCATGAAGGACAGCGTCTGGGCGCACGTGACCCGCGTCGGTAGCACGAAGCACTTCATGTGCAACTACTGCAGGAAGGAGCTGAGTAGCAACCCCAGCCACCTGAAGGAGCACATTGTGACGCACCGCTGCCCAGCCGGCAATGACATCCTGATGGTGATGCTGCAGAAGCTGGAGGAAGGGCGGCACGAGGGCGCCGCATCGGCGCCCATCAAGCAGCGCCGGGAGGGAACGCGACAACCTGAGCGTCACTATGGACGGCGATCAGACCACGGAGCTCCCCTCCTCCCAAACGTCAAGTGCTGGTGCGGGCCCAAAGAGGCTTACATCAGCCCACAGCAGTCCGCCATCACAATTGCACACATCTGTTAAAATTGTTGCCACGTGTTAAATCCGCAAGCGCGTTCGGGTCGAACGCCCACTGCAATTCAACCCTAATTCAACACCCGAACCTGAACCCAAATCACCCCCCCTGCAACCCTCGACCACGGATATGGCGCGACTGCGCTGACATGTCCATAACAGACATCTTGGCCCGCTGTCCTGGCGACAAGATTATTCCTTGACGGCCCGTCCTCCTTCACGCCCCCTTTCCCCCCCCCTGCGGCCACGCTCCCTTTCCCCGATGGGGGGCCGCCCCACGGCCGCGCTGACGGCGTTTCTTCTCCCGCCCCGGGCCCCCGACGCACGACGCCCGCCGCGGCGCGGCGTCAGCGCCGCCACAAGCGCTGCCACCTCTGCCGCCGCGGCGGCGGCCGCCGCCGCCGCCGCCTGTGGCCGGGCCACCCCGTGCACGCCGGCAGCCGCCCAACGCCGCGCCGTGGCGGAGACCGCGGTGGGCGGCACGGCCGCAGCGGGTGCGTGCTGGCACCCCAGTGGATGGAGAGGCGGAAGCGGCTCTCTGGGTGTAGGGGGAGGGGCTCGGCGCCGTTTGCGACCGCCCCCCACCCCTCATCCCGTTGCCACAGCGGGGGGGGCGGGCGCTTCGTCGGCGGTGCCAGCCGGCAGCAGCCGTGACGATGACGACGACGGTGGCAGCAGCAGCCGCGGCGGCGGCAGCGGTACCTGCCGCAGCAGTAGCATTGGCAGCGGCGACAATGGTCTTGCTGGCGGCGGCGGCGACGGCGGCGGTGGCAGTGGGGGAACAAAACCGGCCTCCGCTGCGTCCGCGTCGGCCAGCCAAGCGCCCCCCCCGGCCACCCCTCCCCCCCCCCCCGGGTCCCTCGACCGCCCCTCCTCGCCACCCTTTGACCTGTCCATCGCGCTATCCGCTGCCGCCGCCGCGTTTGCGGCCTACGTAGACCCCCCACGGGGGTGGCGGGCGGTCGACCACCCCGCTGCCGTGCCGGCGAATGGTGACGGTGGGGACGCTGCGCCCGCAGTGGCCACCGCCGCCGCCGCCGTCGCCGCCGCCGCGCGGCCGCGCACGGTGCTGGCCGCCGCCGCCGCGGGCGGCCCGCCGCTGGTGCGCATCGCGGCGCCGTCGGTGGCGGCGCTGGCCGCCCGTCTCGGCGGGGCGTGGGAGCTCACGGTGGTAGGCGTGGATGCTGGTGGCGGCACCGACGGCGACAGCGGCGGCGGCGTCGACGGCGACGGCGGCGACGGTGGCAGCGACGACGGCGGCGACGACGGTGCCCGCTCCCCACCCCACGTCCCGTTTGCCGACACCCTCGTCTACCGCCTCCGTGTGACAGAGCGGGGCGGCGGCCGCCGCGGCGACGCCGCCCTCCCCGGTAGCCCCGTGCTCGTGTCGCCCGCCACCGCCGCGGCGGCCGTGGTGGACATTTATCCGTCGGAGGCGGCGGTGGCGGCGGGGGAGCGGCTAGGGTGGGTGGACCTCGGTCTGGGCGGTCGCCTTGACAACGCCGTCGGGGCTGGAGGCGTGGAAGGGGGGGGGGGCAGGGAGACCACCCGCTTGACGCTTCCCGTCTGCCTGGCCGACGATAGCAACAACGTCCGCGGCGACGCGGAGCTGGGGACAGCCGGTGGGAACACCGTCGGGGGGGCTGGGACGGCCGACGACGGCAGCGGTCGGACGGGGGCTGCGTCGTCGACAGGTGGGCCGTCGGTCGCCACGCATGGATGTGGCGGCGGCGGAGGTGGCGCCTCTCCCCCCCCCAGACGGCTCTCCCGCGCGGTGGCGGCAGTGGTGGCCGCGGCGGCCGACAGGCGGGCAGACCGGCCGCCCCCTCTATCCCTCTACCGACCGGCCGACGCGGCCGCCGCGACCGCCCTCTCCCTCCTGGGGTGCCCGCCCGCTGCACCGGCGGTGCTGTGGGGTGACGCGGCGCGCGCGGCGGCTGCCGCCGTAGCCGCCGACCGCGACCGTGCCGCCCGGCGGGCGGCGGCGGCGGCTGACGCAGCGGCGGCGGTGGCGGCCGCCCTAGCCGCTCTACGGCTGGTGGTGGAGGTGACGTGGGTGGCCCCACCGGCGGGTGGCGGGGGGGGGGGGGAGGGCCCCGGCCAGGATGATGCGTCGACCGACGGCCCCCCCCCGCCCGACCACGCTGCGCGTCCTGCCGCGGAGGAGATTGTTGCCGAGGTGATCAAGGACGCGCCCATGGGCGCCGAGTGGCGGGATCTGGCCCTCCGCGTCCTCGACGCGGCCGGCGAGGCGGGCGAGGCGGGCGGGCGGGTGGACCTCCGCCGGATGTCGCGGGTGGCCTACGTGGAGGCCCCCGAAACCGACTCGGAGGCGTGGTTTGGCGTCGACCCCGCCCGGCGGGTTGTTCTGTTGGCCTTTCGCGGTACCGAGACGACCAGCTGGAAGGACTTTGTGACCGACGCCATGGCCTGGCGGGTGCCGTGGACGCCCGGCGGCGACCTCGACTTGCGGGAGGGGGGGCGCCAGGCCACCTGCGGGCCCGCCGCCGCGCCTACCGACTCCACCGCTGACCGCGTCGCGGCTGCGCTCCCCACCGACTCGCAAGGGTTGGCCGGCCGCTTGGCCCGTGCGGTGCGCCCCTTGCTGCGGTTCGCGTCGTCGGCGGCTGCCTTTGTCGTTGCTCAAAACGGCGGGGACAGCCCCGCTCGGAGCGGTGCAGGGAAAGAGCGGGCCGGTCCGGACGTCGCCCCACCCTCGGATGGCAGCTCCGCGCAGGAGAAGAAACGCAATGACGACGCCGGCGGTGGGGCTCGCGGCGACGGCGAAAGCAGCGACAGCAGCGACAGTGGCGCCGTGGACGACCAACCGCTGGTGCACTTTGGGTTCCTCCGCAGCTACGGGGCAGTCCGCGAGCGGGTGCTCGCCGAGCTGGCGCACCACACCCGCGGCCACGCCCCCGGCTGGACCGTCATCTGTACGGGCCACTCGCTGGGCGGCGCGCTCGCGACGCTCGCAGCGGCTGACCTGCGGGCGCGCCACCCCGACGGCGCGGCCGTGTCGCTGGTGACGTTTGGGCAGCCCAAGGTGGGCAACGCCGCCCTCAGCCGCACCCTCAACGGCCTGTGCGCCGACGCGTTTCGGGTCGTCAATGACGCAGACGCGGTTGCCCGCAGCCCGGCAGGGGACTACTACCACGGGGGGAGGGGGGTGCGGCTGGACGGCCATGGGGGGCTGTGGGTGGAGGGACAAGACAGCGACGACAACGATGCTCACGTCGATGGCCGCGGTGGCTGTGGCGGCGACGGCGGCGGTGGTGGGGCCAGCATGGACGGCGGGCAGGGGGAGGAGCAGGACGATGCGGCAGAGGGCGACGTCCCGGTCAGCGGGGACAGCGCCCGACCAGCATCCCAGGACACGGGCGGTGCCGCCGTGTCCCCGGCGGGAGGTGGCGGGGGCGGTGGTGGGGTCAGCCCGCCGGATGACGCGGCGCCACCGTCGTCAGCGACCGCAGGGGAGGCCGAGCTGCTGGACTCCCTGACCAGCGGGGGAGAAAAGTCGCTCGAGCACCACCTCGAAAACGCCTACCTCGATTCCCTGTCGGCGTGCGTGGCCGCGCGCCTGGCGGCATCGGCGGGGACTGGCGGGGGGGGAGGCTCGCAGGAGGGCTGACTGCCCCCGGGACCATTGCGACTGCGGTCGCCACCGCGGAAGGGGATGTGTGTAGCTTGTGCTCGACGTCGACGGGTGACGAAAAGAAGGAACGGAGACACCCACGTTACATGTACATACACGTTACAGCCCGGAAGAAGAAAGACATGCACGCGCCACCGCGGCCGTCTTCCCCTTCACCCAACCCCGAAAAAGAGCCGTCACTACGAAAAACTACGAGCCGATGTTGCTCTACCTACCCCCCCCATCCCCCGTATTCCCCCCCCCCTCTCCACCTCTCTTTCGGCCCTCCTTCCTCCCCCAGCATCCTCACACGGTTGGGGCGCCCCCCCCCCCCGGGCGGGAGCCCAGGCGCAGCGTGGAGCGCACCCACGCGGCGCCGTCGAGGAGGATGTCCACAGGCGTGCCGTGGCCATCCTTGCCAATCGAGCAATAGCACACCAGCTCTGCCGGCGGCGACCGCACGCCCGCCGCGTGCGCCGCGTCGGCGAGCGCCTCCACCACCTCAAACGCCCCCCGGGTGCGGACGAGCACGTCCCGGTTGCCCGTGTAAAAGCGGACGGGCTTGGTCGCCAGCGCCGCGATCGCCGCCGCGTTGCCCGCGACCGCATCGGCAGCGACGGCGGCCGAGGACGCCGCCGACGGTGCCGCCGTTGCCGTCGTTGTCACCGCCGCCGCCGCCGCCCCAGCCGCTGTCGCCACCGCCACGGGGGAGGGCGGCGGCGCCGGGCTGCAGCCGGCGGCGGTGGCGGCGGCGTCACCGCGAAAGGCGGGGAGGTCCCCCAGCCAGGTGACGGGCGCAAACGCCACGACCGCCGCGACGGCCGGCGACGCGGCGCCGAGCAGCGACGCGACGAGGCCGCCCCGGCTGACGCCCGCCGCGACGAGCCGCCCCGGCGCAATCACCCCGCCGTCGGTGAGGGCGGCGATGCCCGCGGCAACGCGCGAGACAAACCCCCCCACCACGGGCGTGCCACGGCCATAGGCGGCCGCCCAGTTGTCCAGCGCCGTGATGTTTTGGGACGCCGTCCCGTGCGCGGGGAGAGTGACGGAAAAGACGCGCACGCCGCCGGCGGCTACCAGCCCCGCCCCGCCGTCGTTGCCGCCGCCGCCGACGATGCTGCTGCCGTTGCCGCCGCCCGCTTCCGCGGTTGCCCTGCCGTGGTCGGCTGCAGCAGCACCGCCGCTGGTCTCACCGCCGCGGACGCCGTCACCGCCGCCGCCGCTGCCGCCGCTGCTAGTGTCACTGTCTACGGGGTAGGGCACCAGAGCACGGGGAAAGGCGTCAAAGGGGGCGCCGCCAAGCGTCTCGGAGGCGCCCAGCCCAAAGTACACAACCGCTGGCAGGGGGCCCGCCTCGAGGGGTGGCCCCACAAACCGCCACCCACGCATGCCAGGGACGGGGGAGGAGGCCGCCTCCATCGCCTCGGCAGTGGGGGGCGGGGGGGGGCGAGGCCGCCCACGAGGGGCGGGGGAGGGCGCGGGCACCGCCGCCGACGCCGCCGTCGCTGCCGCCGGCTGCTGCTGCAGCGTCATGGAGGGAGTGGAAGGGACGGTCGGGGGGTGACGGCGGCGACGGCATCGCGCACCGCTCCCCTGCGGGAGCCGCCGGTGGCCCAGCGAGCGAACGGGGGTGCCGCCAGGCAACGGTGGAAGAAAGGCCATGGCTCAATGGGACGATGAGGGGGGGCAGCGTTAACAGCGCAGGGGGATATGCAGTGACAGACGGGAAGGGAGCCGAGGGGGGGGGGGGGGGGGAGGCAAATAGCTGCCAGCCAGATACTGGGAGGGATGGAGGGGAAGACAAGAGTGCACCTGTTGGTCTGGACTCGGCAGAGCGGCGTGCTATTCGTGGCGACGCCGCGGACGCTTCGTCTTCGCCAGCCGTCGATGCCGCCGCGCACCTTTGGCCCCATCGCCGCGCATCGACTGTGCGGCTCACGGCGGCTGTCGGTACGGCTGTCTATTGGCCGATGGTCTCGAGACTGACGGAAGGGATACTTGTACGCAGGTATTTATATGAATCTTACTGCACAACAATTAGAGCCTGATCCCACCACCTGGTGGTGATGCAGTAGGTTTTATCCGCGCATACTTGATATCAAGGTAGTACAATTCTTCGTCATGTAGACCACGAGAGAACTGCATCCCGTTCACACGCGATCCTGAAGAATGACTTCAGTACAGTACTCCCAATGGGATTGCAAGGGACGACAGGCTGTAGTTGCAAAGGTGCACTGGGTCGGTTTGTCCACGTGGCGCAGGACGAGGAGCTCGGCAGCAACGGGTACACGAGACATACGTGGCGGTTTGTCCCCTTCGTGGGGTGCCGTCTCCACTAGACGCACGACGACGGCGCGCCCCGCGGTGCGCAGCGACCCGCAAGCCCTCTCTCCCTTATCTCTGGCTGTTTGCCAGCCGGCAGCCATCGCACTTCCTCCTCGTCCCCTTGGACGACGCCATTGGCCGCTGGGCCGGGGTTTGTCGGCCTGGGCTCGTGGCCCACGCCGGCCGGCCCGGTGCCCGCCATGGGCCTCCTCGTCCTCGCCGGCCGCACGCTCTGGCGAGCCGGCCACGCTGTCTTCCTTCCGTCCACTGCTGATAGCGCTGCGGAGCCTCTGACCGTCGCCGGGAAGGCGGCGAGGGTCGTGGCGTCCGCCGCGGCAGCGGCGGTGGCCCCCGACGGCGGCGGCGCGGCCGTCGTCGCGCACCCCCACGGCCACACGACGACGGCGCTGGCGGAGGTGCCGCGATGGGTGCTCTTTCTTCTGGCGCTCGGCTGCCTTGTCGTGGCGGCGCTGGTGGCAGGCCTGACGTTGGGACTCATGTCCCTTGACATGGTCGGCCTGGAGATCATGAGCCAGTCGCACAACCCCGCCGAGGCGTTGGCTGCTCGCCGCATCCAGCCGGTGCGGAAGCAGGGCAACCTCCTCCTGGTTACTCTGCTGCTCACCAACACACTCGCGTCTGAGCTGCTGCCGCTCGTCCTCGAGACTCTCTACCCCGGCGGCCCGGTTGCGCTGGTCGTGTCGGTCCTGTCACTGATGCTGTTTGGGGAAGTCATCCCCCAGGCGGTGTGCTCCCGTCACGCTCTCCAGGTTGGTGCCTTCCTCATTGGCTTTGTCAAGTTCCTCCGCTTCATAATGCTGCCGGTAGCGTGGCCGATTGCCGCTACCCTCGACGCGGTGCTCGGAGAGGAGATTGGGACGGTCTACTCGCGGCACGAGCTGAGCGGTCTCATTGACGCGCACTCGCGCAACCGCCACGGGGTACTGACCGAAGACGAAACGACCATTCTCAAGGGCACCCTCACCCTGTCGGAAAAGACGGTGGCGGACGTGCTGACGCCCGCCGAAGATGTCTTTTGCCTCGACGTGGCGGCGGTCCTGGACCGGCCGACCATGAAGCTGTGCCTCCGCAAAGGCCACAGCCGCGTCCCCCTGTATGAGGGCGACCGGGGTAACATTGTGGGGCTGCTGCTGCTCAAGCAACTAATTCTCATTGACCCAGACGACGGCGTTCCGGTGCGGGCGCTTATCTCCAAGAAGAAGAAGGCTCACAAGGTGCGCGTCTCCCCCCCGCTGTACGTATCGGCTGATGCGGCACTATCTGAGCTGCTCAACGAGTTTAAGGACGGGCGCTCTCACATGGCACTCGTCTACGATGACATTAACAAGCCGGACGGGGAGCGCACTTTTCTTGGCGCTGTCACGCTGGAAGATATTGTGGAGGAAATTCTCGCAGAAGAGATTATCGACGAGACGGACCGGTACGTGGACAATGTGAGCAAGCAGCCCGTGCTGGAACGTGGACCCGACGGCCGCCTGGTGCGTCACGCGACAGTGCTTGCACAGCAGCGGCTGTCAGGGACGGGTACGATCCTATTGAAGGAAATCGATGTGCAGGCATTGAAGTCCCCGCTGGCCGCCAAGGTGACATCGGCTCTCCACGAGCTCTACGTCTCGTCGGGAGCGGGTGGCAGCGCTGCAGCTCGGTCGGTCGGATCAGGAGGCTCGGTCGATGCTGCTGGTACTTCTGCTACGACCGCTGGCGGCTCATCCGTCTCCCTCACCCGCCCTGGCGCCCCGTCCCCTGACGAGGATTCTTCCCCCGATGCCCCCACCAGCAGCACGCGAGACGCGGCGGGCGGTGGCGCGACCGGCGGCGCCAACGGTAGCGTCGACGATGAGGACGGGCTGCTGTTGGGCGCCAAGCCCCCCCCACGGTGGCTGCGCAAGGAGGGTGCGCGGCTTCGCAAGCGGGCCAGCGGCCGTGGCCGCGCGCCGGCGGGTGTCGACGCCACCGTTGTGGGCGGCGATGTTCCGTCGGCGGTGCTTGGCAGCCGCGTTTGGATTCAGGTGCCTCCAGAGCTGGTGGACGAGGAAGCTGGGCGCATTGGCGACGGCGCCTCCGCTGGCGCTGGCGAGCAGACGCCCCTTCTTCAGCGTTAGAAGACTGGGCCTCGCGCATTGCTGGTCTAGAACCCGGGTTGAGGACGTTGTGCGTGCGGTGCGTACGTGTGTTTGGCTGTCAAACTGAAGCGCGCACGCAGCTCGTGGGCGTCTTCCGTTGTGCAACCGAGCGCTTCTCGTGGGCGCGGAGAAAGCTGGGGATGTTGAAGACGGGAGGTCAGACTGGTAATTAAAAAAAGAGCTACCAGCTCTTTCGATGGCGACGCGTCCCTCCCATGACCCTCCCGGCCTCAAACGCGACGCACCACCACGACCCAGTTGTCATTCATCGCAGAAGGTGGGCGCCCAAGGTCCACCCACCCACCTTCTTGGCCATTGACACTGGATTTGCTTCCCGTCGCGAGCCCGCCCCCCCACGCACGGGTGGACCACCAACGCACCGTGTACGCACCCGTGCCAGCCAGGCGCATGCGGGAGGGAAAGCCGTAGCTAGCCATCCCCACGTACACCTTCCACGGGGCGGCCAGCGCCCAGCTGCGCTGGATCATCTCGTCAGCCGGCTTCATCGACGCTAGGGGCAGGACAGCCGCCTCCACGAGCTGGGGCACGCGCTGGGAGGCCGCAAAGAGCCGCGACCACACCCGGAAGTCCTCCAGGTCGTAGTCCGAGCCGCGGTTCCAGAACTCTACCCCAGCGCCACCGCCAAAGAAGCTACCCCACACCACGGACCGAAGAGTAGCCACATGGTCCCCACCCCCCCGCTGGTTATCGAGGGGCACCCCCTCCCCGCCCGTCTCGTCCGTCGTCACCATCCACGGCTTGCCCGCTGCGGACGACGCCGTCACCCACTGACGGGTCTCCTTGTGCACGTCATACGAGTTGTACACTTGGAGGGAGGCTGTAGTGAGCGCCGACTGGCGGCCCAGCATCGACTGGTAGCGCCACTTGTGGTTGGGGAACGTATGCATGGCCAGCGGCCGCCGGTACGCAGACGTCAGCGAACGCAGGCGGCCGACAAACATTTGCTGCTGGCCAACGCTGATGGGGACAGACGCCTTGTTCGCGTTGGACTGGAAGCCCTGCTCTTCGCCCAGATTGAGGATGGCCCCATTGGCGCCGCTCAGAAACCGCGCCACCATCTCGCGATAGTAGACCCGGCGGGTAAAGGCGAATGAGCCGCGCCCCTCGTCCGCCTCAAAGAGCTGCTGGTTCTCGGCCTCGGTTAGATAGAAGTGGCGGACAATGCCAACCGTGTCTGCAAACGCGAATAGCCGCGACCACTGGGCCAGCTTCGAAACGTCGTACCGCGCCCGCTCATTGTACGACGTGAACGGAACCACGTCCTTGCTGTCGCCGAGGACGCTGTTGGTGAGGATGAAGAGGCTGTTGAGGTTGGCCTTGGACAGCCACCGCACCATCCCGACAACGCCCTTGCCGCGGCCGCCCTTCCACGTCGGGTCCCCGGCCACCCAGTCGCGGACGTGGGGCCCCCATGTGTGGTGCGCGCCCGGCGTGTTGTCAAATGCACTATCGCCCAGCACGTTCTCTGGGCACCCCGCCCCGTTCTTCACCCACACCTTGCCCGTGCCACTCCACGACGGATACCGGGAGCCGTCCGTCCACCGCAGGACGCCCTGGCCTCGAAAGTCCTTGCCGCCTTTGTCCGACGCCTGGACCGCAAACGTCTGGGACTCGTCATTGAACGAGACGGGCCGCCCGGCGGCTGGGTCTTCAGAGGCGGCCACCCACGTTCCCGCCCGGAACGCGGCAGTCACCTTCCACGACCCCGTCGTGGTGGGCAAAAACTCACACGCCCACTTGTCGCCGCCCGTCGCGCCCGAGTCAGCCGCGTTTCCGTCGGCAGCATAGTAGCCGGGGGTACGGAGGCGGGTGCCACTCGCCGCGTGCGCCCACGTACAGTCAAGGCGGTAGTCGGTAAACGGGTTGGGCGTGGCGGCCTCGTTGGTGTCGGGGCCAACCCAGGTGACAACCTGCCGGTGGTGTACCCGCTGGGGGCCGGTCAGGTAGGCCGCCTCGCCAGGGGCGGCGCCAGTCGCGGCGGCAGCGAGCAGGGCGGCGGTGACCAGCACTGACGCGGCCGCCGACCGTGCGGGCCGTCTGCGGCGGAGGGGACCCATCGCAGCGGAGGGGAGGGGGAAGAGAGAGCCGGTGGCGTTGGGGAGGGAGTGAGGTGGCGACACTAGCGCCACCGCTGTGGGTGCGAGAGCTAAATAGCCGGGGCAACGCCAGCACTTGCGCTGGTGCGGAGCGGGTGCGAAGTGCGACAGTGGGGGTAGGAGGGGGGTGCGAGAATATCGGTGATTGCTTGCGGCAGCGTCGGCCGGTATGGCGGCGGGTTCCCACCGGCCGGTCGGCCAACCCAAATAGCTGGATGGCGGCGGCGGAGCGCCACCGTGCTGCAGGACCCCCCACGACACACCCCCCATGAGGTCATTTGTATGGCAGGGAATGGGTGCACAATGCTCGGCGCCGCATGACTGCCACCACGGACCCGCCAAACGCGGGATCTGGCGGTGCCAACCTGCCACCCGCCGACGGCACGCACTTCCGTCCCCCACCCCCCGCTATCATCATCATCCCCTGGGGCCCTTGGGTGGCGCCATTGGGATTGCAGCGCCCGCCCAACAGGCAACGCCGGCCCGCCAGGGGGCCGGCCAGCGGCCAGCGCCCATGCCGTCGCGGCCGGCGCGCGGCCCGAACCCGCCGGGCCGCCGCGCACGCCGCCGCCGTCCGAACGCCATGCCCCCCCTGCCCCCCCTCGCTCCCTCTCCCGTGCCCCGCATCGGCGGGGCTGCGCGTGCCCCGCATCGTGTGCCCCGCATCGGGCGGGCTGCGCGGGCTGGGCGGGGGCGGGTGTGGCCACGCGGCGGGCTCGTGACGCGTCTGTGCGGTGCCGGCGGGGTGCGGGCAGATCGGGATCCCTTGGGGGGGGGGGGGGGGGGCAGTCGGTGGGCTGGGTGCTAAGTTCCAAATACGCAGGAGAAACACGCGAATGGAGAAAAAAAAAACGGTGCAAGCGTGGCAGGCACGCGGGTGTGTTGGGAGCGACTTCGCACGTGCCCAGTTTTTTGACGGGGGAAGGGGAACAAAGCACCACCTGCCGGCTGCCGCGTGCACGCGGCCGGCGGCAGGTGTGCCACGCCCCCCCCACTCCCACCGACTGGGGGATTTGGTGAACCGGCATTCAGCGCTGGGGCCGGCAACGGCCGGCAGTGCCCCCCACCCATGCCCGCCCGCCCGACCGACGCCACCGCCCGGGCTGGGGTGTGCCCCCCGCCAGCAGACAGGAGTGATTTCCGGACACGGAGCGCAAAATGTTGATGCGGCCGGCCTGGCAGGAACGGGGTAGTGTCGCGGAGGGGAGTTGGGGGGGGGGGAGGAGACAGTCGGTCTGCTCCTGACGGTTGGCGAGTGACGCTCGCGGTTGGTCCCCAACACTGTTGGCCACCGCAGCCACCCTACCGGTGCGGGGGTGGCCGTCCCTGCCTGCAACTGACCGTGAAGGGGGGGAGGCGCTTGAAGCGGGGAGCTGCCATTCGGGCCACCACGGTATGTATCTCTAGGGCCGTGCACCGTCGCGGTGGCACGCCGCCGCCGGGTGTGTTGGAAGACTCACGGCCGACGCCGGACCAGCTCATAAAGACTTGTCTAGTGCTAGCCTAGGAGGGGAACGGAGGCCGGTGTCGGGAGCACCGATCCCCTGCAGGGCCTCGCATCCGCCACACGTGTCGAAACACCTGCCGGGATCGGACATGTCAATGGGCCGTGCCTTCACCAACCAGAGAGGGCGCGAGGGAGGGGAGAGACGGGGCGGTGATGCCACTAGTGAATTTTAATAATAAACATGGCTCGCGAAGAGGGCGGGGGAGGGAGAGGGGTGGGTATGGAACAGGACAGTGGAAGCCAGACATGGACTGACACTGTCGTGCGCGAAAACGCTCGGGTCTTCATGCCCACCAAGTCACCCTCGTGCAGCTGCAAGGCACCCTCCTGCAAGATGCGATGCGTGAGCGGGAAAAGCTTGCTGGGAGGAATGCAAAAAATACGAGATGGGGGGTATGACCATGATCGGGCAGGCGCCAGCAACCCCGCGGTCAGCCGCAAGCTTTCGGCTTTCCAGGGTGGCGCGGTGATGCCGAAAGCGGCGGCCACGATAGCGGCCGCGGCTGCCCCCACCGCCTTCCACACTGCCGCGTCATCGTCGAGTCAGCGAGAAGAGGGGGGGAGGGGGAGGCTCAGCAGTTGACGCTGGTGCAGATGATGTAGCTGAGACCCGCCGGAAAAGGAGGCGATGGCGGCGGAAACCAGAGACACGTTTGCAGGGACATGGACGTGCCGCGCAAGCAGACCGCGCGCCGCCTCCAGCGCCGTGTACGGCGGGGCGTACCGGGGCGTCGGCGGCGGCACCACTTCCTTGGCTCGCTGCCCCCCCCCCCCTCCCACCCGCCGCCCCACCTCGCCTTGCAGAGGCCCTGTCCTCTTCCGCCTGGCCAGTGCCCTGGCCGCCTCCCCAGTAAGTTTGTTTAGCTGTACTGGGCGTGAGCGAGAGTTCTCTACGCTTCTCAGCCTCATCTTGCATGTAACCGCAAGCACTGCGCAAGCCCGTGGGTGGACTGGCGGGGCGGCGGTTGCAGCTGGGCGGTATGGGCGCAGGCGCTGTGCTGTGGGCAGGAGGGATAGGCAGGGGTGGGCGGGTGGGGGTGCCTGAGTGTGCAAGCTCAGAGGGGGGAAAGGGGAGCGGCATGAATAAGTAGGAGCCCATGTACGTACTGTACATGCATCCCTTCTGATGGTAAGTATCGCTGCGAATGAAGCGATAGTTCAGTCTCTTGGCAATCTCCCTGGCCACTTGCCCATGGACGGATCTGTTGTCGTTTGATTTGTTTCTCTCTATCGGGTGTCTCTGATTACTCTTCCCCATGACCCATGCGTGGCCGACGCCGGCCCTTGCCCTCAATCTCCTCCCCGCCTGCCCATCTTGCAGATGCCCCCAGCAGTCGCACAAGCGGCAGTGCCCTCGACGCGCTTTGGCCTCCCCCTGACCACGGATGCGCCTCCGTCCCACACGAGCCATAACAGCCGCCCTGTGGTTTTTGTTTCTTTAGAGGCACGCTTCCACACGTACGACGCACTTATGGCCCCCTCGAAGAAGTAGAAGTATAAAAAAACACCGCCACACATCACCTTTACCACCGGCGGTGCGCGACGGTCGAAGTCCTGCGCACATGCTGGTGCACGTGGGTCCGGCGCACCTGGGTCGTCGGCCGGTGCACGTGCTGGTGCACGTGGGTCCGGCGCACCTGGGTCGTCGGCCGGTGCACGTGCTGGTGCACGTGGGTCCGGCGCACCTGGGTCGTCGGCCGGTGCACGTGCCGGTGCACGTGGGTCCGGCGCACCTGGGTCGTCGGCCGGTGCACGTGCTGGTGCACGTGGGTCCGGCGCACCTGGGTCGTAGGCCGGTGCACGTGCCGGAGCACGTGGGTTCGGCGCACGTGGGACGTAGGCCGGTGCACGTGCTGGTGCACGTGTGTCGTCGGACGGCGCGCGACGACGGTCGGGCGGCGTACAAAAGTCGTCGTCGGCCGGCGCGCGACGACGGTCGGGCGGCGTACAAAAGTCGTCGTCGGACGACGCGCGACGACGGTCGGGCGGCGTACAAAAGTCGTCGTCGGACGACGCGCGACGACGGTCGGGCGGCGTACAAAAGTCGTCGTCGGCTGGCGTGTGACGACGGTCGGGCGGCGTACAAAAGTCGTCGTCGGCCGGCGCGCGACGACGGTCGGGCGGCGTACAAAAGTCGTCGGCCGGCGCGCGACGACGGTCGGGCGGCGTACAAAAGTCGTCGTCGGACGACGCGCGACGACGGTCGGGCGGCGTACAAAAGTCGTCGTCGGACGACGCGCGACGACGGTCGGGCGGCGTACAAAAGTCGTCGTCGGCTGGCGTGTGACGACGGTCGGGCGGCGTACAAAAGTCGTCGTCGGCCGGCGCGCGACGACGGTCGGGCGGCGTACAAAAGTCGTCGGCCGGCGCGCGACGACGGTCGGGCGGCGTACAAAAGTCGTCGTCGGCCTGCGCGCGACGACTGTCGGCTTGCGTGTGACGACCGTCGGGCGGCGTACAAAAGTCGTCGTCGGCCGGCGCGCGACGACCGTCGGGCGGCGTACAAAAGTCGTCGTCGGCCTGCGCGCGACGACTGTCGGCTTGCGTGTGACGACCGTCGGGCGGCGTACAAAAGTCGTCGTCGGCCGGCGCGCGACGACGGTCGGGCGGCGTACAAAGGTTGTCGTCGGGCGCCGCGCGACGACGGTTGGGCGGCGTACAAAGGTCGTCGTCGGCCGGCGCGCGACGACGGTCGGCTTGCGCGGGACGACTGTCGGCCGGTGGACAAAGAATGCCGGCCCGCGTGGGCGCACGGGCGCCCCCGGCTGCAGGCACGTCCCCGCCGCGCCGCAGGTCAGCCCCGCTGTGCACGCCCAGCACGGGTCGGTACACTTGTGGCCGAGCCCCATGGGCTTGACGCAGCTCAGCCGCCCGCGGTTGTTCTTTGCACACACCGTACCCGCCGTGCATCGGCCAGGGATGGCGCCGCCGCAAGGGCGGCACCGGCCAATGGTGGTCGTGTAGCCGGCCCGCGGCGCGGCCGGCGCGGCCGGCGCGGCGGCCACGCAGGTGCCCGCGGGGCCGCACCGGAGCCCCGCCCCGCACGTCCAGCACGGGTCGGTGCACTTTTGGCCGACGCGCATCCGCTTGACGCAGCTGCGCTGGCCCCGGTTGTTGCGCGCGCACACCGTCCCGGCGACGCAGCGGCCGGGGATGGTGCCGCCGCACGGGCGGCACTGCCGGATGGTACACACCGCTGACGACCGCACCACGGCGGGGGCCACCACGTCCGCCGACGCCGCCGCCGGCGGGGCGCCGCGCACAACGGTGGCGGCGGCGGCGACGGTGGCCAGGATGGCCACCGCCACGAGCGCCCGTACCATGGCGGGGCGGCGCGCCATGACAGCCGTCTTGGCGGCGGCGGTCACAGCGGGGGGCGGGGGGGGAACGGGGGGGTGCGGGAAAAGCACGAAGGGGGGGGGGGGGAAGTGCCGGGCGCTACGACAACTCTGCAGGCACGGCGGGCGGTGCCGGCCGCCGCGGCGTCGGCTTTCCCGCTCTTATTGCCCCACCGACCATGGGGGGCAGCCCCCGCCCCGTCGCCACACGGCGCGCGGGCCCCACCGGCGGGTACCGCCGGGCCGCGCGTGGGAGCGCGCGCCCGGCCGGGCTGCCGCCGGCGGGAACCGGCGCGGGCGGCGGCAACAGCCGCGGCGGCGGGGAAGGGGCGGGCAGGCGGGCGGGCCAGGGTAGGGCAGGGAACGGCCGCGACGACGGCGGCGGCGGCGGCGGCGGCCGCCGCCGCGGCCGGCAGTGCCGCCAACGCGGCGACGGGAGGGGGCACCCCGCAGCGGGGTGTCCCGGCGGGACCGCAGCGGGCGCACCAAAGAGCAGGCAGCCAGAGGGGCGGGGGCGGCGTCGGCGGAATCTTGCGGCAGCGGCTGCGGCAGAGGTGGCGGCGGCAGGGGGAGGCGGCGGGGCGGTAACACCGGCCGTCGGCGGGACACCCCGCCGGCCGCACCGGGACCGCGCGGGGACGGGGGCGGCCCGCAGGTGGGGGACGACCCGCTTGCTCCCCCCAGGAACCCGCTGGCCGTCAGCGGGCGCGCAGGGAGGCCAAAAACGCGCCCAGCCGAGCCGGCCGACCGCCCCCCTTCCCCCCCCCCCCGTCCGCCCCTCCCGCCGCAGCTGCCGCTGCTGCTGCGAGGTTGGTAGCATGCGCTGCGTGTGGGGGGGGGGGGGGGGGGGGGGGGGGGGGGGCTGGTTCCAACGTTCCACGCCAAGCCCCCTTGGTTCCCCACCACCGCGAGTCTGCCCCGTCGCCCCCCCCCCCCTCCACGTCCAAGAGCCGTGGAGGCCCACACCAGGGAGCATACGCGCCCCGCGACGTTGCACCCGTGTCTCCCCCTCCTCTTGCATCAAGGGGCCTTTCCCCCCGCCGCCGCCGCCATCCCCGTTTGCGCCCCCACCACGACCATCACTATCCCCGTTCGCACCCCCACCACCACCACCATCCCGAGGGGGCGGGAACGGCCGGCCAAGGCCGGCAGCATCCCCCCCCCCCCCCCCCCTCTCCCCCACCCCACGTCGGGCGAGCGCTCATCTGCGGCCGTCGGCTCGCCAGCTGCCGCCGCTGCGGGGCTTGAGCGCCCGCTCTGCGTAAAGGGGTCCACGCGCGGGGGGGGTGTCGCCTTCCCCTGACCTCCGGGGGATGGGGAGGGGGGGGGCTATGCGGCCGTCATGAGCGGGCCGGGAAGGGGAGCGCTTACATGCGTGGGCAGCCGGTGGGGCAGGGTGAGAAGGGGTGGGGCGGAGTGGGGTGGGGTGGGGTTGGGTGGGGTGGGGTGGGGTGGGGTGCAGTAGCCGGCGGGTGCGAAGGCGGGGGTGGGGGGGGGGGCAGGGAAAGGCCACCCCCCGCCCCCGGCGCGCCGACGGGGGTGCCGTCTGCCTCTTGCACTTAGAGCACCTCTGTCGGTCCTCCAAATTCCGCCCCCATTCGCCATTCTTTATGGCGAATGCGGCAGAACATCTCTATCGCTTGACCGCAATGCGATACTGTATGTAGAAGTTCACATTTTGTTTGAGGTGCTCACTAAGTTCATGTGGCTTGACCTTGCAGCGCTGGCTCGCGGGCAGGCCGGCGCCCCCACGGCCAACCGTTCCCGTGCTGGTTGTGCTGACCCACTTCCCGCGTGACGCTCTGTACGAGGCGCACCCCCTCCCCTCCTTCCGCGCTGGCACTTCCCATGGCTCAAGTTGTCTTCTTTTCTTCGCGAGCGGGAGGGGGGGAACGAAGACCCGCAGGAAGCGAAACGAGCGGGCCAGCGCTAACGTAACGGTAGAGAGACAAGTCAGTTTCCGTGCGGTAGAGGGGCTTTTAGCCGCTATGGGCGACTCGGCGCGCAGCGCGGCCGGCCGCCGTGGTGCAAGGACAACACAATACAGCAATCTCCAGGAATGCCAGAGCACGGAGGCTCTGTCAAGTGCCGAGTGCTTCACGCCTGTGGTGAACAGTGCCCGAATGGCCTTCGCTCATTGGCCAGACGATATGCAGATAGAAATGGCGGCCGCCACTTCCATCGCCCCAGAAAAGCCGCCCGCGCCTCTCTCGCTGCTCTGAATGACTGTGGAAGACTGTCGGTCAACTCGTTTTAGCCCCACCTGGGCTTATACTGGGGTGGTGCAAGGTCGGGAATTGACTGTACCATGACCGTCCATCCCGCCGGAACGCGCTCGAGGGCGACGGGCGAATGGGGATTAGCTCTCTAATGCCGCCGTGCACTACGTTCCAACGCTTCATTTGTCGGGCTACAGGAACAAGTGTGGTTAAAAATGGGGGATGATTTCAGTGAAAACACGCAACCGTGTCAGAGACAACTCACCCTGCAACTCAGCCTGCAAGACGAAGCGAGTCCCTTGGACGGGCGTGGGTGCCTACTTTTCTTCTCCTCACCTGCAGTGGTATGTATGTATGTCAAGGCCGAGTGGGGGGGGGATGGGAGCTCGGGGGGCGCGTCCAACGTCCGCCGCGCCGGGGGAAGGGTCAGCCCGCCGCCACCGCCGTGACGTATGCTGTGTGCTGTGGGGGGGGTGGAACGCAGCTCCCCGACCGCTTGGGGTGACCAGCAAGGGTGGGGATGATGGGGCGCTCAAGGGCCAGGTCTGCCTGGCCCTCCCCCCGCCCTGTGTTGCATGCGACGGCGCGCCTCGCTTTTTGAGGTCCTCTCCCATGCAGCTCGTTGGTGTGGGGAGGGCACGGCACTCGTGAGGCGGGGACGAGGGGACTGCCGCTGCCGCCGTTTGGCAGCGGCGGGGGTGGGGGTGGATAAGGTGGGCGCCTCGCGGGCGCTCCCATTGGGCAGGGCAGCGAGCTGTCCTGCCCAATACCGCGTCTCGCGGGCGCTCCCAAACGGCGCCGCCGTCGCCCTCACCTACCCCCTCCACGCCGCCTACTACGCGGCCACCCGGTCGGTGGACGCCACTGGCGCACACCTAGTTAAGGGGCGACATAGCGCTTTTGCATTACAGTGCCACGTTGTGGATTTTGACCAGAGAAATGACCTTCAGTCGCTCTCCCGGCGTCACAGACCTCTGCTGCTGTTGCACTTCGCCGATCCCCCTCCTGGCCCTCAGTGTGCCTGTACTCGCCATCTACACCTCCAGCTACCTTCCCCAGCCTACAGTGCCTGAACCTGATTGCACCGTTGTACCCGGTAGCCAGCGGGGATGCCGCAACAGTCGATCCGAGGCGGTCAGGGATCGGCGGCTCTTTGGTACGTACACGGCGCTCGTGGTAACATGTGCGTATATGCATTTTTTTTTTACGTGGACGGCACCATCTGGCACAGTTCGACGAGCTGACCACGCCCATCTATTTTGTGCCTGGGTTTTATATGCTCATTTTTTCGCTGCGGCACTGTCTTTACTTGGCCTTGACTTGGCTGTGGGTGACTGGCTTCAGTGATGCCGCATCGACCCTCGTGCAAAAAGCCTTTGATAAGGAGCCCCTTGCGTATGTTTGCATACAGTGCGCCTCCCCATACCTACAGGACAACGTCAAGGCCAGGCGGTGGAGGGATGCTGTGCGGTCGGGGATCATCTGGGGCTCAGCCGCTATCACCCTCGCTGGCCTCGCCCCCGTGCGTAAACGGAGCGTTCTCGAGCGCACCGACGCCCAGGGGACGCCCCGTGGGCTGTGCGCCACGAGCTACATGCAGAACCGCAGACGAGGGGCTGCTGATAGAGTGGACCGGCGCGCCATCCAATCAACGCCAAAAATTGAGACATATCGACGGAGGGTCCCCGCGTCTGTCCCTCGCGTCGCCGTCCCGGGTGACGACGGCGCGCCGTTTACGGCCGCGGACATTTATGGGGAGCTGCTGGAGGGAGACACTGCGAGTTTGATGGGTTTGCTTGAGGATTATTCTGGATAAAGAGGACTGTACGCCTGGGCGTGTATCGTTGGCGGGCGCGCAGACAGTCCTCGCCGCGAGCCTGCATGACTTGTCGTTGGCCGACTCCGTTTTGACGGCCGACCGCTGGGTGTGCACGCCACTGTGGCCTGCCCGAGGGAAGGCAACCATTGAGCCCTGGCATCACCCGCCGCCGGAGACGGGCAGCCTTGTCCTTGCCCGAGTGGGCCGCGCGCCGGAAAGTGTCCAGCGCACGTCTGGCGCTCTTGCTCAGATAAGGGCCTCGCGCTGTGCGACCAAACCCCTTGCCGCCCACGCGGGCGTGCGGACGTGGGGGGGTGGACGCCCGAGCGCGCCTGTCCGGGCCCGACTTTGACCAAGCATCTTTCAGGTGTCGGACAAGAACTCAGCCCGCGCTCCATCCTCGGGTCAAGTTTCATTGAGCGGATCACCCCGGGATGCCCGATGGAAGGGGTCCAGCGTGCCACGTATCAGAATTGTGGAGGCCCGTGCCCATGCATGTGAGATGTTCTGACAGATCGTCTGGCAGCTGGCCGACTTCACATGGGTTGGGGGTCCCGTCGATTCGACAGAGCCAATGAGCTGCCAGAATAGTGCACTATAGTGCACTAATAGTGCACTATTCGGCCAATTGGAGTGCGTAATTCTCGCGCCCGACCAATCAGACGCACGCACGCTACGAGTCAAAATTCCATCAGCCTGCGTCAAAACGAAACAGTAGCACGCCCTCCGGACATTACAGCAACTGGATTCGTCAACGCGAAGCGGTCGGTGTACGGCGCTGGGCTGCGGGCCGTGCAACTGCACGTCCATCGCTATCCTGGCCGCACCGTGGCCGCGCGCACTAGCCGTTGTTGGCTGCCGCGTCGGCTCCGTCATTCTGTTGCCGGCGGCCAGATGTCCGTCAACGCTGGCGGCCAAGAGCGTATCGACTGGTTCGAGGGCGGCAGCCCTGCCGGAGGTGGAGGCCCGCCGTCGGCCGCAGCGGCGGCGGCGCCGCCGCCGCCGTCGTTGCCCCACCGACGACAGCGGCGGCAGCTGCGGCAGCGGTGGCGGCGACGACGGCAGCGGTGGGTGCCGCCGCCATTGTGGTGCCGCCATCGGCGCGGCTGTTCGTGCTGGGAGGTGACGCCCGCCGGCTGGTCGCGCCCGGTGTGCGCCCGAGTGCCTCGCCGGCCCACTGTCGGAGAGTGGCAGCTGGCTGCCGTCGGGCGGTGTCAGCGGTGGCGGCGCTGGCTGCGGGCGGCCGCCTTTGCTGGGCGTTCCGGCGGCGGTCCCGCACCCGCGCTATCGTGTCCGCGCCGGGGCCGACGCGGACGCGGCAGAGGTGAAGCGGGCGCCGGCGGACGAGGCGGCGGTGTACAAGCCGCTCTTCGTGTAGGCGCCGGCGAGCACGGCGGCTGCGGATGCGCCGGGCGCGGGGGTGTCACCAGCGAGCACAGTAGCCGCGGGCACGGTGGTGGTCGTGCCAATATCAATACAAGAGGAGGTGGCGGTCAAGGCACAGGGGAAATGAGTGCAAGAGAACCGGGCGGCGGCGGCCGCGGCGGCGGCAGGCTGCACAGAAATGGCGCGGGCGGCAATGAACGAGACGGCGGCGGCCAAGGCGGCAGCGATGAAGGTGGCAATGACGAGGTCCGCAGCGGACGCGGCGGCGGTGTTCAAGGTGGCGACGGACGAGGTGGCGGCGGTCAAGGCGGGAGCGGTCAAGGTGACGGTGATGTGGCCGGCAGCGGACGCGGCGGCGGTGGTCATGGCGGCGGCGGTGCGGTCGTCACCGGACATAGTGGCGGCGCAGAAAAGGAAGGTGCCCAGGCAACCGGTGGGCACGGCCGGGGCGAGCAGGATGGGGGCAGGCAGCCAGCCAAGAGCAATGGAAGGGGCGGTACCCGCGAAGGCGCGGGACGCCCGAGCGGGCTCCAGCGTGCTGCGCGCGCGCGGGGCCAAACGAGGCTGCTATTCTCGCGGCGCGACCGAGACGTCGAAGCTGTCGCTGGAGACGAGCAGTCGGCCCCCACCCTTCGACCTTCTTCTGGGGGCGGCCGGCAAGAGGGCTCTTTGGCGGGGTTGGCGTCTTCTCCAACGCGCGCACCCTCCCACGAAGGTTCTCTCGACGCTGGCGTCGCCCAAAGCGCCGGTGCTTCTGTTCTCGGCAAGCGTCCGGCACATGCACGTGTCGGGGCCGTACGACGAGCGTCTCTTGGACCACCCACTGTCGGTCCATGTCGCCCTCCATCGACTGGGACTGCTGCTTCGCTCGCGTCGACTGCTGCGGCTGCGCGCCCGCCTTCTCGACTGGATGCAACCCACCCACCATCATCTAATGTGGCAGCATCTGCTGCGGGTCGAAATGAGGCCGGCGTCTTCGTCGCTGAGATCACGCCTGCCCATGCTTTGACCTCTGCTGGCACCGGTACATCGAGCGGCCCGACGAACAGTGCGGAAAGGAGGCTGTCTGGCGGCGGCAGTGTTGCGCGCGTAGACGCTGGCGGATCGGTCGAGCCTGATCGTGGTCAGGGCCGCATCGAGGAGCAGTGGCGGGAGCTGGAGCGGGTGGTGGGCGTGCCCTGCGAGGATGAAGGTGAGCTACCGCGAGAGGACGGGGCGGCTCTCGGTGCCGGTCGCGAAGACGGGGACGGTTGGGCCGATCCCGAGGACGAGCTAGAACCAGAAGATGAGGTGCTCGGCGGCGACGCGGCTGGAGGAGCTGAAGACGGCAGCACAAGTGAGCCTCCCACGACCCCTCGGAGGCACACACGCCCAGCTGGGGCGACCTTGACCTACCTGAACAAGATACGGCACAAGCTGGCCAACGATCCCGCCTTCTTCCAGTCCCTGCACGGCAACATCATCTACCCACCCCACCCGCTGATGTCATCCAGCAGCGAGAACCCGTCTGCCTTCTATCTTCCAAAGGTGCTGGTCTTTGCCCCCCACGCCAGCAAGCGCAGCGGCGACACGAAGTGCTGCCCTAGGTGTGGGGGAAACAAGGTCTACGGAGACGGCTGGTCCCAGTTTCGGCGCATCATCGACGTGAACGATTGCTTTTTTGTCATTGGGCAGCGCTACCGCTGCCAGGCAAGGCATCCCAACAACACCTTTGTCGCCTGGGACGAGCGCCTGCTCCGGGCCGCACAGCCCCACATCCTGGCCCTGCTGCCTGTCATCCTGACCCGCAAGCTGGGGGTGTCGCAGGCGCTGATGGACCTGATGCGCTCGCTGGTGGACTCGGGCATGGGCATGGGGCTGTTTGCGGAAATGATCAAGGAAAACCACACGCGGGAGCACCACCGCAGGGAGCTGGCATACCTGTATCGCCTGGAGCGGCTCAGGCCCGACCCGTCGACGGGTCAGCGCACGATGAGCGCGTGCCGCAGCCCGCCGCCGCACTTCTCCCTCTTTAGCACCCAAGATGGCTACAATGGGTGCTACGGGTCACTCGGCTACTTCCGCAGCGTCTACGTGCGCGAGTTGGCCAAGCTGGAGCCGCGGTTGAAACGCCACAGCGCCGCCCTGCCGGCTCGGGTGCTGAGCGGGGATCACTTTTTCAAGATCATCAAATGCAACTTCACCTTCAAGGGGAAGCGGTTGTTCATGGCTGCCTACTCGCTGGTCAACGAGAACACGGAGGTGATGGCGGCCGTATTGACCCAGAGCAAGAGTATGGACGAGCTGCGCGTGCTGCTGGAGGGCGTGCAAAGGCGGTTGATTGCGATTGGGATGCCGCCGGCGCAGGTGGAGGTCTTTTATACAGACAACCCGACCGCGGAGGCGCCCTTCCTGGAGAGCGTCTACCCTGGCCTGAGCAAGAGTGCAGTCCCTCTCGCGGGGTTGGGCGGACGGAGCTCTGAGGCCGTGTTGGCGTCCCGGCCTGAGCTGGACTTCCCCGCCGATCATTACATGGAGTACGTGGTGAACCGCGACGCGGCTGCGTTGGCCATTGACGTGTTTAGGAGGGACCTGCTGGATGACGCCAGGCAGCGGGCGGTCCCCCCCGTCATGGGACTAGATGTGGAGTGGGACATCTCCCCTGGGTCATCCCGCCGGCTGCAAGTGCTGCAGCTGTCGTCGCGCACGCAGACACTCGTGCTGCACTTGTCGCGCATGGCGTCAATCCCGCACCAGTTGGGCGCTCTGCTGGTGGACCCTGGCGTGGGAAAGGCAGGCAAGATGATCGCGGGGGATGCCGCGAAGCTGGATGCGGAATGGTCGCTGCCCGTGCGTGGGTGGTTTGAGCTGGGGATGTACGCCAAGGAGCGTAAGCTCATTCCCAACGCGGGCATTTCGCTGGCAGCGCTGACTGAGGTGTTGCTGGATAGAACCCTCAACAAGAGTGAGCAGCTCCGGTTTGGCAATTGGAGCGCGCCGCTGAGCAACGACGCCCAGCGATATGCGGGCCTGGATGCGTACGCGTCGCTTGCCGTGTACGAGGCGGCGCGGACGATGCGCTCGGCCACTCCCGGCCCTAATGCTACGGTGGAGGGCATGCGTGTCTTCCTGACAGACACCTGCGGCCTGCGTCGTGTGGCTATTTGTTCAGTTGTGCGTGACTCGACGAACGTTGCGGCGGATGCTGTTAAGGTGCGGCTCGAGAAGGTGCTGTTGCCTGGATATGTCGTGCCCAAGATTGGTCTTCAACCATCTCGTGCCCTGCGCGACATTGACACCGATGGAGCCAGCAAGGGCACCAAGCAGGTGTTTGCGGTCTCTCGCCGTCACCTGCGCGACGTTGCGCATCCCGTCGAGAAGCGGCGTACGGAAGACCTGCGCCGCGGCCGGCTGGTACGTGCGGCGCTGGAGGAGAGAGACGAGACGTACGACGCTTTGGGGCCGTTGGAGGAGGCGACGAGGCGCGTCATCCGGACCGGGGTTGTCGACGGGACGGGGGAGGAGATCCCAGACGGAGGCGTGCCCGACATTGACGAGCAGGAGGACGACGTGGAGAGGTCTGCCGCGGACGAAGACTACGTAGACATCGCGCTCACGTCCGGGCTGGAGTCGGGCTACGTTCCGCGCGGCATGCTGTCGGGGGTGCGCGGCGATGTAATGCACGCCATGGACCGGGTGCTGCGGCGGGTGCCAAAGAACCATGGTGCAACGCAGATGTTTGCACGATGCTTGGCTCACGCGATGCTGATTTTCAACAAGGGTGACGCGGATGCCGCGCGGCGCGTTGCGGCCGAGAGGTTTCCGGCACTGTCTTGGGACGAGGTGCTGTACCGGCATTCGACGTGGGTGCAGGCGCGCGTCCGGCGGGTGGTGCCTCCCCCTGGTGTGCTGGCCGCTCGGATCCAGAGAGTTTGTCGGCTGTTTGAGTCGGTTCAGGACGCGAGCACCAAGCAGCTGCTCCTTAACGCGGCAGGCAAGCGGGCGGTGCGGCAGGTGGTGAAGATGGCTGCGGACGGGTGGCTCTCTGACCTTCCTGGCGTGGGGCTGTACACGCTGCGCGGGCGGGACCAGGACAACCTCCCGCTGTGGCTCTGCAGTCGGGGAACGAACAGCAACGAAGGCAGTGTACACCAAAAGCTGGTCAAGAACTTTGGCAACATGCGCGGGGCGTCGGCCGAGCTGGTCCACTTTGCGCTGCTCGAATGGATCCACCGGCACAACCTCCGTGCGGCCCATAACAACCGCCCCGACTTCCACTCCATCGGGCACTACGACGTCTGGATCCTGGAGGCCATCTTGGCGTTGCAGGAGGAGGTGTACGGGCAGCGGGTGTCGTACCTCTCCCACCAGAGCGCTTCCGAGCTGGATCTGCCAGACTTCCTCTGTGGGGTGCTCCCTGTCGCTGCTGACGCTACGGCAGGCAGCGGCCTACCGAACGGGCAGCTGCTCGATACCCTGCGCCCCGTCGTCATGTGCCTGTCCCCACAGAAGCAGTGGCTGGCCGAGCGGATGGGGCTGCGGCTGCCTCTGTTGCCAGTGCACACTCTGGCAGAGAAGGTGCTGTTTTTTAAGGTGCAGCGGGCCCTGCGGTTGGGTCGGCGCCACCCGCCATCGGCAATGGACGTGACTACCGAGTACAACAGGCGCGTGGCAGACATCTGGCTGGAGCTGATGGGCAAGGCTGTGCGCGTGGGGAGGACGAACAAGCTGAAGGTGCCCAAGCCCGACGTGTCTTTCAAGACCCTCGCGCACATCGTGGCCTACCAGATGTTCTACGACCGAAGCAACAATGCTCTCAGCACGATGAGCTTGTTTAGGCCAAACGAGCGGCTGCAGAGCATTGCTGCCAGTGCCGCAAACTACCAGTCCTTTGGCGCAGCCTCGTCCTCGTTGGCGCCCATCAGGCGCCCGCTGCCGTCGCACGGCGCCGCTGCCGCGCGTCAAGCTTCGCAAGCCACGACAAGCCAGCCGGCCCCGTCGCCATCAAGAACTGAAATTCCGCCACTGCCAACTTCTGAGCGGCACACGTCGGCAGCTCCACCAGAGTTCGCTGCATCACGTGAGATCAGCCGGTCTCGTCGGGAGCCTGCTGCTGTGCCCACGCGCTCTGCTGGCATCTCGTCGTCGGCGCCAACACCATCATCATCTTCTGCGCGACATGCGGTGTCCCCGCAGCAGGTGCCTCGCGTGGCTCCCGCATTGGCGACCACCCCTGCTGCAGCCGTTCCTGTTGCCTTTTCCCCTCTTTTTGGCAGCCCAGCGGCTGGGAGCGGCTCAGCCCTAGGCGCGTTGAGGGCAGGACCCCCGTGCTTTACCGCAGTGGCGCCGAGTGTCGCCACTTTTGCGGGGTACGGCCAGGGGTCGTGGACCCCAGCAGCGGCAGGTGTTTACTCCGCAGCGAGTGGGAGGCCCGGCTACGAGCTTGCGCCACAGCAGCTGCTACCGTTTGCTTCCAGCTTCTTGGCGGCAAGACCACCCGTCGGCGTTGAGAGTGCCGCGGCCTTCTCCTCATACCCACGAAGGCGAGAGCACGGAACGCGCAGGCGATGCAGCGTATGCCACAAGGGACGTTGTCCTGGATCAAGCAACCGGAAGCGATGCCCGGACTATGCCGCGGGTGCCGCGTCACGGGAGACATGATGCTGTGTGCTGCCATCCGCTACTCCGACGCGCTGCGGTTTCTCGCCACTTCATCCTTCGTCTGTCGTGCCTCGTTATTGTGTCTTTTGTTTCTCTTCCTCCTTCTGTTTGCTGTTTGTTTCGAGTACCCCTTTTCTTCTCTCTGTCCTTTTGCGTTGTTGCTTGTGCTGCACTCAGTTGTTTTGTACAGGCTGGTGCCTTGATTTTTTCCAGCGCCTCGTCCTTCCGGCTTGGCCCCTCCCCCCCGCGCTGCCTCGCCAACTCAACTCGTTCAGCGGCGCGCTCGGCGCTGTGGTCACCCAGGTGTGCGGCGAGCTCGTCGCCTTTCGCCGCGCGGCGGGCGCCGCGGCCGCCACCCTGCGGTCGCTACGCTTCAGGAAGGGGAGGGCGCCACCGCCACCACCGCCGCGAAGGGCGCCCCACCGGGCAGACGGCCGGCTATGTCGCGGCTGCCACAAGCGCCTCTGGCGAGGGCGAACGCGTTGGCGCCGGCGGCTGCCGACCGGGATGGTAACAGTAGGGACGGGTAGGAGGGAGTGTGTGCACTATGGGGAGGACTTCTCAGAGGCGTCGCAGCTATCTTCGCCGACGCTCGCAGAGGTAGCATCGCCGCTGATGCGCTCTGGTCCAGCGGTGGCAGCGGTGGCGGCGGTGGGGGTAGTGACCCCTTCAGTGGATCCGGCGAGGGTCGGCGGCCGCTGCCACCGCCACCGCCCGCCTGCGGGGTGGCGGGTCCCCCCTCCCCGCCCCCGCTGTGCGTGGGAGTTCTGGCCGTAGCGGAGGGGGCACCCGCGTCATGCGCGTGGGTTGTGGGGGCCAGGTCCGGTGCACGTGGCGCTGGGCCAGCCTTGCAGGCGCTAGGCCGCCTTCAACTGAGACGGCGGGGGAGAGCGGCAGACGTGTAAAAGCACGACTGAAGTCGTTTAACCTATCATGTGGTCGCAACCGACTCCATAGAAAGAGCAGTGCGGGCGAGAGAAAGGGGGACTGGCGACGCGGGGCAGAGCTAATTCTGCCACTGTGGCACAGGCCCAGACAGTGGCGTGGCGGTATGCAGACCACGTGCTTGACGGGCACATTTGGCGACGTCTGGGGCTGGTGGAAGAATATAGAGGCATTGTTTCTACCTGGACCTCGGCCCACACCCAGGCTCGCTCTCCCCTCTCCCTCAAAGAGAGCATGTGTGCACGGGGGCTGACCCGCTTCTTAATATTTCTCTCGACCGCCGGCACAACTTGCCTCGGCGGGGCCACTGCCCGCGGGACACCCACGCACACGCTGACGTCTATAGCAGAGACGGCTGCGGAGAGCGGCGGACATGGCGGGGGGGAGCAGGGGACGTGCTGAACCGCGACTTCGGCTGATTAGACGACCATGTGGTCGCCACCGGTCACGCAGAACGAACCGCGGATCCATGGGAAGGGGGGAGAAGTGGGGACTGGTAAAGCTAATGCTGCTACAGCGGAAACATGCCCAGGCAGTGGCGTGGGGAAGAGCCAACGAGGCGTTCGGCGACGTGTAGGGCTGGGACGTGTAGGGCTGGGACGAGCAAGGGGCCCCCCGCGCTCGGGGATTGGGCGGTGCCGCGAGTGGAGCCCCTGCCTGTGCAGACGGCGGCGCACCGGTGCCAGCGCAGCCACCAGGCTGTCACGCGGCTTCCACTTCACGCGGGGCAGTCACACATTTTGTCCATGCCGTATACCACGCGGTGCGTGCGCGTCTGTCCGCTATCACCCCCCGTGTCACGCCGAAGATCAGGAAGATCAGGACCCACTGCCGGTGTCGTGAGAGACTTCGATATGGGCCTCGAATATCTCGATAAAGGGGGGTTTAAACTACTCGGAAGACGCGTGTCGTTACCAACATATTTTTCTTCAAATTAGAGGTGTAAGCAGGCTGAGAAGCCGGGAAATCAAACAGAAGCACCCCTATAATCAAAAAAATCGCTCGGTCCCCCAACCCATGTGCACCGGGCCAACCACAACGCTCCGAGCAGGACCGGCTTTCGCAGGCGTCCAATGGGGGACTCGATGCGAGTTCGAAAGCCCTACGTCGCCTCAGAGGGGGTCTTAACTAGGTGTGGGCGCGGGTGCCACCGCCGCTCGCCTTCTCCCCACTGCCCTCTCCTTCCTCCGCTCCGCCCCGCGGTCGGCGCTGTACGCGGGACTCGGCCCCGCCGTCGCGGCGGCGGTTGGTGGGGCTGGTCGTGTGGGCGTTTTACCTACGGGGGGCGAGGCCGGCCGGGGGGGGGGGGCGCGAGGCCCACCCGCTGGTCGCCGCGCCCCCGCCCCCGGCGGCCGCCTATGGCGCTGCCGACGCCACCCCAGCAGAGGGCACCTCCGCTACGGCCGTGGCCGTAGCCGCGGCCGACGCGGTGGCGACGCCGTCTGCCGGGGCGGCGGCGCCGCCCCCGGCCCCCCTCCAGTCTGGCGGCGCGTTCGCGTTTGCGACCTCCCTCCTGTGCTCCCCATATTCGGCCGTCTTTCTCGCTGCGGTGATGATCCTCAACGTTGGCACCGCGCTGGTCGGGAACCTGGTGTTCCCGGCGACCTACACTCCTCCAGCTTCCTCTGTGGGGTGTCGGTGGTCATTACGGTACGGCAAGTGGGGGGGTGGGGGTGGCGGCTACCCCGTGGGCTCGATGTACATGAGGCGTCTGCGGAAAGCCCCATGCTGATGGATTACCCCGCTCAGGGGTTGGGCCGCACACTCTTTGCAGCTCATCATGGCCCTCTGTCCCGCGCTACTCTTGTGGCCAAGGCGGGCCATGTCCCGTCATTGTCACGCGCTGCTGCACTAGCTCGCCACCTGACCCGCCTGACTCTCGCCACTGTGCCTTTTCCGTCGTAGGACGTGCCTCCTCCCTGTGCCCCTCCCCCTCCACTGCTCACCCACACTCTTTCTTTCGCACTATTGCGCGCGCTCCCTCTTACCCCCCGCGACCATGCCCTCCCCCCTTCTCCTGTGTTACCCCGCGCAGGTCATTTGTGAAGTCCCCCTCTTTGTGGTCGCCCCCTGGCTGTCTCGCCGTCTCAGCGCGCCGGCCATGCTCCTCATCGCCATGGCGTGCTACGTCGTCCAGGTGGCGGTGTACGTGTGTATCAGTGACCCTCGATACGTGCTGTTTGTGGAGCCGTTGCATGGGGTGACGTTCTCACCGATGAATATAGCGACCGTGGCAGAGGCGTCCCGCCTGGCGCCGCCCCACCTTCAGGCCACGGGCCACGCGTTTATCAGTGTCGTCCGGACGGTGGGGACGATTGTGGGAACCGTCGGTGGCTCTGCAGTCATGCAGTGGGCGGGGTCGACGGTGGCGTATGGGGTCGCGGGGGTACTCGTCGCAACCGCCGCCGTGGTCTACGGACTGGTTGCGTGGATTGAGCGGCGGCACGGGGGGGTGGTGGGCGTGGACTTGGCCGACTGAGCTTTATGAAACCCGACGCCGCCAGGTCCAGTTCCGTGCGCCTCATTTGATTGTGTGTGATCCTATCCATTGAGTGTCGCTCTCCACGCGCCGCCCTCCCCTTTCCCCACAACCCCACTCGCCCTCACCTGCTTCCCGCCACGGCTCCTGACTCCACCACGTCTACCGGGAAGCCGTCGGCGTCTATGTATTTGCCGCCCACAGACCACGCCCATGCCGGGGTGGCCACCCCCCCCCCCGCCTTGACGGTAGTCCCAACACGACGCCCCAGCCGGCGCACCTCCGCGCCGACCCTCCCCCGCGCCGTTACCGGTGGCTCCTCGACCGCCGCCACCCCCCCCATGTCGGCTCGCGGTGGCTCCCCCTCTCCGCCCATTGGCCGGCCGCCGAGCCCCGCGCGCATGCCCACCCCCAGCGCCGCCCGCGAAGCGGGTGACCGGTACGCGTCCCGCTCGCGGCGGTCGAGCAGCTCCTCCACCCCCCCGGCGACGGCATCGCGGACCGCCTCGTACGCTGCCGCCGTTGCGGCGCGGTCGTCCAGCGCCGCGGCGCCCAGCCGCAGGGGCACCCCAAACCGCACGTACAGGCGGTCCACGCTGGTCGGCACCGCTAGCGGCGGGACCAGCACCGTTTCGTCGTCACCGTCGGCAACGGCACCGCGCCACGCCTTGGCCCCCGCCCCTGGCACGCGGGCGGCGTCGCGCATGCGCGCCGCCATGTCTGACGTGGTGGTGTCTGCGAGGGCCGAGCGCGTGCGCAGTGGGACACCAGCGGGCGCTAGATGCGTGGCCAGAGCGGTCCAGTAGCCGCCCGAAGAGATTCCCCATGTCAGAGGGAGCTGCCCGCCCCCTCCTCCCCGCGCAACGCCGTCCCAGACAGGTCGTCAATGAAAAAGCAAAGGGGAAACCGTCGTCCGCGGTGGGGGAGAGAAACACCACCCCCGGCGGTTGCCCCCATGGCGCGCGTGGGACGGGCTTGGCCGGCACCACCACCCCTCCCTCGCCCTCCTAACGTCCGCCTTTCCCAGCTACCCTGACCTCTCGGGACCCCACCACGGTTCTCGTCCACCCACGAGATGAGGGCTCCCGTGCCGCGCCCGACTTCCCTCTACGCGGCCGCTGCCGGAAGGATGTCCTCAAACGTATGGCCAAACGCCTCCACGTCCTTGGCATAGTAGTGACCAACGGCCTCGCGGCAAGCGGGAGCCGTCTGCACGCCCGCCTCGTCCAGGGCGGCCGACCGGGCGGCGCTCATCCCTCTCCTTGACGTGTACCAGTCAGCGGGGGTGGCCTCTCTGGAGTTTGGCGCCCTGTTGTGCACCTTGTTGACAAATGGCGGCAGCGCCGGCAGCGCCGCCGGGCGCCGCTCATTGATGGCCGCAATGACGGCGGGGAAGTGCTCCCCAATGTCCTCTGACGGGCCAACATAGTCCACCCAGCAGTCCCCGTGCTCGGTGCACAGGCGAGGCTGCTGCAGCGCCCAGTGCTCGTCCGTGCCTCGAACGCGGGGGCGGCTCGGCTCAAACGCCGGTTCTACATTGCCTGGCACGTGGCTGCACGTCTGATCCATGTCGGGGTCGGCGCACCATTCGACCCAGCTGGCGTTGATGGCGTCCCGCTGTCGGCAGTAGATGTAGGACGAGACGGCGCGTGCCCACACGTTGCGCGTAAACGTGAAGCTGTAGTGGGCGTCAAACTTTGCCCGCGGCACGTCAGAGCACCGCTCGTAATGTATGGAGGTCTGCCGAAAGTTGAGCAGCGGCAGGGTGCAGTTGGAGTCGGGCTCGTCGGCCGCCTTGCCAGACCCACAGAGCGCCTTTATCAAGTAGACGCGGATAGTCGTGCTCGACGCCTTTTGCATGGAGAAGTAGATGAAGCGGTACGCGTCCGACACGACACACGTCGGGCCCGAGCCAGAACGGAGGTCATCATACCCACCAAAGGCCGGTGGCGGGGGACCCGTTTCCGACACCGCCTTGCGAACCTCCCCAATCAGCGGATACTGGGTGCGTAGGAAGGACGGCAACGTTCCGCCCACGGCCGCCGTCAAGGCCGCCCGCGGGGGTACCGAGAGGACAAGGTGGATGACCACCACGCCTGCAAGCCCAACCACCCCCAGACCCACGCACGCCAGCAAAAACGCGGCGGCAGTGGGGGGCCGGAGAGACGGCCGCGTCGTGCGGGAGCGCGCCGTCGTGGTCCAGAGTGGCGGTCCCGACGTCGACGACCTGCCCATTGTCCCTGCCCCCACCGGTACGACGGAAACGGGGGGGCAGGCGAGGTGGGAACGGAGCGTGAGCGGGGGGTACCCCCTCCCCGTGACTATGACAGCCACGTCTGTGCCAGAAAAAGGGAAGGGGGGCGGGCGGCCGCCGCCGCCGGTGCGCGCCGAGAAGGGGGGGTGGGCGCCGTGCGATGAGCCCCGCCCGCGCCCCCCCACTCGGCACAAGCCGGTGTGCGTGCCACGCCGTCCACCCTCGCCTCCTCCACCCGCGCAGGGTGCAGGGGCGAGCCGCCGCCGCCGCCGCCGCCGCCGCCGCTGCCGCCGCCGCTGCCGCCGCCGCTGCCGCCGCCGCCGCTGCCGCAACGCCGCCGCCGCCGCCGCCGCAACGCCGCCGCCGCCGCAACGCCGCCCCCCGCCCACCTGCGGCCGCAGAGAGTGCAGAGGCGTGCCGCGTTGGCCCCCCCACCCCCCCTACCCCCCGTCCGCCCTCGCCTCCCCATACCCGCTCCGCGATCGCCGGCGCCCGTACGGGTCGCCCTGGCCAGGGGAGGCAGCCGGCCTGGCTGGGAGGCCTTGTCTAGCGGGCCCGCCCGCCCGCCCCCCCTGCCTCCTCCGCCGCCCCATGCGCAGCACCCCCGTACGGGAGGGAGCACACCTACCCGATCAGGAGCGGGCGGTTCATGACGGTCCCCCCCCCCCCCCCCCCCCCCATTCCCTCGCCCCCGCCCGTCACCTTCTCTCACCCCCCCCCACACCCCTCCCCCCTCACAGCCGCAACGCGCGGCTCACCGGCACGGGCACGTGCAGCTCCGCGGCGACCGCACAGTCGACAAAGGCGCGCACGCGGTGACGGAGGGGGTCGGCGGCGCTCCCCCCCCCCCCCCCCCCCCCGCCCCCCCCACCACCCCCACCCCCCCAGGGGTGGCCAGCACGCGCAGGAGCGTCTCACTAAACGCGCGGCTGTACGGCGGCCGCGCGACGCCCAGCACCCCCCGCACGTAGCGGCGGAGGTAGGAGGCGTCAATGGGCGGGGCGGTGGCGGCGCCCCAGCGGGCGACCACCCGGTTGGCGGCGAGCGCGCCGCCGACGCGGGCGACGCCGACGAGGCCGTCGACAAAGAGGGAGCGGAGGGACGTGGCGAGGCCGTCGTCGGCGCCGGGGAGGGGTGCCTCAAAGGCGTCGGCGAGGAGGGTGACGACCTCGGGGGCGAGCAGCGGGTGGCACCGCACCGCCCGGTGCGCCAGCGCCACGTAGGCAGAGGCGGTGGGCGCCAGGGAGGTGGTTGCCCGGGTGGGCGCGTCGCCAGTCCCGCCGCCGCCGCCACCGCCGCCGCGGCGGTGGGCGCCGGCGGCACCGGCGGCACTGGCGGCACCCCCCCCCCCCCCCCCCCCCCGGAGGTTCCCCCCCCGCCAGTGGCGCCGCCGGCGCGGCCTCCTCTGGGGGTGGTGGCGGCGCCGCCCCCGCCCCCCCCCCCCCGGGACGGGGAGCCCAGGATGAGCGCCGGCCGCAGCCAGTAGCGCACCATCCCCGCCGCGACGGTCGGGGAGGCGATCGCGGCGGTGAGGGCGCCGTACTTTTCGCGCAGCTGGTAGCGGGGGCACCCCGGCGGCAGCGCCGCGCACGCCGCCGACGACCGCTCCAGCGCGGCGCGCGTCGCCTCATAGTCTCCCACGTCCATCCCATCGTCGGTGGTGGCGGGGGGCACGGGCCGCGGCGAGCGCGGCGGCCCCCCCCCCTCACCCCCACCCCCACCCCCGCCCCCACCACCCCATTACCGCTCCCGCGACCGAGCGCGGCAGCGGCGGCGGCAGCGGCGGCAGCGGCGGCGGTCGCCGCCGCCTCCTCTGGCAGCGGGCAGCACGCGGCGCGCGCTAGCAGCAGCACCAGCACCTGCCGCACGGCAGGCGCCCGCGCGCCGGGTCCGGCGGGGGTGTAGAGCGCCCGCGTCAGGCCGTCGAGCACCGCCGGCACGCGGAGGATCCACACGGGCGCCGCGGCCGGCGCCGCCGCGGCGGGCGCCGCCAGCCCCGCTGCCGCCGCCGCCGCCGCCCACCCACCACCGCTACCGCCGCCACCACCGCCGCCGCCGCCGCCGCCGCCACCCCCGGCGCTACCCCCACCGACGCCGCCACCCCCCCCCCCCCCGCGGGGGGCGCGTGGCCCCTTGGGCGCGTACGTCGACCGGAGGGTGTTGAGGGTGGTGATGGGCACGGGGCCGCCGCCGCCGCCGCCGCCGCCGCCGCCGCCGCCGCCCCCCCCCCCCCCCCCCCCCCCCCCCCCCCCCGGCGGGGCGCCCACGACCGCCAGCCCGAGGACGGCGTCGAGGAGGGGCGCCGGCGGCGCCCGCCGCCGCGACACGAGCGACTCGGCCACAATCGCCGACCGCACCACGTACACCCGCGCCGCCGCCGAGCCGCCCGCCGTGGCCACCGCGGCGGCCTGCACCTCGGCGGCCAGCCGGCGCAGCGCCCCCGCGGCGGTCGCGTCCTTGGCCGCCGCCGCCGCCGCGGCGGTCGCCGCTGCCGCCGCCCGCGTCACGTCGGCCGCCCGGCCGCCGGCCGACCCCGCCTCCCCCCCCCCTGCGGCGGCGGCGGTGGCGTCGGCGGCGGCGGCGGTGGCGTCTGCCGCCGCCGCCGTTGCGTCGGCGGCCACGGCGGCGGTGGCCTCGGCGAGCGCCCGCCCCACAATCCCGTACGTGCACTCGTCGTAGCAGGCGAGCACCGCCAGCTGCCGCCGCCACCCCGTCGACGCGCCCGTCACCAGCTGCGCCGCCAGCAGCTGCACCAGTCCGGCGGGGGTGGCCAGCGGGTTGGGCGCCCCCGCCGCCCCGCCGCCGCCGCCGCCGTGGCCGGCAGCGACGGCGGCGGCGGCGGCGGCGGCCGCTGCTGGGGAGAGGCCCCCAGCGGGACCACCCCCACCGCCCCCCCCCCCACTGGCCGGCGTGCCGCCGCCGCCCCCCCCGCGTCGTCGTCGGCGGCGGCGGCGGCGGCGGCGGCAGCAGCAGCAGCAGCAGCCGCCGCAGCCGTCTCGGCCGACACGTCCAGGACGGGCACGAGTGCGGCGACCTTGCGGAGGATGACCGACCGGCGGCACTCGGGGCGGCCGGCCAGGCGCATGAGCGTGGACCGCCACGCCGGCCGCCCGAGCAGCGCGTCCACACTCCCCATGAGCGCCGCCCCGCCGGGGCCGCCGCCACCACCACCGCCACCGCCGCCTCCGCCTCCGCCACCGCCAATACCGCCGCCGTCGCCGCCGCTGCCCTGCGTCATGGCCGCGTTGGTCACCGCCACGCTAAATGTCGTCTCCATCACGTGCCGCAGCGCCTCGTCCATCAGCGCATCCCCCACCCCACCGCCCGCCTCCTTGCCCCCCCCCCCCCCCACAACACCGGCACCAGCAGCACCAGCACCCCCACCGCCACCCCCATCATCGCTCCCACCCCCCCCCTCCCCCCCCGCCGCCCCATCCCCCGCCCCCGACCCCCCCCCCCCGGCCAGGATGTCCGCCCACCCCCCCGCGACGCGCACCATGTCCGCGTAGCCCTCGTAGCTGGTCGCCACCCGCCGGGCGGCGAGCTTCCCCTCTGCCGGCCGGCCCATCTCGGCCATGGCGCGCAGGTGGATGCCCACCGACGCGAGCACGTCGGGCGCCATGATGGCGTCGGGGGCGGCCAGCGCGGCGGCCGCCGCGGCGGCCGTCTCGGGGGAGGAGCGGGGCGGGGTGGCACCCGCCATGGCTGCGACCGCCCTCCAGGGGGCAGAAGGAAGCAGGGGGTGGGGGGAGGGGGGGGGGGGTGGGACGGGAGGGGGTGGGAAAAAGAAAAGGGCGCGGGGGAACGCCAAGGGAGCGGCAGCGCCCAGTGGTCTGCCGACGCCGCCCCCGCCGCCGCCGCCGCTGCTGTTGCCTCCCCCGCCGCCGCCGCCGCTGCTGTTGCCGCCGCTGCCGCCACCGCCGCGGCTCGCTGGCGGTGGGGGGCGACCCACCCCCCCCCCCGGGCAGTCTGCACCCACACACACACCCACCGCTTTCCCCACGAGCGCCGACCAGTCTGGCGGGCCAGTGCTAACCAGATATGTACGACACCGGGTCAAGGCGGTTGCGGCGGCCGTGGCGGCACGGCAGGGCCGGAAAGGTGGGATTGGCCAGGGGGAGGGTGGGGGGGGGGAGCCAGTCGGAGGAGAGGGGGCAGAATGGCGAGGGGGGCGAGGGGGGGGCGTGGCGGCCGCGCCGAGACGCACCAGCTGGCCTGCAGGCCGCGCGCAGGGCGGAGCGACGGCGTGGGGGTGCCGAGCGGCCAACCTGCGCCGTGCAAGGGGCAGCGCGCGTCTGGTGGCCAAGGAGTCCTCGTGCGCTGCGGAGACCCGTCCTTGCCAAGGCCAAGGACGGGTCTCCGCAGCGCACGTTGCGGATCACGTCGGCCATCAGAAGTTGAGGTGTAAATATGTTATACAGTACTGTACTCAACTGTGTACCGCCCCATTTCCCTTTTCGTCGTTGTCGCTGATGAAGCTGAATGTTTGCGACGTTGCAATTTTATTTAGTACTTGTGGGACATTCAGAATGAAGTGTATTGTCAGTCGTCATCCGACCCCCCGGTACGCCATGACCCTCAAAACGGTCCCCGAGACCAATGATGCCAAGCTTCGCCAAAACCGTTGACAACCTATTGGACCGTCGCGCTCCACATACCTACGCATCCACAGAACCTCCAGCCGCTACACTGGATTTGGACGACGAGACACCAAGAAACAAGTATCTGAATGCGGGCGGGCCACCGCCACCACACGCCCTGTCGACCGGCACACGAGACCACAGCGTGTTCCGCCTTATCTACCACCCACCTCCTTCCAGGTTGCCCCACTGCCCGCCCGCCGTGTCCCCTTCCGATCTCGGCGCACCTCGACGGCCACCGACGGGCGCGGCCGCACCCTTTGGCGGCGGCTGGCGAGCGTCGCGAGCGGCCCGCGAGCAGCGGGGGAGGGGGGGGGGGCGGGAGCCCCTCTCTGGAGAGCAGCAGGCCGCCTGGAGGCTTGCTGTAGGCGGGGGGTGGGGGGCAGCGGAGTGGTGGCGAAGGCGCGAGACACTGCACCATTCTCAAGCCGGGATGCGCAAAAAAAAAAAAAGAGCACAACGGAAAAAAAGGTCAAGAGGGGGCACGCTGCGTCGGTGGGGCGGCCAACCAAACCGCCGCACGAACGCGCGCGGGTGGTGCAAAGAAGGGGGGGGGGTGGCGACCGCGCCGGTCCCCCCGCCCAGAGGCGCTGCGCGGGGGTCCCGTCGGCAGGCGTTCCCGCGGCGCAATGTGGGACGCAAGCGGTTTCGCCCTTTCAGAGGCCGAGGAGGGGGGGGGGGGGAGGGGGGCAGGGGGCCCGGGGTCGGCCCCGGGGGGGAACCGTGTATGACATGGACACTGCTGCCCCCCGTGTGGCGCGGGTGCGGCGGGCGTGCGCCGCCAGTGTGGCGCGACGGCCGGTGCGCCACTGTGGGCGATGTCGGCAGCAACGGCCTTTCTCGGCCACCATTCCCCCGCACGCGCCCCCCGCCCCGCACGGTCGCAGGTCGCCTGCCACGGCGCGGTACCCGCTGTGCGGCCGCTGCTGTGCCTGCAGACACAAACGGTTGCTGTCGCACGCAGCCGCCGAACGTAGATAGCCCACCAAGAGCGTAAAGGGGCCTGCCGCACGTACCCGCGCACGACGACGTGACCAGCCGTGCGCAAGCTCCTCTTCTCTCCGAGCCCCACGTCGCCCTGCAGCCCCCATACTACTTCCCTACCGACCACGCTTCCCCCCCCTTACCGCCCGCTGCCGCCTATTCTCGTCGTTGCCCCCCCCCCCCCCCGCCCCCCCCATTCCCCCCCATTCACCGAACCAATCTGCAGACGAGATGGCGACGCCGGCGTTTGTGCCGATCGCCCCGGGTGTGACCAAGTCGGCCGCGCCCACGCGGTCCATTTCCTCCTCGTTTACTCCCGGCACCAGTCGCTTGACGGGTGCGGGCGGCGACGCTGCGGGCGGTAGCGGCGGCGCCGCTTCGTCACCCGCGTCGTGCCGCCCCCGCATGCGGGTGGCGGTTGCGACGCCGTCCAAGAAGTCGGCCGCCGCCGCGGCGGCCGCCATCCGCAAGGCTGGTGGCGTGGACCCCGTCACCCACCACGTGGCGGAAACGCTCCGGCAGGGGCGGTCGCGCCGCGCGCCTCCGGTGGGCGACGCGCCCCCCCGCTGGGAGCGCCCCACCCCCCCCACCACCCCCACCGCCCCTCGCACGCGGGTGTCGCCCGCCGATGCGGCGGCCGCGGCACGGGCGGCGGTGGGGAGTGAGGCGGCCAAGGCATGGGCGGCACGCCGGTCGGTGGTGGCGGGCACCGCCGTGGGGGGCGGGCGCATGGGCGGCGACGCCGTTGCGCTCGACGCGCAGGCTAAGCAGGCGGCGTGGGCGGCGGAGCTCGCCACCCTGCGGTCGGCCGACGCCGTGGCTTTCGTGCGGGCGCCGACGGTGGCGCCGCGGACGGCGCTGCCCGTGGGCGGCCGCCGCACCACGGCGTATGAGGCACGGATGGCTCGGCTTGCCAGCCACGCCACCACTTCAGCGGTGGGGGCGGCGACTAAGGCACCTGCCGCGAGCGTAGCGTATGGTACCGCCGCGGGCGGCGGGTGGGCCACATCGGAAGCCGTAGCCGCGGATGCGGTTGCCAAGCGCGACACCTGGGCGACAGAGATGGCCAGCCTCCGGTCGGGGGGCACTCCGGTCAAGAAGGTGGTGCCGCGGTCGCGCCAGGCGATTGCCACCAGCGCGCCCATCTACACCCCTGCGCCCATGTCGCTGCCCCAGTCCGTGTCGGTTGTGGGCGCGCAGCGAACGGCGACGGCCGCCTACACATTGCGGATGCAGCGGCTGAGTGCGTACGCGGAGGCGACGGCGGCGTCGTCACCACCGCTATCGGCGGCTGCGGAGAAGAAGCGCCGCGGCTGGTTCCACAAGCGGGGGGTGTCGCTCGTGGGGACGTCAGCCCCCGCCATCCCCGCGTCGCGGGCGACAGCCACGGCAGGCGCCGGCGGTGGGGTGGTGGCTCGCATCCGCACCGCCACAGGCGGTGACAGCTCGGTGCCGCGCCCTCAGCGGCTGGTGGCGGCGGCCTTGGCTGTGACTCTGAGCATGTCGGCAGGTCTCCCGAAGGGCTCTAAGCGCGCCGCCGCTCTGTCGTGGCTGATGTCGGGCTGCTGAGCGGCCCAGGCTGTGGCTGGATACGTGGGGGCGGCGGGCCGGGGCGCGCCCCGACTCGGGTGTAGTGTACATTTTTCTCGTTCACCGTCGGGCGGAGAGGGATGTTGTGGAGCACCTCCACTCTTCTCCTCGGCCCTAATATTCTTTTTTCCTATGCTTGTATGCATCTGCGTGAGACCTGCCATACGCTCATCGCACTGCACCGATGAGTTGACGCGTGAGCACCAACAGATAGATATGAAAGTAAACCGTCTGCGACACGTATGTTACAGTTGCGATACAGCCAAGTGCGCCTTCTCCCGTGAGGGTCGCGTGCGCGCATGTGTACAGTACAGCATGTACAGTGTCTGAGCAGCGATGAGTACCACAAGCTCTAATTCAAGCTACTCTCTTATTGCCGACAGCAGAGCTGGGTATTTTTGCCAATGTCCTCAGTGGAAATTTTTCGAAACCCGCGCATGAAAGAGTATCAGCAGCAGCCAGAGACTACCACCATCAGCCGCCATTGACTGCATCTTGCCTCCTCTCTGCCTGCGCCCTCCTCTTCCCTGTCCTCCCATGGTGAATACGTTGCCCACCCATCGCCTCCCATGCTAACGTGCAGCTCCGCGCCAGCTCCGAGGCCGCAGCTCCACCGCTCCGCGGCTCAGCCGTAGCCCCTTCCCCCTCTGACCGCCACGCCACCCCCCCCCCCCCCCAGTACTGGGGACATGACGGCGCCCACAGCCGGCCAGGCGTCGCTGCTGGCGGCACTGGCACGCCTCCACGCCAACCCCACCGACGCGGACGTGACGCTGCTGTGCGGCGATGGCGGCCGCCTTCGAGGTCACGCCTTTTTGCTGGCCGCCCGCAGCGCGCTCCTCCGAGATGCACTCTGTGAGCGGCGGGGGGGCGACGGGCGGCGCGGACGGGGCGGCGGCGACCCAGAGAGCGACGAAAGTCACAGCGACGACAGCGAGTCGTCCGCCGACGAAACCGACGATACAGACGACGGCGCCGACGACGACGATACCTGCCCGTATGCGTACAATGGGGTCGCCCTCCGCGATGCGCCGGCGCCCCCGCTGCGCCCCCGGAGAGGGACAGACCCAGAGGCCGACGAGGCGGCCGCGGTAGCGGCGGCCGCCGCTGAGGAGGCGCCAGCGTCCGCGCGCTTGGCCAGCGAAGGGGACGACAAGGGTGGGGACGGGGGTGGCGGCGTCCCCTCCCCCCGCTCTCGCCTCCCTCCCCCTCCCCCCGCCTTCCCCCCCTGGTCCACGGCCACGTCGGTGGTGGCACTGCCGCCCGACATCCCGACGTCGACGGCCGCGACGCTGCTGCGGTGGGCCTACACGGGCACCCTGTCGCTCACCCCCCCGACGGCGGTGGCAGTCGGCGCCGCCGCCGCCGCACTGGGCATGGACGGCGCGGCGGGCGTCGTGGCCGCCCACCTGGACCGCACCACCGATGGGGAGGCGGTGGTGGTGCACCTCGACACGGCGCTGCACGCCGCCGCCGCCGCGCGGGTGGCGGTGCTGGCGGCACGACGGCAGCGGCCGCCGCCGCGCCGGTCACGCCGCCGGCGGGGCCGCCGCCGCGACGCGGCCGCCGCGGCTGCTGACGCGGCGGCAGAGGCGGCGGCCGCGTCGGCGGCCGCGGCGGCAGAGGCGGCGGCCGCGTCGGCGGCCGCGGCGGCAGAGGCGGCGGCCGCGTCGGCGGCCGCGGCGGCCGCGGCGGCGGCCACCCACCTCCGCGCGGCGGAGCGGGCGTTTTGGCGTGCCGGCGCCGCCGCGTACGCGGCCGCGTCGTTTGAGGGCTTTTCCGACGAGGCGCTCGGCTGGCTGCTCCGCCGGGAGGAGCTCCCCGTCCCCGAGACGCTCGTGTGGGCGGCCGTGCGGCGGCGGGCGGTGGCCAAGGCGACCGGCCCGGCGTCCGTCGCGCCACGACAGACTGTTGGCGGTGGGGGCACAGCCGCCGCGACCACCGCCGCGGCCACCGCCGCCAATCCCGTCGACGGCGCCGGCCTCTGCCGTCTGCCGCGGGTGACGCTCGACGCGGTGCGGGCGGCGATAGCGCCGTCGGTGGTGCCTGGGCAGGTGCGGCTGCTAAACTTGCCAGTAGCGGTGGTGGCGGCAGAGGTGGACGCGCCGGGGCTGGCGCCCCCCGCGGAGCTCCTTTTCTACTACCGGCACGTGCTGGCGGCGGCCCAAGCCGAGGCGGCGGCGGCGGCGGCCGCCGCCGCCGCCGCCGCGGGGGTGACAGTGGTGCCCATCCGTGGCCGCGGTGGCAGTGGCGGTGGCGGTAGCCGCAGCGTCGGCGGCCACGGCAGCGGCAGCAGCCGTCCCGGCGGGCACCAACAGCAGCCGCGGCGGCGGCGCCCGCCCCCCGGCCCCGCGGCGGCCGACGTAGCCGCCCGCGCGCGGCGGGTGCGACTGTCCTTTGAGTCGTCGTCGCACCCGCACGCGGCGGGCGCGTCTGGGGGCCCCGCCGCCGCGACGCGCGTCGCGCTGCCCCCCTGGGCGGCCGCCCCCACGCTCACCTTTGACCCGCGCACGGCCCTCGGGCGGTATGCGGAGCTGGCCTTTTGGGCCGACGCCGCGTGTACGGTGCGGCTCGCCTCCCTCGCCGCCGCGCTCGCCGCCCGCCGCGACGCGGCCGCCGAGGCCGCCGCCGTTGCTGCGGGCGCCGCCGCCGCCGAGGCCGCCACCGCCGCCGACACGGGCGTCGTCACCGCCAGTGCCGCCGCCACCGGCGCTGCCGCCCCGCCGCGCCGGTGGGGAGCGGCAGCGGCGGCGGCGGCGGCGGGGGTGGTGGCGGCGAGCGCCGGGGGCCGCCCCGGCGGGCCGCCGCAGCCGCCGCTGCGCCTGACGCTGCCGGCGAGCACCTTTTGGTTTACCTTTTACGCGCCAGCGGCGTTTGAGCCCGCCTGGGGCTACGCCTTTGACGTCGTTGCAGACGTGGACCTGCCGTCGTGAGTGGCGGCGGCAGCGGGCGGCACGCGCGCCAGCGATGGCGTCAGTGGGGGGAGGGGGGAGGGAGGCTTCCAACCCCTCCGCCGCTGCCGCTCCTCCGCAACCACCCCTGTACCGGCATTGAGGAGTGGCGACGACAAGAAGCACCCGCCTCTACCGCCACCGCTGCCACCCCTCCGTCCCTGTGGGGGAGGGAGGACGGTAGCTTGGCGTGCCGTTCCCTCCCTTCGGCGGGGTGCGCATCACGCCCTCCCTGTGGGGTGAGGGGGAGCGGCCCTGCGGTGACTGTCGCCAACGCGCGGCCCGACGCCCCGCCGCTCGCGTCGGCGGGCATATCCACACGACCTCGTGTCCCGCACGGTGGTGGCGAGGCCACTCGCTCTTCTCTTTCTTTTTTCGTCGTTCTCGTTGACGTGCTGCCCCCGCGTCATGGGCCCGCCCCCCCTCCAGCGTCCAGCAGTCTCTTAGGCGCGACACGGCCCCTCTAGCTAGCCACCCCGACAGCCAACGGCGCGCCATCTGCCACGCAGCGACCGGGCTTCCCGCCCAAGCCGGGGCCACATCCCCCCCACACCGGGCACCGGCGCCTACGCCTCTGGGGCAGCACCCCAGCGCGCAGTCTTTGCCGTCCCAACAGCGCTACACAGACGAGCCCGCTGCTGTGGATTGACCATGGGTTTTACTTTTGCACGACGAGTGCTGCTGGTAAACGCCCAGAGGTCGGCGCCGCCACCGTGCGGGACGCCGCGGATGATATCGGGGGTCATCTACAAGGGGGTGCCTATTGCGTGCAGGAAGGGGGGGGGGGGGGAACCATGAAGGGGGCGATTCGACCGAGGGAGGGAGGAGAGCGCGATAGGGGAGAAGGAGCTGTGCAAAGGAGTGCAACGGCTGACGCATGGCGCACAGCTGGCCTGCCCTGCCGTCGCCTCGCCACGCAAGCCATTGGCTGGGCGCGCACGCCGACCGCCAGCGCAGCCCCCCCCCCCTCCCCACACCAACCACCACACTGCAATCTACACGGCGCTCCCCCCTCCACCCCCCCCCTCCACCTCACGACCACCTCACGACCCCCCCCCACCTCACCCCTCCCTCCCCCCCCTTGCCCTCATGCGGCGGTCAGCGCAGCCACGACCACCGCCACAACATACACGCCAACGGCGGTGGCGCCCAGCGGCAGTAGCACGTCCCACCGGGCCAGCGCGCGGGCGCCCCCCCACTCGCGCCCGCCGGTGAGGCGGCCGCCCAGCCGGGCGGCGGCGGCCAGCGCCGCGACCGCCACCGCACACTCGCCCGCCGCCACCGGCCGCGCCCACACCGACCCGAGCCACGGCACGTCCCGCGCTTCGACGCCGCCCGCGCCGCCGCCGCGGCCGACCCGCGCCGCCCGACCGGCCGCGCCCGCCGCCGCCCCCGCCGCCCCCGCCGCCGCCGTGCCGCCGCCGCCACGGCCCGCCGCGGCGGGAGTGCCGGCGCGACCACGGACGCCGCCGCCGCCACCGCCGCCGTCGCCGCCGCCGCCGGCAGTGTCTCCACCACCGCCCGCCGCGCCCCCCGACGCCGCCGCGGCGGCGGCGGTGCCGTCCCCGGCTGGGCCGCCCGCCGCCGGCCGGTGGCGCCACGTTGCGAGCGCCACGTCGCCCGCGGCGGCGGCGGCCGCCGCGAGCGCCGCCCGCGCCGACCCGCCCAGCGCCGCCGCCGCGGCGGCAGAGGTTGACGTGGCGGCGGGGCGCCCGCCCGGCGGCGGCGGCAGCTCCACCCCCAGCCGGCGGGCCAGCCCCCGCAGCGCCGACCGGCCGCTGCTCGACGCCCGCCGCACCGCCCGCCGCCGGGCGTAGCGCTCCGTGCGGGACAGGCCGGGCGTGTCGGGCGACGGGCGCGTCGTCGCCGCCACCGTTGCGCGCGTCATGCCAGCGCCCGTGCTGCCGCCCGTGGGCCGCGTCGGCGCCGAGCCGCCGCCGCCAATGCCGCCGCCACCGCCGCCGCGCTGCCACGCCGCCGCCGCCGCCCGGAGGGTGGTGGCCGTGGGCACGCTGCCGCCGCCACGGCCACCGCCAACGCCGGCGCCCGACGCGGCGGCGCGCCACTCGCGGGCGGTGACATCATCCATCTGGGCGGCGAGGGCGCCCAGCCGGCCAGGGAGCTCCGCGCGCACCAGCGGCAGGAGCTCCACCGGCGCGCCGTCGGTGAGGAGCGCGCCGGGTGGTGGCTCTGCCTCGCCGTCGGCGGGGCCGGCGGAAAACGTGCCGGCCGTTGGCGACAGGAAGCCGCCCCCGCTGCCGGTCGGGCCGCCGCCGCCGCCACTCGCGGCCGCCCCCGACACCGCCCCGGCCGGCGGCGGCGGCGATGGCGACGGCAGGGGCGAGGCGGCAGCGGCGGAGAGGAGCGCCAGCGCTGCCCCTCCATGGACTGAACCCCCCACCGCCGCGTCGGCGGCAACTGACACGGCCGCGGGCACGACACGCGCGTAGACGGCGACGCGGGAGGCCAAGCCCGCCGCGGGCCACGCGTCCAGGCTGGGCGCCGCCACGGGTGCGGCCGCCTCAGCCGCCGCACCACCGCCGGCCACCCGCCCGGCCGCGCCGCCCACCAGCGACCGGTGGGCGAGCGCCGCCAGCGCCGCCGCCCCAGAAAAGGCGCCGTGCGGTCGCGGGGCGGCCGCGGCGGCGCGGCCGCTGCCCCCACCGGTCGCGGGTGCGCGTGGCAGCAGCGCGGCGACCGCGGCGCTGGCCACCCCCCCCGCCCACGGGGCAACGTACAGGGCGAGCACCCGCAGCGCCGCCACCACCGGCGTGATGTCATCGGTGAGGCGGTGGGCGGCCAGCGCCAGGTGCACCGCCGCGGGCACCAGCCCACCGCCCAGCAGCAGGGACGTCCGCGCCAGCTCCACGTCAAACGGGCCAGAGAGGTCGGCGGCGGCGGCGGTGGCCGCCGCCGACGCCAACGCGCTGACGCCGCCGGGGCTGAGCAGTCCGCCACCAAGACCCCCGCCGAGGGCGGCGGCGGCCGCGGCAAAGCCCCCGTCTCCCGCCACGCCGGCGGCGGCCGCACTACCATCCGCCCCTACAGCGCCTGCTGAACCAGACGGGCGCCCGCCGCGGCGCGGGGTGCCAAACGGAGAGCCCCTGGCGGCGGCCGCGCCCCCGCCCGGGGTGGCATGTAAGAACCGTGGTGTCAGCAGGTTACCGGGCGGCGGGGACTCCCCCGAAGGCGGCGCCACACCCGCGGCGGTCGCCACGGGGGCCAACGAGGACGGCGACGGCGGCGGCGGCGGCGGCGCGGCGGGGGGCACCGCTGCTGTCGCCCCGAGGGCGCCCCATACAAATGGTCGTGGCGACGACGGGTCCGCCGCCGCGGCAGCATCTGTCGCGGTTGCACCCGACCGCGCCGGTCGCGGGGGCGGGGTGGAAGGTGGCACCTCCCCGCCTCCCCCCGTCCCTGCCGCTGCCGCCGCAACAAAGCGCCGTCCGCGTTCCCGCTCCCGGCCGTCGCCAGCCGGTGGTGGCAGCCGCACCACCAGCAGCACCATCAAGAGGGAGTCCCACACCCACGCCGACGGGGGCGGGCGGGGGAGCGGCCCCACGTCCCACACGTCAGGGTGGAGCGCCGCCAGGCCTGGCGGGAGGCCACCGGGCCCGCCGCCACCCGCAGGGCCCCCGCCGCCCCAGCCGCCACCGCCGCCACCACCGCCACCGCCCCAACCGCCACCCCCGCCGCCGCCGTCCCAGCCTACCGCCGCCGCACCCGCCGCCGCACCGGCGGCGTGGGCCCAGCCCGGGCCGCTGGCGGGGCGGCCGCCCCACACGTCGGCAGGCACCTCCCGCACCACCCCGCTGCCGTCGGCGTGAACGGGGGAGGACAGGGCGTTGACGCCGGCCAGCCGGGGTATGGCAGACCCCCAGAGACCAGCCGTCCCCAAGCCACTTACGGGCGCCCCGCCAGAGGCGCTGGCGTTCACCGCCGTCGCCGCCAGGGCAGCCGCGGCGGCCGCCGCGCCGCCGCCGCCACCGACAAGGCTGGGCAGCAGCCCCCCCCCGGTCGCCCCCCCCCCCCCCCCCCCCAACGCGGTCGCGGGCACCCCCCCGCCGTACGCGGGCGCCACCGCCGCGGCCTCGCCCGAAAACTGGAGCCAGTAGTCCACCACAGCGGCTAGGAAGAGGGCGCCGTGACGCGGCCGCCGCGACGCGGGCCCCCCCCGCAGCACCGCCGTCAGGGGCACGCCCGCCGTGACGGCCGCGACGGCGGCGCCCCCCGCGGGGGCGCCCGCAAAGTGGAGCGCCCACAGGCCGAGCAGCTGGTTGACCAGCGCCCGCACGGTGGGCAGGTTGGCCGACCGCGTCAGCACCCGCCCGGGGGGCCCGCCGGGCGCGCCCATCCCCCCCGTCCCCCCCCCCCCCGGGGCAGACACGGAGGGCGGCACGCCGACGCCACCACCACCGGGCGGCGGCGGCGCCACCCCCACCCACACAACGTTGGCAACGAGGCAGAGGAGGAGGTACTCCTCGGCGCCGACGGCCAGCTCGGGGGGGACCACCCCGGGGGGGGCCGCCAGCCGGCCCATGGCAAACGCGCCGAGCATGGACGGCGGCGGCACTGGCGATGACCCCGACGCCACGGCGCCGCCGTGGCCAACCGGCCCACCGTAGGCGGCTGCGGCGGCTGCGCCGACACCCCCCATCCCCCCCCCCGCGCCGTCCACCGCCGCCCGCACGCGCGCGGCAACGTCTACGCGCGTCACGGGCGGCAGGTTACTCAACGGAAAGTGGACACGGAAGCCCCGGTCCACGGGGGGCGGGCCGTCGGCGCACCCCCCCGCCCGCCCACCCCCGTCAGCCGCCACACACAGCTGGTGGAGGGGGCCCCCCGGCGCGAGCAGCGCCACCAGCGCGCGGCGGTCTGCCGACGCGGCGGCGGCGGCCGCCTCTACCCACCCCGCCCCCGCGCCAAAGCCGAGGGCGGCGGCGACCAGCCGGGGCAGCGCCGACAGCGCGGCGGCGGCCAGCGGCGAAGGTGGCGGCGGCGGCGGCGGCGGGGAGGTTGCCGCCGTCGGCCCCCGGGGGGGGGGGGCGGGCGCACCCGACGGCAACGACGGCGATGACGACGACGATGGCGGCGGCGCGGCAGCGGGGGAAGACGGCGGCGGCGAAATGCCCGCCGTGGCGGCGGCGAGCGCGGCGGCCAGGCCGTGGGTGGTGGCCTCGGCGGGCGCCGATCCGCGGGGGAGGGAGAGCGCCAGCCACAGCGCCCGTGAGTGGGCGGCCGCGGCCGCGGCCGCCGCCGCCTCTGCAGAGCGGGGCGGCGGGGCGGCCGCCATCGCCACGCCGCCGGCGCCACCAGACCCGAGCGAAGGCGGGGCAGGGACGGAAGGGCAGGGGGGCACCGGGACGGGGACAAGGCGGGGCCGCCAAGAGGGGGGAGGGGGACGGCGGGCGCGACGGCGACGCCGCGCGCAGAGGGGATGCCGCCAGTGAGGACGGGAACGCCTAAACAGTTCAAAACACAGGCCAAAACGCTTTGAATATCCGTCGATCCCCAACGACAATACAGTACAACTAGTTTTTCAGAAACGGCATACCCATAAGATCCAAAGTTTTAATTCTTAGGGGGCGCCCCCTTGTCAAATGTCAAATCCACCGCGCTGCAGACGCACCAACCAGCGGCACCAGCACTGTCCGCGCGGCGGGCCAGCTCCCTTCCTTCTCCACGCTGTGGAAGCCGCCGCAGCCGCGAGCAGCGATCCACGCTCACCCGAGGCACCCCAGAGCAACCGTTTTGTGCGTGACAAACCACACATGATGCACGAGCGGCGCGCACCCGCGTGCCCCGCTCCGCCGTCCACTCCATCACTGCTGCCGCCCCCTCCGGCACACAACAGGTGGGTAGCAGGTTCGACAACACCCGTTCCGGGCGGTCCAACCGGCGCTGGGGCCACTCGGTCAGCAAGGAGCCCCCGACGGGGGCGGGCATCCACACGGGGCAACGGCGGCATAGTGCCGACAATGAAGGCACTCTACCCCCCCCTGGAGTCTGGGGTGCGCACTGGGGTGCACACCCAGTACAGAGAAGGGGGGCCGAGGGTTCGCCAACGCCCCAGCGCGTGGCAGCCACTCGCCACCATGGATGCCCAGCGATACAACCGCGGCGTGCCAAATGGGTGACGGGGGGGTGGCGCTGCCGCTGCTGTCATGGCCGTCAAAGACCACACCCCGCAGTGCGCCGCGCGCCAATGGCGGTACGGTGCGTAGGACGGGCGCCAACAACTGCCACGCAGGTCAAATGCCATGCAGGTCGGCAAGGTCGAGGGCGCCTCCCTCTCGCGTTAGGGGCCGCGAACGAGGGGATGTCCATGCCGGCCACCCCCCCACTCTACGGGCCCACTGCAGCCGCCGGCCGCCCCGCCAGTCCCGGCGCGCGAGCACCGCCCCCGCCCCTCCCGCCCCCCCCCCGCGGCTTGAGCGCGCGCTTGGCGCGCGCCCGCCGCTCATTGGCGCGTGCCGCCGCCTCGCGGTTGCGGAGGATGCGCTCCCGCGCGGCATCATCGGCAACGGCCGATAGGTCCACCCGCCGCCGCCGCCGCCGCGCGTGTCGGCCCTGCCAGGCGGCAGCGGCGGCGGCTGCGTCGTCGCCGTCGACGCCAACGGGGGGCGGCGGCAGCAGCGCCATCGGGCGCCGCGCCAGCGGACCGCCCGTGCTGACGCCTGTCACTAGGGCGGTGGCGGCCGTCACAGCCACGGCCGCGCCGAGCCGGCGGCCGTCGGCGGGAGTGCCCCAGCCGGCAACCACCATCATAGACACAATGGGCGTGGGAGGAATTGGCGGCGCAGGCCACCGACCTTCCGCCTCGCGTGCACCCGCCCCCACCACCAGCTCCCCCGTTGGCACGGCGGTGCTCGCGCCAAAGACTCCCCCGCGGTGGGCGACGAGCGCCGCCAGCGACGGCGGTGACGGCGTCCGTGCGCGCACAGACACGGTGCCGCCACGGCCACTGTCGTCGCCTCCACCACCGCTGCCGCCGCCGCCCAAGTTGGGCGCCTCCCGCACGTACCCCCCATACGCGGTGGCGGGCTCAAACACCGTCACGTCCCCGCCAGGCACCCCCGCGCGGACCACCCAAAACTCCGAGACCGTCACGTCCCGTCCGCTGGGGTTGTTGCCCCCACAGCCACCGCCACCACCACCACCGCCGCCACCGCCCGCGTCGGCCATCCACTCGACCACCACCTTCCCGCCGTCAGAAGATGGGCCCACCCATAGCGTCTCGCGAGTGGCCGTGTCGACCACCACTCGCAACAGCGTTGGCGAAAACGTGCCTGGCGTGTGGCCCCGGCTGGCGTGCGACGCCGGGTCGCGCATGGCCAAGCAGCACATCACCCCCGCGGCAGCGTCGGCAGCGACGGGGATGAGCATTTCCGTCATATTGACAATCTGGGGCCCGTACCCGGCGGCCGCCGCGTCACTCTTGGTGGGGGGGGCGGCGGCGGGCCGAGGGGGGGATGACCTTGGTGGGCAGGGGGGGGGGGGGATGCCTGACAGCCTCGGCTCGGCCGCCGATGCCAGCGGGGCCGGCGGCGTCGGCACTGGCAATGGCGGCGGGGGCGGCAGCGGAGGTTCAACGTCCCCGTCCGGTGGGTGCGCGCCGCCCGGCGACAGCACACACGCAAAGTACATGCGGCGGGTGTGGATGACGGCCGCCGCGAGCATCGCCGCCGTCACGGGCACCGCGGCTGCCGCGCAGGGCGCACCAGCGTCGGCAGGTGTAGACGCAGAGCCAGCGCGCGCGACCGCAGGGGCGGCCGTCAGCGGGGAGATGGGCGCCAGCCACGCGGCGGCCAGCGACGACCGGTGAAGAAGGGCGAGTTCGGGGCGTCGGGCGAGTGCCGCGGCCGCCAGCGTGACGCCCCCACGCCCGGTCGGTTCAGCAATGGCAGCAAGAAACTGTTGCAGTTGGGCAGACGCGGGGGGGTGTGGCGGGGGGGGGCCACCACCGCCATGCACATAAGCGCCACCAGGGCCGCCGCCGCCGCCCTCGCCGCCGCCGCCGCCGTCGCCGCCGTCGCCGCCGTCGCCGCCGTCGCCACCAGTCACAGAAGTGGGGGTGAAGGGAGGGCCGGGAGAGTCCCAACACGGGGGTTCCGCCATGGCAGACACGCGCGCGAATCGGGAGGGCGGGACGTGGAGGGAGACGGACGGGGAGGGAATCACGGGCGGGGCGGGCGCCACGTGCACCCGCGGCGCCGCGAAAGGGGGTGAGGCCGAAAGCCGGTAGTGGCGAAAGTATTCTGAAGAAGCGGCGGGAGGGGGTGGTGTTGGGGAGGCGCAGTCAGCTAACCGGCAAGCCGCCGGCAAGCCAGTGGCGACGGCGGCGGTAGGGTGGCGGCGGCGCAGCGGCGGGCAGGCAGCGGCGGGCACGCGGGGAGCTCGGTGGGGAGGGTGGCAGGAGCGTCCTCAGGGGGGGGGGGCGTGTGACACGTTGATCTTCTTAGCGAGTAGGCTTGCGATCCAGATTGTACCCTGCCTTCCTGTACGTTGCACAGCTCCCCGCCCCCCCCCCCGCACCCTTGCTTCCCTCCAACCCCTCCCACCCCCTCCCACCCCCCCATCGCGCCTCTCCCCCCATGCGCCCCCACAGCCATGCCCCGTCACGTGGCTCGACCGCGGCAGCGCACCGATGCCCCTCTTTCACTCCTCCCCCTCCGCCCTCCCCCCCGGCTATCTCTGTCGATGGTGTTCCCTGGTGCTTGATGGTCCGCGTTCGTATGGGCGGCGCGCTCTCCCTTTGTGCTCACCTCTCCTCTCCTCGTCTGTCCCACAGTGGCAGGCGCGATAGGGACTCTGCTGCCGCGTGCAGTCGCTGCCACGACGGCCTCCACCTGCTTGGGGACGCCAAGCAGGCGGCCGCGCTGGCCAAGCTGCTTGATGGCGCCCCGCGGCGAAGACGTCGCCGGCCGTGGCGCGCCCGAGCGGGTTCAAGGCAGGGGGGGGGGTACTATCCACTCCACGGTGAGAGGGGGTCTTCGGCGGCGGCGGTGGTGGCCGGCGGTGCGGAGTCAGACAATCTTCCCGCCTCCGCCGTCTCCGTCGGCACCGCCTCCACCGCCACCACCCCCCCCAGCATACCTCGTCCTGTCGCCGTCGGGGGGTTGTGCTCTCCCTACTGTTGCTGTTGCAACCGCAGCGGCTACGGCCGTCTTGTTTAGCATTGCCGTCCTCTGACGCGCGCGGTACTCTTCCACTTCCGCCGAGCACACCTGGGCGCCGCGGACGCCCTCCGATCGGCGCCACTACCCACCAAGGCGCCGCCGACGCGCTTTCCTTCAACGGTGCCGTTGCCGCTGCCGCCAACAACGCAGCTACACGCCTTGCTGGCGAGGCCTCTACCGCGGCGGTCCGTTGGCGCCAGCGAGGTTGTCGGCCGGTGGCGCCGGCAAAGGGGCTGACAAGGGCCGTTTGCGCCGTCACGGCCGTGGCGGGATTCGCCGCCAATGCCTCTGTGCCGGCCGTGACTTTCGGCGGGCCAGCAGCAGGCGCGGGCGGACGCGTACCACAGTGGTTGTGGCGGTGGCTTCTGCGGCCCTCCACCGGCGTGACGGTGCACTGGCCGTGGCGCCGGCGGTGCGTGGCGTGGTGCCCGTTTGTGACGACGCGGCCCCGGGGATCGTCGGCATTGCGCCAGCACCTGGCGCGTCATCGAGCGAACGAGTGCGCTACCGCCGATGTCGTCACCACTGCCCCAGGCCGCCAGCAGTGGCGGCGCGTCGCTCGCCTTTTCGACCAGACCTCCCCATGTTGACCCTGGCGGTGGCGTCGGCGGATGCAGCGAGCACGACGAGCTTGGCCAATGCTCCAGCTGCGGTAGCGCTAAGACCGCCGCCCCCGTCCCCCGCTGCGCGCGCCGGCGACTCCGCTGAGGGCAGCGACGCTGCGCACCTCTTTCCGGTGGTCCCAGGTGTAGACCGTGGTGGCGTACTGGCTCTGCCGATGGCGGACTGTGGAACGACGGGGGGATGACACCCACCGTCGACGCTGCAACGTCACTGGTGTGGCTGCGTTAGCGGGCGGCTGTGGAAGCGGCAGTGGTGCCTGCGGAGACAGGAGCGGCCGTGGCGGGGTCACCTGTCTCACCACTGCGTTCTCCTGGATGTCCTGCGCGACTGTTCACGCCTGTGCAGCGTCTCCCATGGACACCTTCTCCGGCGGCGGGCATCGCTCCGCCCGACTTGGGATCGCGTCACCTCATTGCTCGCCTCTGGTGCTGGCCGACCTGTCGGTAGGCATCATCCGTCTGTGTGTTGGCGCCAACACTTGTTCATTGTGGCGGCGGCTCGGGGAACGGACACGGCCGTTGACGAAGCATACGTACGAGATATGGAAGTTGTTGTTCATCGGGAGGAGATGCTCAATATGCGGCTTGTACCACCCACTTTTCCTGTAGTCGTCTGCGGAAGCGGTTGCCCAGGCAAGAGTCCCAGGGGCGGCTTCGGCGGCGGCGGAACCCCCGTGCCGATGGGGGCCGGGCCCGGAGGGCACGATGCAAGTAGAGAGCAAGCTCACAGTCGGGCAAGAACTGAACTCATCCCTCCCACTCGCGGCGGCGAGGAGCTCTATCCCACTCGCGACGGCGAGTAGCTCCATACACAAAAAAATAGAATACCAGGAAAAAAAAAACAGGGGCAAAAAAAAAAACCAGTCAACTGCACTCATCCTGCCCATGCTCACAGGCTGGAGTTGCCGGGCAAGACGTCAATGTCCGGAGGTACGACTCTGCCGTCTTGCACGCCACCCAGCTCCGTGCCGCCCAGCTGGCCGCCGCCCGTCCGCCCAGCCAGGATCAGGCAACTTACGGCTGCCCAGGCGCGGCCCCCGGCGGCACGCCGCCATCACCCGTCCAGCCAGCCAACGTCCAGGCAGGAGGCGCTGACCCTGGCGGTGCGCCACCTGCAACCGCCCAACCGGCTGAAGTCCAGCCGGTCGGTGCCGACCCAGCCGGCGTGCCGCCAACCACTGTCCACCCAGCCGGCGCCGAGGCGGTCGGGGTCGCACCCGGCGGCGTGCCGCCCACGAGCACCCACCGTGCCGGCGTCGCGTCCGCGGGCGGCGCTCTTGACGGCGCGCCGCCCACAAGCATCCATCTGGCCGGTGCCGCGCCAGCAGGCGCAGCCCTCGAGGGCGGGCCACCTACCTGCACCCACTGAGCTGGCGTTAGAGAGGTCGGTATCGACGCGGACGGCGGGCCGCCTGCTGCCGCCCACCCAGCCGGCGGTGCGTCGGTCGACGGCGCATCCGTCGCCGTACCACCAACCAGCATCCACCTTGCCGGTGACGAGTTGGTCGGTGCCGCCCCTGACACCGTGCCGCCCACCAGCATCCACCTTGCCGGCGTCGTGTCCGTGGGCGCCGCCCCCGACGACGCACCGCCCACCTGCATCCACTGAGCCCGCGTCGACTCCGCCGATGCCACTACGGACGGGGCACCCCCCACCTGCACCCACTGTCCCGGCGTCGGGGTGGCAGGCACGGCCCCTGACGATGGGCTGCCTACCATTATCCACCTCGCCGGCGGTGTATCCGTGGGCGCCGCCCCCGACGAGGCAACGTCTACTTGCATCCACTGAGCCCGTGTCGACTCCGCCGATGCTGCCACCGACGGCGTACCCCCCACCTGCATCCACTGAGCCTGTGTCGGGGCGGTCCGCGCTGGCCCAGACAACGCGCCCCCGACCTGCATCCACTGAGCTTGCGAAGAGACGGCCTGTGCAGCCCCAGACGTTGCGCCGCCCACCATCATCCACCTCGCCGGCGCCGCGTCGGCAGGCCTCGCCTCCGACGACGCAACGCCCACCTCGGTCCAGTGAGCCAGCGTCGGAGCGCTCGGTGCCGCTAGTGGTGATGCGCCGCCCGCGACCGTCCACCCCAGCGGTGTGGCACCGATGGGCGACGCGCCCGACGCAGTGCCGCCCTCCAGCCTTTACCTGGTCGGCGCCGCAGCGGTGGGCGCCGACCAAGCTGGTGCGCCGCTCCCGAGCCACCCGGTCGAAGCGGAGTCGGACGGTGCCGCCGCCGTTGGCACGCCCCCGACCACTGTCCGCCGTTCTTGAGCCGACGGCGACCAAGGCGGCGCGCCGCCCATGGACGACCAGCCCGCTGAAGCAGGAGAGGTTGGCACCACCCCCGAGGACGCTGAACCCGCTTGAGTCCACCTTGCCAATGATGCATCGGTGGGCCCAGCCCCCGGCGGAGCGCCGCCGACAACCGACCATCCTTGAGGGACCGCGGCAGGGGGCGCTACCCCCGACGGGGCGCCGCCCAACTGCACCCATTGTGGTGGCAAGGGAGCAGCATAAGGCGGCGGGCCCCATGAGGCGCCGCTCGCCTGCGTCCTTTGAGCCGGCGTCGATTCGGGCGACACAGACTCAGCCGGCGAACCGCGAACTGCCATTCGGCTGGCCGGCGCCGCTGAGGCCGAATCCAACCCAGCCGGAGCCCTGCTGTCGAGCCCCCACCCAGGCGGCGAAGAGTCGGACGGCGACGCACCCGACTCCGTGTTGCCAACCACTGACCACCCGGCCGTCGTCCAGTCGGTCCGCATCGCCCCAGACGGTGCGACGCCAGACACGGTCCACCCGGCCGGCGTCGCGCCCGTCGGCGCCGCAACCGCAGGCTTGCCGCTGCCCACCGTTTGCGTAAGCGGCGCGGGTGCGGACGACGCAGACACAGACGGCGCGCCACCCGCCACTGTCCACCCAGCCGACGACTAGTCGGCCTGCGTGACCCCGGACGGCAGGTCACCACCCCCTGTGAAGGTGGAAGACGTCCACTCCGTCCGCACCGACCCAGACAGCCCCTCCGACCAGGTGGCCTCCAACGAATCGCCAGCAAGCGACGCCTCGTTCGCCCTCGTCCCGTCGGACAGCACCACCCCAGCAGACTGCGTACCCCCGGCGAGATCGCCACTCATCCGCTCCTCGGTAGCCACCCAGCCCGCCGCACCGACGGCCACGGCACCAGTCGGCACGGACCCTGCATGCCGCGATGCTGTGCGCTGCAATCTGGTGAATACCGACCCTGCGGGGGTCACCGGAACCGAGCCAGTCGGCTGCTGCGGGGTGGGCTGCTGCTGCTGCCCAGCCGGCTGCAGGGCGGGCCACTCGGCCGCGTCCAACTGCAACGTCACGCCCACAGATTCCACCACCGTCGCTGCCGTCGCTGCAACGTCACGCCCACAGATTCCACCACCGTCGCTGCCGTCGCTGCAACCGGATCCGCCGCGCCCATCACAGCAACCTCCGTCGGCGCACCGCCTACCACCGTCCACTCGGTCGACGTGGAGTTGACCGGCGCCGCCCCAGACGGCGCGCCACCCGCCGCTGTCCATCCGGCCGACGTCCACTCTGTCTGCGTTGCCCCCGACAGTGCGCCACCCACCACCGTCCACCCGGCCGGTGTCGTGCCAGTCGGCGCCGACACAGACAGTGTCTCCGACCAGGTACCTCCCACCAAGTTGCCCTCGTACGCAGGCTCAGTCGCCCCCGTCCCGTCGGGCCGCAACACCGCAGAAGCCTGTACGCCGCCCACCGGTACGCCGCCCGCTTGGCCGCCGACCGCCACCCCGCCCGCCGCGCCCATTGTCACCTTGCTCGTCGGCTGCGACCCGTCAGGCTCCATGCTGGCAGGCTGCTGACCCAACGCCAGCCACCAGCGTCGCCGCTACCGTGGCGCCCATCAGCTGCCCGGCCACCTGCTGCGCCGAAGTGTTGTCCCCCGGCTGCATGCCGGTCGGCCGGCCCTCGCCCGCCAAGAGCGTCGCCGGCACCGTACTTTCTGCCGCCTGCTGCGACGCGTCCGGCAACTCCTTGGCAGCCAGCTTCTCGGCCGGTGCCGACCCAACGCCAGACACCGACGTCGTCGCCACCGTCACGTCCAATGGCTCCGCGGTTGGCCGCAGCGCTGCTATGTTGTCCACAGGCTGCATGCCTGTCAGCTGCTGCACAGCCGGCACCGAGCCAGTCGGCTGCTGCGGGGTGGGCTGCTGCTGCTGCCCAGCCGGCTGCAGGGCGGGCCACTCGGCCGCGTCCAACTGCAACGTCACGCCCACAGCCGGCTTGCGGCAGCCCGGCTTGGCTGACTTGGCCGGCTTGCTGTCGGCCGGGACGCCCGTCGCCTCTGTCCACGACGGGGTCTTGGTCAACCCAGCGGCCGCCACCACCGTCGCGCCCGTCGCGTCCGTCGTGTCGGCCGCCTCCTCGGGCGACTCCTCCTTCACCTCCTCGGGCGACTCCTCCTCCGCCTCATCCGGCTCGGTCGAGCCCGACACCACCGCCGCGCCCACCGTACCAAACACCGCCGCCACGGCGCCCACCGCCCCCGCCAGAATCCCCGGCTGCGTGTCCATAGACGTCGAGCCCGTCGGCGCCACCCCGGCTTCCGTCGACTCATCGTCCGCCACAGTGTCGTCCGCCGGCTCCATGCCGGCCGGCTGCTCCTCGGTGGCCTCGCCCCCAGCCGGCAACAAGCCGGTCGACAACAAGCCAGTCGGCTGCGCGCCGGCCGGCTCCTGCTACACCGGGTCAGGCAGTGCTCACCCCGGCGGGAGTGCTACCGCCACACAGGCAGTGCTCACCCCGCCGGGAGTGCTACCGCCACACAGGCAGTGCTCACCCCGCCGGGAGTGCTACCGCCACACAGGCAGTGCTCACCCCGCCGGGAGTGCTACCGCCACACAGGCAGTGCTCACCCCGCCGGGAGTGCTACCGCCACACAGGCAGTGCTCACCCCGCCGGGAGTGCTACCGCCACACAGGCAGTGCTCACCCCGCCGGGAGTGCTACCGCCACACAGGCAGTGCTCACCCCGCCGGGAGTGCTACCGCCACACAGGCAGTGCTCACCCCGCCGGGAGTGCTACCGCCACACAGGCAGTGCTCACCCCGCCGGGAGTGCTACCGCCACACAGGCAGTGCTCACCCCGCCGGGAGTGCTACCGCCACACAGGCAGTGCTCACCCCGCCGGGAGTGCTACCGCCACACAGGCAGTGCTCACCCCGCCGGGAGTGCTACCGCCACACAGGCAGTGCTCACCCCGCCGGGAGTGCTACCGCCACACAGCAGTGCTCCCCCGCCGGAGTGCTACCGCCACACGCCCCCCCCCCCCCCCCCCCCCCCCCCCCCCCCCCCCGCGCCCCGCCCCACCCGCCCGGCACGCCGCCCCACCCCGCACCCCGGCCACCCACCACCCCTGGCCTCACTCTGCGGGCTGCCCATCCCCAGAGCCCTCAGAGCCCGCAGCGCCCGCAGCTGCGGCTGCTGCCCGCGTGCGCCGTTCAGCTCGCCTCATATTGGAGCGCGCAGCAGAAGCGCGATTGCGCTGGATCCGCGTCCACAGCCGCGCTGCGCGTGGGTCGTCAGTGGTGGGCGCCACAATCTCCCAGGAAGGGCGGCGGCGCCGACCAGTGCTAGCCTTGCCCGAGCTGGGGAAAGCCGAGCTGGCACCCCCGTCGCCGCCCCTGGCACCGCCGTCAACGCCCGAGGCGGTGCCTGCCACTTGTGGCACCTAGACCGACAGGCCCATCAGACGCCGACGCGTCTCCTCCACAACGTAGACCTCGTACAGCTCGCGTTCCCGCTCAAGAAAGGCTTCCATGAGAACACAGAGCTGGGCAGGGGGGGGGCGGGGCGGGCGGGTCCCCACCCCCACCGCCGTTGTCATCACCGTTGCCGCCACCGCGACAGGCGCCAGCACGGCCTCCCCGGCCGCCGCCCCGTCCGTCGCCCCGACCGTCGACCCGTCCGCCGCCGCGTTCGCAGCCGCGTCCGCCGCCGCGTCCGCCGTTACCATCGCCATTACCGACGGGGGCAGGCCGGTGGGCTTGGTTCCCCGCCGCCACCACCACAGCCGACGAGATCCTCGACCGTGGTCTGCGTGGTGGCAAGCCCTCTGCCGGCCGCCGCCCGCCACTCGTCACCTCCGGCGACACCTGCCACTCGTCACCGCCGACGCCGCCCGCCGCCCGCCACCGCCAGAGCAGGGTGGAAGCGTGAGGGGGGGGAGAGGTGAGCACCGGCCCCCCGCCGGCCGCCCGCCACCGTCCAGGTAGAGGTTGCGGGGGGGGGGCAAGGCGAGTGCAGGGTGGGAGAGGCGAGCCGCCTCCCGGACGCCGCCCGCCGCCCGCCACCGTGCAGGTTGGGGGAGAAAGGCAAGTGGCGGCTCACCAGCCACCTCCTGCAGTCTGCCGCTGCGGGGGGGGGCAAGGCAAGTGCGAGGGAGGGGGGGGGGGGGGGCGGGGGGGGGAGAGGTGTGCACCGGCCCCCCGCCGCCCGCCCGCCGCCGTGCAGGTTGTGGCAGGTGGGGGAGAGGCGAGCCTCTGCGGCTCGCCACCGGCACCGCCGGTCGCCGACGGCACCCACCACCGAGCAGGCAGAGGTTGCGGGGGGCTCTGCGTGGCGGGGGGGTTGGGCGGTGGGGCGATGAGGTGAGGGCGGCTGCTAGGAATAAATAAGGCTGGCGAGGCGTCCTTGAGCAACCCGCCTCCGGAGCCTCGACCACTCGTCGCCCATCTCGCCCATCTCCCTCACCGCCTATTTCCCTCGACCACTCACCGCCCTTCTCCCTCACCTCGCATCTATCGCACGCCGGCCAACCCCCAACTGACCCCGTCATGGGGAGGAAGACCAGGCGGGGTGCATGCGGCCGTAAAAAGCCGGACTCCACGAGTGGCACGTCGTCGTCGACGACACACTCTGGCTCTACTGGCCCGTCGCTTGCTGCACCACCCGACGCGGGCTGGGCCGTCGCCGCCGGCGCATTTCCTGCTGTTCCTGCCGCCGCTTCTCACGTCATGTGCTGGACGGCCCCGCCCAGCTTGCCTCCTTCGGCCCCCGCTGGCGCTCCCCCCGCCGCAGGGTGCGCCGCCCAAGCCTGTGCCCCCCTTTTTTTTTCGGCCCCTGTCGGCGCTCCCCCCTCTGCGGGCTGGGCCGCCCCTACCGGTGCGCCCTCTTTTTTTTCGCCCCCCGCTGCCCCACCTGCTGCCGCCGCTGCCGCTCCCTCCGCCGCGGGCTGGGCGGCCCCTGCCGGTGCCCCACCTGCTGCCGCCGCTGCCGCTCCCCCCGCTGCGGGCTGCGCCGCCCCTGCCGGTGCGCCCTCTTTTTTTTCGCCCCCCGCTGCCCCACCTGCTGCCGCCGCTGCCGCTCCCCCCGCCGCGGGCTGGGCGGCCCCTGCCGGTGCCCCTCCTGCTGCCCCCGCTGCCGCTCCCCCCGCTGCGGGCTGCGCCGCCCCTGCCGGTGCGCCCTCTTTCTTTTCGCCCCCCGCTGCCGCTCCCTCCACCGCGGGCTGGGAGGCCCCTGCCGGTGCCGCCGCTGCCGCTCCGTCCGCCGCGGGCTGGGCGGCCCCTGCCGGTGCCCCTTCTGCTGCCCCCGCTGCCGCTCCCCCCGCTGCGGGCTGCGCCGCCCCTGCCGGTGCGCCCTCTTTCTTTTCGCCCCCCGCTGCCGCTCCCTCCACCGCGGGCTGGGAGGCCCCTGCCGGTGCCGCCGCTGCCGCTCCCCCCGCCGCGGGCTGGGCGGCCCCTGCCGGTGCCCCACCTGCTGCCGCCGCTGCCGCTCCCCCCGCTGCGGGCTGCGCCGCCCCTGCCGGTGCGCCCTCTTTTTTTTTCGCCCCCCGCTGCCCCACCTGCTGCCGCCGCTGCCGCTCCCCCCGCCGCGGGCTGGGCGGCCCCTGCCGGTGCCCCACCTGCTGCCGCCGCTGCCGCTCCCCCCGCTGCGGGCTGCGCCGCCCCTGCCGGTGCGCCCTCTTTTTTTCGCCCCCCGCTGCCCCACCTGCTGCCGCCGCTGCCGCTCCCCCCGCTGCGGGCTGCGCCGCCCCTGCCGGTGCGCCCTCTTTTTTTTCGCCCCCCGCTGCCCCACCTGCTGCCGCCGCTGCCGCTCCCCCCGCCGCGGGCTGGGCGGCCCCTGCCGGTGCCCCTCCTGCTGCCCCCGCTGCCGCTCCCCCCGCTGCGGGCTGCGCCGCCCCTGCCGGTGCGCCCTCTTTCTTTTCGCCCCCCGCTGCCGCTCCCTCCACCGCGGGCTGGGAGGCCCCTGCCGGTGCCCATTCTGCTGCCCCCGCTGCCGCTCCCCCCGCTGCGGGCTGCGCCGCCCCTGCCGGTGCGCCCTCTTTTTTTTCGCACCCCGCTGCCCCACCTGCTGCCGCCGCTGCCGCTCCCCCCGCCGCGGGCTGGGCGGCCCCTGCCGGTGCCCCACCTGCTGCCGCCGCTGCCGCTCCCCCCGCTGCGGGCTGCGCCGCCCCTGCCGGTGCGCCCTCTTTTTTTTCGCCCCCCGCTGCCCCACCTGCTGCCGCCGCTGCCGCTCCCCCCGCCGCGGGCTGGGCGGCGCCAGCCGGTGCCCCTGCTGGCCCTCCTTCCCACGCTGTCGACTCTCCTGCTGCGCGCTGGGCGGCCGCCGCCCCTCTACCGGCCTGGCCGGGCACTCCCTCCTCTTCATCTACCGGGGAGAGCGCTGCCCCTTCTGTGGCCACTGCCGCCGCTTCCCCCGCCGTGGACTCGTCGGCCGTTGCCCCTCTCCCGGCCTGGCCCGGCACGACCTCCTCTTCATCGACCGGGGGGAGCGCTGCCCCTCCTTCTGCCCCAGCCGCCGCCGCCCCCCCCGCCACGGCCGTTGCCGCGGCTGCCGGTGCTCCTCCCTCTGCTCCCGCTGGCCCTCCCCCCGCCTCGGGCTTGGCGGCATCTGCCGGGTTCCCGCGCTCGGCCCCTTTCGCCGCCCCCCCTTTCGCGGGCGGCGCAACCTCTTCCGCGTCCGCTCCTTCTGCTCCTGCCGCCGCCTCTCCCGCCTCCGGCTTGGTGGCTGCTGCCCCGCTCCCGGCCTGGCCGGGCACCCCCTCGTCCTCGTCGACCGAGGAGAGCGCTGCCCCTCCTTCTGCCCGCGCTGCCGGCCCCCCCGCCACGGCCGGTGCCGCGGCGCCCGGTGTGCCTGCCGCCGGTGCGTGTGGGGGTCCGTGGGAGGCCTCCGCCTCCGTCGCGGAGGACCGGGGCTATGTGGACGCCTTGGAGGCGGGCATGGTGCATTTGGACCGGTCTGCCGTGGTTGACCCAGCGGAACTCGCGCACATCACCGACGTGGTGGGCGTTTTGAGAGGCGCGGTTGAAGAAGCGTGCGCGGCACGTATCGAGCCGTGCCTAGGGCCGGCAGGCTGGGCAGTCGGCCCAAACCGCGCAGCCGACCACAAGCTGCTGTCAACGTGGGCCGGCGGTATCTACGCACTAGTCGCGTGGGACCCTGACGGCGCCTCCGGGGCCCACATGGCCGTCGGCGCCGGCCGCTGCGAAAGCCCGGCGGGTTGGATGGCGGGCTTCCGGGCCAAACGCGCCCACTACGAGGCGTGTCTGGTCACGCGCTTCCGGGAGTACCTGGGGACTGTGGACCACTCCAGGGTGTCCCTGGTGCGGGTGTGGCGGGCTCCGGCGGGCATCGCTTTTCAGTCGGTGGCTGACGCGCTCCTCAGCGATGCGGAGGATGCTGCCATCACCCGCTGCCACCAGCTGAAGAAGGCCCAGGACGGGCGCTTTGCGATCATCCTGAACAAGAATCGGGCTTCGCGATGCCGCTTTCCGTGTGGACCGGGACCATTTCACTCGGCGAGAGCCGAAACGTTTATGGTGAGCATGCGTCTATACTACGCGAGGGAGGGGCATTGTCATCCTGTGGAGATCGTGGAAGGCTTGCCCTACCCGGGTGACTTCGGCTTCGACGCATGGCTCAACCGTCGGTACGGACACTTGGTGCACCCCGCCTCGCCACTCGGTAAGGAGCTGACGTCTATGGGGTGCCAGTGGGGTGCAAAAGCCCGAAAACTCACCGCTCCGTGACTGGGGAGGGCGGGGGGGGAAGGGGGTGGGGGGAGGTGGGGGGAGAGGGGGGGGGGGGGGGGGGGGGGGGGGGGGGGGATGGTGTGGCAGGGGATTGTATGTAGGTGGGCAGGGCAGAGAGTTACACTTCAACTCTTCGCTCCTCTGTGCGACGGCGTTCCGGCCTGCCCAACTCAACGTCGGTGGCCTGCCGGCCTGCCCAACTCGAAGTCGGTGGCCTGCCAGAATAGCTTCACAATTTCACTAACCTCTCTCGGTGCACCCTTCTTCGTCGTCCCGAACTACAGAGGTACCGAACGCGTCCGCACTCTGCCCTCTGACGCAACAGGGCGCTATCCCCACTTCCTTTCCTTCCTCGCCGGGAGGCACCTGACCCCGTCTCCGAACATCCCCTTGCTCCACCCCTCCTTCCCCCTCTTGCCACCTCCTGCTCCCTCCTCACCCCCCCCCCCCCCCCCCCCCCGCCCCTCCGCCCACTATCCACCACCACCACCCCCACCGCCGCCGCTGCCGCCACCACCGCCGCCGCCACCCGCGTCGCCGCGCCGTGCGCGGACGGCTACGGCCGCACCCGCCAGAGCGGCCCCCGGAGGGGGAGCGAGGGGAGGGCGGAGAGGGCGGAGTCCCCCGCCGTCCTTGTCCCCCCGCCACGCGGATGGGGCGACGCCTGACGCCGCCCCCACTGGCTCCGCTCGCGGCCCCCACTGGCGCTGCCGCGCCGCTGTCGCCCTGCCTATTGCCGCCGCCGCTGCCGCCGCGTCGCCCCCCCCCCCCCCCCTCGCCGCCTCTGCCTCCCCTGCTGTAGCTGCCGCCGCCCCCTCTGCCGCCGCTGCCGCCGACGCCGCCGCCGCTGCTACCGCCGCGGCCTCGCTGGCGGTGCCCCCCGCCTACGCGTCGACGGCGGGCCCGGCGTGGGCGGCGGGCGCCGAGCTCTTTTTGGTGCCCCCCGCCGGCGGGGCCGCGGTGGACCTGTCCTGCCACGGGGTGCGGCCGGTTTGGCTCTGGGCTGGGGTCCTGCCGCCGAGGCTGGCGGCCGCCTCGTCGGCGATGGCGGCAGCTGCCGCGGGGGGGGGGGGCTCTGGGGAGGCACACCGACCGGCGGCGGCGGCGACGGCGGCGGCGGCGGCAGCGGCGGCGACGACGGCGGCGGCGGCGTCGGCGGTGGCGGGCGCCCCCCCCCCCCCGCTGTCGCTGTCCATTGTGGTGCCAACGCTCAACGAGGCGGCCACCATTGGCGCCACCCTCCGCCGCGCGCGGTCCGTCGCGGCGGCGCCCGCGTCCATTGAGCTCCTCGTTGTCGACGGCGGCAGCAGCGACGCGACGGCGGCGGCTGCCGCTGCCGCGGGCGCCCGCGTCCTCACCGTCCCCGGCGGCCCGCGGGCGGCGCAGCTCAACGCGGGCGCCGCCGCCGCCGCCGGCCGCGCCCTCCTCTTCCTCCACGCCGACACGGAGCTGCCGGCGGCGTACGACACGCTCGTGGCGCGGGTGCTGGCGGGGCCCCGCGTCGCGGCGGGCGCCTTTCGGCTGGGCATTGACGGCGACGGCCTGCCGCTGCGGCTGGTCGAGGCGGCAGCCAACGTGCGGTCGCGGGTGCTGGGCCTTCCGTACGGGGACCAGGCGCCGTTTGTGCGGCGCGCCACCTTCCTGGGCCCCCTCGGTGGGTTTGACGCGGGCCTCCCCTTCATGGAGGACTTTGCCCTGATGCGCCGCGCGCGGCGGGTGGGGCGGGTGGTGCTGGCGCCCGCGGCGGTCGCGACGAGCGCCCGCCGGTGGGAGACGCTCGGCGTGCTGCGGACGACGCTGATGAACCAGGCCATCATTTTCGGCTTCCTCGTCGGCGTCGACGCGGGCACCCTCCGCCGGTGGTACGCGGCGAGCTACCAGCGCGCCGCAGCGGCAAGGGCGACGGCGGCGGCGGCGGCGGCGGCGACAGCGGCGGCGGCCGCTGCGGCGGCGACAGCGGCGGGCACCCCATTGGCGGGCGCGGCCGCCGCCGAGGCGCCCCCGCCGTGGTGGTCCCCGCGGCGGCTGTGGTGGTGCCCGCCGGCGGGCGCGTCGCTACCTCTGCTGTCATCGGGGGGGGCGGGGGCGGGGGGGGGGGGGGGGCGGTCCGCCCGCCACCCAATGCGTCGCGTCGTTCCGGGCGGGGCCGCGGCGGCCATGGGTAGAATAAAGAGAAGAGAAAGAGAGGCAAAGACAGAGAGTAAGCGAAAGAAACAGATGGCAAGACAGAAGAAAAAAACGAGCCTGCAGCGCGTGTGGCCTTTGCTCCTGTTGTTCTTGAGAGGGGGGGGACGAGGGCGGACGTGCGGATCAAAGGGAAGGGGACAGGCGGAGGGGTCACTGGTCGTGCCGTCGCTACGCGCCATCAAGAGCGGACACGGGGGCGACCGGGACGGGCGGGCCAGGGGGGGAAGGAGCCGCGCAGCCGGCCAGCCGGCACAGCACGCCCGGCGGGCGCAGCATGGCCGGCCGGGTGGCCGGGTCCAGACACGCGGCCAGGTGGGCGGGAGCCGCCACAGCGGGACGCATCGGAAAAGAGACGGGTGGGTGTAGGCCTGTCCTTGGAGGGGGGGGTTGGGGAGTGTGGATGGCTGGCGCCCCAGCCCCGGGGCGGGGAGCAGGAGGAGGGGGGGGGGGAAGGAGGGGAAGCGAGCGACGCGAACCTCTGCTCGGGTGCCCAGGCGCCACCGTGGCAGGAGTGGGCACGCGCGCAGGCAGGTACTGTTTGTATGTACGAAGGCCGACGCTGGGAAGCAACGTGGGTGGGCGTGGGCACAGCATCCATGGACGAGCGCCTCCAGACGTGCCGCTTCAATGCTGTTTTTAAACTCTCTTGACACAACCACTGGCACGCGGGCGTTTCAGTCTGGGAAACCGTCTTTTCGAGTGTTTGAATGGGCCGCGCGGCTGGCGTCGCCTGCGCGCCCCGCCCTTCCCGCCCTGCACGACCCGCGTGCGAGACCCGTCAGCCCGCCGCCTGCCCGCGTGCCCCGCCAGTCGCCGGCAGTCTGGACACTGGGACGAGCCGCGGCTGCCCCGCCCCCCCCCCCGACCTTCCCGCGGGATCCCACTGCGCCACGCTTCAACGTCCCCACACACCCCCCCCCCCCCCCCCCCCCCCCGCTGCCCGTCCCGCTGCCGACCATGCGCGGGGCAGCGGTCCCCCCGCTGGCTGCCGTTGCTCGTCGCAGTTTGCTGTCACGGCCGCCAGCGGCGCTCGCTCACGGCGGGGTAACGGGGAGCAGCGAGGGCCCGACTGGCGGCGGCGCGCCCGCCGCAGCGGCGCGTGGGGCCGTCGCGCCCCGCCCACACGCGCCCTCCCAAAAATGCAGCGGGAGAGCCCCGCCTGTGCACCCCTCTGGGAGACGAGGGCGACGGCGAGCCGTCGCAAAGACCCACGCTGGGCGGTGCGCCCGTGTCGGGCCGCATGCCGGTCCACACCGGGCCGGCAGCAGCGGGCGGCTGCAACGTCCGTGACCGTGGTTAGCGGGTCCGCGGCGGCAGCGGGAGCTGCAGCTCTGACGGCGGCGGCGGCGGCGGCGGCGGCGGCGGCGGCGGCGGCGGCGGCGGCGGCGGGGTTGTCACCCTCAGGGGTGCACCGGCGGCGGAGCAAGGACTGCCCACCGCCCGACGCGACCGACGGGAAGTTCACCACCGAGTCGTCGGCAGCCGCCAAGCGGTAATGGTTGACGGCGGCGGGGATGGCAAAGGGAACGGCGTCAAAGGGGGCGGCTGCCACCGTCGTGGCGGCGACGGCAGAGACGATGACGGCGGCAGCAGCGGCGACGGTGGAGGTGGCAGCAGCAGCACAGGAGGTGTTGGCCGCACTGGCGACCTTTCCGCTGCCGGCTCTTCTCCAGCCTTACTGGGAGCGTCCTCTACGGGGACGGCGGCTGCGGCAGCTGTGGTGACGACGGCGGCGGCTGGGGCGACCTCTGGAGCGCCAACGCCATCACCAGACGTGACGGTCACGGTGGGAGGTGCCGAAGAGGCGGCGCCGGCGGCCACTGCACTGGGAGCAGACATGCTCGTAGGCGGGGGACCGATCACTGGAGCGCCGGATGCGCCGCCGCTGGTGCCCGCTACCAGCGGCGGCAGTACCCCGCTGCGCCCTCCTCCCCGGCCAGCATCCGCGCCTTTGAGCGCTGGGGGGAGCACTTCCGCGGCAGCGACGCCGGCAGCGGTGGCGGCGGCAGAGAGACTGCTGGCAGCGGTTCATGGAGCAGCCGCAGCCGGGGCGTCTGTAGGTGCACCGGACGAGCTGGTGGCGGGGCTGCCGGGGCCCGCCGCCAGCAGCGGCGGTGGCCGTATGCGGCCACTGTCGCCGTGGGCACGCCAGCCGTCTAATGAAGGGGTGGGCCGTGCGCCAGAAACAGAGACGACGCCGGCGGGGGCCTCTTCTGTCGACGGGTCGAGCAAGACAGCGGCGGAGGTGTCGGCGGGGCTGCCAGAGCGGCCTCTGCGGGCGCGGCAGCCAACGTCGTCTGCATCGCGGGTGGGGCCATCGCCGCCGCTGCTGCCGCGGCCGACGCCAGTGTCGTCGGGGACCGGAGGCGGCCGCCGTGGCTCGCATCCAGGCCGACGCCGCCGCGGTCGCACGCAGGAGGCGGCGCCGCCGGCCATGGGCAGTCCAGACCGCCGCGGCGGCCGACCCGCGCGCCGCCGCGCGCCGGAGGCGGCGCAGACACCAGCCGCACCGCGGCGGGCATGGTCGCTGATGCCCCTGCCATTGTGGGCTCGACAAGCGACCAGTGGCGGCGAGACGGATGGAGCGCAGGGGGTGAGGGTGGCGGCGTCGGCGGCAGCCGCTCGGGCGTTGGCAGGGGTGGGGACTGCCACACGAGACGAGCATGCAGCCATGGAGGGGGGGGGTGGGCGGCCCACCGTGGCGCCCGCCACCCCTCGCGAGCCGCTGTAGCCACCACGGCTCGCCCAACGCGGTGCCCTACCGTCGCCGGCTGGTGGGGCAGTGCGTGACGCCGGCGGCGCGCGCGACCGCGGCGCGGCGGGCAGACACGATGGCAGCGCGGCGGCTGCCGCAGCAGGGACGGGGTGGGCCAGCGCCGTGGCGCTGAATGCGTGGAAGGAAAAGACGGAGCAGCCGGGCGGGCCGTCGCCGGGGTGGCGGCGGGTGCCCCTCTCCGCGCTGCCCCGGCTGGTGCCATCCAAGCGGGAGGCGACGGCGACGACAGACAGCGAGGCCGCTGCTGGGGCCGCAGCGGGAGAAACAGGCGGGCGAGGGCCCAAGCGGCGGCGCCACGACGGCCGTCATGGCCCGCCGCCGCCGCCTCCGCCGTCGCTGCCGCCTCCGCCGTCGCTGCCGCCTCTGCCGTCGCCGTCGCCTCCGGATGCTGCGGTGACGGCGGCGGCGGCGGTAGCGGCAAGGCCGCGGGAACAGCACGGGCAGGGTGGCGCAGACACCGCCCCGCCTGTAGATGAAGAGGACCCCGCGCCGCCGGCCGCGTCGCCCTACCTGCGCATTGCCCGTCGCGACGCCTTTCATCCGTGGTTGGCCTGCGCCATGTGTGGGGCGCGCTTCTCCGACCCCGTCGACCGGGATCTTCGTAAAAACGTAAACTCACTGCCTTTGAGCTGGCCGTGGCTCTCTCTTTGCTGACCTTTCCATTTGACTTTGCCGACACCACGGCGGCGGCCGCCTATCACACATCATGAAGAGGACCTACTCGGCACCCCCCACTTCGTCACACCCTTGTCGGCCGCCCCCTCCCTCGCCGCCGCCAGCCGCCGTGCGCGGGTGGTGTTGGCCGCCCACTCCCCGTGGGGCCCCGGCTGGGCCACCCTCGAGTCGTTAGTCGAGCACACTCTTGCGGGTCGTGGGGGGGGGGCGGACGGGGGTGTCTCCCCGACCCTGGCGCCAGTGCCTCCCGCCCTCCCTGCCCCCTCACCCACCTCCACCGCCACCACCACTACTCCATGCACCTCGTCGCCGTCACGATGAAGCTGGCCTCAATCCGCGAAGCCCGCCTCCCGCTGAACAGAGAAGGAAGAGCTTGGCGTGTGTCCACAGTCGCCCACGATAGTAGATAAGAAGTCTCCAGCGTGGATGGGTAGGTCCTCGGACGTCACCACGATGGCACGCCGCATGTAGCTCGGAGCATCAGTGCTCTCAGCGAGGAATGACTTTCCGCGCGGGCGACAAACCGCAACAATGAAAACCGCTCGCATCAACACACTGGAAACCGCGCGCGCAACCTCCTGTGGAGAGGAGCTCGAGGGAGGGAACTTGCTCCACTCGGCGTCGACAAATGTGTGCACGGCTGCACGATCAGAGAGCCGGTTGCCTGCGTCCTCCCACCAGCCAGCTTCCACGGGCACTGTCTGCTCGCCGCCAGCTTCCACGGGCACTGTCTGCTCGCCGCCTGCGCAACCGCCCATCTCGGACCAAAGCATCTTCATGTGCTGCTGTTCGTTGGTCAGAGGTGAAGCAGGAACCTCGGGGGGCCGACACGTCGCAGTCCAAGCTGCAACCGCCAACCACACGCGCATCAACTTGACGAGGTCGCACGAGTCCTTCCAGGACAGCGCTCTGCCTACGTCAGACACTTTCGTCTGGTAGCACAAGATACGCAGCTTCCCCTCGTCGTCGGCGACAAACCGCACGGCATCAATGGCGGCGGCGTTGTGCGGCATCCGGCAGATCAACTTTGTGAGAGACAAATCGTCGGAGAGCAGCCTTCGGAGGAGGGAAGGCAGCAGTCGAGTGTCCACAGCAGTCGGCAAGGAATTGGAGTCAGCGCGAGCGCGGATGAACAACAGGCTGTTGCCAAAAAAGGAGGTGGACGGGTACATCACCCTGAACGACTCAGAATCGCTGCGTGAAACTAGCCGTCGGGCATGCACCAGCGCAATCTCGAGGTTATTCCAAAGCGCTTCCCAAGTCTGCCACCTCAGGAGGGTGTTGTCGCCGGATCGGTCGACCATGTTGAACAACGCCTGCCGCAGCGGATGGGCACGCGCAGCCGCCTCGTCGAGCCTCCACACCACGTAGAGCGGCATCTTGACGACAAAGGTAGGTCCACCGATGGCCTGAATCAGACCCTTCAAGCGCACTTCGTCCCAGGTATGTTCAGCGGTGGGTAGGGGGACAGTGGCATTTGGAGGCGACGACTCCGCCAGAGTTGACGATGAGCGGACTACGGCTCCACGAATCGCATGCGCGATGATGATGTCCGCTGCTGGATTGTCCCACACGCCCGCACACGTCACCGCGTCCTCACTTGCCGCCGTGGCCACCGCTGCTGACAACGTCGAGCCGGCTACAGCAGTTTCGAGCGAGTCGCTCAGGTGGATGGCAAAACGGGCGTCAGCACCGACAAAAGCGCTCAACGTCGACGCGTACTGCTCGATCGAGACTCGGGAACAGCTTACATCGTCCACAAATGCCAGCTGCCCGTTACTGTTGAAGTACAGGCTCCTCCTGGCCAACTGCCTAAGAGCCCTCACAATCAGCTTGTTTGTAGGAAAGGGCGGCAAAAGGACGATCTCCTGCGCTTGACGCCCCGACGCCACAGTCTCGGCTGCCGGCAGAGCCTCATCTAGGCTGGAGACCAACACGTGCCCGTTGACCTTGTTGGCTAGCTCACAGCACTTGGACCGGAAGGAGCTTGGAGCGTCAGGGTGCGCCTTGTCGACCGCATAGATAGCCGAACAAAACGAGTGGGCCTTGGCGAGCTCATCCAGCACGAGGATGAAAGGTCGGTGCGGCGCCGACGATCCACAACGGCGCTTCAAGAGGTCCAGTACTGCGGCCCGGAAGTTGGCCTCTGTAAGAGACCCGGTCTTGAGGGCCGCTACAGATGACGTCCCGAGCTGGAGCCAGACCGCTTCAGCCGCATCAGCGTTGGACAAGTCCGCGACGGCAAAAAAAAGAATGCGCAGGTAGAGTGGGATAAACTTGCCGTAGTCGCGTGCTAGCTGACCGTCCGTGGAGTCCTCGATAAGGTTCCACCGCTCGCTGTTGAAGTTGACCCCAATAAGCAGCACTTCCTTGGCCCACTCGATCGTTTGTGGGGTCAGCAGCAGCTCCTCCGCACACTTGGCGGGCCGCGGCAAAGCTGCCCCTCGCTGCGCGGCGCCCAGCAGTTCGTCCAACGTCCTCTTGTCATCCGACCGCAGCTTGTCCAGCACCTCCGCAAGCAGGCGGCATATATGGGTCTTGCCAGAGCCTGGAAAAGACGCCAGGTAGAACAGGCACAGACGCATACTGCGGGAGTCCTTGCTCGATTCCGACTCTGGATCCTCCACTTGGCTCTCGTCGGGGCACTCACCCTCCGCTGGGGACTCTTCCGACTCCCTGCCTAGAGCCTCTGCGTCGTCAGAGTCCTCATTCCTCTGCTTCTTAAACCAACTGTGAAGGTGCGCCAAGCACTGGCAGAGGGCGGCCTTGTCGTCAAAGTTAACTAGGCGCTTGTTCGGCTTTGTCTTAAAGATGTTGTCCCACACAGGCGTCGGACTCGACAGGAGGTCGAGACCGTTCAGATGGAAGAGCTCATCGACAGTTGACGGAGTGGTAGACGGGGCGGCTGAACTGGAGCAAGATGAAGCGGATGATGACGGCGCCTGCGCAGAATCAAACCACGACGTTTTTAAAGGGGCGGCACACCAAGCAGCAGACTGTGTCAGATTGGCACGAATAAAGAGATGTGAGAGGACCGGTCATGCAAGCGCGCAGAGCGTCCCGGCGACGAAGAATGCCACACAGCACGCCGCGCCCCACCGAAAGTGGACACCGCCGAGCGCCAGCCCACTACCAACTCATTGACTCACGTGGTCGCCTTGAGCACCAGTCAGCTTGTCGCGGTCCTTGCGCAGTTGCTTCAGCTGCAAAGTCATTTGCTCCACTGCATCCAGGATCTTCCCACGCCCCGTCCGCACACTGTCCTCCGCGACGCCTTCCGCTGGCGGACTAAAAACGCTCAAGGTGGCCTTCGCCACAGCAGTCACAATGGTATCAATCTTCTTGTCCAACTTCACAAGGTCGTCGCCGGCTCCTGCACGCAGCTTGTGCCTCGAAATGGGCGTCCCCTGTCCATCACCAAGCACAGGCTGTCGCCGTGCACCAGCCACAGGCGCATCGGAGCCGCCGCCGGCCATGCCGCACCCCCACAGCAAAGCGGGGCCGCGACAACAGCCCACAAAGACGAAAGGACGCGTCGACCGAAAGCGCGCGGAGATGCAGGGTCGCACGCCCGTCTGTGTCGGCAGCCAGAGAGACCGCGTCGCCACACAGGGTGCACACATGACCTTGGAGTCCGAGGCTATAGTGCGTCCCGTAAAAAGTGGACGTGCACGTGTCGTGATCATGTCAAATATCGGCCACTGGACCAATCAAACCCACACTGCACGACCTGTGCACGTCCACTTTTTACGGGACGCACAATACTGTGCGTCCCGTAAGAAGTGGACGTGCACGGGTCGTGCAGTGTGGGTTTGGTTGGTCCAATGGCCGATGTTTGACATGATCATGACACGAGCACGTCCACTTTTTTCGGGACGCACTCAAGGACTCCGCCCCCGCGATGGCGCGGGACAGCGTGTGACATTACGTCGCCCAATTCTGCCAATGATCACGCGGACTCAGAACAAGTAAATACTTGTCATGGGTAGTTGGAGGCCCTGGTCAGGGCATTCGGGTGTGGTGAAAAGCCACCCGGATGGTCCTCCTCCCGTGACAGACTTCTATTGATATGTGCCGAATTTTGGCCGATCTGAACTAGAACACAAGCGCATGAACAAGAGGTTGAGCCAATCGTGTACCAGTATATGGAAATTAACCAATAGCGTGCTGTGGCGCTCAGATCTCTGGAAGCAATTTATTGGCTGCGGCTACCGTGAGTTTCGAACCGAACGCTGACTGGTCAGAACACTTCTCGTCCGATCTCAGACATATCTCCTCGATCACATGCGGCGTCCCCAGCAGGTATCAAGAGATCAGTTGTGCAGCTGGCAACTGGTGTCGACGTCGTCGGGGAATCCCCTGGAAATCTCAGATCCTCCGTTTGCTCTTCAACGGACCCACATGCGGAACTGCCATTGGTCGGAGGAGCACCAGCTGTAGTAAGAGGGGCCTCATCTGAGGCATGCCATTGGTCATCTGCAGTTGGTTTGTGTTCCTGTCCGGATCGGCCAGAATTGGGCACTCAGCAATATCATTGCTTGAAGGAGAACAGAGTGACCAGCTGCACAGCGTTTGGTAGACGTTTCCTCGAAACTGAGATCGACCAACTTGGAACAGTCTTGAAGAACTTCCTGGGAAGTTTCCGCGCCGATCCTGGAATTGCCATTAGAAAAAACAAGCACACATTTCTGGTTTGCCGAGAGCAGCTTTGAGATATCCGACGCTGCAAGAAATGCGAAGATAATTCCTGCTGAGCCAGAGAACTGGGTCTGAAAGACTTTTTGAATGCTGCTTCTGTCGTGACCCAACATTCTTGCAATGCGTTGTGGCGGACCTGACGCACTCCTGTCGCCGACACTATCCAGGAGAAATCTCGAGAATGTTCTCAGGAGAAATCTGGCTTCAGTTCTCACGACTGCTCTCAGAGCGGCTTGTTCTCTGTTTGTAGTTAACGAGTACTTTGCACCTCGTACTTCTCTCGCGGCCATTTCGCGTTCCTCGCCCCTATAGTTGAGCGTGCAACTGAAAGGTGCTGAGGCACAGGAGCGGGCGATCCAGGCCCATTGGTTCCGCGGCTTCGCCGCCCACTCTTCTAGAAATGGTGAGCGTGTGCATGCCGAAGCAGCTCTCCACCCATCCCCGGCTCCCAAAAAAGAGTGGACTTGCTGCAAGCCCCCCGGAGCGAGGGAAACAGCGAAAGAGACTAGCAATCACCTCTCGGGTGAGACTGACAGCAGGAGATCGCGGGCAAAACCGCATCAGCACTCGAAGGTGCCCCACATCAGGATTTTGTTCTCTCTTGCGCCTGAGCGGTGGCTGTGGTGACTCCGGCAACCACCAGCCAAGCGGTTTAAAAACACAAGCTGCCCCCGCCTGCCAGTCCTCTCGCTCCTCAAAAGACACGAGAGTTGCGTCTGGCAACACTGTTGCGGCTCGGAATGTTCACGCCAGAACCCGAACAGCGCGTGATGCAGAGCGAGCACCACCATGTGCGTCTCAAATTATCTCGTCAGAGCCAGAACCCAAACAGCGCGTGATGCAGAGCGAGCACCACCATGTGCGTCTCAAATTATCTCGTCTTCTTGGTACACCACAGTTCGCTGCGCAAGAATCTAGCAAATCTATATCGCCCAGACCAGTCGGTACAGCGCCCACCAAGACCTCGCATGACACAAACGCCCTGGTCTCGGACGGGCACACAGTATTACATTTACGCGAATTAATACCATGTCGGCACGACTGTACACACCACACGCAACCATCACCCTTGCAGCCAACCCAGGCGCGCCATCAAGAGGACAAAAACGTTCTATTCAAGAAATGCAAACAGTCTGGTAGAGCTCAGATCCCAGATATTCTTCTGCTCGAGAATGTCAGCGAAAGCAATTCCTCCACGCCTTCAGAAACTGAGAGTCGCAGACTTGCACGAAAGTCCCGAGCAGTTCCCGTCATCACTTTCCCAGATTTTAATCCTTCAGAATCCCCGAACGGTTCTCAGAGCGATTCCGAGAATGTGCGCCGATCATTCTCGTCAACGTTTTTCCTGTGGCTGATTCCAACGTGGCTGCAGTGTGCTTGCGGCCGCGGCTATGGGCTGTCCGATGATGGCCAATGGTTCGCCGAGATTGCACGACGTCGGTGATTGCGTGTCCTGCGGGGGTGGCTGATTGGCGCCTCCGGGGCGAGATTCCCTGCGTCGACGGTGTGCTGGCCGTGCCCCTGCTGGCCTGTCGTCGACGTGTGTGGAGGGTGTCGCCCGTGCGTATCCCAGGCCCGTTGCGTGCGCGCACCTGCGTTTTTTGTGCGTGCACGAGGGGGGGGCTTGGCCCGTGAGTGTGTGTGCGCGCCCGCATGCCTGAGGGGGCCATGCGTGGGGGGGGGGTGCCCGTGCGGGCCCGTGTGCGTGCCCTGGCGTGTGGGGCTGCGCCGGCCCTACATGAGGGCGGGCACAGCGCGTCGAGGGGACGATTGCGAAGGGGGAGACATCGAACGACGAAGAAGGACTCTTGGATTGCTCTGTCTGGGGCGTGCACGGACGTCGGCTGCCCCATCTACACAGATCCGCGGTCGGTAGCAGGCCGTGAGTCTGATACGAATTCTGCCAATACTGCCACATTTCCTCGTGACTCTCGAACAGTTCGCAGAACGGTTCAACATTTCTTGTCTAAATGCCAATAAGTCTACTTATGAGAAGAAAGTTCAGGGATGTTTTTGAGATTGTATTGAAGGCAATGTCACCGTTTTGTTGAATGGGTGATCTTGAGTACTCTTTGTTATCTTTGGTTATTGAACCGTTCTGTAATTCGATTTTTGTGAAGTCTGTCACGTAACTCAGTAGTAACAGCAGCTGTGTTGTAGCCGGTGGGCACGTATCGACGCGGCGTGCAACGAAATTGTGACTGCGGTCGGCGTGACGGCACGGCGGGCAGCGGCGGCCGGGCGGGCGTCGAAATCCGGCGGAAAGCCAGTAGGTAGCAAGCAGTCGCACAGGTAGCAGTGGGGGGCGACGGGAGGCGGTCGGCAGGTCCCCTGTGGGTCCCGCCCTGGGGGGGGGCTTGAACGCAGCTGGGGTAGTGGGGGGGGGGCGGGGGGGCGATATGCAGCGGGGCTTCTCTGTCAATCGGTGAGGGGCTGCGCGCGGGGGGGAGAGGACGTCCCCCCCACCCCACACCCTCACACCCCCTTCCGTGGCCAGCTGCCGTGCGTCGCCAGTCGTGGACCCACGGCCCTGACGTCGGTGAGTGGGCAGGCGAAGGGGCCTACGCGGCACGGCTCGCCCGTTCAAGGGGCGCCCGTTTTTCAGAGATTTTGCTTCGTTATTTGTTGTCTCTTCACCGGGTAACTCCGATCGATTGACTGGGTCGTTGTGGCGAGCGGGGTACATGGGGGGACAAAAATATAGAAGCAGCCCAGTTCTAAGAAATTTGATTGATCTGCGATGAAGGTAAACCGCAATTCCACAGCGTTGCAAGGGGGGTCGACGACTGCATTCCCCGTCTCCTTCCCCTCTTCCCCTCAGGATGGGCCGCCGTCAAGGTGCCAAGCAGGTCTCCGCTGACAGCCGGACGGCCATCCAGGCGTTGGTGGAGGCGGGACACAGCAACAGGTTCGTGGCAGACCATATTGGCGTCCCCCTGGGCACCGTGGCGCGCATTGCGTGCCGCGTTCGCAGCGAGGGGACGGCTGCGGCACGCCACCGCCCCGGGCGGCCGCTCCTCGTCGACATTCGAGCGTCCCGCCGCCTCCAGCTGATTATTAGGCACCACCTGTGGTCCCTGGGCCATGTCACGGAGGATTATAACCTTGGCTTGGCGCTCCCCGTCTCCACGCGGACGGTGCGTCTCTGCTTTCACCGCATGTGCACGTCGAACTACGCGGCAGTGACACAGCCGTTCTTGAAACCCGCACAGGTGCGCCAGCGGCTGCGGTGCGTACGGGACAAAGGTCCCCTGGCCCCCCAGCGCATGGTAAAATGTGGCGTTCTCAGATGAAAGCTCCTTCACTCTGCGGCCTGCTTCAGGTGGCGCGCGCGTCTGGCGGCGCCCCGATGAGCGTTTTCTGCCTGCCTGCCTGCGCCCCTCCTTCAAGTCGGGTAGTCAGACCCTATCTGTGTGGGCTGCTTTCTCTGCGCGCGGCCGGACGCCGATGGTGCGCATTGACGGCCGATTGAACCAGTTCAAGTATATGGACATTTTGCGCGAGCACCTACTTCCATTCGTGGATGGCAAGCACGGCGGCACCAACACCGTTTTCTTTCAAGAGGACAACTGCGGGCCCCACCGGGCTCACAAAGTCGGCAAGTACCTGGCTCTTCATGGCGTACGCCGCCTGGACTGGACTCCCCAGTGCCCGGATATGAACCTGGTTGAAAAAACCTCGAGTGTGCTGGAGACTCGGCTGCGGGACCGCCTGCAGTATTTTACGACACTAGAAGATCTCTTACAGCTCTGAGTGAGGAGTGGGACCGCCTGCCTGTGTCATTCTTCGCTCGTTTGTGGGAGTCGATGCTCTTCCGGGTAGCTGCCGTGGTGAAGGCGTGGGGGCACTCGACAAGATACTAAGTCGAATGGGCAAATGACTCCATCCAGACCACTTTTCTCGGCCACGTCTCAGCCTAAAGGAATTGAAAGTCCAAGATCTCAGAAATCGCTTCTATACTTCTGTCCCCTTCCTGTACAACACATGAAAGGAGAGGCGCTGAATGACACGACCGCCATACCGGCAGGAGAGGGCTGCCGAGGAGAGGACGGCTCTGTCGGGCGGCGGCAGCTGCGCGCCGAGCCGCTTATCTACGACCCCGACGCTCCTCTGTTCTCCGTCCGGCCGGGCCGGCACGTCCGTTGTCTTTCGCGCCTGATCCGTTGGTCGGCGCTCGGACGATGTCTGGGGACCTCGGCAGGTCGCTGGACTGGCGGTGACTTTGGGTTGCGGCCAGATGATGGCGCTGGCGCCACCGCGGCCCTCCGTCTTCGGGGGGCTGCGGTACGAGGAGAACTCTCTCGTCCCGTGCCGACCCAGCTCGGGTGCCGGTGAGCTTTGCGTCGCAGCGGACCTGGTTGCCCGTGCTTGTTTCATCCCCGTCCTTGTCTACGCCTTCAAGGCGTTGGCTGTTGGTGGGGTCGTGGTTGGCGTCGCTTCGTACGCGGGGACGGACGACGAGGAGGAGATTCAGCCCGCCGACCACGGCGGGGGTGGCAACCCTCCCGCTGGCAGCGGCGATACGGGTGATGGCAGCGGGCTCCCGCCTGGTGCCCCTCCCCCCCCTCCCCCACCTCCCCTTCCCCCGGACGGCAATGGCGGTGGTTGCGTGTAAGGACTAAATCCTTACATTGCAATTCCAAGTCGCAACTTGGAATTCCCCCAGAGGCCGGATCTCAAATCGTACCGGATGTCATGATTTGCAAGAGCGTTCCCTCGACGATTGGTCTTCATTCACATTTCGAATCTGGAAGGTTCAAGGTTCAATCCCGCCTGCCCCCGTGATGACGATGCAACCGGACGATGGCTGTCAATGCTACGTGGCCGCACACCGTAAATGCTGACACGGTATCCACCTGGTGACCATGAACTGGCGCCGACACCGCAACGTAGCACCAGTGTCAATTCGAGCAAGGCATCCACCCGCTGACCAAGAACTGGCGCCGACAGCGCAACGTAGCGCCAGTGTCAATTCAAGCGAGACATCGCTGAGGCGGCCGAGCGCGGACAGCGCACCCGGCCTCAGAGTGTCAAGGCGGCTGGCTGCCATCAGCCATCCCGACCAACGAGAGCCTGCCATCCATGACATCCGAAGCTTCCATCCTCTAACCATCATGTCTACGGGCGTCCACGGGCACACCGACCCCGAGGGGGGGCGTGGACCCCCTCAGACGAGCTCTGTGAGAGGGGGGTCGCCGCACACCGGCGATTCTAGGGAAACTTGCGCCCAACCGCGAGAGGACCACACGGAGGGCCTTCTGAGGGACCCCCCAGGGGTATACATACGGAGTGACCGAGGGCGAGAGGGGGAGACCTGGGGAGGGTACACCGAAGAACGGAAGCAAAGAACCACTGTACCTGAGAACCCCTTTCCACCGACGTCAAGCTCACCCCCACTTCACACACCCACCCCCCGACACCCTTCTTCTTCCCCGGCTTCCACACCACCTCCCCCGAGTGCGTCACCGCCGTCGAGAGTGTGTGTGGTGTGGTGTGGGTGTGGGGTGCGTGCGGCGTGCGCCCGCGAGTGCGCGTGCGTGCCCGCCGTGGACCCTACATTTGGTAGCTTCAGATAGTTACCGCTCCGTGCGCGTGCGGCGCCCTCGACACCGAGCGCTTCTGCGCCGTAACGTGGCCTTCGGGCTCGCCGGCCTCTCCCCGGTTCGTCGCGGTGCCCCACTGTGCTCGGGCCGGCCCTTACACCACCGGGCCATAGTGCCATTCGGGGTCGAGTCGGCCCTCGCCGGGCCCCCTTCGTTCCGTCACCCCAGTCTGCCTAGCGCATCTGGCGGGGGAGGTCGGTCCGGTACCAACGGGGCGTACCGTCGCGCGCGCGGGGCGGGTGACGACTGAGAGTGTTGGACCTTTGGTTGAGCTCCTCTGCGCGCGACTCTGTGCAGGCTTGCCCGGTCCGGGAGCTTCGTGCTTCTTAAGTGGATCGTGTCAGTCCTCCACAGGGTCGCGAGTGTTTGGACTGCGGTTGTCGCCGGCTTCTAGCCTGGTCACGACCCACTCCACCACTTTCGTGTGTACACGGGCGCACAGCGAGCTTGGCCAGCGCACCTCAGCGCAGACTCCCGTACGCCCGGTGGCCTCGTGCCCGGGCGGCGGCAGTTCTCCACTGAGGTGCAAGGAGCAGGAGCGAGGATCTGACAAAGTGTTGGTGCTTTTGTACTTATCCCGTTCTTGGTCCTGTCCTCGATTCCTTAGTGGCTCCGAACCAGACGACAACGACGGCGGCGTCTTCCTCGGCGAGCGCTTCACTGCCGGTTCCGACGCCTACCGCTGGCTCTTCTTCCTCGACTACCTCTTCGAAACGTGCTCCGGCGCTTCCTCCCCGCGACCGGCACGGCCGCCGCCTTCTTCTCCCGCCGGCGCCTCGCGTGACTCCCCCGGCGCCGCGTCAAGTGGCGGCTATCCGCCCGCATACAGCGCAGATGGTGGAGCGCCGGGCGGTCCGCGAGGAAAACCGAAACGCCCACGGGCGGATCAACAAGAAGCGCTTCACGTGCAAGGCTTGCGACGTGACGTGCTACGGCGAAGCGGTGTGGCGCGATCACCGCCTGTCGCGTCGCCACCGCCACAAGGTCAACCCCCCCAAGCTGCCCAAGTGCCGGGACTGCGACCGCGTCTTCGAGTCCTCCGAGCACTACGACCGCCACACCCGCAGCAAGTCGCACCTGCGCGTGGTGCGTAAGTAGTCGAACATATTGCCAGTAGCATTCTTGAAAAGTTAGCTTAGTTTTCAACAATGGCTTCTGGCAGCACCAGTGGGGCGAGTACCCCTGCTGCAATTAGTGCGGAAAACTGGGCGGAAATTACTTCGTACGTGAAAAAACTGGGTCAGGAGACGGAGCAACTCCGTCTCGATTTGGCAACCACGGCAACCCTACCCAGTTTCGACAAACCTAAGCTTAGTCAGCCAACGGCCTTTTTCGGTCGAGCCGGCGCGATTGATGCCTGGGCGTCCCACATGGACACGTATGTTGCGAAGGCTACCCCTGGCGAAGCGCTACTCATCGCCACCTCGTACCTGCAAGGTGAAGCGTTCTCGTGGTGGCAGACGCACGCCGGGAAAGCCGACATCTCGGATTGGCCAACGCTTCGTGAAGCACTCAAGGTGCGGTTTAACCCTCTGAACAAGGTCCAGGCTGCCCGCGACCTTCTTCACAAGTGGAAGCAGATGAAGGACGTGGCGAGCTACAATAAGTCGTTCCAGTCAATCGTCCTTGACATCCCCGACATCACCATGACCGAGCAGGTTGACCGCTACAGCCGCGGTCTGACGAGCTACATCTGAAAAGCGCTCTGCCTCAAGCGCTACGACACTCTGGACGAAGTGATGCTCGATGCCCTGAAAGTCGAAGCTGCCAAGTGTGGCGTTCGACGCATCTCAAACACCGAAGGCACGACAGCCGCGGACCGCGGGCCTGCCCCCATGGACATTGCCAACGTCCGGATCGTGAAGCTTAAACCGGAAGAGCGTCAGCGCTGTATGCGCGAAGGCCTGTGCCTACGCTGCCGCACCAAGGGGCACATGGCCAAAGACTGGCCAAAAGGCCGTGGGAACTGAGGCCAAAACCACCGAAGCTGGCCTCAGTTCCCGACATCTCGCCCGCCTTCCATAGACCCCACTTGGGCCTCCTAAGCTCCGCTGGCACGATTAATGGTGAGCCCGCTAAAATCCTCTTCGAAGACGGCGCCCTGGCGAATTTCATTTCGTCCACAATCGCCAAGCGTCTCGGAATGCCAACGAAAGTCTCGACTGAAGCCGCCCTGATGCCGGACGGCAATGTGCACAACCTCACGTCTACCAAAGATCCATTAGAAATTTCTACCCAAGATTACACCGACAACATTTACTTCGCCGTGTGCCCGTTAGCAGCCTACGATGTTATCCTCGGTAAGAAGTGGCACGAAGACTACAATGTACGCAAGAAATACCGAACCAATGTCATCACTTTTCTAAAAGACGGACGCAGACTGAGAATCAACGCTGCCTTAGAACTATCGAAGACCATCTGGAGCAAGCACAAACTGGCCCAGCACATCAAGAGACGGAACCCTGTTTTCCCAATCTTCCTTAGACCCCAAGTTCTCCATGACTCCATCGGCCTCAACTCCATCCAGACCGCGTCAGCGTCTACTGACAAAGACATTCAAGACGTACTAGCCGAGTATCAAGACGTCTTCCCGGATGACCTACCCAAAGGGCTCCCTCCTGACCGCGGCCGACTGCCTTTCAAGATCGAGCTGATTGAGGAAGCTGAACCACACAAGAAGGGCATATACAGGCTTTCTGAGCCTGAAAGCCAGGAACTCCTTCGTCAGATACGAGACTTAATCGAGAAAGGATTCATTCAACCGAGTACGTCACCATGGGGAGCACCGGTCCTGTTCGCGGCCAAGAAAGACGGCGGCTTGCGACTGTGCATCGATTATCGAGCGCTGAATAAGCAGACGGTTAAGAACTGCTACCCTCTACCACGCATCGACGAGATCTTCGACAGCCTCCGCCAAGCAACCCTATTCACAACGTTGGACCTCCGCTCCGGCTACCACCAAATCCGACTTGATCCGGAGTCGATCCCCTTGACGGCTTTTCGAACGAGGTACGGCCTGTTTGAGTTCCTCGTCGTACCATTCGGCCTAACCAACGCTCCCGCGACTTTTATGAACCTCGTCAACGACATCTTAAGACCGTACATCGACAACTTTGTGTCGGCCTACTTGGACGACATACTGATCTTCAGCAAAACAAGGGCAGAGCACATACGACACCTGCGGCAAGTCCTAGACAAACTCCGCGAGCACAAGCTGTACGCCAAGGTGTCGAAGTGCAAGTTCGCTCAGAGGTCCGTTGACTTCCTTGGCCATGTCGTCTCAGCCAATGGATTCGAGATGGAACGTGTCAAAGTCGAAGCTATCAAGAAGTGGCCAAAGCTTAAGACTAAGCGCGATGTCCAGTCCTTCCTCGGGATGTTAAACTTCCACCGTCGCTTCATTGAGAAGATGGCCACCGTTGCTAAGCCCCTGACTGAGCTGACGAGCATTGTCGACTTCGAGTGGACCGCACGCCAAGAGGACGCCTTCAATTCCCTCAAGGACACAGTCATGAGTGCCCCGATACTTCGGGCATTCAACCCTGAGCTCCCTGTGGTGTTATCTACTGATGCAAGTGGCTGTGCAGTGGGTTCAGTACTCGAGCAGGACGACGGAATGGGACGTCGCCCTGTGGCCTTCTTCTTCAAACACTAAGCATTCACGAACAGCGGTATACCATCAGGGAGCGCGAACTTTTAGCCATCGTACAAGCCATTCGCCACTGGCGGTGCTACTTGCATGGACGACAATTTATCGTGCACACTGATCACAAGTCGCTACGTTACCTAAGAACCCAAGACAAATTGAACGACCGTCAAGTGCGTTGGTTGGAGATGTTGGAGCAATACGACTTCAAGATCATACCAGTACCAGGGACAAGGAATCCTGTGGCTGATGCACTCTCCCGAAACACAGAACTTGCGGAGTCCCGCATCGACGCCAACTCGGAACTACTCACTCGCGTCATTGACAAAGCACTACCCCCAACAATTGACGGGGGTGTACCCAAGAATCACAAGGACAATGAAAAACCAAACCAACCCAAGCGTAAAGCGAACACGAATAGTGGGACTGCTAAGACTACCACAAGACACAAGGAACCTGAAGACGCCACGAACGCCACCGAAGACCCCAAGAGCAATGATCCCACAAGGGAACCCCTGAAAAATCCCAAGAATCCAAGGAAAACCCAAGAACCAATGAAACCCGAGAATGAAGCGCAACCTATCAACACTGTGTTTCATCTGGAGCTGAACAAAGAAGACCAGCAAAGCCTTCTAGCAGCCTATGCGGAAGACCGTGAGTTTAAAGAAATCCTCAAGAAACCAACGACGCCCTTCAAGATGGACGGCTGCTTCATCATTAGATACGACCACGTGTGCATACCGAAAGGCCGCTTTCGTGATGACGTCCTCCACGACTACCACGATATCCCAAGCAAAGGTCACATGGGCCTACGTAAGACAACCAAAGACCTTGTCACCCGGTTCTACTGGAAGACAATGAGACAAGACATCAAGAATTACGTACAGAGCTGCGACGCCTGCCAACGATTCAAGAGCACGACGCAAGCCCTATTGGGGCTTTTACAACCCCTGGAACCGCCAACCCGACCGTGGCAAAGTATATCCATGGACTTTATCACTCCACTGCCATTAACGGCACGTGGCCACAACGGCCTCTTGGTTGTTGTTGACCGGCATTCGAAGATGATTCGTTTGGCTCCGACAGAACCTGAGACAAGTGCCAAGCACGTAGCGCAGCTCTTCCACGACCACGTCTACCGAGCCTTTGGACTTCCAATTGATATCGTCTGCGACAGAGACCGGATTTTTATGTCCCAGTTCTGGCGCGGACTGTTGGACAAGATTAACGTCAAGATTCGCCCATCCTCATCTTACCACCCGCAAACGGACGGGAAAACCGAAGTCATGAACAAGAAAGTCGAAGAAGTCCTCAGGTGCTTCGTGGATCACAACCAACGCGACTGGGACCTGTATTTGACGAACGTGGAGGTCGCGTACAACCACTCGATCAACTCTGTAACGACGTACTCTCCATTCTATTTGACGTACGGGTACGAGCCCAATGTCGTACCTTTCGACACCCTACGAAGCCCGAGCGACAAGGTCCCTGCTTTAGCAGAGTGGTTGGCGACATTGCGGCTGTCCCACAAAACGGCTGCCGACGCCATCCGCAAGGCCAACGCTTATCGAGCTCAATACGTCAACAAATCAAGAAGAGACTGTCACCTATCAGTCGGCGATCTCGTCATGCTAAGCACCAAGAACCTCATGCCCGAGTCCTTCCAAGGAGCTCGAAAGCTAATGCCGAAGTACTCTGGCCCCTACAAGATTACCGAAGTGGTTACTCCTGTGACTTTCCGGGTGGATCTTCCTCAAGCAGTGCTCGATCGGAAGGTCCACAATGCGTTTCATGGAAGCCTGGTGAAGCCGTATCATGCTGACACCAGATTTGGCCGTTCCCCGAATCCGCCGCCTGCCATTACGCTCTCCGACGGCACCGAAGCGCACGAAGTCGAACGCGTGCTGCAACACCGTACGCGTCGAGGTCGCTCGCAGTACTTGGTAAAGTGGAAAGGCTATCATGACACGGAAAACAGCTGGGTTCGTGAACAAGACATCGACGCGGCCGAGCTGATCACGGCTTTAAACTCCTCCCGACGGGCTTAAGAGGAGGGAGGTGTCAGGACTAAATCCTTACATTGCAATTCCAAGTCGCAACTTGGAATTCCCCCAGAGGCCGGATCTCAAATCGTACCGGATGTCATGATTTGCAAGAGCGTTCCCTCGACGATTGGTCTTCATTCACATTTCGAATCTGGAAGGTTCAAGGTTCAATCCCGCCTGCCCCCGTGATGACGATGCAACCGGACGATGGCTGTCAATGCTACGTGGCCGCACACCGTAAATGCTGACACGGTATCCACCTGGTGACCATGAACTGGCGCCGACACCGCAACGTAGCACCAGTGTCAATTCGAGCAAGGCATCCACCCGCTGACCAAGAACTGGCGCCGACAGCGCAACGTAGCGCCAGTGTCAATTCAAGCGAGACATCGCTGAGGCGGCCGAGCGCGGACAGCGCACCCGGCCTCAGAGTGTCAAGGCGGCTGGCTGCCATCAGCCATCCCGACCAACGAGAGCCTGCCATCCATGACATCCGAAGCTTCCATCCTCTAACCATCATGTCTACGGGCGTCCACGGGCACACCGACCCCGAGGGGGGGCGTGGACCCCCTCAGACGAGCTCTGTGAGAGGGGGGTCGCCGCACACCGGCGATTCTAGGGAAACTTGCGCCCAACCGCGAGAGGACCACACGGAGGGCCTTCTGAGGGACCCCCCAGGGGTATACATACGGAGTGACCGAGGGCGAGAGGGGGAGACCTGGGGAGGGTACACCGAAGAACGGAAGCAAAGAACCACTGTACCTGAGAACCCCTTTCCACCGACGTCAAGCTCACCCCCACTTCACACACCCACCCCCCGACACCCTTCTTCTTCCCCGGCTTCCACACCACCTCCCCCGAGTGCGTCACCGCCGTCGAGAGTGTGTGTGGTGTGGTGTGGGTGTGGGGTGCGTGCGGCGTGCGCCCGCGAGTGCGCGTGCGTGCCCGCCGTGGACCCTACATTGCGGCGATCGCCTACAGCGTCCGCGGCGCCGGGCGGCGCCCGGCGGGGGATGCCCGACACCCCGCACGCCGCCGAGTCGGCGGCGGCGACAAACGCGCCGCCAGGCGGGGACGGCACCGCGGGAGGGCGGCAAGCGCAGCCGCCCCGCCAATGGGCCGCGTCTCACGAAGGCGGTCACCACCACCACCACCACCACCACCACCGCCGCCGCCGCCGCCGCCGCCGCCGCCGCCCCCGTTTCCGTCGCCGTCGCCGCTACTGCAGACGACGCCGGTCGCGGCGGCATGGGGGGAGTGTAGTGGTTTTACGTACCTTAGGCGCCTAGCACCCAGAACACACAGAGAAACGACCCACCAAGAACGCGGGGAGACCGGAGAGATACAGAACCGCCGAATGCCTGGCTGGTTCACGCGGGGATCCGCGACCAGGACGACAGTGTCCAAGCACACGCAAGTCTGTTTTTTTCGAAGGGGGAAGCAACGCGCACCCCCACGCACACTCTTACCCTCTCTCACCCGCACCCAGCAGCCCTCCACACCGGGCCACGTGCGGGCCAATCAAAACCCTCCAACATGTCCGGAGGGTCCCCTCCCCCACGGATCATCCCTGCCAGCGGGGCAGGAATCTCCAAGATACGGGGAAGAGGAGCCCCGCCGGACATCAGTGCCAACACTCAAGATCTCCCCAATCTCACAATCACGCAAAATACACAATCAAAATCCAAACCCCAAATGCATCCCATCCCGGAATACTGACCAATGGCCAATTCCGGTCAGGGGAAATTCCCATACACTGGGAATCCCAAAATGGGCCCCAGAATCAATGGCGACCCGGTCCCGCCTCCATAGGAGGGGACCAATCGGAAGCCAGTAGAATCCCGGGGGGCCAAGTCGGCCCCGTCCTCCTCATTAGGAAGGTGGACGCAGGGGTACCACGCGATCTCTACGAGGTCCCTCCACGTGGAGGGCCCATATGGTCCCTACACTTCCCACACCTCCAGGGGGTTGCGACCCGCGACCCAGACACTGAGGGAAACTCCCCCCCAGCGCCAAACGGGCGGTGGAGGCAATGCCACTTGGCAGCATGCCGTCCCCACCGCCGAGTGTACCCATCCCCACGGGGGGAGTGGATGACACTGGGTCAGCTCGGTCCCATGGTTTTCTCCCCTGGGGAGACAATCGTGTCCGCCCCCGTTGAACGACAGGGGGGGGGATGTGTGGAGACACCCCCCTCAAAACCACCACCTGAGGGGTGGGGGACGCAGCAAGGATAGGGCCTGTCGCCTCCCACGGCCCTGCCCGCACAGGGTGGGGCCGTGAGGGGACTGGCTCTCCTGGCGTAGCCGGGAGCGAGGGGTTTAGGGGCCTCTTGTGCACCCCCCCCTCGGCCCCTTGTCAGGGGGCTGAGGGGTAGAAGAGGGCCGCCTGTCCACCCGAGAGGGGTGGATCGTAGCGAGGGGGGCGGCAACGGGTGCTCGCCGCGAGGACGGCCTCCGTCCCCACCACTTCCGCTACTCCTCCTTGCTGCCACCGGTCTGCGTGCGTCTCCCTCGCCCTCACCCTAAGGGTGGGGGTGGCATCCACACTCTTCCCCCCCCCCGTCCCCATTGGAGAGCGGTCAGTCATGGCTACCCCGTCGGGGCAGTTGAGCAACCCCGCTCCCATGGGTGAGGGTGGCGGGTCCGCTTCCCCTCCGGCTCCTTCCTCCCCCCGTGGCCCTTCGGACACGGGGTTGCCACCCGCCTCTCCCGACGACGTCCCGATGGACGACGCCGGGAGTGGCCGGGGTGATGCCGGTCCGGCTTCGCCGGCCGAGGTACCTGTTCCGCCGTCGGCGGACTCACGGGGACCGGGCCCCTTCGGGGAAGTCATCCCCTTTCACAAGGAGTGGCCCTACCCTCACCCGCATCCCGGCGCGGTCACCGACCGGTGGGTTCAGGTGGATCCACGCCGCATGACGGGGGTGTGGACAACATTCCACCATCTCTACCCGGACCTCTACGAGGTCCCGATTGGGACGCCGACGGACTACCCCGTGCTCCGCTTTGCGGAGGATTGGAAGCTCGCTCAGCAGCTGGATGATGCGTGCTCGCGCCCCCCGTTACCACCGGGGACAATGTCGGTCTTCGACCTGGCGTATTACCCGGGTCCGTTACCGGTCATTGGGCGACGCCCTCGCGGTTACTTCCTACGCCAAGCGTTAACGGAGCTTCGGCACCGTCGGCGCCATGGCATCTTCGCCTGCGCAGAGCAGCGGGAGGTAGAGTGGTTCTCCCACGGAGAGCGCCTCAAGTTGTACCCGGTCATCCCCTCTTGGTGGAGCGACTACGAGGTTCCACGCGGCATGGCCGCGCGTATTGGCAACGTAGTTGCCGTGCGGGGGAGTCGGCTGATGGCCGACGGCCCGGACTCGGCGGCCAGAGCAGCTCTGAACGCCTGCTGGCTGGTGGAGGTAGCCGAAGTCTTGCTGTCTTCGGGGTTGTACTACGGACATGCTTGGCTTGTTCCGATCCCCCTTCTGAGGGCTCTCCAAGAGAGCCCCATTGACGTGTTGTGTCAGGGTAACCCTGACTCCGCGGCGTACCTGCGTGCACTTCTCCATCTCATCGAGAAGGTCCATCAAAAGGCCTTGCCTTCCTTCCTGGGTCTGGCCAGGAGCGGTATGGCCCTTCTATGCGGCCGAACTCCCCGAGGGGGAGTCGTGCTCAAGGCGCGTCATCTTCTGGGCATTCCTTTGGAGCGCCCCCTCAGGGGAACTATCCCCCCAGTGAGGAGGTTCGGTCGCCCAGCGGACGGCGGGCAACGGTCCCTGAGCCAGTGGCTTCCTTCCGTTGGGGCGGTCCGCCTTTGGCGATGCCTCGACCTATCCCGGGTACTACCGTAGCGGCATTGGGGCGGGTCTTTGATCCAACCCCCCCCATCCCTTGGATATGCCGTCGAAGACTCCCTCGTCATGGGGCTATGTCGGGCCTACACGAGCCTGGCTAACGACATGGCGGCGATTGTCACCACACGTCGGGACTGGCGGGAAATTCCGCCGGTGGCGTTGCCACTACTATCTCAGTCGGCGCTCTCCGAGCGCCTGGACCGAGAACTCGGGAGAGCTAACATGGATACCATGTTGCAGATCCCGAGTTTGTCCCTCCGGGGCGCAGCCGAAGCCGCATACGGAGGTGGAGGACATGGCCCTCGATACCATGATGGGTCCCAGCCCTACGGGCACCGGGGTTACTGATGCATTGTAGGGCGCCTCGTAGAGGCGTCTCACGTAGTAGTCTGTTTCTTTCACCGATTTCCCTGAGGGAGATAGTTCGTTATCCTTCTTCTTCGATCCCCCCTTGGGGGAATAGTCGGGACACTTGGTCCCGTCCCTTTATGGGGAGCTTGTGCTTCCGGGCATACTTCAGGAGAGCTGCCCGTGGCACCCCCTTCTCGGGGTGCCAAGTATCCCCTTCGGGTCCGTGGCCAAACCAACGGACCCGGAAGTCCAAGTCGGGTTTCCCGTTGTCGTCTTCCATCCGGGGCAGTTATAAACATACCCGTATACGTCCGCCACTAGGGCGGGCCAGTAAAAATACTGCCGCATCGTACGATACATGTTCCGAGACCCCGGGTGACCCGCCGTGGGCGCGTCATGGTACATTTCTAGAACACGCTTTTGAAGCGACTCTGGAACGACCCATTGGTTGTTCCCCCTGAGGAGGGAATGGCGACACAGTACACCATCGTCATCTTCGAAGAAGAAGGCATTGCGTTGCCAACGGGCATCCTTCGGAGAGACCATAGGCCCCTCCAAGCGACGCTGCTTGCAAAACTCATCCGAAGCCTGGGCCTCAATGAGCTCTCGGAGCGTAATCTTGCCGAGGCCCTTAGGGCTCCGGTCCGTAAGGGCCTTCGCTGACCTCGTCCCCGCTAGAACGGGGATTTGATCATTCAGAGGCGTCTTATCCAAGCCATCCGTAGGAAGGTGCGATAGGGCATCAGCCACCTTGTGGTCCTTACCCGGCTTGTGCTTAATCTGGTACGAATATTCCGCCAAGCGGAGTCTCTAGCCCGTAAGGCGTCGATCGGGACTACTACTCGTCATCACCGAAGTGAGGGCGGAGTGGTCACAACGTACAAGAAATTCGGTCCCTTCCAAGAAGGAACGCAGGTAGGTCACAGACCATACGACCCCTACGGCCTCAATTTCTGTGGCACAATAGTTCCATTCCGCCGGGGATAAACCCCGACTATAATACCCAACGGGGAGATACTCCCCATCCTCTTGCTGCTGCAGCAAGGCACAGCCCAGTTGCTCATAGCTGGCATCCACCTCCACAATATAATGGGCTCCCTCCCGAGGGATTGTCAAAATAGGAGGCTTCAGAAGACAGTCGCGGAGCTCCTCGAACGCCGCTTGAGTCTCCTCCGTAGGAGGAGGTAGTTCCTTGGCCAGATGCGTACTAGTCAGCATGTTCAGCGGCCGAGCGATACGGGCGAAATTGGGGACAAACCTTCGGTATACCCCGCACATGCCCAAAAAACTCTTCAGCTGCGTCTGCGTACGCGGATAATGTAGCCCCTTCAGGGCCTTGGTGTTCTTCTCATTCACGGCCACCCGCCCTGGGCGGATGACATGTCCGAGATATTCGACCTCCCTCTGGAAGAGGTGACACTTGGACGCCTTCAGCGATACGCCGTTCTCCTTGAGAAGGCTCAATACGTGCTCCAGGTGGTGCAGATGCTCCTCGTCCGAGCGAGAGAAGACGATAACATCGTCTAGATATACTAGGCACGTCTGCCACTTCACGCCGGCCAGGATAATATCCATGGCTCGTTGAAAAGTCGCTGGAGCATTGCAGAGCCCAAAGGGCAACCGCGTACATTGCCACGTGCCCTTATGGCACGTGAAGGCCGTAAGGTGCCTATCCTCTGGGGCCATTGGGATTTGCCAAGATCCGGCGTTGCAATTTCGGGTGCTAAACACCCTGGCCTCCCCTAGGGAGTCCAAACATTCATCCATCCTTGGGATGGGATACGCGTCCCTCACCGTCACGAGGTTGAGCCGCCGGTAGTCAATACAAAACCGGGGCGTGCCGTCCTGCTTCGGGACGATCACCACGGGACTAGCCCACTCGCCTTTGGCGGGTTCAATAACTTCCAGTTTTCGCATTTGTTCCACTTGTTCCCCTTCCAGCTGGCGGTGCTTGTGCCCTGCCTTGTAGGGATGTTGCCTTACCGGGGTTGCCCCGGGTTTTAAGCGGATACGATGTGCGGTATTCTTGATGAGCCTAAGAGTACCATCCCGTAGGGATTTGTATTTCTCCACCAGCTCCAAGAGCTGGCCACGTAGGGCTTCGGGGACCTCTCCTAGGTCCACCTCGGAATGGGCGCCCTCCGGCTTCGCCGCGGGACCTTCGCTCAGCTTTTGCATCTCTTCTTGAGAGACACTCAGTATGGGTCCTTGATAGGAGGAGATTGACGCCACCACCGCCCCAACGGCGAGGCGGACAATCCTTGGCGTAGGATTCATCATTTGCACGGCGTACGGGGCGTCCCGGTTGAGCTCCGCAGGGCCGTTGGCCACGTGGACCCCATACCTGGAGGCGATCCGGGGCTGCCCGGAAATAATCCCGTGGCCCTGGAACTGCCCTCTCACCTTCACGTGGGAGATAACCCCAGGCTTCAGCTTCAGCTTGTGACACAACCTGAGCTTAGCGGTCTTGGCCTTAGGACAAGCGCACACAGAGCTCCACCTAGTGGGGCCGGATTCCACGTCCTCCATATCCCGAAGGATGGGGACGACCATCCCTGTCTTGAGGGTGACCGTTTGGTCCTCACAGGAGATGGTTTTCACTTCGGTATCTCCGAAGGAGTTACCTAATATGACGGGTACCGCCAGATTATCGATCACCCCAAAGCAGACGTAGGAAACTTGGTCTCCCAATTGTACGCCCAAGCGCGCAGTTCCTCGAATGGGGAGCCACCCACCATTCAGGTCAAAGTATAATATGTTCTCCAGCTCCCCTAGGGGCTGGAGCCTCAATCCCTTAGGGAGCAATGAGCTTCGAATCAGGGAGGGCCCACTGCCGGTATCCAGGACAGCGTGTAGAGCATGCTCTACCCCTTCAGTAGCAAACAAGTGTACAGCCAGCAGATAGCTGGATGATGGCATAAACGCGCGAATAACATTTTCCCGTTTCACCCCCTTAGGGAGTGCCAGTAATGCAGGCTTATTCGTCCGAGGGCGGCGCAATATTCTCATCGGTCTCCCCTCATCATTGGACGCATTGGGGGAAACCGTAGGGGAACCGCCCTTCAGGCGTTTCCCGAAGTTGATAACTCAGATGAGCTCCCCTTAGGGGAACTCGCTCGCTCTTCCTTCCCCGTCGGGGAGGGCACGACAGCAGCAACCGCCCCACTCGCACGAGCAGCGGCTCGAGCCGCTCTGCGCTCGGCGCGTGCCTTGGTCATCCGGTTCCGAGTCTCCTCAGGGAGGTGAGGGCAATCTGCCATCCAGTGTGAAGTACTATTGCAGATATGGCAGGGGAAGGGCTCTCGTTTCCCGTCCGTCCCCCGTGACCCCCCAGAGGGTCGTGATTCCCTGTAGGAAGAAGCAGACGCCTCCCCCACCTCCAGGTGGGACGACGTAACGGCTGCCAGAGCGCGACGCGCCATGCGACGGGCGTGGCGCTCTGCGTCTTCCTCAACCTTAAGCTCTGCGGCGGCGGCCTGAATCCGCCGTCGAAAATCCCCTGCCCGTTGGGCATATTGCACCACCAGCTCAATAGGAGCATGAGGGTGGTCAGCTACGTAGTTCCGCACCTCGTGCCGAATCTCCCACCATGTGCCTTGCATAAAGCGGGCTCGGACCTGGCCCGAAGTTTGTATGTATCCACACTTAGCATGGAGTTCCATGAGACGGCGGTGAAACCCCGTCTCTGTCTCATCCTCCTCTTGGGAGGCGCCATTAAAAATGGCCACCTGTTCATTCAGGAGATGCTCGTCTGCGTACGTGCGCAAAAGCCAGTTCACAAGTTCCAAATAGGAAGTTACTTCCCCAGTACGCCGGCCGTGATCGACGGACGGGCGGATTCGATAAAGGTCCCTCTTCAAGGGATCCTTAGTAAATTCGGGGAGGACGAGCAAAGCTCGCCCCTCTGAGAGGCCGTTCTCATTCGCCGCCTTCACGAAGCGGTTGAGGAATTCGAAGACTCCCAGAGGAGGGTCTCCCCCCCACTCACAATCGCGACCAAATATGCTGGACAGGTCCTTACGCTTCTTACCCAGGCCTTTGGCCTCGGTTCCCGATACTCGGTTGTCCTTGTTCTTGAGAGCATAGGTCTCACAATCCAGAAGACTCGCATAGCGGTCATCAGCCGGAATAATCTTCGGGGGAATCTCCCGTAGGGGGACTCTCCCCGGTCCTGCCTGAGCGGAAACCGCTCGGACGACAGGTCGCGAGCGCCGACGGCGCTCGGGAGGCGAAGCCTCCCCTCCGGAATAATCCGAGGTCGACTCAGATGACGAGCTGGGACGCCGGCCACGCTGGCGCTCTCGCTTCGTCACGTTTCGTTCCACAAAACTCAACCGTTGGTTGAGCGGGGTCAGGAGGCCGCTAACAGCTTCCACCATCGCTTTCTTCCATTCCTCCGTAGGAGTATCCGATCCAGGAGCCACAAACGCTCGGGGGGTCTCCTTAGGAGACGATGCCCCAACAGCGGGAACAGGAGGGGTGGGCGTTCCCTCAGAACCCATCCCCGCCACGGGATGGACCCCAGGGAGGTCGCCGAGGCCGATTGAATTCCCCCCCTCGCGTCCCGTCCGCGGCGGGAAGAAAGGTTCGCCCAATGGGCCCTCCGAACCGATTTCCAGCGAGGGTAGACGAGTGGTCACCCTACGGGTGGCCAGGTCGTCCAGTCCAGCCCCGAGGGCGTGAGTCGGAAGAGCAGCTCCCGTCGCGCTCTCCCTCGTCACGGACGAACCGCCCTCAAGGACTCCCGTCTCCCCCCGAGGGGGATTCTGCTTGTTATATGACATCACGACAACCGCGTTCCCTTAGGGAAGACAGAGCACAACCACAGAAAGAGTACGAAGAAGGGGCAGACCCCTTTGGCCAGAAGGAACCTAGTCCCCTCCCCGCTGATCCACCAAATGTAGTGTTTTTACGTACCTTAGGCGCCTAGCACCCAGAACACACAGAGAAACGACCCACCAAGAACGCGGGGAGACCGGAGAGATACAGAACCGCCGACCGCCTGGCTGGTTCACGCGGGGATCCGCGACCAGGACGACAGTGTTCAAGCACACGCAAGTCTGTTTTTTTCGAAGGGGGAAGCAACGCACACCCCCACGCACACTCTTACCCTCTCTCACCCGCACCCAGCAGCCCTCCACACCGGGCCACGTGCGGGCCAATCAAAACCCTCCAACATGTCCGGAGGGTCCCCTCCCCCACGGATCATCCCTGCCAGCGGGGCAGGAATCTCCAAGATACGGGGAAGAGGAGCCCCGCCGGACATCAGTGCCAACACTCAAGATCTCCCCAATCTCACAATCACGCAAAATACACAATCAAAATCCAAACCCCAAATGCATCCCATCCCGGAATACTGACCAATGGCCAATTCCGGTCAGGGGAAATTCCCATACACTGGGAATCCCAAAATGGGCCCCAGAATCAATGGCGACCCGGTCCCGCCTCCATAGGAGGGGACCAATCGGAAGCCAGTAGAATCCCGGGGGGCCAAGTCGGCCCCGTCCTCCTCATTAGGAAGGTGGACGCAGGGGTACCACGCGATCTCTACGAGGTCCCCCCACGTGGAGGGCCCATAGGGTCCCTACAGGGAGCACGCGGGGGAACCGCCCGCGGGCGGTTCATCCCCCGCTGCGGGAGCGGGGGCCGCCGCGGGCGGCCCGCCCGCAGAGGCCGTGCCGGCCGCCGCGTCTGGGCGCGTGCACCCCCCCCCCGCTGACGCGGGAGAGTTCGACGCGCAGGCGTCGCGGTGGGGCGCGGTGGTTTGTCGGTGCTCGCCAAGGCATGGGCGCCGGCCGCGGCAGCAGCGTCGGCGGTGGTTGCCGTGGCGACGGTGGCTACGGCTTCCTATTGGGGAAGGGGCGTGCTAAGTATTCCATCCGCGATGCTACTGGCGCAGTCGCTGCTCTTGCCAGCTGTCAAGCCGACTCATGCAGCAGCGGGTGCTTGAGCCCCCCTCACCCCCTCGCAGCGGGCGGACGGTCGCCGCCAGTCAAGCAAGGTGGCACACCCCCCTTTCCTACCCCCACCCCCCCCCCTCTGCCTACCGCCGCCGCGGCCGCTGCCGCCACCGCCGACGCGCGGCGGCGTGCGGTGCCCCCGCGACCGGCGGGGAGGAGACGACTCGCGGCCGCTTGGCCGCCCGTGGGTGCGTCGCAGCCGCCGCGCCGCCGCTGCGGCCACCGCCACCGTGGGAGCCCGTCACGACCGCGTCGCCCGCGTGGAACCAGAGCACATGGTCGACGGCCGAGCTGTGGCTCCGGAGGGAGGTGAGAAGCGTCGCCGCCAGGCCGCCAGCCCCGCCGCGCCGCGGCGGCCGCCGACGCGCCCGGGCGGGGGTGGCCACGCCAGCAGCTGCCGCCGGCGCCACAACTTTCGGGGGTGAGTGGGCGGGTGGTCGCCCCAGCAGCGGCCGCCGCGGCCGCATTAAGCGAGGAAGCTGCGGCGACCGCCACGGGCTCGGAGGCGGTCTTCTGCGCGGACTGCCGGGTAAGCGCCGTGCCAATCGCGGCCGCCTTGACCGCCTGGGCGGCCAGCAACTGCGGGGGGGGGGGGGTGGGCGCCAGAAATTCCGAAGTCCAAATTGTGAGCGGTGGGGGGTAGGCGGCAACTGTTACCGCCGCCGCCATCCCGCTGGCTAGCAAACGGGAACGGTGGCGCGGTGGCGGGTGTCGCTGCCTCCGCCGGGCCAGCGCCGCGGCAGCCACTACCGCTGCTGCTGCCAGAACATGGGGGGGGGGCCTGGGCCCCGCGGGAGCTGCCACCGCCGGGGTGGTCAGGACTTGGCGGCTGACCTAACAAGACATCTCTCAAGTAAGAGCAAGAGCATAGGAAAAAAAAAACCTGCTTGCTGCCCAACGCAAGCAGGAAAAAAAACACCTTTAGATAGCTTACAAGTAAGGCTCAAGAAGAGCTGCGCCGTCCTTCCAGACGTGCGCGGCGATGTCATGGCAAAGAGATTGATGTTCAAGATCACTTGTAGTCGCTGCCCTGGCTGCGAGACAGCGGGCATTCCAGCCCTCGGGTGGCGCAAGCGCCGCTTCCATGGCGACAGGAGGGTGACCCTGCGAGGTGAGCACGGGTAGAGGAGCTGGACCACAGCGTGGTTGACGATCCGGGGCGGCTCTGTCCCCATGAGCGCCCCTCACAACACCGGCAGAACTGCCAGATGGGCCACGACCCCCAGCGGGAGCTGCGCCACCTCCCCCGCCGTCTCCCTCTGCAGCAGATGCGCCCAATGGAAATGCGGCCGGGATGACCCCCGGCCGCCATGCGTGATCGCCAAAGAAAGCCGTCTCGACGCTCTCGGATGACCATGTTGTGCAAGATCGCTAGGGCCCGACCGGTGGCAATCATCCGAGTCACAGTCGAGAAACGCGAGGGGTATAGTGCAATGTGAATGCGATTTGTCAGCACAGCAAACACACGCTCAACGTCCTTCCTCAGAGCTTCTTGCAGCCTGTTGTATGTGCGCTGTTGCGGTGTCACCGCGACGGCAAAGGGTCGCGCAAATATCGGGTGCTGCGGGTAAATGCCGTCTGCTAGGTAGTACAGCAATCGGCGTCTGCAGCCGTTGAGCACATACTCAAACCGGTCCGGCGGCCACGCCCCGGTCTTAATCTCGTGAAACAGGGGCGACTGCCTGAGCACGTTCAGATCGTTGTTGCTCCCAGCACAGCCGATAAAGAAGTGCCAGATATGGAGGTCCTCGTCACAAACAACCTCCATGGTGACAGAGCGTCGGCCCTTGTATTCCTGGTACTGCCCAGCCTGGCCTCGCGGGTACTGCCGCAACGGCCACTGGGAGCAATCAATGCTGCCCATGCATCCGGGCATGCCGCGCTGCGCGTTGCGGTGAAGGATGTGCGCCACCTCATCGTCGTTGGGGGCCCGCAGGTACATAGGTGCATACTTGTGGACAATAAAGTCCACCAGCTTCGTAGTGGCTACAGCCACTGTCGAGCGGGACAACCTCACATACTCATCAGACCGGTCGTACGACTCGCCGTACGCCAGCACTCGTAATGCAGCGCCCAGCTTCTGTAAAGGGTACGCTTGCGGCCGCCCGGTGGCGTTGATGCGGCGCGCCCGGAAGGGCTCGTCCTTGATGTCGCTGTAGATGCACTCAAAGACGGCCCGAGGCAAGCGAAAACGCCGCTCAAAGTCGGCCTCAGAGTACACTCGGGGTCGCCCGTCCAGGCCAAAATAGTCTCTCGGAATAGGCCGGTAGCCGACATCAAAATCTCGGTCTCTGTTGCCCCGCTTGCTTGGGATAGAGCCCAGCCGCTTGTGCGGCCCAGACTTTCGAAGCGCAAGACGACACTGAGCTCCAAGAGCTGCGGTGGTTGTAGTGCCCAGAACGACGGCGAGCATCTCGCCGTCGGAGTCATCAGACTCACACATGCCGCCTGGTTGAGCGTCTAGAACAGGGGTGGGAGGAGCCGCGCCAGCGGAGCTTTTGCAAGAAGCAGGGCCCGAGCCCGCACGTGCCCCGCCCGCACCATTACCACCGCCTCGCCCAGACATGTTTGATCGACTGCGGTGGCGGCCACGGCAGGCTGGCCGCCAACAGAAAGGACGGAAAGACGGCGTCGGTGGCCACGGCGGCCTGGCCGCCGACACAGCAACGAAACAACGGCTACGTGCACCTGGCCGCCTACAAAAGAGAGGCGCCACGCCCACGAGCACGGTGGCCCTGACGAGGGCCGGGAGAGGTCGCGATGGCGGTGTGAGCAGCGAGAAGAGCGTCGGCGGCCACGGCAGCGTGGCCTCCTATAGATGACCTAGGGCGGGCGCAAGCGAAGCGCCGCTCAGCAACCGTGGAGAATGTAGCGGTGGGTACGACGGCGACGCTCCCAGATGGCCAGGGGCGAGGGGACAGCGACGATGGGTCGCATGGCCCCCGTGTGGCGCCCCCCCCCCCCCCATGCGTGCCTGGTCCCACGCACCCCGTCCATGCGTGCCTGCTCCCATCCCCCCCCCTCCACGCGTGCCTGGTCCCCCCCCCCCCCTTTGCGTGTCTGGTCCCCCCCCCCCCCCCCCCATGCGTGCCTGATGCCACCCCCCCTCCCGAATGCTTGCCTGGTCCCACCCCCCCCCCGCCATGCGCTCCGATTCCCCGCATGCCCGGTCCCCGCCTGGAGGCCCCTGTTTGGAGCCCCACCGCAGAAGCCTCACTCCACACCTCCGGGCGCCCGCCTCCGCAGGACCCCCCCCCTCCACACACGGCCTGCGACGGTGTCGTGCCGGCCCACTCCCCGCAACCTCCTGCCGCCGCCAATGCCACCGCCAAGCGGGGCTGCCCCTCCAGAAAAGGCACGCGCTGTCTGGTGCGTTGCGCGCTGTCGTGCTGTTACGAGCCCCCTGAACCCCCATCCCCCGCCCGCTCCACCACACTTTCCCATACCCCCTCACCAACGACATGGTGCAAGGGCGCTGCTCCCCCTGCGACCCTGGCCCCCATTGCGTTGTCCATAGAGGACAGTGTTACGCGAGTCCCCCCTGTGATGCCAGCAAACTACAATGGCACTCGCGAGAACAATGGCACTCGCGTCCCGTCGTGCCACGTACGCTGTGGGACCAGGTCCTGCGCTCCATGCGGAACAGGCAAGAAAGCCAACCTCGAGCAGGCCGAACCGACGCCCCCTGCGCCCTGAAAGGACTCCAGCACGCATTCCTCGCACGAGTGACAGCCAACAGCCAGAGAGGTGGCGTCCCCGCGCACGCCCTACAGTATATACTGTGCTGACAAGCCCCCGTTGTTCGAAAAAGGCGCCGCCCCGAACGTCACTGTAACGAGCACGCTCGGCCACAAATTCTCGCGCGAGAACGTTGCCCGGGGCCGAGAGATGTGCCAGAGATACGACACCCCGGTGGCTGACACCCATGCGATCGTCTCCCGAAATGTCCGCGGTCGTCCATCGATCATGTTTTGGCCCTTCAACTAGCGAAAACGGGGGACAAACGAGATCGGAGATAGGGAGCGCCGTACAATAATCGCCGTGATTATTGTACGGAGCCTCCGATCTCCGATCTCGCCCCGAACAATTGTTCACAATATGGTTTTCAATGTCTAAGAAGTTCTTTGTATTTGACATAAGCCTCGTTGATCTCCGATGCCGTTAAACGACCAGATCAGGCCCCAGTTCACGAGATACAGCCACGTGTTACACGTGTCAGCAGATTTTGCCTAATATATGCTAATATATGATCGGATCCCACGTCGGTGGACGTGCTCTTACTCTTTCTCCGCTAGTGTCCAATAGAACGGCCCGGATGACTCCGCTGTCACGATTGAGAACACATGACTGGTCGCAGCTCCAAACGGAATGCTGGGAGAATTTTGCTCCTGCTCTGGGGGCGCCCTGCAGTGGGATACAGACCTGCATCGTCCGTTGCTTGTGGGTGCAGTGCTTGCTGTGCAGAACAGATCCCAGATGTAACTTTTTCCATTCCCTCTTCAGGGAGCGCTTCACAAGCTCGCAAGTTGTTCTGTCCATACCACAAGGATGCTGAGGGTCGTGCGCTTCCGGCGCAGACAAGCACCATCCATGCGGGCTTGTGCAACTTGCATCTGGGAGCGTAAATCAAATTTAGTCCTCAAAATCGACGTTCTTCAAGCACTGAGAGGGGGTTGCAAAATCCTGCGCAAGAGGAAAACACCCGGAATGCAAGAAATTGGTGGTCCCTCTTTAGACCCCACTGCGCAGTGGATCCAACACCAGGTACCCTGACTTTCTGTGCAAGACGGCCCTCACGGGGTCGTGAGGGCCTGCCTACAGAACCCGACCCTCCCACAGAGGCCGGAAACGCCGCGAAAGAAAAAAAAGTCAGATACCGGGTGCTGGACCCGCTGCGCCGCCACGGCGGGGGCGGGCGCCGGCGGGCAGGGGACGTTTTGGCGGGGGACGGGCGCGGCTGCCGCCGGGGGGCGGGTGCCGCTGCCGCCGGGCGGGCGATGCGCGGGCGCGGCTGCTAGCTCGCGCATCTGCAGCTGCTGGTGGGCGGGAGTGGCTGCTGGCCGACGGGCGCGGCTGCTGGCGGGCGGGCCCGCCTGCTGGCTCCCCGCCGCGAGCGCTGGCGGCCGGGGGCGCGCGCGTGCTGCCGGACGCTGCTGCTGGCCGCCGGGGGCTCCTGCTCGCGGCCGCGCGCTGCTGCTGGCCGGCGGTTGCCCCCGGTGCCGCACGGCGGCGGCTGTTGGTGGGCAGGAGTCGCCGCTGCCGCACGTTGGCGGCTGCTAGTGGCCGGGGGTCGTCGCTGGCGGACGAAGGCACCCGCTGGCGGCCTGTCGCGGCTGCCCGCCGGTGGTTGCCTCCGCTTCCGCGCTGCGGCGACTGCTGCTTGCCGGGGGTGACTGTCGACGGGCTGGCCCGCCCGCTGGCCGCCGAGGGCGGCAGCTGGCATGCGGGAGACCCCGCTGGCTGCCGCCCGCGGCTGCAGGCCGGCGAGGGTCCCCGCTGTCGCGCAGCTGCGGCTGCTGCTGGGCGGGGGTGACTGCATGTGGGCTGCGCTCATTGGCGGGCGGGCGCGGCTGCTGGCCGGCGGGGGCCGCCGCTGGCGGCCTCCAGCCGCTGCTGGCCGGCGGGGGCCCCCGTTTGTGGTTGCTCCTGGCTGCTGGACGGCGGGGGCCCCCGCTGCCACGCAGCGGCTGCTGCTGCTGGGTCAGGGCGCCCGCTGGCGGTCTGGGGCGCCCGCTGGCGGCCAGGCGCGGTTGCTGGCCGGTGGGGGCCTCCGCTGGTGGCTGCATGCGGCTGCTAAGCGGCGTAGGCCTCCGCTGCCGCGCAGTGGCGGCTTCTGGTGGGCGCGGGTGGCTACTGGGTGGCGTGGGCGGGTGCTGGCAGGCGAGCGCGGCCGTTGGCCGGCGGCTATCAGCGTTGACGGCTGGTGGCGCCCGCTGGCGGCCGGGCGCGCTTGCTGGCCGGCCAGAGCGCCCGCTGGCGGCCGCATGCGGGTGCGAGCGGGCGATGGTGCCCCTGGGCGGCGGCGTGCGAGTGCTGGCGGGCTCGAGCGCCCGCTGTCGGCCGGGCGCGGCTGCTGGCCCGCGTGAGCGCTCGCTGGCCGCCGGGCGCGGCTGCTGACATGCGGGAGACTCCGCTGGCGGCTGCCCGCAGCTGCTGGCCGGCGAGGGCTTCCGCTGCCGCACAGCTGAGGCTGCTGCTTTTCAGGGGGCGGCCGCTGGCGGGCTGGGGCGGCTGCTCGTGGGCGGTCGCCAGCGCTGGCTGCCGGGGTCGCCCGCTGGCGGCTGGGCGCGGCTTCTGGCGAGCCGGGACCCCCGCTGCCGGCCGCTCGTGGCTGCTGGCCGGCATTTTCCCTCGCTGCCGTGCAGCGGTCGCTGCTGGTAGGGGGGGGTGGCTGCTGGCGGGCTGGTGCGCTTCCTAGCGCCCGCCCGAGGCTGGTGCCCGGCGGGGGCGCCCGCTGATGGGTGGGTGCGCCCGCTGGCGGCCGGGCGCCGCTGCTGACCGCCGGGGGCCCCTGCTGGTGGGCGGCGGCAGCTGCTGGTGGGGTGGGGGGGCTTCTGGTGGTCAAGCGCGGGTGATGGCCGCCGGGCGCGGGTGCTGGCGGCCGGGTGCAGCCACTGGCCGGCGGCCGCCAGCGCTGGCGGCCAGGGGCGCCCGCTACCGTCCGGGTGTGACTGCTGGCCGGCGTGGGCCTCTGCTGGCGTGCGGCGGCGGCTGTTGGTGGGGGGGGAGAGCTTCTGGTAGGCGGAGGCGGCTGCTGGCGCGCTGCGGGGGAGCGCTGTCGGGCCGGCGCGGCCGCTGGCTGGCTCACGCGCCCGTCACCACGCGCAGGCGACTGCAGGCTGACCGGGGCCACTCCTGGCGGCCGGGGGCGCCCGTTGGCCGCCGAGCGCGACTGCTAGTGGCTCAGTGTGTCGGCTGGCCTGCCGCCGCGCCTGCTGGCGGCCGGGGGCGCCCTCTGGCGGCCGTGCGCGGCTGCTGGAGGCCAGGGCCCCGCGCTGGCGTGTGGCGGCGGCTGCTGGCTCGCCGCCGCGCCCGCTGGCGGCCGAGCACGTCCGCTGGCGGCCGGGCGTGGCCTCCGGCCGCCGGGAGGCCCCCCCAGCTCGCATCCGCGGCTGTAGGCGCGCTGGGGCCGCTGCTGACGTTCGGGCGCGGCTGCTAGCGTGCGGGGGCGCCCGATGGCGGGCCGAAAGCGACGGATGGCTCGCTGGGGCCCCCGCTCGCTGGCGGGCGCCGGCTTGTTTGCCAGCATGGCCGCTGCCCGGCGGAGACTTCCGCTGATGGTGGGTGGGGGTGATTGCTGGCTGGTGCGTGTGGCCACTGTCGGGAGGGAGCACCGGGTGGCGCGTGGGCGGGCGCGGCTTCTGGTGGGCGGCGACGGCGACTGGTCGGCGAGGGTGGCGGCTGGCGGGTGGGGGCGCCTACTAGCAGGTAGTAGTGTCCGATGGCGAGCAGGGGCCGTTGCTTGTGGGAAGGGCCGGCGGCTGGCGAGCTGGGACAGCTGTTGGCTAGCCGGCACGTCTGCTGGCTGGTGGGTGCGGCGGCTGGCGGGCGAGTAGGCGGGGAGCCGTTGGCGCGGGGTTGGGATGCTCGCGCGGCGGGAGGTCGCTTGTCTCCGACGGGTGCTGTGATAGCGGTCGCTGCCGTGGTGCTCAGCGACCCTGAACCGCCTTCCTGTTGGGGGGCGTATGCAGGGGAGAAAGGGGTGAAGGAGTCATCTGCGAGCTTAGTGACCACCACCACTGTTCCCAGGACAAAAAATAGGGTCGATACAGCTCATGTCTTTTTTTTTTCGTTCTCGTCGTTTTGGGGTGTGCATACCTTCCGATCACCTGGACAAGCAGCATCCATGACGGTGTCAGGACGCGCACACGACGGTTGATGCTGGCATGCTTCAGGTCGTGCATCACTGGCCTAGAAGGGTTATAGGAACACGCCGTCATCTCTTCGGCTATACGTTGGCGGCGGCTTCCGCCGCCTCACATCCTCGGATGCGACCCCCCCGCGCGCAGCCGCCGTGGCCGTTGCGTCCAGAGCCGCCGCGGCCGCCGTTCAAGCCGCGTCGCACACCAGCCCATTCACGGTAAGTGTGGAGCGTGGGTGGCGGCCGCGGCGATGGCCACCGACGCGGCGGCGGCGGCTGCGGTGGCGGCAGCGGCGGTGGCCGCTACAACGTTTGCGATAGCTGCTGCCACGGGCGGCGGCGCAACTGCGCACGAAATGGGAGGGGAGGCAGATGACGGCCGCGAGGGGAGGGCTGTCACCGGCGTGCAGGGACGGCGGCTGACTGCGGGGGCGGTGGTCGACGGCGAGGCGCGCCGGAAGCTACAGCAGGTCCATTGCCGGCGGGGGACGGCGATCGCTGGCGGGGCGGCAGTCGTTAGCGGGGAGGAGGGACGCACCAGTTGACGCCACCGCCGGAAGGCCGTGAAGATGTCAAGAAGAGGCGCCCCGTCCACGCTTGGTCTGAGGCTTGCCAACGCTTCGCCGCCGCACGATGTTCGTGCCAAACAATGATTCCGCACACACCACGAATGTAGAAATAGTATTGCCGTACGCACTCTCCACGGAGTCGGCGTCCACCACGATCACGCTCTCAACAGCAAACGTCGGTTTGCGGGTGCGCAAGTCCAGTTTTGGAGGCGCCTTCAAGCGCGTCGTTACAACGAGGGCAGTACGCCGCTCCCACCTCTTCCACAGCTCCGGTCCAAACAGCCCGCGCAGAGAGGTGCAGGAATTGGCTATGTCCGCAGCCACCAGCCCACCGCTCTTGAACTGCACCGCCCTCGCCACGAGCTCGCCCTTCCGAGGCCCCCCTTTGGCCCCGCGCAAGCAACGCGTCAGGACGATGCCGTCGATCCCTTTAAAGGTGGAGCTCCACGGCCTCCACACATGCCCAATAAGGTCCTCAGAGTACTCCTCGAGCAGCTGCGGGATGGAAGAGAAGTAGACGACGCCACGACAACGGATCGACACGTCCAGGACAGCTCGGGACAGCCAGGGCGCTTGGCCCGTCAGGCGGTCAGGTGCGGGATACAGCTTCCGCATGGAGTACTTCTTGTACGGCAGGGGCCCGGACGCGTGGAGACAAGCATGGTTCCTGGAAAGCAGCGCCCGGCAGCAGCTCAGCATCACCTCCGTCCAAAGGAAAAGGTTTTCCCACGCCACAGTCACATCACCCACGAGTAGAGCGCGTCGCACCTCGTTGCACGCGGCATAGACCCCGCCATCATCTCCAGAGACGTCGATTTTAGTGGCCACCACCGAATCCTCTTGGTCATCCTCCTCTCCTTCGCCGTCCGCGTCCGTCGCCGCCTCCGAGTCCTTTAGTTCTTTCCTCCCGCCGCAGCTGTCCGGGGCAGGAAGTACGTCAATAGAAGCACCCACATTGGCCGACCGCGAGACCCGACGCTGCCTGATCGACAGTGCCGCCAAAAAGAACGTCACAATGATGGTGGGTTCCGAGACTTAGATATCCCACTTGACCGCTGCTGGAGTGCGCCCATCCCAAAGACCGTGTTCCACGATAGCTGCTCCGTGAGGAAGCCAGACGAGGGTGCGTCGCATTTAAGCAGCCCAACAGCCATCACCACCGGGTGCTGCGCCAAGATGTCGATGCTCTTCTTCGCAACGGATAGCTTCGTCGGGGCAAGGGCACCAAGGAAAGTAGAGAAGAAGTTGACGCCGTCCGTCGACCCCTCGATAGCTCTGTCAAGGACGATGGCCGCCCGAGAATGGCCGAGGGTGAGCGTCGCGAGATGGCTGGCCACAGTTCCGACAGGGAGCAGCCGCCGTTGTCCCGTCGCAGTAGACCGCCGCAGGGCAACCTGAAGGTCCAGGAGACGGAGACGTTGCTGGGCTCGTAGCTCCTCCAGAGGTATCAGAGGAATAACAACGACCTCTTCGACGGTTGACAGGGACCCCGTCAGCCGGCCACCTTGCCGCTCAGCAAAGCGCTCCTCAAACGCGGTCATCAACGGCCGGATGCGCAGCTCTTCACACCAATCACAGGTCTCCTTTCGCACTGCCTCAGCCGTTTGCAAGGCAGCGTCTTCAGGTTGAACGTCGTCGTTTACTTCAGCGTCGGTGACGGACGCAGCATCACGGCCCATCGACTCGACCTCGGTTGTCCATGCAGTGGCTGTCTCGGATGCGGTTGCTCCCGCGGCCGCCGTGGATGTTTCCGCCGTGGATTTGGGTGCCGTCGTATTCGACGTTGCTGACAAGTGATCAATAGCAGATAGCAGCCTTGTCCTCGCCGAGATCGGCGCCTGAGAATCCGGTCCAGTCGCTCCTTCGCCACTGCTGTACATGAGCCTCAGCACGTGCATGCCCCGCTTGCACCTCTGCCGCAGCGTCAGCAAGGCATCGCGCTCATCCTTAGGTAGAGAAGCGAGAGAGAGGTTAGGCAGCTCGTCAACGAGCAGGAGCCCACGCATGCCGTTCGCTGACGCCGGCAGCAGCCGAGCCTGCACGAGGGTGGTGGCGGTCGCCTTCACTGCAGCGACGCTTGTTCGTCCGTCGATCAGCATTTTCGACACGTCATCCCGGTACGTGCTGAATGTGTAGCCGGTGGTCCTAGGGTCCCAGGACTCCGCGTAGATGATGCGCAGGAGACCCGGTAAGCCCAAGTCAATCGCGGCAAGCACGTGGTCACCAATAGTGGCCTTGGTGATACCATTGAAGGACAGCACGTAGACGGGCAGACTTGCCCACCAGTCCAGCACCTCGGGGGTCAGCGACATAACCAGGTCCGGCTCCTCGATGACCGACAGAAGCAGCAGCAGCAGGAGCAGCGTCTTGCCTCGACCCGGCGGGCCCGTCACGAACCCCGTGGCACGGGCGTCATGCCGAAAGGAGTACAGCTTCCGTACAGCTGCAGGTACGAGATTGTCGCCAAAGCGCCTCTTGGACAGCCCTTCGCCATGCACCGGGTTGGGCGTAATGAAGAAACGCAGCTGTTTGGCAACATTCGTGACGGGCTCGGCGTGCAAGGGCGACGGGCCGCGGATGAGCCGCTATGTCCATGTCCAAACAACGACAGCAGGTAGGCAAGTACATGGTGTACATGACAGGTCAGCAGGAGAGCCGTGCGACACAAAAAAAGACAATGATACACGAATACCAACCACAAGCAGCAGTGGACGATTGTGAGCAGCACTCGTCAAATACCTCCGTGCGCTCCTTGGTCTTGAGCGTGTTCTTCATGCGGCACAGGATCTTGAGCACGTCCAGGATGTACGTCTGATCCTCCCGGAGGCTCTCGTCCAAAACACAAAAGGCTTCGTATTCACGATGGGCGCGTGCGCGCGCCTCGTCCCATCCGCTCGGGTCCTGCTGGGCCAGAGCAGTGCCTCGATCAGCCAGCTCTAACGCTGTAGCCTTGAGCTGCCCCTGCACTGCCTTCACCTGGGACCGCTTCTCCACAATGTGCACTGACAGCACCTGATGATCTTCCGTTTTGGACGCGCCCACGACGTGGACGGCGTCATCCAGGTTCTGGTACAGGCTGCGGAGGACGTCTAAAAGGAAGGACTTAGCCTCTCGTAGGCTGGCCACCCTGGTCAAGGCGAGCTTCCAAGATCGCTCAACCGCAACGTCAACCTGCAGCTTTACGAGCCACTCTGTCATGTCTACCTGCAGCTCCTCCAGGTTCTTCTCCTCCTTGGTAATCTCCGCGTAGACCGACTGCAGTTCCTGCTCCAGCGTGACATTGACAGAGATGCCCACCGTGGGCACAGACAGGTCAGCAGACAGCCCGGCGCCCAATCTCGCGGCGTGCACAGGGCGCGTCAGAGGAATCCGCGAGCCCAATCGGATTGGAGGACGACGTAGACGTGACGCAGGACCAGGAGGTAGACAGGTTCTCGGCACCACCCAACGTCTTGAGGATGCATGAAGGATGCCGCATCCAGGCGCAACAAACAATTGCACGCAGAGCGCCATGCAGCACACTGGCCAAGGGAGTCCAAACAGAACCGTGGCCGCGTGCGGTTGTAGGCTTTGTGGGCTGCATCGCGGGCGGGCGGTGGTGCCGGCATCAGCGGCGTCAGCTATGAGGAGCGCCCCGGGATGGCGCCAACCGCGGCGAGGGCAAGGGACTGGAACCCTTGTAATCGTAGGTTTGGTGTAAAGGTAGGCTTCAGTTTGACAAAGGGGGATACATTTCGCAAAGGGGGCTACAAACCATATATATTCCAGTCAGTAGCTTTTGGGAGAATCGCTCTTCGTGGAATCGATCGGGTGGGTCGTTTCGATTTCATCGTCATCACTAGCTCGCTCGTTGAGGTCTGGGGCGCTCTCCCGTGTACTGGGCTGGCGTCGCCAAGGGGGCCCCGGCAGTGGTGGTCGCCGCCGCCGCGGTGGGGACAGGCGGCGGCGGCGGCCACGGTGGCGGCGGCGTCGTCGGCGGCTGTGCCGGCGACGGTCGGCGGCGGCAGCGGTGGCGATGCTGGGGGGGGGGGGGGGGGGGGGGGGCTCCCAGCGTGATGATGCGGGGGGCAACTGGCAGTGGCGGTGAATGGGGAGCAACGTTGTCGGATGGGGAGAGTGCCTCGTGCGATGACGGAGGATGGAGAGGCAGCTTGCGAGTAGGGAGCAACATCTGGCGTACGAGAGGGGGGACAAGTGGGTCCCCCTGCTGTACCCCTTGCCACCCACTATGCTGTCGTCCCCCCCTGACATACATAGAGAGTGCGCAGCTGGCGACGCTGCAGCGCTTCGGCGCTGGTTCTGACCGAAGATACCTTTCTCCAAACGCTGCGCAGAGTCCTGGCCTCATCGATGGACATGTGCCCCGGCGTGAGAGAGATGCCCGCCAAGTTAGGACGCGCAGGGCTCCCCCGCCTCCCCAATGCGCGTGTCGCACACATCCCATTCGCCAAGGGGCGGTCCCCTCGCCCTCGTGCAGTGCGGCCACCACTGCCCTGTGTGGGGGGCCCCCTCCCGGCAGTCCCGCAACGCGCCCCGCTCCCTCACACCCACGCCCCCGTGTCCTCCTCCTCGGGCAATTCCCACGACCACCGCACGGGGGTCGGGTCGCCGACGTGTGCCGCCGCCACGTCGGCGTGCGCCGGCAGGGCCATCCCGGCCAGCACCGCCGCCTTTCCGGCGCCCTGCTCCAGCAGCACCAGCCGCGGGGAGGGCATCCACGCCGGGCGGGGGCCGCCGGGTGCCTCCGACAGGCGGATCGCCATTGCCACGGCCGCGTCGATGCGGCGAAAGTCGGTGGCCAGCGCCTCGGCGGCGGCGATCGCCTCCTCCACCGCGTGGGGGGGGGGCTCCCCGCAGCCACCACCACCGCCTCCCGACGCCCGCAGCGCCGCGGCCGCCTCGTTGGCGGCGCGGACGTGGCCTAGCACCTCACTCCCCAGCAGGCCAACGCCTGCCAGGATGGCGTTTGCCTGGTCCGCCCGCGCCACCTCCCCGGCGTCGCCGTTGGCATTTGGGGCGGTGTCCGGGAGCTCGGCCGCCGGCCGCGGTGGCAGCGGTGGCAGCAGCCACGCAGGGCTCGGCGCGGTGGCGGCGCCAGTGCGGGCGGCCAGGTCGAGCGCCCCCCCGACAACCCCCCCCTCCACCGGGGCGCCCCACGGCCACCGCCCGCCACACCGCCACCACCGTAGCCACCGCCAGCCGTACGGCGGCCGTCTCTTCGGCTGTCTCGCCGGCGGCACGAGTGCCCGGCTCCGGCGTCTGGACGGCCCGCTTGACGTTCCACGCCAGGCATCCAACGGCAGCGGAGCGAAAGCCCGGGATGTCGGCGAGGAACAGGTCGTGGAGGGCGCCCCAGGAGGCAATGCGGCCTCCCGCGCTCGCCCGCCGCGCGTCCGCGGCGGGGCCGCCGGGGAGGCCCCCCGCCCCGCTCAGCGTCAGCGACAGGTACGAAATGGGACTCTTTGCGTGGGCAGCGCCGAGGGCGCGGACCGCTTCGATGAGGGGGGGGGGGGGGGGGGGAAGGGGGGTGCTCCGGCAGGCCGGATGAGAGGCGCGGGGGGCAGGTCAGCAAGCAGTGCCCGCACGGCTTGGAGGGCGTCAACGTTGATTGACGGCCGGGAAGAGGGAAGTCCAAACATGGTGATGGAATGACGACGAGCATGGAGGGCGTGTGGGTGGCGGGGGGTGAAGGGGGGGAGGGGGACGGTTAAGGGGAGGGGTGTCGATGAAGTGGTGGGCAGAGAATGGGACAGAAGCGTCGACGGGCAGGTACGCTGGACGTCACGTGAGGTGATCACGAAGTGACATTGTATGGACCCGACGTCCTGTGAACCAGTTGGACCTCAAATCGCTGACTTCGGCCATTCTCAAGCCCGTTCTGGACTGGCCTCAATTGGCAAGCGAGCGGGGATGGAGAGAAGCTAAAGAAGAACGGGAAAAGCTAAAGAAGAAACAAATGCGCGCCCCAACCCGTGTACAAGACGGTGACGCATGCAACGGGAGAAAGAGAAAATGAAAAAGGAGACGGGGACCAAGACAAGAGCAACAAGGAAGGCACTCAACACGGCCCCCAGAGTGGAAAAATCACCACGCTACCACAGGATGGGGCTAAAGGCAGTGCGCTACAGCAGTAACCACTTGACCTTCCTCCCCAGGCAGCTGCTAACACGACCAGCAGCCGCCCCTCCCTCGTCGGGGAGCAGGAGCGCGTGCCAGTCGCCGCCATCCCTCCCCCCATCAACCCCCCATCGGGAGTAGACGTTGAGCTCCGTGCGAGGACCACCCGCCCAGCAGCCTGCACTGGCGCGGCGCCCCCACCCCGCCAGCAGCCGTGCAGCCGCCGCTCAGCAGCCGTGCCGCCGCCGCTCAGCAGCCGTGCCGACGCCGCTCAGCAGCAGCTGCAGCTGTCACAGGCGCAGCCCTGGAGGTGGCCACCGACGCCAGTACCCCAACACCCCCCGCGGTCGCACCCACGTAACGACGTCAAGGGCACGGCAACACCAGCAAGAACAGAAGGGCAATCAGCGGGTTAGTAGACGGCCTCCACCCACACACGGTGGCGGGGGCACCGCCCCAGGCACACACCACCGGTGGCCACCGGCGGGCCGCCGCCCCCCTCGGCCGCCCCCTCCTCGGGCACGGCGCTACTCTCCACTCCACCTCCACCCTCCTCCTCACAACTGCCGACGACGGCAGGGCTGTTGGTGGTGGAGGTCACGTGGCGGCGGCAACCGCCGCTGTCGGCCCAGTCCCCCTCGCTCTCGGATGGCTTCATCCCACCAAACGTACGGCCTTGCAGCTGCAGCTGCACTTGGAGCTGCCGCACGGGCACGCGGCCGCACCCATCTTCATGGTGGGGAGTGGGGGGGTGGGGGGGGTAGGGAGGGTGGCGGCGGTGGTGGTGGCGGTGGGCCGGCGGGTGCGAGCGGGAACAGGGAGAGAGGGAGAGACGGGGAGAGGGAACGACTTGGAAGAGGAAGCGCGTAGGACGTGTCGAGTTTGAGGTGCTGCGCGCGACAGCCGTGAGGTTTCAGCACACGGGGCCGCTCTTATGCACACCCCACGCCAGACCAGACGCCCACGCCGGGGCCACCTGCTCTGCCTCTCCCGCACTGTGCCTCCCGCGCAACAACACTCAACCCACCCCCTCCCACACCCCCAATTCGCACCAGGGTCACGCGGCAGGCCGACCTCCCGAGCCTGCTTCTCGACCAGGCACTCGCCGCATGCACCAACCAGCTTGCGCGAACTGGAGACCCCCCCCCCGCCCCCCCGCACCGCTCCCTGCCGCGGAGGAGGAGGTGTCAGCGGGGGGGCCTGCCCACGCCCTCGCCATCCTGGTGATGATACACCACGCCTCTCTCCTACTTCCAGCAGGCGCGCAACGCGATGGAGAGGGGGGACTTCCTGGAGGGCTCACAGACAGTGGCCCGACCGCGGCCCACGCCTCGCTTCCACTCGCGCACCCCCACACCGAGAGCCGACACGCCGCGGGCTGGGTGCACACGGCCACAAAGGAATATCTCCAATCTGCTGGCTCCAAGAGATCTGGCCAACCTGGAGTCTCGGTCGCTGATTGGCCAGTCAATATTGACTGACGGTAGCACACTTGCAGCGCCAGGATCCTCCAAACTTACACTCGCGGGAGGAGGGGCAGTTCGAGACAGGTCATCAATATTTAGAAACTGTTTACTCTGGGAGTGACACCGTCGTGAAACTTGGGGTGTACAGTCAGTATTCGACGACGTGAAGGAGGGCCACCGCTAATGTGCCACACGAAATGAGCTGCTCTGAGACTGTCAAGTGCAAATCACCAGGTTCCTAGGTCATAAATTGTAAATATATATAGTTGTTGGCACTCCGGAAGCGCGTGACTGCAAATACAGTCGGTGCAGCAGCCAAGAGCGTCCGTGCGCTGATATCCGTCCGACACCAGTTTTTCACAAGTGACACCAGTTTTTCACAACTTTTGCTTGCAGCGTAGAAAGCCCACAGTGTTCATGTACGAGAATCTTTCCCGAACGGCCGCAGAAGTAGGAGGCAGCCGCAGGGCAACTCATACTAAAATATGATGCAGTGCAAGGAGGTGTACGTGAGTCGCCCCGCTGGGTGCGTCAGCTCACAGGGTCTTCAAGGACGTAAAGAAGAAAAAAAACCAGGAGCACAGGTGGGCAACTGTAGACTCGCGGGCGGAAAGACGCCGTCTCTTGCAGACGTCAAATTGGTTCTAATGACCGTCCCAGAAGGCTCATTTGACTGATTGTTGGCACGAATTCGAATTTTCCGCCACGCGTCCGCGTGTCCCGCTCGCCCCACCTGGGCCCCGCTGCCCTCTTCCTCCTCCATTTCCGGGATTGAGCACCTCGGCAGAGTCACCAGAAGACCAGAACACGTCTGTGAGCCTGTGCCGGCCGACCAAGACCTCTCTATTGCTGCAATGGGATGACGGCGGCGCGAGCGCCTCTTCCTGCGTGCCCTCACCCTCCCCCCCTTCGTCCCATAACCCCCCCGGCTGTTCTCGATAAGTTTTCGGCGAAGGCCAGCGGGCGCGCCCCACAGCGCTGCACAACAAAAATCTGCCCTGCAGCTTCCGCAGCACGGCCACCCTCCCTCACGGGCGCGTCGCTGTCAGCGAGGGGCAAGGGAGGTGCTATTATGAGGCTCATTGAAGCGTGTGAAGAGCATCCGTTCCCGCGTTGCTTCAGACGCAAACGCTATCCGTGGGGCAGGCGAGCATCTCTACCAGCCGCGAGTCCCAGCGAGCTCCGTCATGGAGTGGTTTTACGTACCTTAGGCGCGTAGCACCCAGAACACACAGAGAAACAACCCACCAAGAACGCGGGGAGACAGAACAGATACAGAACCGCCCCACCGCTTGGCTGTTTCACGCGGGGATCCGCGACCAGGACGACAGTGCTCAAGCACACGCACGTCTGTTTTTTTCGAAAGGGAAGCAACGGACATCCCCACGCACACTTTACCCCCTCTTACCCGCACCCAGACACCCTCCACACCGGGCCACGTGCCGGCCAATTAAAGACCTCCACCATCTCCGGAGGGCCCGTTACCCCACGGATCATCCCTGCCAGCGGGGCGGGAATCTCCAAGGTACGGGGAAGACGAGCCCCGCCGGACATGAGTGCCAACACGGGGAAGACGAGCCCCGCCGGACATCAGTGCCAACACTCAAGATCTCCACATTCTCACAATCACGCAAAATACACATTCGCGATCCAAGCCCCAAATGCATCCCATCCCGGGTTATTGACCAAAGGCCAATTCCGGTCAGGGGAAAATCCCATACACTGGGAATCCCGATAAGGGCCCCAGAACTAGGGGCGACCCGGTCCCATCTCCATAGGAGAGGACCAATGGGATGCTAGTAAAATCCCAAGGGGCCGAGTCGGCCCCGTCCTCCTCGTTAGGAGGGTGGGCACAGGGGTACCACGTGATCTCTATGAGGTCCCCCAACGTGGAGGGCCCTTAGGGTCCTCACACTTCTCACACCTTCAGGGGGTTGCGACCCGCGACCCAGAGACCGGGGGACTTCTCCCAGATGCACAATGGGCGGTGGAGGCAATGCCACTTTGCAGCATTCGGTCCCCACCGCCGAGTATACCCATCCCCGTGGGGGGTGGATGACACTCGGTCAGCACGGCCCCATGGTTTTCCCCCTTGGAAAGACACTCGTGGCCGCCCCCGTCGAGCGACAGGGGGGATACGTGGGGACACCCCTTTCAGACCACCACCCGAAGGGAGGGGTGACGCAACAAGGATAAGACCCTTCTCCTCCCACGGCCCTGCCCGCACAGAATGGGGACGTGAGGGGACTGGCACTCCTGGCGTAGCCGGGAGCGAGGGGTTCTGAGGCCCTCTGTGCACCCTCTTTGGCCCCGCGTCGGGGGGGCAAGGGTACAAGAGGGCCGCCTGACCACCCCTGAGGGGTGGATCGGAGCGGGAGGGGTGGTAACGGGTGCTTGCCGCAAGGACGGCCACCGTCTCCCCCCCCCTCAGCTCCTCCTCGCTACCACAGGTTTACGCGCGTCCCCCTCACCCGCACTCTCAAGGTGGGGGTGCTACCCACGCACGTTCCCCCCTCGTTTCCTTCGGAGAGTGGTCAGACATGGCTACCTTGTCGGGGCAACCGGGCAACACCGCCACCATGGGTGACGACGGCAAAGGCTCGTCCCCGCCGGAACCTCCTTCCCCCGGTGGCCCTTTCGCCACGCGGATGCCACCCGCCGCTCCTGGCGACGTCCTGGTGGACGACGCCCGAAGTAGCCGGGGTCATGCCGGCCCGGCTTCGCTGGCCGAGGTACCTGCTCCGCCGTTGGCGGCTTCGGAGGGGCCTGGCCTCTTCGGAGAGATCATTTTTTTCCACAAGGATTGGCCTTACCCCCACCCACGCCCCGGCGCGGTCAACGACAGGTGCGTTAAGGTGGATCCGCGCCACATCATACAGATGAGTGCAACTAAGCCTACGGTTAAGGTGAAGCTGGAAGGTCGGAGCGACGACGATGTCAAGATCCTCGAGGATGAGGAGGGTGACGATGAAGCGTCGTGGGAAGGGGGTGGATCGGAGGAGGCTGGAGAGGAGGGTGAAGATGAGGAAGATTCTGTGGGCGACATGGAGATGGGGGAGGAAAGATTTGAGGACGAGGACGAGGAAAATGAGGAGGATGAGGGGGATGACGAGGATGAGGAGGATGAGGAGCACGAGGTGGATGAGGAGCATGAGGAGGATGGGGTGGATGCGGAAGATGAGGAGGATGGGGAGGGTGAGGAGGATGAGGAGCATGAGGTGCATGAGGAGCATGAGGAGGATGGGGTGGATGCGGAGGATGAGGAGGATGGGGAGGGTGAGGAGGATGAGGGGGATAGGGAGGGTGAGGAGGATGAGGTAGATGAGGAGGGTGAGGTGAATGAAGAGGAGGTGGAAGAGGTGGATGACGAAGAGGACGATGCAGAGGAAGGGAGTGGGGGGGAAAGTGATGATGAGGGTTGTGGGGATATGGACGGGGGTGGAGATGATGATCAGAGCTATGTGGGAGAAGAGGATGGTGGTGATGCGTGACGGACGCGATGAGCTTCACCACTTGGTATGTGCGTGTTTTTGATTGTATACCTTTGCAATAGACTGTATCCTTGTTGCGTGTTTCATTGTTTATCGTTGCAATGGACTGTATCCTATTGTCCGCTGTCTCATTCTCGTTGGCTTACCATCCTCCTTGCCATTCCCTTCCCCCCCACCCCCCCCCCCACCCCCCCCCCCCCCCCCCTGACGGGCCACGCCGTGGCCGCGACTGCAGGTGTCGCTACGCTGCGACGACTATAACGGTGGCCTGTGCCGACGTGCCCTGCCGGCCTCGGTTGGCGGTGTGTGGTGGCAGTCATCCCGCCAGAGTGGCGGCGCTGGCGCCCTAGAAGGTGTGATGGCCGTCATCCCGCCAGTGTTGCGGCGCTGACGCACTATGGGATGGCCGTACCGGGGAAGGGGTTGCGTACCCTGCCGGCTGTGTTGTGGTGGCGGCAAGCGTGTCCCCACCCCAGTGACGGTGGCGGGGGGGTGGCGGGCGCTCTTCTGCCAGAATTTCTGGTGACGGGGGCGGGCGGCCGCTGTGGCGTTCTGAGCCCCTGGGACCGTTGGAACCCGGGAGACTGACTTGGGACCCGGCTGGCAGCGTTACGTGGAACCACGCGCTGGCCGAGGATCCCTGCATCGGTGGCCCGGGGCAGTGGCGACACGCCCGGTGCCCTGATTGGTCACCCGGAGCGGTGGACTTGCCGGGTGGGGGCATACTGACCTTCGGGTTATTTGTTTGATTTTTCGCATTTTTTTTCCTTGCGTGATTTCGTGTCTTTCCCCTTTTTCCCACTGGGTTTTTTTCGGGGATTGACATTTGTGTGTGGGGGGATTTCGCTAGCTTTTTGTGTGTTGGCCCGGTGAGCGGCCGGTGCCTTGCTGGCACTTGGCCCGCTGGGGGCGCCCTCTGGGGGCCTCGCTCAGGGCCCCTGGAGGGGCCAGGGGGGAGGTTCTTGAGGGATGCTCCGGGGTTCTCCCCGGGGCCATCATGTAAAATCAACAGTACTTTGGGTTCCTTCTCCCTCGGGCTTTTGTCCTGTTTACCTTTGCCTCGTATCGTGGCGGGCGAGTGGATCAGCAAGGGCTCTTACCTGTTCCTTCCTGGGCTTCGGACTGTGGTCTCTGTGTGTGTGGTTGTGGTTTCTGGGTCCGGGAATCTGGGTCCCATTACGCTACATTTATGGTGGAGCAGCAGGGGAGGGCTTTACTCTTCTCCCGTATCGGGACAGCCCTCTTCTTTCTCTGTGGCGTTTGGTTCCTTGGTTCCAGTTTCTGGTAACGAGATCGTTTGGTTCAGGTCGAGTGCCGCACGGCCAACATGACGGACCCTGTCCCTTCGGGCGGTCGGGGCCGTGGTGCGCCGTCGGACGTTTCGATGGTTACTCCCGCTGGCCGTGGCCGCGGCGGTCCCTCGGGTCCGTCGAACCGTGGTGGAGGCGGGTCGACAGGGATTCCTCGTCGGGGGACAGCGCCCCCGGGTGGGATCCGGGTTACGATGGGTCAGGATTCACGTGGGAACGCGGGTTCCGAGTCAGGGACCCGAGTTCCACCTTCGGCTACTGTTGCTGGGTCCCCGGACATTGTGTCCACACTGGAAACGTTTCGAGATGAGATTTTGGCTACTGTTTCCTAGGCCCTGAGCCAGAGCCCTGCTGGCCAGGGTGGGTCCCGTGATACCAGTCGTTCCGATCGTTCTCGTTCCCGCCGCCACCGGCGCCGTCATCATTCGAGTGGCTCCTCTTCCTTTTCTTCCTCTGGTACCACATTTTCATCCGTCTTAGACGAGGAGGACCTGGAACCCATTCAGAACCCTCGAACCGAGCCCCAGGTAATCAAGTGTTCCGACGATCGTTTTGCTCGGGTCCTGGACTATCGTACGTACCGCCTACGGAACAAGAAATCGACCTATGGAACGCGAGAAGCACGTAAGATGGGACGGGTTGCTCGTAACATGAAACACTCTTTTGCTGGGTACCCTAATTTCTCTGGGAAAGAGGCCCCCAAGGTGTTCACGTGGCTCCGCAAACTGGTTAAGGCATGTAACGATAATGGGGTTTCCGAGGGCATGGCCCTGTACTCGATCCCTCATTTTCTGTCTGGGGACGCGAAACTGCGGTACACTCGGGCCCTTCCGGACTCCTCAAGCACGTCAGGTGGCGCTTCGATCACGAGTTACCCTGAGGCTGTTAACTGGTTCCTTGAAACGTACGCTGAACCCCATGCGTTGGCACTGGCGCAGGATAAGTTCAGTCGGGCCGCCAAGGAACCAGATGAGGGGATCGAGGCCTTTGCGGTACGCTTACGGGGTCTGACGCAACTATGTGGGAACATCCACACCGAAGGTACCATGAAACAGCAGCTGATTCAAGGGCTCCCTGAGTACCTACGTACGGACGCATTTGTTTACAATATCCCTGACCGTACGTACCAGCAGCTGGTAACATTTACTGCGGGCAAGAACAAGGCGGCTACCGAGGTTATCAAGATGGCCCGAGGGTCCTCTGTGACCAAGGCCGGCCCCTCTGGAACCGTCCGCAGACCCACTGAACCGAGGCCAAGTCGTTCGTTGGACTCGTCCCCGTTGATGGCTGTGAATCCTATGGGCCCCTCTACGATCCTTAAGGGCCCCCTCGAGAAGGAAACTGAGAAGAACGGGTCGGGTCAAGTGTTTGGGTTCAAGGGACCCACGCCCCAGTTCGTGGGAGTACGTACCATGGACAGTCGACGCCCGTACCGTTGTTACCTTCGTTGGGAACCGGGTCACATGGCCCATCAACGTTCCATGTTGTCTGAGGTCCAACGGAAAGCGGTTCTCCAGGCCCGAGATTCGTTCCTTGCGGCCACTCGTGGACGGAGTCAGAGTACCGATGTAAAGCCGAACGCGGACCGCCAGTTCCATCGTCAGATCCGGGTTGCTATGGTTCAAGCCCGTTGTGAAGGGATAAACCTCTCGGATGACGAGGCGGACCAAGGGTACCAAGTGAACGACGGTTCCCAGAAGCCGGGACCCTCGGGAAAAGAGTAACGGGGGGCGGATCGAAACGGTCCCCTCCCCATCGTCGGGATAGTACCTGCTCGTTTGCAACTGCGTTGGGGTTCGCCAAGATCTTTAAGGGCCCCATTATACCTGCACGTTCTGAGTCTCCTATTACTTTGAAAACCCCTTGTTCCTGTTTGCCCTCTCTGGCACGACGATCCAAGTCTGGGCTCCGACGTCGGATGGGAATGAAGAAGCCCTATGGGTTCAAGAGTACCTTGCTTGTACTGCGTAAGAGAAACTTTGCTTTGAATGCTTTGGTTCGACTGGACAAGGAGGAACCGAAGGACACTACTGCTATCCTGGACACTGGTGCTGGGCCAAGCGTGGTACGTGAGGATGTCCTCCCTGAAGGGTGGCGACGACTGGCGTCAAGGGCCCCCAAGTCGACGCATGTGTGTGACGCCTCGGGTCAGTTGTTACGGGCCCGTGGGATCGTGGAACTATCGGTGATCGTGAACGGGAAGCCGATGGAGTTCGAGTTCCTCGTGGTCAGGGCCCTCTCGGTACCATTGATCCTCGGGATGGACTTTCAGAAGGAACACTTTTGAGGCGATATACCCTGGAACAAAGTCTGTGCTTTGGAACCTGGGTTTCCTGACCTACGCCAAGAGAACGTGGGACGGAAAGACCCAGAACGCTTTTCCTGTGAAGGGTAACCCCGTACGCCGAGACCCTTCTGCCCTGTACCTCTCCAAGGGTGTAACTTTGGCACCCCGATCCCTCCAAGCGGTCTACGTCAAGTGCGGAACGAATGGACGTTGTTTACTATATGAACGACCGCACAAGATGTCTAAGAAAGGGCTCCGTCTGCATAACTCCCTGGCTAACGTACGGACCCGGCGGGACTTCCGGATCCATATCATGAACATCTCGAACCGGGCGGTCAACTTGCCCAAGAACTTTGCCGTTGGCCTCGCTATCCCGTACGACGGGCCCGTGCTCGAGGTCCCCACTGGTTACTTGCCGGCCCCTAGTGAGGGGGCCGACCCTATTGTTACGCTGGGAACCGAGCAAGGGAACACGTCGGGTCAAGCGTCGCCACCAGAGGGCGAGACCCCTGAGGGATCCGATGGAACCACGGTACCCGAGCCGGATACAAAGGGCAAGACGTCAGACGGAACCCCGGTCAAGATGCCCAAGGTGGCGTACGAGCTGATCCCGCCTGAACTGCACCAGGCCGTACGTGAACTTTTGGAACGCTACAAGGGTCTGTGGGACGGACAACTGGGACGTATTGACGTGACACCCCACCGGATCACTTTGAAGGACGGGGCCAAGCCTATTCGTTCCCAACCGATCCGTACCGGGCTCCATCATCGGGACCTGATCAAGGAACAAGTGGAAAAGCAGACTAAGCTCGGGGTCATTGAACTGTCTCAGGCTGAGTGGTCGTTCCGGTCGTCTTGGTCCCCAAGACCGATGGTACCCCGCGGTTCTGTGTTGACTACCGCAGATTGAACGATGTGACGGTTAAGGACACGTACCCGTTACCGAGGATGGACGACTGTATCGACTTTCTGGGAGAAGCAACCGTGTTTTCGATGTTGGACGCGAACTGTGGTTACTGGCAGATCCCTGTTGCTGCCGAGGACCAGGATAAGACAACGTTCACGTGTCACGAAGGAACCTTCCGGTACATCAGGCTCCTCTTTGGTCTTACAAACGCTCCGGCTACTTTTAAACGGGCCATTGACATGATCCTGTCCGGGGTTAAGTGGGAGACGTGCCTCGTGTACCTGGACGACATTATTGTTTTCTCTAAGAACCCTACGGAACACCTGGAGCACCTGGAAGAGATCTTTGGGCTACTCGCTAAGGCCGGTGTTTCCCTGAAGGCCAGCAAGTGCTTTTTGTTCCATGACGAGGTTGAGTACCTTGGCCATATCGTCGGCAAGGGCCAGCTCCGCGTGAGCGAGAAGAACCTAGTCGGGCTACGGGAAGCCAAGACACCGAGAACCAAGAAGGACCTACGCAGTTTCCTGGGAATGTGTAACGTTCACCGTCGCTTTGTTAAGGACTACGCTCAGGTGGCCCGCCCTCTGTTGGCTATGACAAGTACCAAGGTACCCGACCCTCTGCCTCCTTTTACTCCGGCTCAGACGGACGCGTTTGAGAAAATGAAGTACCGTCTGACCCACACACCGATCCTGGCGCTTCCGCGACGCTCGGGCCAGTTTATTGTGGATACCGATGCGAGCGCTGCCCAGATTGGGTGCGTTTTGCTACAGGAACAAGAGGACGGGGCCTACAAGCCCGTGGGTTACTGGAGCAGGGTCCTGGCACAAGCGGAACGGAACTATAGTACCACGGAGCGCGAGTGCCTCGCTGTTGTCTGGGCTCTCTTTTTATTACGACCGTACCTAGAGGGGACACGCTTCGTTGTACGTACGGACCACACCGCTTTGAAGTGGATGTTACACATGGACGGAGCCCATGGACGTTTGGCTCGTTGGCGACTCCGGTTAGCTGAGTACCATTATACCGTTGAGTCCCGTCCTGGTCAGCACCACCATGCTGCAGACTTTATGTCAAGGCTAGCAACTACGGGACACGACCGAGGACCTATACCTGAGGAGATACCTTCCCTGTTAACCATGGCCAACTTTGTTACCGGGTGGGTCCGCCCGATCTTCAAGACACACAAGAGGTACCCACCGTTGTCGGTTGACAGGATCCTCAAGGCTCAGGGGAATGATAAGCGTTGCAAGGAACTTCAGGAAGAGATGAACCGGAACGCTAACTCGCGGTACGGGGAAACACCTGAAGGGTTACTTGTACGACTGGCTCCTTTGGACCGAGCCGTTCAGATTGTGGTACCCAAGGAACTACAGCAGGAGGTACTGACTTTGGAACATGAACCAGGCCACGCGGGACACCAGGGATCAATAAGATGTATACCTCTATGAGACGAACGTTCTACTGGGAAACAATGGTGGCCGACGTGCACGCTTTTGTTACCAACTGTACCGCTTGTTCTACGGGCAAGGTTCAAGGAAGGCGACGTACCAATCCGTTGAAGTTGTTCCCCGCCACGGATCCCTTTGAGGACGTATGCCTTGACCTGTTGGGACCCTTGCCCGAGACAGTGAACGGAAACAAGTACCTTTTGGTTATCGTGGACAGTTTTACCAAGCTGACCAGAGTGGTACCCATCAGCAGTCAGGACGCGGAAGTGGTGGCCTCGGCCTTTTTGGATACATGGGTCGCTTCTTACGGGCCCCCGGAAACGTTGCTGACTGACAACGGGCCCCAGCTGGCGTCCACGCACTTCCGTGGCGTCTGCAGTATGCTTGGGATCAAACACGTAACGTCTACCACGTACCATCCGCAGACCCAGGGGCAAGTGGAACGCTTTAACCGTACTATCGTGGCCCAGCTACGTACGTACATTGAGGACCATCAGGATCAGTGGGACGAATTGGTTTCCGTGCTTACCGTGGCGTACAACACAAGGCCACAACAAAGTACCGGTGTGGCCCCGTTCGAGTTCGTTATCCCTGAACGCGTGCGTACCTTTGCACTGGACCGGCTCCCAGGGTCCCCGTATCCCAAGGAGTTCAGTGGCAACGCACGCCAGGTACGCGAGATGAGACGGGCCCACCTGAGGAACCTAGCCTTCACAGTACGCAAGAACCTTGACCTGGCCCAGCGTCGGTACAAGAGGGGTTACGATAAGCGGGTCACGCCTGTGAACGAGACCTTTCGCGTGGGAGACTGGGTGTACGTGGATGCCAACGACGACAGTCGGAAGAAACTGGACCAAAGAGTCAAGGGTCCCTATCGGATCGTGGACCGAGATGGACACACGTTCACGGTACTGGTTGAAGGGATCCGTGACCTGGTTAGTAGTGACCATGTGGCCCGTGCACCCACACCCTCTGGCCAGACGGACTCCACGTCCATGTTGCATGGTCCGCAAGAACCGGTTGTACCCCTGGACCACGAGGACTCTGGCACCCCTTTTGTTTGGGAACGTTTCTTGGGGCACGACAGGGACCAGGAAGGGAACCTTTGGCTCTTGGTACGCTGGTGGGGTTACGCCCAGTCCGAGGATACCTGGGAGCCTTACCACAAGTTCGACAGGGCCAAGTTTATCCAGTACTGTGAACGCGTTGGGACCGAACCTCCACTGCGGGAAGAGGAGGCCATCGTACTACTGGAACAGTTCAAGGCTATCTATGCTGTGTGGCCCTGGAACCTTGAACCGGGTGCAGACATGTGGCCCCGTTGCCAACCCTGGGCCACGCACTCTTGACCTGGTCAGCCAGTTCCCCAAGGCCAAGTGCTGGTTGAGACACCCGAGTAGGTGGGCAGGTTGGTGGTTCGACTCGGGACACCACGGGCAACATTTAGTTCCTGCAAAGATTGTTTTCCTTTGAAAGGAGGGCTACTTGGAAATCTGTTTCTGGCTAACCTTGGGTTGGCTCTTTCCCCCTTTTCCCCATTACTCTCACCTCCCATCAAGGGATTACAAGAAAGGGTGATTACTGGAAGGGAGCAGGACTACCAAGAGGATGACAAGAAGCAGTGGAAATTTTATGACTCTCAAAGCAACAAGACGTAGGGTCAACACATGGAACACGCACACAGAACCCTCATACCCTCGCCAACCTAGTACCTACGGAAGCGACTGTCGGGACGAGAAGACTCTTTCTCGTCCATGTCGTCTCGACCACGGACACGAGAACCTTCCTGGGTCCCCGTCCAGGCACGTCGCGCGGCCGCCTCGGCGTTACCCAACTCGGTACCAAGGTCCCCACGGATCCCGTTACGGTCAACCAGGTTCAGTAGCCCTCTGTAGTCTGGGATACTGGAGCCCCCTTGAGCACGGGTCCACTCGGCTACACGGGCCCCAAGGTTAACCGTCGCGTGAAGGGAAGCCGACAACAGGGGCCCGACATGAGCGTTCGCAAGGACGTCCGCGGGACCCCCAAAGAAACTGCGTAGCCCAAGAACCGCCGTGGTAGTCAGGTTTCCCTCCAGGTCCATAAGTTCCGCGTCGGGCACGTCCCCATGGTCCAGAAGGTTAGCCACGTACACGGTACGACCCCCGTGAGGGTTGGAACGATGACCAGCTGACCTCGATGACCGAGCGCCCGGGAACCCAGAGGGACCTGCGGGAACCACCTCGTCCGACTGATCAGCGTTCTCGTCCTGGGCCCCGAGGATCTCACGCCCTTTCAGTACGTCCGATGAATACGGTAGGTCCAGTGGGGCCAGGTCCTCGTCTACCAGGGCCGCCCATACCCCGTCCCGACTCTCTAACCGAACCCGAACGAAGGAACCGCGATCCTTGCGACGTTTTCCGGAAGCGAGGAGACGCGCACAGAGCCCCGCGACGGAAATCACTGGGTCACTATGGGTCAGAAGGGCGTCCAGGTCCCGCACGGCGGCCTCGTCCACGCCACCGGGACCCTGACAGATGGTACGGGTACCGACGCGCTGGATCCACGTTCGCAGGGGCCGAGAGAAGAGGCACAGGTAAGTTTCCAGACGGGCGACCTCAAGCAGGTACACCGCACAGTTGGTAGCCCATTCCGTCCGAAACACGTACCAAGCGAACGCGTCCGACGAACGAAGAAGTTCCGTGAAGTAACACTGGGCCGCAGGAAGTTCCACAAGGGCCCCGTATGGTAGTTCCACGTTCTCAAACCAGTGCGGAACCCGAACGTAATGGAGCCCACGGGTAGTCGCGGAACAACTGGGGAACTCTTGTTGATGCCACCCGACCAGGAACAGACTCTTGTCACGATGGTGCCGACTGAACACCAGGCTAGGTAGGGTCACTTGGTACCCGGGACGGTTCAGGTACGGGGGAGACCCGATCAGGTAACAGGGTGAAGGTGCGGCAGGTAGGGGTCCTTGGAAGAGTTCCGTGCGGACCGTCTTGAACCGCTCGACGTACCCGACCTCGTCCGCGTGCCGTACAACCGTGATCGACAGGGAACGGTCCGCAAGGACAGGGATCCGAGCTTCCGGCATTACCGCCATCTGCTTACGAAACGAGTTACCCGGACAGCTCCCGTCCACGGCTCGAAGGATCCCATGGGCCCGGGTACCAGTAACCCAACCTCGCGCCTCCTCCCGACGCCACGCCGTAACCGTCTCGGATCCGAAGTCCTCAGGAACCACGCCAACTATGGCCGCGTACGACTAGCCCGCCCCGGCTTCCTCTTGATCCATTGGGAGAACGTCTGGCCCAGTAGCGGGGCCACCTTGAGCATCGCGTACGCCTTGCCCAGCTGGTACCCCGGACCCAGGAGCGGGTACACCTTGCCCAGCTCGGTCACCTTGACGCTCAGGGGCCCCAGGGCCCGCGCCAGCAGGCGAACCCGCCGCGGCGCTGCCGGTAACCATAGGGGCCAGGGTGGAGGGGAACGTGGTGGTAAGGGTGATGGGGTACGTGGGCACGGAGACGGAGAAGGGGAACGAGGAAACGGGGGAGAACGAGGTGACCACGGGAAGTGCCGCGGGGACCATGGTACAATGGGACGCGGGTGCTGGGGACGAGGGAACCCGTGAGGGTGCTCTTATCCACTGGCCCCCTGCGTTCCAAATGGTACCAGGGCTGCGCCCACGTTCCGCTGGCCCCCCCCCCCCCCCGCCTGTGCCCCTACACCGCGCCCCCACCCCCTGGCGTGCAGCGCCACATGGGGAGGGCGAATGGGAGGAGGAATGCCGGTGGGCGGCCGGCGCGGGCTGCGCCACACCCCCTTTGGTTCCCCTGCGCGTGGCCTGCACCTCTCCTGTACCCGCCCCTGGCCAGTCTGAACGGGTTCCCCTGGCACGAGACACTTGTCGGGGGGCCCCTGTTGACAGACACTGGCCCCACAACCCGTTCGTTGTGGCCCGGTTGTAACCCTGTCAGACGTTCCCCAGTCCCTTTCCTCGGTTTCCTTGTTGGCCGGCGGGACGCTCGGCCCTAGTGAGGGGGCCATGTGGCGTTCTGAGCCCCTGGGACCGTTGGAACCCGGGAGACTGACTTGGGACCCGGCTGGCAGTGTTACGTGGAACCACGCGCTGGCCGAGGATCCCTGCATCGGTGGCCCGGGGCAGTGGCGACACGCCCGGTGCCCTGATTGGTCACCCGGAGCGGTGGACTTGCCGGGTGGGGGCATACTGACCTTCGGGTTATTTGTTTGATTTTTCGCATTTTTTTTCCTTGCGTGATTTCGTGTCTTTCCCCTTTTTCCCACTGGGTTTTTTTCGGGGATTGACATTTGTGTGTGGGGGGATTTCGCTAGCTTTTTGTGTGTTGGCCCGGTGAGCGGCCGGTGCCTTGCTGGCACTTGGCCCGCTGGGGGCGCCCTCTGGGGGCCTCGCTCAGGGCCCCTGGAGGGGCCAGGGGGGAGGTTCTTGAGGGATGCTCCGGGGTTCTCCCCGGGGCCATCTTGTAAAATCAACAGTACTTTGGGTTCCTTCTCCCTCGGGCTTTTGTCCTGTTTACCTTTGCCTCGTATCGTGGCGGGCGAGTGGATCAGCAAGGGCTCTTACCTGTTCCTTCCTGGGCTTCGGACTGTGGTCTCTGTGTGTGTGGTTGTGGTTTCTGGGTCCGGGAATCTGGGTCCCATTACGCTACAGCCGCCGCTGTTTAGTGGCGGCGGCGCAAACGGTGGGGGTGGTAGTGGCGGTGGGGGTGGTGGTGGCGGTGGGTGACGACAGCGGAGGGAGAGCCCGCGTGTGCGGTCATGTAGGCGTGCGCGCAGGCGTCCACCGCCGCAGCTTCAGGCGCAATGGCCGTGGCGACGGAAGGGACGGAGCCATGGTGGCGGCGGTGGCGGTGGGTGGCGGCGATGGTCGTGGCCGTGGCAGTCGCGGTTGTGGTGGCGGTTGCGGTTGCAGTGGCGGTGGCGGTGGTGACCGCGTCGGAAGAAGTTGCGGCCGTCCACGTCACTGCCGCAGTAGTGGTGGCCGTGGCGGTGGCGGTCCACGTCGCTGCCGCCACATTGCTGCCGCCCTGCGCCCCTGAGTACGCAGCGGCGTAGGCGGCGGTGTGGCCAAAACCACTTGCACAAACGGCGCCCAAGCTAGGGCGATGCGCAAGGGCTGCCTCCCGTGTCGGGGGAACCGGAAGAAGTCCAAGTTGCACACACTCTATCCCTGTTGTGGGGCAAACCCTGTAGCAATATGGATGACGGTATTGTGACCCTAACATGGGGGGACTACTTCTAACCCTTAACTTTCAATTTGGGAGTCCGTATTGGTCACGGTATCTATAAGTTACGTATGACCAGAGAGACTTGCATCTTGGGGTGGAGGGTAGTTAGTAGTGTCTTCGAGGGGTCATAACGAGGGGGCCGGCGGCGAATCTACCGCCGGCCATGGTAGAACAACAAATCGCTCCCATTTGGGCTCCCATCTTGGTCCCGTGGCTTGCGCTCCAAGGACAGCAACTTTGGCCTCCCGGTGGCGTTGGTGCCGATCCCCTTTGGTGGGTGTTCCCTGAGAGTGGACGTGCAGCGGATACCTATTGTGCTACATTGGTGGAGCAGCAGGGGACGGATTTCCGTCACCCTTGTGGTGACGCCGTCTTCGGCCCTGGCACACGGATAGGGATCCGGTCCTTTTCTTGTACTCGTGGTGTTGCGATCTGGTTGATTGTTTTGAGTGGTTGCGCTCGACTGCGATCTACTGTTACTCTTCCCCAACTCCCCCCTCGCTCTCTTATTCGTGGTGACCGTCACGTCGGTTGACTGATTGTGACGATGTCTACCCAAGAGACGGGGAGCGTTCAAGATGACGGATCGGCGTCAACGCCGACCCCGGAGCTGAACCCGGGAACCGGGATCGGTAACCCGATCGACAACGTTGAGACGCCGATGCTCTCCGGTGCCGGATCGACGTTTGGTACGGCACGGACCGCCGGGGGCGGCGGACCGCCTTAACCGTCCTCTGCGGACCTCACTCCGCCGCCACCTTCACCAGAGGACTCCCTGACGGCATCCTTGGCTCGCATCGAGGCCCGGTTCACCGAACTCGACGTCCGTGAAGAGCGTACGGAGGACGCAATGGCTGTGTTGATGTCAACACGCCACACGACGGTAACCCGTCGTGTTCCTCCGACACCGGTACGGTTCGAACCGGCCGGACTACTTTCGGAGTCCACCAGGGTCAACCCCGGTGTTGCTACTACTGGACAACCCCCGGACACGGCGGGTTATGGATCCGACTCGTCAGCCGAGATGGAACGTAGCCATACAGAGCGCTACGCTCGGAGCACCCAGAGCGGGCTCCGCGGACATGGTCCGGCGGATACTTACGCCGGAACAGTGTCGGCGATGGGGGGAGGCGGTACCGGATCGCAGTACCCCCTCGACAACGGAGGCAAAGCAACTCGGGAACCCGAGGCGCCGACGCCGGAAGTTCCAGCGTCACTGGTGCAAGCGATGACAGCGCAGGCTACCGCGAGCTTACTGAAGCGGATGGAGTCCGATGAGTTTACTCATCAACTGGCCAAGCGACTGGATATCCAGGACGCAGACACGGAGATTGTCAACGAAGTCTTCAGGTCGGTACTGACTCCTGAACGTTATCGTTTGGAAGATCGATCCACTACCGTGTCGGAATCGATGCGTACTACCTCGCACCGAGCGATCCGCTCTATGCAGACCCTTATGAAGGGGGTCCCTATGTTCGGGAGCCCAAACGGACGCCCGTTGGTAGTCATTGGCTTCCTGACTAGCTTCAAGGCAGCCGCGGTTAAGGCACTCGTTAACGAGGGGCTGGCTCTGGAGATCCTCCCGTTCTTTGTTCATGAACGGGTACGAGGCATCCTCCATCCCCGATGCCGGGAATGAGGGTCGCAGCCACCCACATGGATTACCGTGGTGTACTGAAGGAGCTGCTTAGCAGCTACCTCAGTGAGGACAAGTGCGAAGACCACCATCGGGCCCTTCGCACCGCCAAGGCCCAGTCCTGGGAGGATGAGGAGGTGTTCGGACGCCGGATCCAAGAGCTCGACTACGAGCTGGGGAAGCTCCTCGGCGAAGGGGAGCTACGGGCCATCCTGTTTGCAGGAGTACCCAACTATGTGGAGATATCCGCACGGGGAGCCAACACGGCACGGAAGAACTTCAGTCGACTGATGCACATGTGCAAGTCCCTGGGGGACAAGTACCGGGTGCTACACCCGGAATGTGCCTTGGCCCCGAAGGCCAAGGGTGAGGGAGGCAAACCCAGTCTTACTCCGGTACCGAGGCAAGAGAGGGTGGAACGTAAGGCCGCACCAGTACTGGTGGCGACCATACATGCCCCCGCGGGTGAGGATGAACCTGTAGTCGACCAACAGGGCCACCTGTTGCTACCGGCGACGCCGGTGATTGATGAGCAAGGTACGGTAGCGTATATCGCCCCGGCTGAGACCGGGTTCCAGGTCAACGAGGGAGCGGGTCGGAGCGTCCCGTATGTGCGGACTACGGGGTATGCCCCGGTTACGGGTAGCTGTGGCAGTATTGACCCCCAGGTAGGGGGGCAACACGTGCCATGCAAGGGGCGGCGGGCCACTAACCTGACCCGTTTCTCCCCATGCATTTGGGTCCATATTCTCTAAGTAAGGGATAGTTAGCTTAGTAGTAAATCCAACTTGGATTTGAGGGTTTTCTGCATTTATCGTCTTGAATTTTCATGTTGCCCGGTGGGCAGGTGCTGGGGTGGGAGATTCTGAGTGGCGAGATTCTGAGGGGACCCTCGGGGGATAAGGGGAGGGACAGCGGGGCTTGGCCCTGCTTCCCCGTCCCGACCAAGAAACTGTTGGACCACACACCATCTTCTTGTTTGTCAGTGGGGGGATTGCCCCACAACAGGGATAGAGTGTGTGCGACTTGCACTTCTTCCGGTTCCCCCGACATGGGAGGCAGCCCTTGTACACCGCCCCAACTTGGGTGTCGCGTGTGAGACAGGTTTTTGCCACATTCGGTGGAGCAGCAGGGGACAGAGGTAAACTTTACCTCCGGGTGCACCCGGGTGTAGGGGGCGCTCTGAATCAGAGGAACTGTGGACTTGGACCGTGTCATACGGATCGTTAGCCAACATGGCTAGTTCGGACCCCCCGTCGTCTGGGGAGTACACGGGTGACGCACGTACTTCAGTGCCTTTGAATACTGGTGAGACACAGGTAGGTTTACCTGGGGTCGCAGAGGGACTAAAGGTCCCTCAAGCCAGCAGGACTGGAAGTTCGGGCGGGCAACAGGCCACCCCGACTCAGTCAGGAGTTCATTCGGGTGACACTTCTGATGTGGGTGGGCCGAAGTCTGGCCACCGTGTGGTACACTCAACGGGAACGTCCCAAGGTGAAAGGACTGTCCCCGCGGGTTCCACTCGGGTTGGAGCCAACTTTGGCTTGGAGCCGTCGCCAACTAGGCTTTCCGAGGACGGCGGACCTCCGTTGGTCGGCGATGGGCTCGCGCCCATGCCCCCGGTTGACACCCCTGAGGATCGTGGTTACCTCTCAGGTGGACTCCCGGAGGCGGACCGAGACTCACCTGGAGTCGGCAATCCACTCCTCGCGGAAACTGTCCGTCGGGAGGCGACCATTGTGCTACGGCAGACTTTGCCGGACCTGGTGGTGACGATGGCGAATACTATTCTGAATCAGCTTGTGGCGAGTTTGCCAGATGGCCTTAAAGTCCAGACCGGATTGGGGCTTTCGAGCCCGCAGGCGCAGGGGGAATCCCTCCTCACGCCTATCTCGGGTCGCCCCGAACTGGGGGCGACCCCTGTGACTCCCAACGAGGGAGCCACACCATTCTCGGTGGGGCGTATGCCCTTCACAAGGGAGTTCCCCTCGGAAACGCTGGCGGCTACACCAAGCTCGCCGCGGCAGGCAGCAGGCACTGCGGGTCAACTTACCCTAGTGCCTCAGCGGCTTTTCCCTTAGCGTGAGGTGCCGCCCAAGATCCAGGTAGCCAGCCCGGTCTACCAGAGGATCTTTGACTGTGAGACCTACGCCCTCCACAACAAGTCGGTGGCGTATGGTCCTGTCCAGGCCCGAGCCATGGGCCGTGCCAAAAAGAATGCACTTCACTCTTTTGGGCACAAAGCGGAGTGGGATGGAACTCCCCCCCTCCGTGTCTTTGAGCTTCTACGTCGTTTCACAAAAGGCTGTGACGACAATGCCATAAGTGAAGGCATGGCTTTCTATATGCTACAGGAGTTTACGAAGGGCGACCTGCGGACAGAACTTATGTCCGTCATGCCCAATTCCTCGAGTGGAGGCGCTGGTGAGGTGACGTCCTATTTGGAGCTCGTCAACTGGTTGTTGAGAGCCATGGTGGATGAAGCAGCGTTGGCTTCTCAAGTTGAGGAGTTTACCCAAGCTCACCAGGAAGAGGCTGAGGACGAGTTGTCCTTCGCGGAGCGAGTTCGTAAGCTCAATAATCTTTGTGGGTTTCTTCATCCACAAGCTGTGGTGAAGAGTCGGTTCGTGGAGGGACTCCATTGGTCAGTCCAGATGGAGACCCGGGAGCATAACACTGCCCGGGCGACCCTGGCCGAGTTTGCTAGGTTCGCCTACCGCAGAGGTGAGGCCTACCGCAAGTTGCGGGAGGAACAGCGCCAGGAGCGTCAGGCCGAGTTGGCCAAGGAACGCGAGAAGGCGCGCCAGGCCAGAGAGCTGAGAGAGGCACGCCGAATCCGCAAGGAAAGGGTAGTCGCTGCCGTGGGAAATTCCCAGGGTACCTATTCGTCTTCCCCAGTCGGGAAGACCCCTCCGGGAGCTGACAATCGGTGTTGGAACTGCAACTCCGATGGACACTGGGCATATGATTGCCCGAAGTTGAGTAAACGCATTCAACAACTTGTTAGGAATGCGAGTAAGAAGTCGGCTACGAACGAAGTACGTTCACGCCGCGAGGGTAGGTCTCGACCGGGAGTGGCGGTCGCCACGCCCTCGGCGGAGGAGGCGGACACGTCGTCCTCGGACTCGTCGTCTTCCCTCTCGCCCTCAGATTCAGACGCCAAGTCGGCGGGAAACGAATGGCCGTTGGAGCTGGCCGTCCGAATCTTACAACGGCAGCCTCGGCCAAGTGGGTCAAGAGGACAAACCAACCCTGCCGGATACTGCGCCGACCTAAGGGAGTCCGCCTTCCTCGGGTAGGACTCCTCAAGAACGTGAACCCACGTCGGGTCATCGCGGTGCTGACGGGTGAGAACTTCCAGGTGGCTGGACGGGTGCAACTTGCCCCCGGCCGTGCCTGCTGTGCCCGTATCGTACTTGATACCGGGTCAGGAGCCTCCTTGATACACAAGTCGCTATTACCAAAGGAGATGAAGCTCCAACGCTGGAAGTCTAAAGCTGACCATCTGATCGATATCAATGGTGGGGTACTTCCCATCGTTGGTGCCGTGACCCTATCAACTAGGTTGGGAATCCATGAGGTCGACGTGACCTATGGAGTAGTCGAGAATATATCGGTACCCCTGCTTCTGAGTACCCCTCATGTTGTAACACAAGTGCCTTTGATTTTGGGCCCTGAGTATTTGGTCAAGTTGATGAATGGGGAGACCATCCCCATCCTTGGTAAGGGAAAGTCTGTGGCTCCTGTGACAGTCTCACAGTCGAAGCCTGTTTGCTCTGTGAGAGAAGGGTTTCCTGCTACCCTGTGTCTAGCCCGTAAAGTCACGTTGCCCCCCAACTCGGTGGCGCACGTTGATGTTGTAACCGATTATATGGGGAACGGGGTGGTGCACCCTCACCCCCGTCTCGCTCGCAAGCACCAAGTGTATGTTGCCCTTGGCACGATGGACTCCAAAGCCGGGGTCCCGTGGAGGATCCAGGTTATGAACCTGAGCTCGTCGCCCAAGTACTTCCAGTCGGGAGCCAAGTTCGGCTATATCGACCAACATGAGGGACCGTTAGTAGCGGTCACCCTCAACGCAGGCGCGAGTAGCGGCCCGAAGCCCGGAAAGGAGAAGCACCAAGCCAAGCCGGCCGCCTCTCCTCGGCCCCATGTGAACATGGAGAGTGTTCCACCCAGGTTGAGGGTTCAAGCTGAACGCCTTTTGGACCAATATCACAAGTTGTGGGATGGTCAATTGGGACTCATGAGAGCCACCCAACACAGGATCGAGTTAAAACCCGGTGCACCCCCTATACGCCAACAACCGTATAGGGGAGGGCCCCGTTCAAGGGCCCTCGTTAAGGAGCAAGTCGCTCGCATGGAGGCCCTCGATGTGATCGAGGCCAGCAACGCCGAGTGGGCGAGTCCGGTGGTTATCGTCCCCAAAGTTGATGGGACCCCTCGGTTCTGTATCGACTACCGTACGCTCATCGAGAGCACGGTGCAGGAAACTTATCCCCTACCTAGGATGGACGACTGTCTGGACTCTCTGGGGCAGGCAAACGTGTTCTCTACCCTGGACTGTAACGCGGGGTACTGGCAAATTCCAATTGCCCCGGAAGACAGGCATAAAACTACCTTTACCTGTCACTGTGGTACATGCCAGGGCAAACGACTACCGTTTGGACTGTGCAACGCGCCGGCAACTTTTCAGCGCGCTATGGACATGATTCTGGCCGGAGTACGGTGGCAGATCTGTCTCGTGTACCTAGACGATATCATTGTGTTCTCCCGAAGTCCCGAGGAACACATTGGCCATCTTGGCCAGGTGTTCAAGCTACTTGCTGACGTTGGCGTATCACTGAAAGCAAGTAAGTGCCACCTCTTCACTCAAGAGGTGGAATACTTGGGACATGTTGTCCGTCCGGGGCGCCTCAGTGTCAACGAGAAGAACTTGAGGGCCATTCGTAAGGCTCAGTACCCCCGGACCCAGACCCAGATGAGGAGCTTCCTCGGGATGTGTAACGTGTACCGACGTTTCACCAAGGGCTTCGCCAAGTTGGCAATGCCGCTGAATGAGCTCGTTAGCTCAACGCTACCGAAGCACCTGCCTCCCCCAAGTCGGGTGGAGCGGGAGTCTTTTGAGACTCTTCGGGACCTTCTGCTGAAGCCCCCCATCTTGGATATTCCCAGATTGGGAAGCCACGACATCCTGGATGTGGACGCTAGCTACGACCAGCTTGGTTGTGTGTTGCTTCAGCAGCAGCCGGACAAGGAGTACTTGCCGGTGGGATACTTCAGCAAGGGGCTGAACTCGGCTGAGAAGAACTACGGAGTCACCGAGTTGGAAGGACTCGCAGTGGTGTGGGCGGTGACGTCACTTCGTCACTACCTAGAGGGTGAGAAGTTCCTCATCCGCTGTGACCACCGCGCGTTGCAGTTCATCTCCAAGACGGATTGCACGAACACTCGTCTCAACCGGTGGAGGGTGCGACTGGCACCCTTCAACTTCGATATTGAGTACCGACCTGGCAGGCAACATGCCCTTGCCGACGGCCTTTTTCGGGTACCTACCGAGAGGCTGGACACTCACTCAGTCGACGAGGACATCCCCATCGTGGGGGTAGTCTCGCGCTCGCGTCAGGCGCTGGACCCCGAGGCGCCAGGGAACAAGAAGTACTTGCCCCTGTCCCTGGACGAGGTGGTGAAGGCCCAGGGCGAGGGCCGCTTCTGCAAGTCGCAGAGGGATACGCTGGATACGGTGGCGGAGACACGGTTCTTTATCGGAGATGATGGCCTCCTCTTGAAGAGGGGGGTAATCCAGGGGACCGAACAACTTGTCGTCCCCGCATCCCTCAAGGACAGTATTCTTGAGAGGGAGCATGACGCTCCCACAGGTGGACACCTGGGGTCTAGTAAACTCTACCAGACCCTGAGTACCAGGTACTACTGGCCGTCCATGGTGGTGGACATCTATAGTTGGGTGGCTGCCTGCACAAGTTGTGCGCGGAACCGTCTGATGGAACGGCGTCCTACTACGGCTATGCTACTGTTCCCGGCCAAGGAGCCCTTTGCCGCGATGGCAATAGCTACTTTTGAGCCACTGCCAGTGACCGAGGAGGGCAACGAGTACCTCCTGGTCATCTGCGATCGCTTCACGAAACTTACGCGAGCGATCCCTCTGGCAGAGATCACGGCCATGTCGGTCGTGCCAGCCTTCCTAGATCACTGGGTTGCCGCGTATGGCATCCCAGACAGTACACTATCGGCCAATGGACCGCAATTTGCGTCCGTACTGTTTCAGGGAGTGCTGGATATGTTGGGGGTTAAGGCAAACTATGCCACCCCCTACCACCCACAAAATAATGGGCAGGTGGAGCGCTTCAACAAAACTATTGTTCGGCAGCTGCGCCATTATGTGAGTGAGCACGTGAAAACGTGGGACCACTACTTTTCTATTCTTTCTACTGCCTACAATTCGCAGGTTCACTCATCTACCGGGGAAGTACCCCTCGCTTTTGTGACCCCCCGTCGCGTGCGGTCTATTGCCGTGCGGAGGCCGCTCCCAACTAGGGTGGATGGTGGCAGTACGCCTACTCCTACTGAGAGTAAGGCGGAGTTCGCTGCTAGGCTTGAAAAGCTCATCTCTCAAGTAAGGGCTGAGATGGACAAAGCGCAAAAGCGCTACAAGCGTACCTTTGACAAAAAGGTGCGCAATGCTAAGCATGTCCGCAAGCAGGGAGACTGGGTACTGGTTCACTCACACACGCCAACTGGGGGTAAGTTGGTATTCCAGACGAACGGGCCGTACCAGGTCCTTCGTATTGATGGGCGGCGCTTCACCATCGAAAGTGACGATGGGGTCCGCACAGTAAACGGACAGGACGTCGTCAAAGTTGCACCACCGCCTGCAGGCGACCCAGCTTGGGCGCGTACGCTGGAAGCGTGGCGCCTGCCCCCGCTGCCTGCGGCCAAACAGGGCCCGCAGGAGTACGTGTTCGATAAGTTCATCGACCACAACTGGGATGAGGACACTCACCGCCTGATGTTGAGGGTGCGTTGGTTCGGCTATAAGGCCAAGGATGATACGTGGGAATATGTAGAGGACCTTACCGCTGAGAAGGTCCGGGCGTACTGTGCCCGGAATGAGATAGACCCTAACAGCCCCCCCTCAACGTGAGGGAAGGCCGGCTAACAGGGCCAAAAGAGTGCTTCAAGTCGAAGTGGTACGCAGAGTGGCTTTCAACTACAGCCCTAAACCTCACACTCTCACAGCAAATGCAGCTGCCAACTAGGCATGCATGCTAGACTCTCCAACCCCACGGCCCTCGCCCTCACGCGGAGGCGAGCGGCGAGACCCACGTTGATAACGCTCCCCACCAGTCGGCGGGGCCGGCGGCTCCAAGTCGGAGCCGTCGCGCCCCTCACAGTCGCGCAAGTGGCGACTACTGCGGCTACCCTTCTGCTTGGTCTTGCGCGCAAGTTGGCGACGCGGACGCCGGATCGACTTCGACTCTGACGCAGTAGAGGACTCCGACACGGAATAAGACAACTCGTCTTCCGATACGGAGGGAGAGCGCCGCGAGCGTCGGCGACGACGGCGAGGAGGCGAGTATGCCCGGCTCGCCCGACGTTTGCCACGCCCAAGTGGGGCTGGCTGGGGCACAATAGCCCCGATGCGAGCCAATTCGGCCGTCATAAACTCCGCCACCGACTTGCAACTCGCGGTCGCCACCGCAGTACGAACGCGCTCCTCAAGTTGAGGGGTCTCGGAAACCTGAAGGGAAGCGGTTGACGCGGCCAACCAGGAAAGGGTGCGCACCAACGTGGTGATCATCATCTCTGAGGTCAGAGGCGTGGCCGGTAACACCAACTTGGGAAAAGCCGTCAGAAGGGTGGCCCCCAAGTTGGGGGACACCGGGGTCGACGACTCAACGGCCACGCTTATCGGGATGTCCCCGTGCGGCTGGTAGGGGACAGAAGGAAGCGGAGGGGCACGCCGAGGTGGCGGTGCCCGAGTGTAACTGCGACCCCTACTCGGGGCCCCCGCAGGGAGTTGAGTCATATGGTCATCGTGAGAGGGCACGGCCATCACTATGGCCTTGTCCGGGGGCGGCGCAGTGTGGCGATCCACCCCCGGGGCATACGGGTAGTCCCCGATGCCCAACCCCTCTCGTAGTACCACACGGCCGTCGTGAAGTTCACGAGCGACCCATACGAACTGGCGAAGTGCGCCATCGTCCTTGGGCCCGCGGGTGGGGCGGCGCAACTTGTGCTCGATGCTCTCCCACTCGATGAACTTGTGGAGGCGGAGCATCTCCTCAAGTAGAGTGAGTTGCCCTGATGAGCACCTCTCAGCAGCTAGCTGAGGGGTGAGCTGTTCCAAACCTTAGATAAGCCGCGGGGAAGATGCCAGAGCATCCCCCGCCGCTGAACACAAGACACCCAGGTCGACATGACCTCGAGGAGCCACTGGGTGGCCAACATGGCCCACTCCAGATGATCTGGGCTAGCCGTCAACATGACGGAGCCGAAGTGGTCGAGAAACCGTGGTAGCAACGCAGGCAGCCCGTAGAGGACCTCAACTTGAGGCCACCACTCGGGCTTCTTCGGGTAGTACTGCTCGTTACTGACAGCGGACTGCTGCGGAAACTGAAGTTGAGCCGAGGTCACCAAGTAGGGACCTCGCCGGAAGTCCTTCTCCATCCGCACATCAAAGTGATGAGTGTGCGGATCGGCCTCGTGAAGGTACGGGAGGCGAGTTGCCACCGCGTCCCAAGTAAAGGTCGGCAAGTCGCCGGGACCCGGGATAGTTCCCCCGCGGTCCACCATGGCCTTAGCCCGCTGTACGTCTTCGACTTTCTCATCGTCCAGGAAGGCAAACTGGTCCGTCCTGAAGCCGGCAGGTAACCCGACCCTACGGGGATACTTCTCCAGTAGGCGGTCCCAAACCCGACTCATCGCTGTGCCAAGTCGGCCACAGCAAAGAACAGTCAACCCCTCCTCATATAGAGGCCAAGCGGGGTAAAACCACCGCCCCAAGGCCTCACGCGGGATGACGCGGCCTGCCTCCGGGGGAGATCCCGCCGCCAACCCAAAGCCGGGTGACGCGGGAGTCCCATCCCCCGGATTTACCGCGGAGCCCCCGCCGGAAGTCCCGGCGGGCGCTGCACCGTAGGAGGTGTCCTCCATAAGATCATCCAGAGAGTCGGTCTCCACCCCCGGGGTCGCCATGGCTCTCCCCAAGTTAGGGAGAAACGCCCTGGTTGCAGCGGCACGAGACCCGCCTGGAGTTGAGGGGGGCTCGGATCGTGGGTAGATGGGTGGTTTGCCCAGCGTGGGGCGGCCAAGGGGAAGGGGAAGGGAATGTGTTGGTGGTGGTGAAGTGAGAACCGGGGAGAGCAAGCTGCCGAGTGGGCGAGCTTCAGGAGACGGGCGGTCAGCGTGACCGCCTCCACGTCCACGTTACGTACTCGAGGGGGGACAGCAAGTCGCGCCCCCAACGCGGAGACGTGCGTTTACGCACCCCCTCACAGGGCCACCGGGTCGGTCCGAGCTGAGGAGAGGGGAGTGCGGCAGTATTGACCCCCAGGTAGGGGGGCAACACGTGCCATGCAAGGGGCAGCAGGCCACTAGCCTGACCCGTTTCTCCCCATGCATTTGGGTCCATATTCCCTAAGTAAGGGATAGTTAGCTTAGTAGTAAATCCAACTTGGATTTGAGGGTTTTCTGCATTTATCGTCTTGAATTTTCATGTTGCCCGGTGGGCAGGTGCTGGGGTGGGCGATTCTGAGTGGCGAGATTCTGAGGGGACCCTGGGGGGATAAGGGGAGGGACAGCGGGGCTTGGCCCTGCTTCCCCGTCCCGACCAAGAAACTGTTGGACCACACACCATCTTCTTGTTTGTCAGTGGGAGGATTGCCCCACAACAGGGATAGAGTGTGTGCGACTTGCACTTCTTCCGGTTCCCCCGACATGGGAGGCAGCCCTTGTACACCGCCCCAACTTGGGTGTCGCGTGCGCGACAGGTTTTTGCCACAGTAACCCCCACCAACCCCTGCCGATATGGGCGGTGCGTACGGAGGCACCTCCGCACATCGCTAGTAGAACCAACCGGCTGGGGGAATCCATGTTTCTTCTGGCACCGGGACCCAAGGCGTATCAAGGGGCAGGCACTCGGGCACCCGAGGCAGGCAACCGGACCTATGGAGCCAACCCGACGCGGACGCCCGGGACGGCCGGCTCTTGCGGATGTATGTTGTACGGAAACCCCCAACACTGGGTGTCCTCACGGCCGCTCATCCCGGAGGAGTCCCGACGGGCAGCGGCGCAACGTAAGGCATCCATCGGGGGGTATCCCGCCAGAGCACGGGCACCGGGTAGGCAGCAAGCTCGAGGAGGAGTACTGGCAGTCGAGGAGGCACCTCCTCCCCCGGATATCCCGGAAGATAGTACCCGGCCGAGCACGGGAAACGAGTAAGAGGAAGGACGACCCGGGGTCTCTGGGGCAACGCTAGCAAGCGACCCCGGACTGCCGCGGGGAAAGCCCCACGGAGAGCGCGGTTGAGCCGACGCCGCATCAATCCCCGGGTACACCTTCCGGCCCCGACGACACGGCGTCAGGGGATTGATGACCAACCTCCAAGGTTGGCAGGAGAGGACGGGAAGCCTCGTCACGTTGAACCAGACAAGGGCCCTGTCCAGGATGCCCGAGCTACACCAGATATCGGTGCAGGCCACGTACTGCTCACCTTGGAAAACTTCAAGGTATCAGCCACACTGGGGGTTGACCCCCAGTCGACCCGCTCGTATTACCCTGTACTGGATACAGGGGCTGGGCCGAACCTTATCCGGAAGGATACTTTCCTGGACAAGTGGCTCCCGCGAGTCAGAGTCGCTCGGGGACCCACGATCAAGGATGCGAATGGACGTGTCATTCGTACGTCCGCAGCGATGTCGCTGCGGGTCACCATCGGGGAACTCACCACGGAAGTCGACTTCCAGGTGTGTGAGACTCTATCTGTGCCCTGCATACTGGGGTGCACCTTCATCAACGTTTACGTTGATGCAATCCGGCCGGGCCGGAGGACCGTCGAGCTTCAAGAGGCCGACGGGACAAAGAGAGGACAGACAGCTATCGTCAGGGATCTGGCGCTACAAGGGAGCCACGTTAACCTGGCCGAGGTATACGCGAGCGTAGATCCGAAGACACTCTGGCTGGCCAAGCGGACTCGCTTCGAGCCGTTATCGGAGACCGTCATCCCGCTTACCTGTGACCTCGCAGGCATCTGCAGAGTCCAGTCCAACCTACGAACATACATGCGCCATGGATTGACCATGGCCAACGGTAGCATCGACCTCCCAGCGGGGGGGTCATCACTGCTCGTGATGGCGAACTATCGCCGTAAGGCAGTCACCCTTCCGAAAGGAACTATCCTCGGGATCGCCGAGCTCTACGAAGGAGACATCCTTACCCCTGACAAGGATGGTCAAGTGGAACCACTTGAGGTACTGGCGGTAACCGAGACCACCGAGCTGAAGGACCCCGACGCCGTTAAACCTAACCCATCAACAGCTCCGGCGGACACTCCGCCAAAGGATCAAGAAGCCTTGAAGGCACTGGCCGAGGCTGACCTCGACCATCTTCCCCCTTCGATAGCCGAAGGAGTACGAAGGATGCCAAGAAAGCATGACGTCATGTGGACCGGCGGGGCTCTGGGTACCATTGGGGCAACCCAACACCGTATAGACCTGGTACCAGGTGCACTACCAGCGCGGTCTCAACCGCATCGCGCGGGACCTATGCAACGAGAGATCGTTGATGGAGAAGTGAAGAGCATGAGCGAAGCGAAGGTGATCCGACCTTCGATGTTGGAGTGGGGCGCCCCAGTAGTAATCGTACCGAAGAAGGATCAAACCGCTCGGTTCTGCATCGATTATCGACGGCTCAACTTGGTTACCAAGAAAGACTCATACCCTTTGCCAAGGATGGACGAGTGTATCGACTCCCTCGGGGAACCCACAGTGTTTACCACTATCGACTGCAATGCGGGGTACTGGCAGATCCCAGCGGCAGTGGAGGATATCCCCAAGACGGCGTTCGTATGTCACAGTGGAGTGTACGAGTTCCTAAGGATGCCCTTCGGATTGCCTAACGCCTCCGTCACTATCCAGCGGGCCATCGACATTTTACTGTCGGGAGTGCAGTGGCGTAACTGCCTGGTGTACCTGGACGATGTCATCGTCTTCTCGCGTAACATGGATGACCATCTGCAACATGTCGACGAGGTACTCACCCTCTTGCGGAACGCTGGGGTAACGCTGCACCTCAAGAAGTGCGCCTTCTTTCAGCAGACCGTCGAGTATCTGGGTCACCAGATCACACCAGGTAAACTGGGAGTGCTCGAAGCTAATACCCGGGCACTCCGGGATGCGCGATACCCAACCACCCAAACACAGCCGAAAAGATTGCTGGGGATGTGGAACGTATACCGACGTTCGTCAAGGACTTCGCTCGTATAGCCAAACCGTTAACGGTTCTGACGAGCAGCGCCTTGTTAAAGGTACTTCAACCTCCCTCGCCCAGCGAGGGAGAGGCATTCGAGCTGCTCAAGCAAGCTCTGCTAGCCCCACCCGTGCTTGCGTTGCCGCATAGACGCGGGACCTTCGTCATCGACGTCGATGCCTGCGATACCCAAGTGGGATGCACCCTGTTACAGGGAGAGACAATCGGTACCGATAATGCTATCCCGGACCTACATCCGGTGGGATACTTCAGCCGGACACTCAACCCGGCGGAGCGTAACTGTAGTGCCACCGAGCGCGAGTGCCTCGGAGTCATATGGGCAGTGCAACTGCTCCGGCCATACCTGGAAGGATCCAGGTTCATCGTGAGGTGCGACCACGAACCTTTACGGTGGCTTCTCAACCTTGGTGAAAAGGATTCCGACAGCCATGGACGGCAAGCCCGGTGGGTGGTGGTGGTGGAGGCTGAAGATGGCCGAGCATGACTACCGGACGATATATAAGGCCGGCGCTACCCATCATCTGGAAGACGCGCTGTCGCGACTAGATACACCGAGCGGAGATACCCGACAGGTGGACGAGGACATCCCAGTTGTACCGGTTTGCATGGTAGGTAACGCCACCCAGGGTATGGTTGACCATACCATGGCACACCTTGCGTGCCCATTAACCCTCGCGGACTTCAGCAAGGCATAGGCGAATGACGATGACTGTAAACGCCATCACGCTAACCTCCTGGCCGGCACGGCCGGCATCTTCTCCGAGAATGAGGACGGACTCATATACCGGCGGGCACCCGCCGATGGACGGCATCAGGTCGTGGTTCCCGTGTCCTTACGACAAGCCGTCATGGAGCGAGAACACGAGAGCCCCACAGCCGGACACTCGGGGGGCTCGCGCATGTTCGCAGCAATGCGGAGGTTCTTCTACTGGCCAGCAATGGCCGTCGACGTAGTCGACCACGTTCGGGGATGCCACCCGTGTGCACGAAATCGTACGAGTCTTCATAGGCGGGCATCCGCTATGAACCCAATCCCCCCGGATGGGCCCAACGAGCAAGTCGCTATCGACATACTCGGGCCGCTTCCGGTAACGGAAGAAGGGAACAGGTACATCCTGGTCATGACGGACCGCTTTGCTAAGCTGTCACGGGCAGTAGCGATCCCGGACGACACGGCCTACACGATCATGAACGCAGTGGTTGACCACTGGATCAGTGCTTACGGAGTAATGAAGCAAATCCTCTCCGACAACGGAGCAAACCTTACGTCAGCATTCTGCACTAAGGTCATGGGCGCGTTTGGTATCTAACCATGTCGGGCATCCGACTACCACCCGCAATCCAACGGGCAGGTGGAGCGGTTCAACCGCACCATAGTCATGATGCTCCAATGCTATGTGGCGGAAAACACGAACACGTGGGACGGGCTTCTGTCCGTATTATCCCTGGCATAAAATGCCAGGCCTCACCGGAGTACCAACATTGCTCCACTAGAGTGGGTCATGCCAATGGGCGTCGGTAATCTGATGCTGCCACCGGGCAGATGCACTCGGTATGACATACCGAAGGGCTGACCGGCCGAACGGATCCACTTAGCTTGGTTGGCCAAGCTATCGTGGATGATACCTAAGCTCAAAGGTGCCCCTGACCGTACACAACTTCGATACAAGAAGAACTTCCGAGGGAACAAGCTTATGCAAACGGTCAAGGGACCGTACCAGATCCTACACAGAGATGATCACTCTGTAATCCTGCACTCCGACACGGAGATACAACGCATCAACCTCGATGATGTGACACCTGCTCCGAAGCCGGAACAGCCTCAGCCGGTACCGGCTGGGTTGCTACATGAAGCTCTTACAACCCACCGGTCAGATGACCCGGTGGGGCCGTATGGGATTCCATACCAAGTAGAGAGCGTGGTCGGACACACCGACCCGGACCTACCAGGACCCTGGTACGTCAAGGTGATGTGGGTCGGATACGACTCACCCACCTGGGAACAGGCGGCGAATATACCCCGCGAACTTCTCATGCCTTACATGAGGCGACGACGCCTACTGTAACAACCCAACCGACACCGACTTCGGCTGCTGGGGGGTGAGGCTTATACCTACTTAGTAAGGTGTCACAAGGATTCGGCAAGACTTAGGTTCACTAAGTTGGAGCGGACTTAGGTAAACTAAGTAGGCTACTCAGTTTAACAAGTTTACTTGAAAGAGATGACAAACGCCAATAATTTCAAGGCAACCTGAGGATTACACCAAGGTAAACCTTCATCCATGGGGCAAGTGACGGACCGAGGAAGGTCGACCTTCATGAGTATTAACCAACCAGGATGGGCTGGGGGCGCGAGAAAACCCAAGGCAAGCCGCTGATATGGCGGACGGGGTACTCTCCACAGGCAGCCATCGGTATCATGCAAACGCCCCAGCGGGGGATGAGTTTATACTCACTACTACCCGGCCACCATAAGGGTCACCGGGTCCCTCTCCCTCACAAAAACAGCACTCCTCAGTGGGTAGACCCGCTGCCCGAAGGAGGCCACTCACGCGTAAACGCGTACACCTCCATGCTCCACCGGTCGGCAATCTCGCGACGGTCATTCGCCCGAGTTACCTCGGTGCATAGCTCAAAGAGGGTGCTGCGGCCAGCCTCCACTTCATCCAGAGCTGTCTGGAGGCGGTGCAGCACACCACCGAAGCAACGCGCGGAACCAACCAGCGCAGCACCTGGGGGGATATCCCCCCAACTAATAGAGAGACCCTCCCGCAGCTCGCGAGCAACGAGGGCGTCAACGCCCTCATACCATAGACGGGGACCCCCGTCACGCATGACAGGGGCGGAAGGGGACACTGGCGCAGCCAAAGGGGCCACAAGAGCCGACCCGGCTACCACCGGAGCCGGTGGCGCCTGAGACGAGGCCCGGTAGGACCCCACTGAAGGGGCTCCACTGTAAACCCGGCGGGACTCCGCCTGACGACGGGACACCTCCCGCTCCCCACCCGTAAAGTCCCACTCTCGGGGATGATGGCCAACCCCTACCGGTATGGGGTTACCGAACCACGGGGCGAGGGCCTGAAGAGGGTCATGGATAACTATGGGAATACCCAGGTCAGGAACTGCCTCGGTGGACGCCCACCCACGGTAACTGGGCTCACCCGGCTGTGTACGCCGGATGCGCAACGAGTGACGCGGCAAGGGGGCAGCCCCAGCCTGCGGATCCCGGTACGGGGGAAGGGTCAACACCCCAGCCCAGTTCACGGCATCGTGAACAGCCAGAAGCGCCTCGAACTCCCGGGCCAACTTGGTCTTGGCAGCAATCATGTGTACGCCCAGCTGCCCGATATGCCGACGGACACCCGTCGGAAGATTAAACAGCCGCCCCTTCCAACGGACGGACAGCAGGAAGGAGGAAGCCTGCCCGAGGGTAACCCCGAGAGTGAAGGTCCCCTGCAGCGGATGGACAGGCCGGGAGGTCAACACACTACCGAAGTATCGGAGACAGGAACCGGTGTCAAATCGGAAAGCCGGAGCGGGCTCCCACCCCTCCTGCCACAGAGGCGGGCGCACGGGAGTGTACACCGGCGCGCGACCGTTACCGGTCTGCAACGCACACGTTATATCGGCGCGGAACGCATCCGCCGTGACACCATGGTTGCGTCGCCAGCTCGACGCCGACTTCAACCCCGCCATGGGCGGGTACGGAGCCATCAAAGTCAGATACGGGGATACCCCCGGGAAGTACTCAAACCCGGGATACCGGCCGGTATCGCCCACCGTCTGCCCGAACGCCACAGGAGCCACCGCAGACGCAACCCACCGAGCACTAGCCGGGTAGTCAACCTCCCGCGGAGACGCGAGGGCAACCAAGTCGCATATACCGAAGGCAGGGTCGAGAAAGACTTCACCCCGCCCCACCCGAGCGCGCCAGAGCTGCGCATGCCAGTCGTCCGGCTGACTCAAGATCCAATGGTGCCCCACCCGGACCGCATTCGGCTGGTTGACCAGCCGCGCCAACTTCCGCTCCCAGCTCGGGTCCAACTTGACGCGCCGGGAGGACCCTCCACGGTGGCTCAGTGGATGGAAGTCCACTCGCATCCGCCAAGCGAAGTCCATGGACTCTTGCACGGTGAGGCCTCGGACCCGAGCCACCAAGTCGGTCACCGACATGGAGGAGTGACCCGCCACCAAGGCGACGCCGCCACCCAGCGGGGCAACCCGGGCAAGAATATGCAGCGCCGGGGGAAGCCCCACCGGCAGATGAGCCGGCGACGCAGGCGCACGGGGGCGAGGAGGAAGAAGAAGGGCGGGCGTCCGCCCGGAGTAGCTCCCGGTGTCCACCGCCATCGGGGCCGACACGTCTTGACCACCGGCCGCCCGCGGCACCGCGGGAAGACCGCCGTCACCATCCGGGCCTGACGAAGGTACGACGAGGGCGGAGGGGGTAGACCCGTCGACCACCCCCGTGGACGGACCACCAACCGGGCGGGAATCCGCGCCGTCTTGACCCGCCGTCTCGGCAGGGGTGCCACTACGACCGTCAGCAGCACCAGCTGCACCGTCTTGGAGTAGAGCCGCGCCGGCACCGGCGACAGGAGCCATCCGGGCCGCCGGGGGAGTAGGGGTAGAAGCCGCCACACGCGGTTGCCCGCCCCCCGATGGAGCCGTCGTGCCGCTGCACACGGACGACAACCCGCCCGGCGCGCCTTAAGCAGCCACACAAACGGTCACCCGATCGTCGTCGTCCGACGAGCTCGCCAGGAAGCACTCGGCAGCGGTGGCGGAGACGGGAACGTCGTCCTGCATCACCTCCTCCTCCTCCTCAAGCAGGAGGTCGTCCTCACCCCGGGCACCTGGGGGTCCGACATGGCGCATCCGGGGTAGCAGGGGCGCCCCGTGCCAAAAAGCCGCAGCCGGCTCGACCCGGTACAAGGAACGCTCGCTGACGAGCCAGGGAAGCGCAGGCACCCGCGCTTATAACCACACAGCTCAGCACGAGCGATACGGCAGCGCGGGGCTACCCGCGCGAGCCGTGCTACGAGGTCGCTCCACCCAGGCACCCGGGTCGGGGCCACGCCCCCCCCCCACACGGGGTACTCAAGGGGGGTCACCCCACAACCGCCCCCACACAATGCGGGCAGCCCCCGCCCCCCACTCAATCGTCCACACGAGAGGGGTCCCCCTACCACCAGACGCCTGGTGGCGGATCCGCTTGCACCACCCCTCGGAAAGGGGGGTCGTGAACAAAAACCCGCATCGGGAATTCAACGGTCTGGAAAACGGATCGTGTGTGTACCACACAAAGGGGGGCACCCTCCTCAGACAACCCCGAAAAGGGGTGTCTGTCGCGACAGGGCGCAAAGCCGCAACCGACTGGTGAACGGTCGCGCGACCCACTTACATTCGGAAACCCGAATGCAACTCGACCCGAGGACGGGCCGAATCTAAGGGGGGAAATATGTAGCAACATGGATGACCGTATTGTGACCCTAATATAGGGGGACTACTTCTAACCCTTAACTTTCAATTTGGGAGTCCGTATTGGTCACGGTATCTACAAGTTACGTATGACCAGAGGGACTTGCATCTTGGGGTGGAGGGTAGTTAGTAGTGTCTCCGAGGGTTTATAACGAGGGGGCCAGCGGCGAATCCACCGCCGGCCATGGTAGAACAACAAACCCCTCCCATTTGGGCTCGCATATTGATCCCGTGGCTTGCGCTCCAAGGACAGCAGCCTTGGCCTCCCGGTGACGTTGATGCCGATCCCCCTTGGTGACTGTTCCCTGAGAGTGGACGTGCAGCGGATACCTATTGTGCTACAAACCCCCCACGACAAAACAAGCAGATGGTGTGTGAACCAACAGTTTCTTGGTCGGGACGGGGAAGCGAGGCCGAGCCCCGCTGTCCCTCCCCATATCACCCCAGGGTCCCTTGAGAATCTCGCCACGCCGAGTCTCTTACCCCAGCACCTGCCCACCGGGCCACATGAAAATTCAAGACGATAAAAATGCAGAAAAACCTCAAATCCAAGTTGGATTTACTACTAAGATAACTATCCCTTACTTAGGGAATATGGACCCAAATGCATGGGGAGAAACGGGTCAGGCTAGTGGCCTGCCGCCCCTTGCATGGCACGTGTTGCCCCCTTACCTGGGGTCAATACTGCCACAGGCCGTACCGGCCGGCACGTTCACCGTTGCAGCGGCGGATGCTGCGGGCGCAGAGATGGCGACGCCACAGGTGGTGGGGGTTTTGATGGCGGTGATGGCCGACAGCGGAGGTGGAGGCCGCGTCGGCGGAGGCTGCGGCGGCGAACGTTGCTGCCGCCGTGGGCGCCTGCGCGTGAGCAGCGGCGGCGGCAGCGACTGCGCGCCCTCGAATGCAGGGGCAGATGGAGGTAGCAGCGGAGCGGCGACGGCAGCGGCTGTGGCGGCGGCGGGTACCCGCGTTGTGGTGCGGTGCTATGTCTGAGTGCTGTTCGTTGCGGCGGGTGGTGCCGGCGACCAGTGCGGATGGGTGGCCGGGTCGCGATCTGTCTGTCAGTGGCCAAATGCGTCGACACAGCGATAGGCCACGGACACGGACACGGCGTGGAGTCGTGTCAGTCTCTCTGGGGGAGCTGCAAGGTCAAGGTGGCCCACCTCAGAGGCCACGGGTGTCGGCAAGTACCAGGGCAACGCGTAAATACTAGAAATAAAAGGAAGTGACCAAAGGTCGTCCGGCAATTCCTCATGGACCGGAAGGGAGCAGGCCGTCATTTGGTTGCAGCCGGTTAGCCCTTGCAATGCCTATTCAATGCGCTGCATGTTTCCTAGCAACTCACACTGCACAGCCATGCATGTGCTGTTGCATCACGGCTGCATTTTGCAGTCGAGGTACTGTATGGATGGCGGGAACAGTGCCTGCGTTTTACTGTATTTCTGTCATTTCAAGAAGGCGACGAATGCATGAAAACATGCAGCGAATTCTAGTGGTTCCGGTCGCCGACGATGGAAGGGGCGTGGACGACAATCCGCCATCTCTACCCGGTCCTCTATGAGGTCCCGATCCGGACGCCGACGGACTACCCCGTGCTTCGCTTTGCGGACAATTGGAAGGTAGCCCGGCAGCTGGACGAGGCTTGTGCTCGTCCTCCGTTGCCACCGGGGTCGATGCCGGTCTTCGACTTGGCATATAACCCGGAGCCGCTACCCCCCATTGGGATGCGAGGCCCACCCGCGCAGCGGCCTGCACTGGTGCGGTGCCCCCTCTCCGCCAGCAGCCGTGCAGCCGCCGCAGAGCAGCAGCTGTAGCTGTCACAGGAGCAGCTCTAAAGGTGGCCACCGAAGCCAGTTCCCCAAGAGCCCCCGCAGTCGCACCCACGCCACGACGTCAAGAGCACGGCAAAAACACCAAAAGAAGAGGCACTCAGCGGGTTTGTAGACGGCCTCCACCCACCCCCGGGGGTGGGGGCACCGCCCCCGGCACACAACACTCGTTGTAGGATCCCTGGCCCTGACTTGGCGCCGACCCCAGATAGCGGCAAGGGGACACCAGGTGCCAGGACACGCCCGCCGTGTGGGGCTGGGTGGCGGCCGTGGCCCGTGCCCAGCACTTGGATGCGGTGGACTACGCTACCCACACGTGACTCCCCCACCCCCCTACCGCCACGCCAACAGCATGAAAAGAAGACGAAGAAAAAAACCTACCCAGGTCCTCCCGCCCCTCCCGAATCCACACCTCCGCCGCCGCCTCCGCGGCAAAACCTGACGGGCACGCCCGCCCGTACGACGCACCGCTGGTCGTCGCCGGGCGTGCCGACGGCAACCTCCAGCCCGGCGGGCGCCCATCGATCCCGCCCGTGCAGCCGTGCCCGTCGGGGTCTGCCGCGCAAGGCGGGGAGGTTGGCGGGGGGCGCGAGGGGGTCGCCGCGCACGCGGGGGCGGCGTCGTGCATCGTCGTTTTTTCTTCTGCGGTCGGCACGGGCCGGCGGCGGCGCCGCGCCGTTTTGCCGAGCCCGCTCTTCCTCTCGACTGGTGGCGGTGGGGGTGGGGAGGGGGGGGGGACTCCCTACCTTGCTCGTCCCGTTTGTTGTTCGTTGTTTGCATCCCCGTCGAGCCCCCCCCCCCCCCCCCCTCTTGCCCTCTTGGCCGGTCGGACGCCACCACTCATTTGGCGGATCCGCAAGCGGATCGAAGAAGCAGCCCCGACCGCCCAAGAAGGACAAGACGCCCAAGGCGCGCAAGGAGCCGACCCCCGAGCCGGTCAAGACCCAAGACATGGCGGAGCTCCTTGCCAACCTACAGTCCCTCCTTCAAATGTACGGCGCGCGCCCGGCGCAGGAAGCCCCTGCGCGCGGCCGCCGTGCTGAGAAGGGGCCGCGCCGCGATCGTCGCGGCGACGCCCCGTCCAAGAAGTCCCGACGCCCGGCGTCGTCTAATTCTTCGTCGTCCTCGACGGAGTCGAGCAACTCGTCGTCGAGCCCACCAAGCTCGGGACCCACTCCGCCTTCGTTCCCGCCGTCGTCCCCATCGGCAAGCTCCGATGGGACGACCAGCGAGGAGGACGAGGTCGGCCCCCCGCGTCGGCATCGTGCGCATCGTCACGTCGAGCGGCGGGAAGTCTACGACCGGCGCTTGGCTGTCCAAGCCCCTAACCGGCGCTATCGACGCTTGCTTTCGTACAAGACGTACTTCTTGGAGGATACGCGCCTTGCGTACTCCCCCCGTCAAATGCGCAAGGCGTACAAGCTGAACAAGTGCTTGGAGGGGCCGTTCCAAGGGCAGCAACCCTTCACGGGGAAGGACCCCCTTGGGTATCTTCGAGTTCCTGTCGACGTTCAAGAGGGCGTGCGACGCCGCCGGTGCGTCGCACGGTCAGGCCTTCCCCTTGCTTAGCTTCCGGCTTTCCGGGGCAGCCAAGCAGTCCTTTGTCTCCGCTGTGTCGCACTCGTCGACAGCTGATCGGTATGCGATCCGGACGTACGGGGACGGGGTCAACTGGCTACTGCAGAAGTACGCCACGCCCAACAAGCTGAACGAGGCCTACGCGGAGATCATCTCCGCCCGTCAAGAGCAGGAGGAAGCCCCGCGCTCCTTCGGGGACCGCCTCGAACGCATGTGCGATCGTTTGGACGGTTTGTTCAGTGGCGACGACATCGTCGACACCTTCATCAACGGCCTTCACGAAGCTGTGAAGGCTCATGTCCTCACGTTCCAGATGACCAAAGGGCACGTCTCGCTGCCGCAGGCCATCACGACTGCGCAGATCTACTGGACGGGTCTCCAGAAGCTGAAGGTCGACATCCGTCGACACGTCCGCAACACGACGACGCCAATTCGCGTCGGAGCCATCCCCGATGCGTCGCCCGCCGTCGTGGCGGCGGTCACGCCGCCCATGCCGCCGCGCTTCGCCCGCGTCGGCATCCGAACTGGCGGCCGCGCCACGCGGACGCTTCCCGTCACCGCGCCGGCAGGCGCGGGCGCCCCGGGGCGCCGCCGGAGCGGCCAGGCGGCGCCAGGGACCCCCTGCGGGGGGCAGGAGGGGCGCCGCCGCCGCCACCCCACTCCCCCGCGGCGCAATGCTGCCGCCCCCAGCGTAAGCTCCGCGCGGGGTCTCCCTCGGCCTCCTCCCACTGGTGTTGGGGGCGGCGGGGGCGCCTCGCGGGCGGGCGGCGGCCTGCTCCTCGACCGCCGGCCGCCGCCCGGCCGGCGGGGTGGGGGCCGCCGGGGGGTCACCGCGCCGTGCGGTGGCGCTGGCGTTGTGGGCGCCGCCACCGTCGCGCGTGGTGGGGGTCGACCCACCGGCCGGCGAGCAGCCAAAAGGTGTCGACGGGCACGGGCCGACCGTCGACGCCGCACCCCAGACGGGTCGCCGGCACCCGCCCTGCCGTGGCGTCGGGCGCGTCGGCGCCCGCAACCCTCCCCCGATCGGCTCCCCCCCGCGCCTCCCCGCCCTTCAGGCCTCGTTCCGCCTCCCCCCCTCTTTGTTCCGTGCGCCCACCATGTTTCACTACCCAACCGTGCCGCCCCTCCCCCCCGCCCCCGCGGGATGCCCACCCCCCATCCCCCCCCACGACGCCGCCGCCATCGTTGCCGCCGCCGCGGACCTGCTCGACGCCCTGCAACGCCTCGGGGGCACCCCCCCGGCGGCTGCCGCCACCGCCGCCGCCGCCGCCACCGCCGCCGCCGCCGCAGCCGCCGCCGCCGCCGCCGAGGCCACCGCCGCGGCCGCCGCCGGCCCTACAAAAAATAATGCGCCCCAAAATCTTGGTTTCTGGCACGTCCTAGAAACCTGGATATCGAGGTCGGGAGGATCCCGATATCGAGGTCCTGGAATCCTCGATATGCACGTCTTGGGAACCTCGACATCGAGGTGAAGGCCCCCCACAGGATGCCATTGGCAGAGAAAACAGAAACCCAGATAATGAGACTTCGAACGGTCCACAGCGAATGTCACAACTGCTGCGGGTCAACCACAGCCATCCGCTGTATGACGACATCACGCAGAGGATGGCTGTGGTTGTTAGTTCTTTTGGTTCAGGAGCCAATTATACGACGCCATTCGTGGTCCAAAGTTTCAAAAGCACGCTTTCCCAATGCGCTCTATGCACAAGAGAGTGACGTATATCGAAAAATGTTGCCAGTTTTACAGCAGGCCGTCGAGAAAACTCTCCTGCGCCGCCGCTGCGGCGGCGGTGGCCGTGGCCACCCGCACGGCTGCTCCTCCTGCGGCCACCGCCCGCGCACGCCGGCGACCTCCAACCGCTGCGGAGCCCACACTACCCGCTCCCCGCCCGCCTCTTCCGCCTCAAACCACCGCTGCAGGGGCCCCACCTCCAACGCCACCTCAAGCAGCGGCGACCGGCGCAAACGTTCCCACTCCATCACTCGCACCCAGCATGCCCCCCTCCCCCCCGTTCCCCCACCTCGTCCCCCTATCACCGCTGCTCCGCCGGAGCCGCCGCCGCGCTGAGCAGCTGCACGTGCTCCGCTCCTGCGACCGCCCCGCCCAGCAGCTGCACTCGCACTGCCCCTGCCACGGTCAGCGTGGCGAGCAATACCTGGTGCTGCCGCCCACCCTCCGGACTTACCCATAGCGCCCCCCGCCCTCTCTCTCCCCCCTGCTTTCTCCACAGCACCTGTTCCTCCCCTGCCCCCTCCGCTCCGCGCGCCTGCAGCTGGTCCGCCCCTGCCGCCGCTGCGCCGCGCGGCCACAGCTGGTTCGCCCCTACCGGCGCCGCGCGTGGCAGCTCCAGCTTCTCCACCAGTTCCGCCGACACGCCCGGTGTCGACTGGCGGCACCCGCCCCGGTCCACCTCGGCCTCCAAAGGTGCCCTCTTCTACCCACGCCCTCAGCGTAGCGCCCACCCCCCCCACGGCGTGTCACGATCTGCTGTCATGGTGCCCACAACAGGCTCCCTTTCCATGCGGCGCGCCGCGGTACCCAATGCGCCGCTGGCACCGCCACGCCCGGCCACTCCAACCGACGCCGAGTGGCTCCCGCCGCTCATACGGTACGACATGCCACGGAAAAGTAAGGAGCAGGCCCCCCAGCTGTTGCGACACGTCGCCAGAAGCGGCTCACGCTGCTCCATGTACAACACGGCGTGGCACAGGCTGTCTGCAGATTGTCTGGTGAAAGAGACGCCAGGCGGTAGACCGCTGTCCTTGATGGCGTCCCGTAACAGAGCCCGCATACGTCTTGCATCCGAGGCCGAATATCCGAGGTGTCCGTCCTTGAATATCCGAATCTTGGCAATAGTTTTCTCGGTGCGAGCGAAACTGCTGTCAACTTGAAGGCCCCCCCGTCCGTTCGTGCGACGCTTGCTACGACGGCCGGAGAGGACGGCAGCCGCGGCCGCCCGCGCACATGCCGCGGGGCCTTCATCGTCCTCAACCCCCCGTCCCACGTCAGCGCCGCGGCCAGGATCCTCCCCGAGTGCCCTTGACGCTGCGGCCGCCGGAGAGGCTCTGGGAAGACACCGCCAAGCCGCTCGGCCCGACGGAGCACCAGCCGCGGCGAGTGCTGGCGCTGCCAGGGGGGGGCATGGGCCGGCTGCTGATGCACCGCGGCTCGACAGAGAGCCGGCAGCAGCGGAGCCTCGCGGGGGGACTGGGACGGAAGAAGGGGTGGCGGCTTCCGCGCGGCGTAATGAAGCATAGGCGAAAGCACGGCCGGGAGGGTTGATGGGAGGCGGGGAGCGGGGGGAGGGGGGGGGGGGAGGGGGGGGGGGACGGGAGAGGCGCCGTGCCTGCACGGCTGGCAGGCAGACTGGCAGCGACAGTGGCGGCCGGGCGGATAGAGCTCGCGTCTAGACATGCATCAGTCAAAGTACGCAGAACAAGAAATAGCATAGAACGCGGGTAGGGAATGTCAGTACTAGCCAGGTAGTGGACGTCGGAGAGAGGCACGGCAAAGGGCACGCCGCGTCCCAAGGCGCCAAAAAGATATACGAGCCTGCCCGCCGTGTCCCCCAGTGCAGGTAACAACTAACTTGATCGTGGCTGCCGCTCACTGGTTGACGACCGCTTGACTCGAGCCATGATGGTGGTGTGCTCGGCACCAAGAGAAGTTGGAAAGAGCGTCCACATGTGCGTGCAGGAGAGCCAGACGACGCCGTCGTGGCGCACGCGGATCGCTGGAACGCGTTGTCCCCGTCCTTCAGCAACAAGCAGTCACGGCTACTTTCCAAATTCCCTGAATACATGTAGAAGTCAGAGACATCTGTCCGACAGAAAAAGCCGACGCGATGATATCATTATTCTAATTGCATATAAACAGTACTGCTAGGGTACTTTGCTGAACCGCTCCCGGATGAAAAGCACCATGTGCCGCCCGTGTCGCCGCAGTGTGCCGACGACCGAGTCGATTGCGGCCACGTCTACATAGCGACAAGCGCCGCCAAAGCTGAAGAAGCAGCCCATCCCGCGTCGCCGCTCCGCTTGACCATACCGACCAGACCGGTCAGCGACAGACTTGACGCACTCAATGTACGCAAACGCCCTCGGCTGCTCTTCGATCAGTACGAGGGCGAAGTGATGCACCAGCCCATAGGTGCTCAGCTCGTACTCTTCCACCGAGCCATCCTGCCGCCGACGCCTGGCCGTAGACTGGACGCGAACACAGTTGTTGCGTCTCTTGTGCGTGTCGTCATCCGAGCTGGACCGGCTGGACCCGACGAGCACTCCGTTCGGCAATTATAGCCGAAAGTACTTCTTGGCGTAAATTGCATCGGGAATACTGGATGCTCCATCCAATGTCAAAGTGGCCTTCAGATTGTGCAGCTCGGAGCCAATCAGGTATGATGGGACGTCCCGTGGAGGCAACAGCACCGTTGTAGATCCGTCTGTGTGGGTCAACGAATAACCCCGCGAGGGAGTTGCACCATCAGTGGTGCCAGTAGCAGCGCGCCATTCCGCGCCTAAATGCCGTTCCGCGAAACTTGTCACGATCTCGGATTTGTACTTGCGCTATACAGCATTGGCTAGCGTCGGATAAGGGTGGCTCCTCGACTTGATGAGCCGAGGCAGTGTCCCAATGTACCTTTCCGTTGGAAACTGCCAGCTCACCCATGCAGGGCCACACGCCCAAATGTTGGGCACGATGTCGAGAAGAGCACCGATTGTCGAGCGGCAAAGGGGCACGCGCTCCCAGCCACCCCTGTACACATGAGAGTAAAACAAGGTGCAGAACCTCTTCAGGTGACCATCGACAGTGTGAAGCTCTTCTTCAGTAAGCCCCCGCGGGCGGAAGAGAAGACGGCAGGCCTTGCAGAGGGCCGAAAACATGGAAAATGCTGTGTCCGATATGCGGTCAGACAGGACTGCCTCTCCTGTAGACAAGATGAACACCATCCAGTCAACCGCTTTGTAGGAGCGGAACCGGACGTGCACATCTCGCAGGGCGCGCGCCTGCGAGGCGGGTACCGTCGCCTTTGCCGCCGCGATCTCGTGGCCAACGGCGACGGCGTCCGCGGACGGCATGCAGTAGGGCGCGTCTTCGTCGCCTTGAATTGCAATCTTGCCGGAAAAGAGTTTTACAAGAACGGAACGACATTCTGCAAAATCAGGTGCATTGTGTCGTCGGGTGCCAAGTTTGGACCTCAGTCCCCAATGTACTTCAGGTTGGGGTACTTGCTCTTGTCCTGTCGACTTGGTGCGAAGAGCAGGGGCGGCATTTTGACACTAGTTTGCTTGCCCAGCTCGGCGATGTAGTGCGCACTGCGGTTGTCCATCTGAGCCTGCTCCACCTCGGCAGCGTGTGCGCGGAAGGCCCCCGGCTCGCGACGAAAGCTGCTCGGGCTTGAGACGGAGAAGAGCACCTCGCCGGAGGAAGGATGAGTGGGGGGAAAGTAGTAGTGAGATCCGTAGTGCACGCCGTGAAAGTCGCGAAACCGGTCGGGGCAGCGTCCATTGCGCCCGGTCGCGTTCAGAACCCTGTCCCCTCCGGGCATGTCCGCCGTCACTTGGACCACGAAGGCCGACAAAGTGTGAACGTCTTCGGAGCCCCACACCGATACGCCGTCAATGCCCGCCGCCAACGTGTTGAGCTCGTCCGCGATGGGGCGCATGAAGGAGTCCAAGTCGGCTGGCTGCCTGGGGCCCGGTGTGATTGTCAGGAGCACTTGAGAGACGATCTTCATTCGAGTACTTGAGTCAAGGTTAAGGATAATTGCGACGACCGGCCAGCCTTGAAAACCCATCTGCCGCCATGCCTCAAATCCGTCCATAGAAATCGACAAAGCGATGGAAGTATTTGAGTTGAAAAGTCCATTTGCCACGGCTGTGCGGAAGTTTGAACCATCGTACCAGTCGCCGACGCCAGACACAGGCTCTGTAGCAGCCTGTCTGGCCTTGGCCATGGCGTCCATAATACCGGGTCCCAGCTCCCAGTCGGCCAACATGGCCGTGAGCCATGCCGTCAACGACCAATACTTCACCGGCCGGGCAGGCGCCCCATTGCTCTTGTACCTGCCAGCACCACACTCATCGCATGAGGACGCATGTTCCCGACTCCCCGTGAAGGCGACACAGCCCTTGGGACAAGCATGGACTTGACGCTCCTCCAGGTTGACGCTTGCGTTGATGAAAGTGTCTTGCTTATACCGTGTGCGATACGTAAGGAGACGGCTGCGCTGGCGCAGGTAGTCACGGACTGCATCGCTCGTCAAGTTGTGGTCGGTGACGAACGTGTAGGCGACGAAGTCGTCCACTAAGCTGGTAAACTGGTTTACGGGAAGGATCACTTTGTGGACCGGCACTGGTGGCGCCTCCTCCTCGGCGACCAAGGGGTTGGGCACGTCTTCATGTTCATCGAAACATTCTTGCTCAGAATCAGAAACTGACGAAACGCTTGAGTTTGAGGTGTCATATAAGAAATCTGCGCTGTAAGCCGAGGACGAATCACCCCAGTCCTTGTCGGCCTCACCCCCGCCACTTGCGTCGTCCCCAACAGCTGCCGCGCCATCGTCGTTCATACCCCGCCCACCGCCCCCCACCGGGAGTACACCAGGAGTGGCCCACGTATGGAAGTCACCGGGGGGGGCGAGAGACTCAAGCAACCGGGGGGGGGGGGGGGGGGGGGGGGGGGGGGGGGGGGGGGGGGCAGGGCAGAGGGAGACACCGAAGCAGCAACGGGTGGGGTGGATACGGGGGGCTGTGGAGAGCTGCCGGCGCCCTCCCCCAGCTTGGCCTCCTCCAGTCGGTAACGAATAAATGTCGCCCTGCTGACCAGTCGGCGGCGCTTTCGCTTGCCGCCGCTGCACTTGGTGCACGGGCACGGCCTGTAGGCATCTCCAGAGTCCCCCATGAGGCGCCTAGTGGTGTCTTGGGTGAGGATCAGGTGCAGACGCACAGGAGGACGACAACCAGTAAGAGCACAATTACAGAGGGATGGTTACGGCACAGACAGGGGTCCAGAAAAAACTTGCATGTACAGAGAGATGGTCGTGGCGGACAGAGGGTTAGCATCCTGCTGGTTGAGCCAGTTGCACGCAGAAGCTGAACACACGGGCGCCGCAGAACGTGCTGGGGCGCATGATGACAGCGAGCTTCCGGTGTGACAGAGTGAGCAGGCACTTACCAGAAAAGTAGCGCAGGCTGGTGTAGCGTCACGGGTGCGGCACGCACAGAAGGGGACGAGCACAAAGCACGACGGGGATGTGGAGGGCAAGCGCCGAGGGTAAACGCTGAGCAGGAGTGCAGTGGTGGCAAGTGCTCCGACTGACTGTGGCCGGTGTGCGCGACTGAGTCACTGGTAGCCGACGCGAACATGTGTCCCCGAGCCCCGCGGGCCTCTCTTATGGGGGCGGGTCGGCGTGCGTGCGATTGCAGGATGGAAGCAACTGGATTGTTGCCTGAGTGATGGAAGAGACGGCCATATGTAAGCTCTGAGCCACACGTGCCAGACGAGAGGTCGGGGAGCCACAACGCTCGGAGCAGCGCTGGAGGCACCCGGAAACGTCCAGCAAGTCCCACGCTCAGGCCATGATCGTTGCTGGCCTGAATGGGCCACGTTTCGACGCCAGCTCGGACAGAGCACAGCCTGGGGAGTACATGTAGCCTGCCTCCGAGACTTCGCAACGAGCCGACTCGAGGCGCGATCCACAAACCTCGATATCAAGGATTAAACATAGATATCGAGGTCGTGAAACCAGGATATCGAGGTGTTTTTTTTTTGTAGGGCGGCCCCGCGGGGCCGCCGTCGCCGGGGGCGGCCGGGGCGTTGCTCGCCGCCGCCGCCGCGGCGGCCGGGTCGGCCGCCGCCGCCGCCGCTGCCCGTGCGGGTGGCGACGCCGCCGCCACCGCACCCCCGGGCCCGCCCGCCGGCGATGCGACGAGCGTCCTTGGCGGCGGCGTCTGCGGCGGCGGCGGCGGCCGCGGCCGGGCTGTCGCCGCCGACGATAGACATGCCCGGCGCCAAATATGTGGCGATTGGGGCACCGATAGAGGTGCTCTTACAGTCATTCGCCGATGATGTCCCACCCCTATGGCGAGCATTACAACTGCAGGCACCGCGACGCCAGGTGCGTGCTCGCCAAGCAATCGCTCCAGAAAAGCCGCCCGCGCCTCTCTCCTTGCTCTGAATGACTGTGGAAGACTGTCGGCCAACTCGTTTTAGGCCCACCTGGGCTTATACTGGGGTGGTACAAGGTCGGGGATTGACTGTACCATGACCGTCCATCCCGCCGGAACGCGCTCGAGGGCGACGGGCGAATGGGGATTAGCTCTCTAATGCCGCCGTGCACTACGTTCCAACGCTTCATTTGTCGAGCTACAGGAACAAGTGTGGTTAAAAATGGGGGATGATTTCAGCAACCGTGTCAGAGACAACTCACCCTGCAACTCAGCCTGCGAGACGAAGCGAGTCCCTTGGACGGGCGTGGGTGTCTATTTTTCTTCTCCTCACCTGCAGTGGTATGTATGTATGTCAAGAACGAGTGGGGGGGGGAAGGGAGCTCGGGGGGCGCGTCCAACGTCCGCCGCGCCGGGGGAAGGGTCAGCCCGCCGCCACCGCCGTGACGTATTCTGTGTGCTGTGGGGGGGGTGGAACGCAGCTCCCCGGCCGCTTGGGGTGACCAGCAAGGGTGGGGATGATGGGGCGCTCAAGGGCCAGGTCTGCCTGGCCCTCCCCCCGCCCTGTGTTGCATGCGACGGCGCGCCTCGCTTTTTGAGGTCCTCTCCCATGCAGCTCGTTGGTGTGGGGAGGGCACGGCACTCGTGAGGCGGGGACGAGGGGACTGCCGCTGCCGCCGTTTGGCGGCGGCGGGGGTGGGGGTGGATAGGGTGGGCGCCTCGCGGGCGCTCCCATTGGGCAGGGCAGCGCGCTGCCCTGCCCAATACCGCGCCTCGCGGGCGCTCCCATTGGGCAGGGCAGCGCGCTGCCCTGCCCAATACCGCGCCTCGCGGGCGCTCCCATACCGCGCCTCGCGGGCGCTCCCATTGGGCAGGGCAGCGCGCTGCCCTGCCCAATACCGCGCCTCGCGGGCGCTCCCATTGGGCAGGGCAGCGCGCTGCCCTGCCCAAGACCGCGTCTCGCGGGCGCTCCCATTGGGCAGGGCAGCGCGCTGCCCTGCCCAATACCGCGTCTCGCGGGCGCTCCCATTGGGCAGGGCAGCACGCTGCCCTGCCCAATACCGCGCCTCGCGGGCGCTCCCAAACGGCGCCGCCGTCGCCCTCACCTACCGGTATACCCCCTCCACGCCGCCTACTACGCGGCCACCCGGTCGGTGGACGCCACTGGCGCGGGTGCCACCGCCGCTCGCCTTCTCCCCACTGCCCTCTCCTTCCTCCGCTCCGCCCCGCGGTCGGCGCTGTACGCGGGACTCGGCCCCGCCGTCGCGGCGGCGGTTGGTGGGGCTGGTCGTGTGGGCGTTTTACCTACGGGGGGCGAGGCCGGCCGGGGGGGGGGGGCGCGAGGCCCACCCGCTGGTCGCCGCGCCCCCGCCCCCGGCGGCCGCCTATGGCGCTGCCGACGCCACCCCAGCAGAGGGCACCTCCGCTACGGCCGTGGCCGTAGCCGCGGCCGACGCGGTGGCGACGCCGTCTGCCGGGGCGGCGGCGGCGCCCCCGGCCCCCCTCCAGTCTGGCGGCGCGTTCGCGTTTGCGACCTCCCTCCTGTGCTCCCCATATTCGGCCGTCTTTCTCGCTGCGGTGATGATCCTCAACGTTGGCACCGCGCTGGTCGGGAACCTGGTGTTCCCGGCGACCTACACTCCTCCAGCTTCCTCTGTGGGGTGTCGGTGGTCATTACGGTACGGCAAGTGGGGGGGTGGGGGTGGCGGCTACCCCGTGGGCTCAATGTACATGAGGCGTCTGCGGAAAGCCCCATGCTGATGGATTACCCCGCTCAGGGGTTGGGCCGCACACTCTTTGCAGCTCATCATGGCCCTCTGTCCCGCGCTACTCTTGTGGCCAAGGCGGGCCATGTCCTGTCATTGTCACGCGCTGCTGCACTAGCTCGCCACCTGACCCGCCTGACTCTCGCCACTGTGTCTTTTCCGTCGTAGGACGTGCCTCCTCCCTGTGCCCCTCCCCCTCCACTGCTCACCCACACTCTTTCCTTCGCACTATCGCGCGCGCTCCCTCTTACCCCCCGCGACCATGCCCTCCCCCCTTCTCCTGTGTTACCCCGCGCAGGTCGTTTGTGAAGTCCCCCTCTTTGTGGTCGCCCCTGGCTGTCTCGCCGTCTCAGCGCGCCGGCCATGCTCCTCATCGCCATGGCGTGCTACGTCGTCCAGGTGGCGGTGTACGTGTGTATCAGTGACCCTCGATACGTGCTGTTTGTGGAGCCGTTGCATGGGGTGACGTTCTCACTGATGAATATAGCGACCGTGGCAGAGGCGTCCCGCCTGGCGCCGCCCCACCTTCAGGCCACGGGCCAGGCGTTTATCAGCGTCGTCCGGACGGTGGGGACGAATGTGGGAACCGTCGGTGGCTCTGCAGTCATGCAGTGGGCGGGGTCGACTGTGGCGTATGGGGTCGCGGGGGTACTTGTCGCAACCGCCGCCGTGGTCTACGGACTGGTTGCGTGGATTGAGCGGCGGCACGGGGGGGTGGTGGGCGTGGACTTGAGCGGCGGCACGGGGGGGTGGTGGGCGTGGACTTGGCTGACTGAGCTTTAAGAAACCCGACGCCGCCAGGTCCAGTTCCGTGCGCCTCATTTGATTGTGTGTGGTCTTATCCATTGAGTGTCGCTCTCCACGCGCCGCCCTCCCCTTTCCCCACAACCCCACTCGCCCTCACCTGCTTCCCGCCACGGCTCCTGACTCCACCACGTCTACCGGGAAGCCGTCGGCGTCTATGTATTTGCCGCCCACAGACCACGCCCATGCCGGGGTGGCCACCCCCCCCCCCGCCTTGACGGTAGTCCCAACACGACGCCCCAGCCGGCGCACCTCCGCGCCGACCCTCCCCCGCGCCGTTACCAGTGGCTCCTCGACCGCCGCCACCCCCCCCATGTCGGCTCGCGGTGGAGCGCGCCGTCGTGGTCCAGAGTGGCGGTCCCGACGTCGACGACCTGCCCCTTGTCCCTGCCCCCACCGGTACGACGGAAACGGGGGGGCAGGCGAGGTGGGAACGGAGCGTGAGCGGGGGGTACCCCCTCCCCGTGACTATGACAGCCACGTCTGTGCCAGAAAGAGGGAAGGGGGGCGGGCGGCCCACCGCCACGCGGCGGCCGCCGCCGCCGGTGCGCGCCGAGAAGAGGGGGTGGGCGCCGTGCGATGAGCCCCGCCCGCGGCCCCCCCACTCGGCACAAGCCAGTGTGCGTGCCACGCCGTCCACCCTCGCCTTATCCACCCGTGCAAGGTGCAGGGGCGAGCCGCCGCCGCCGCCGCCGCCGCCGCAATGCCGCCGCCGCCGCAACGCCGCCGCCGACGCAACGCCGCCGCCGCCGCCGCCGCAACGCCGCCGCCGCCGCAACGCCGCCCCCCGCCCACCTGCGGCCGCAGAGAGTGCAGAGGCGTGCCGCGTTGGCCCCCCCACCCCCCCTACCCCCCGTCCGCCCTCGCCTCCCCATACCCGCTCCGCGATCGCCGGCGCCCGTACGGGTCGCCCTGGCCAGGGGAAGCAGCCGGCCTGGCTGGGAAGCCTTGTCTAGCGGGCCCGCCCGCCCGCCCCCCCTGCCTCCTCCGCCGCCCCGTGCGCAGCACCCCCGTACGGGAGGGAGCACACCTACCCGATCAGGAGCGCGCGGTTCATGACGGTCCCCCCCCCCCCCCCCGCCCCCATTCCCTCGCCCCCGCCCGTCACCTTCTCTCACCCCCCCCCACACCCCTCCCCCCTCACAGCCGCAACGCGCGGCTCACCGGCACGGGCACATGCAGCTCCGCGGCGACCGCACAGTCGACAAAGGCGCGCACGCGGTGACGGAGGGGGTCGGCGGCGCTCCCCCCCCCCCCCCCCCCCCGCCCCCCCCACCACCCCCACCCCCCCAGGGGTGGCCAGCACGCGCAGAAGCGTCTCACTAAACGCGCGGCTGTACGGCGGCCGCGCGACGCCCAGCACCCCCCGCACGTAGCGGCGGAGGTAGGAGGCGTCAATGGGCGGGGCAGTGGCGGCGCCCCAGCGGGCGACCACCCGGTTGGCGGCGAGCGCGCCGCCGACGCGGGCGACGCCGACGAGGCCGTCGACAAAGAGGGAGCGGAGGGAGGTGGCGAGGCCGTCGTCGGCGCCGGGGAGGGGTGCCTCAAAGGCGTCGGCGAGGAGGGTGACGACCTCAGGGGCGAGCAGCGGGTGGCACCGCACCGCCCGGTGCGCCAGCGCTACGTAGGCAGAGGCGGTGGGCGCCAGGGAGGTGGTTGCCCGGGTGGGCGCGTCGCCAGTCCCGCCGCCGCCGCCACCGGCGGTGGTGGACAGTGGGGTTGGCCGCCTGGCGGCCTTCCCCACGTCGGATCCCCCGCCGACGGCGGTGGCGGCGGCGGCGGAAGCGGCGGCGCGGCCGGGGGCGGCCGCTGGGCGCCCCCTCATCGCCGCGGCGGTGGCGGCTGCGGGCGCCGCCGCGGCAGCCGCGACGGCCGCGGCGGCGGGCGGGGGCGGGGGGGGGGGGGAGGTGCCCGGCGCCGCCCGCGATGCCACCGGCGGCGCCGCCACCACGCCGGCCGCCGCCACCGGCAGCGTCGCCGCCGCCACCATAGACAGAGGCGTTGGCCGCCCCCGCCGCGGCCCGCGCCGCCCCGCCGCGCAACGGCCGTGGTGGGCCCCGCCCGCGGGCGGCGGCGGCGCCACCAACGTCCCTGACGTGGTCTTTATCGCCGGCGGCCCCGGCGCGCCGCTTCCGGCCGCCGCCGCCACCGCCGCCCCGGCGACGAAGGGTGGCGCCGCCCCCGCCGCGGCTGCGGTGGCGGCAGGCTCCCCCGCCTCCCCGGCGGCGCCGCCGGCGGCCCGCCGCGGTCGGGGCGGCCACTCTGACCGCCGGCGGCGGCAACCGCCGCCGCCGCCGCCGCCGCCGCCGCCGCCGCCGCCGCCGCCGCCACAGGCGCCGCCGCTGCCGCCGCCGCCGCCGCAGGCGCCGCTGCTGCCGCCGCCGCCGCCGCAGGCGCCGCCGCTGCCGCCGCCGCCGCCGCCGCCGCCGCCGCCGCCGCCGCCGCCGCCGCCGCCGCCGCCGCCAGCGCCAGCGCTCGTGGCGGTGGCCGCCCCCTCGATTGGCGCGCGGGTGGCCGCGCGCGCCCGCGCCCGGCGGGCGGCGGCGGCGGGCGGCGCGGCGGCGGGGCGGCCGCCAAAGCGCCGCCGCGGCGCGCCGGCCGGGACGGCGGCGGCCGCCGCCGCCGCCGCTGCCGCCACCGACGCTGTCGGCGCGCTGGCCGGCTGGCCCGCCCGGGACGTGGCGACGCTGCGCGCCGCGCTCCTCGGCGGCGGCTGGTCGCTGTGGCGCGAGTGGGGAGACCTCCTGTCCGTCCCCCGGCCGCCACCCGCCGTCGCCGCCGCCGCCGCCGCGCTCGCCGCGTCCGACCCGCACGTCGCCGCCGCGGAGACAGTGGCGGCGGTGTCCGCAGCGCGGGCGGTGGTGGTGGCGTCCGCCGCCACGCCCTACTCTGTTGCGGGGCGGGCGGGCGACCCGTGGACGGCGGGGGAGGTGGCGCGCCTGCGGCGGCTGCTCCGCTCCCCGGCGGGGTGGGGCGGCTGGCGGCGGCGGGCGGCGCGGCACTTTCCAGGGCGGACCGCCAAGGGGGTGGAGATGAAGGCGGGGTGGCTCGCCGGTCTCGACCCGGTCGTCGACGCGGCGCGGCGGCGGGGGGGGCGGTAGGACGGGGGAGCGGCGGCGGGGGCGGTGCGGCCGGGCGGGGCGGCCCGCCCGGGCGGTGCCCGCCGCGGACTGCGGTGGCACCACGCGTGCCGCCGTTTCCTCACGGCACCCGGCGGCGCGTCGCCGCAGAATAGCGCGGGCGACGCTGCGGCGGTGCTCTTCTCCTCACGGCGCTTTGAGGGTGCCTGTAAAAGCCCCTCGTCCCCCCTTCGCCCGCCTAGACAAGCCCCCAACGCAATGGACTACCCCCTCCCCCGCCCCCCAACCTCCAAGGCAGTCCGCTACGTCCCCCCCCCCTCCGCCTCCCCCTCCCCCTTTCCCGCCCCCCGCAGCACCGCCTCTCCCACCCCCACCCACGCCAGGCACAGGTCGGTCCCCCACCCCAGCCCCGCCCCCGCCCACGACCGCTCCACCACCCCCCCCACGTCAAACCCCCCCGCCGCCAGCGACGCATCCGTCCGATTGTGGGCCGTCCGTCGCGTGGCCGCTGAAGGGGGGAGCCGACGGTGGTCCCGCCGAGGGCCGCGCCGGATGCACCCGTGCGCGGGGGCGCCGCGGCGAGTGGACGGCGCTGGCGCGGCCCCCTGCGGTATAGCCCACGACCCGCTGGGGAGAGGGATGGAAAGGCCCTCTCCAAGAGACGCACCCGCCACAGGGAGGCGTCAAGGACAGTCTCGGAACTTTATGCTACATCATCAGGAGTACAGCGCAGTGGGTCTTAAACCGTCGTCGCGGGTTTCTTGTAATACCCCGCGTGGCCGCGGCGGGCGCCCCGGCCGGCGGGGGGTGGGCGGCCTCGCTCGCCGCCGCCCTGCCCGCCGCCGTCGCCGCCGACGCGGCGGGTGTGGTGGCAGCGACGGCGCGGCTGCCGTGGGGGGGCATTGCCGTGGGCGGGTAAACGGGGCATTGCCGTGAGTGGGTAAACGGGGCATTGCCGAGGGAGGGCAATCGGGGCATTGCCGTGGGAGGGCAATCGGGGCATTGCCGTGGGAGGGCAAACGGGGCATTGCCGTGGCCCCAATCCACTTGCGCGGGACCTTGCGCACCCTCCCACAGCCACCGCTTGCCCACTTTTTCGATCCAAATTCACGCAAACGCTTGCACGCATGGATACCGGGTCGCTGCGGGCATGCTTTCTCATACGAGGAGAAGCGCCGTGGCGTGCGCTTCACGACCATCCTAGCTGTGCACGTCGCAGCGAAACTCACCGTCACGTGCAAGCGTGCATAAAAGCACGCAGAAGTCGGAGAGCAACCGTTTGTATGGCCTGATCAAGAATGTGCCAGGAGCGGCCTGCACGCGATTCCGCAAAAAAAGCAAGAGAATCCGGCTTTGCGCGCGACGACGGTTTAAGGGGCACTGCGCAGGAAGAGGGCCTCTCAAGCGGGGGCTCGTCCAGATCGGCAGCCACGGCAACACCGGACAAAGATCGCGTTTCCACAGTCCCCGCCAACTCGTTCAGGTCGAAAAGCAAAAAACAAACAAGACGGCGGGGGGTCGTTTCTCTTGTGGCGGGGACTGGGACGCAGTGGGGAGCGGCCCCCTCACAGCCAGACCCGCTCGCCCTACGGGAATTCTTTCACTCAATTTGAGGGCAGTTTCAGCTCGATATCCATCCGAAACGGACACAGGGAAAAAGCGAGGTCGCAAAGAAGCGAAGGGGGGGGGGGGGGGGGCCACCAAGGTCGTCGTCAAAGCGAGGGGGGACAGGGAGAGGGAAAAAGGACACAGGGAAAAGCGAGGTCGCAAAGAAGCGAAGGGGGGGGGGGGCGCCACCAAGGTTGTCGTCATCGCGGGAAGGAGAAGCAGGGAGAGGGGAAAAGGACACAGGGAAAAGCGAGGTCGCAATGAAGCGAAGGGGGGGGGGGGGGCGCCATTAAGGTTGTCGTCAAAGCGAGGGGGGACAGGGAGAGGGGAAAAGGACAGGGAAAAGCGAGGTCGCAAAGAAGCGAAGGGGGGGGGGGGGCGCCACCAAGGTTGTCGTCATCGCGGGAAGGAGAAAGAGAGAGCAAGGGGAAACAGGGAAAAAGCGGGCAGGGGCATCAAGTGGCGGGGTGGGGAGGTAGGGAGTGGCAGGGGGGGGAGGTGCGGGGGGTGGCGGAGGGTGGGCGACGGTGGGACGGCAGGGTGTGACGGGGGCTAGGAGGGGCAAGGGGTGACGGGGGTTGAAGGGCCAAGGGGTGGCCGCGGGGGGGGGGACTCGGGATGCCGAAGGTGGAGGAGGGGCGACCGACACCGGGGGCAAGAGCGGAAGGGGGAGACGGGGGAAGGGCTGGGGGCAGACTGGGGTTTGCTCTTGAGAATGCGCGGCAAGCCCTTCAGAGCCCTGCGTCACGCATGGCACGCTGGGGGCCGACCTCGTGGCACGGGGCCCGGCCTGTCTTGAAAATGTTTTTCGCAGCCCAGGTCCTGTCGGCTGTGTTGGACGCCAAGGCAAAAATGTGACTCATCCGACAGTCGATTTGACTGGATATCCCGCACATTTTCCGTAGCGTCGGCCGGCGCGCACCTCCTCACGCGGCGGGCGGGGGGGCGGCAGGCGGAGCGGCGGCGGGCGGCGGCGGCGCCACCCCCGCCGCCCCCTTTTCCGCTGCGTCGGCCGCCGCGTCGTCCCCCCCAGCCCCCCCCCCCTCCGTGCGGGGTCTGTACGTCGTACTGTAGAGCCAGCTGGTGGCAAAGTAGCCGAGGTAGGGCCCCACAATGGTGGTCAGCAGGTTGTACCGGCCGACCAGGTCGTTGGGCACCACATACTCGGCCGCCCGCTCAGAGGAGGTGATCACACTCGCAAGGATGATGAGGACCCGCAACCCGCCCCGACTCGATCAGCCAACTGACCTGCGGCTTGGCGTACAGCCGCTTCCGGCAGCACTCGATCGCCACCTGCGACGCGAGGGACACCCACAGCAGCACCACCGCGACGGCAAAGCGCACGCTGCAAATCTCGCCGTGCGCGTCGCACACGTGCTCCGGGCCGGGCACGGACGTGTCGCCCGACTCGGTGAGGTGCACCAGCAGCTGCCAGATACTGGCCACACCCCCCGCGGTGGTCAGGCCCAGCGCAATCGCCACGTGCCGCTTCTTGGCACACCGCTTGGACCCGTACTCATGGAGGGTGCCCACCGCCGCCGAGGCCGCCGCGAAGATCGTGTAAAGGGCCGCGCCAATGGCGGTGCGGCGGCCCGAGCCGTCGACGTCAAAGGCTTGCATGACGGCGTCCACCCCGAGGAGCTCGCCGAGGACGAGGGAGGGCACGGCAGAGGCCACCACAAACCACCCGGGCTTCCACCACAGGCACAAGCCGGTGGGGATGATGAGGACGACAGAGCAAAGCGCCAAGATGGCAGACACGTCATCGCTGAGGAAGCCAATGAGGAACGGGATGGGGGGGGGGGGGGGGGGGAAGGGGCTTGTTGGCGGATGAGCGAGCTCGGCGGAAGGGGTGGGTGCGTGCACGCGTGGCCGCGGGGGGGATGGGTTAGGCCTGCATCCACCGATGGGAGGGGGAGGGGCACAGGCAGCAGGCGCGCGGGGAGGCGGCACGGCACGGCGAGAGCGCGGGTGGGCGGGCCAGGGTGCAGCTGGGAGCGCACCTTTTATGCAGTGCCCCTCCCGGAGGGCCGGGGGAGGAGGGCTCGCCCAACGCGAGGGGGGCCCGCTCTTGCGACTGCCTGTGCGGCGGGCTGGCGGCTGGGCGGCAGCGCGCACGCCGAAACGGCCGCAGCGGCCCCGCCCATCCGGGCGTTGCGGGCCGGGCGGGACCCCGCCAGCACACCCCGCGGGGGGAGATTGGGTGGGTGGGCGGGCGCGCCCCCCCCCCAGCAGGTACGGTGCGTCCCCCCCAGCGCTGCCCAGGAGTGGACGTGCCTTTTTCTATTTCTCGTCCTCTGTGTCGTGCGACTGTGTGCCCGGCGCAGCGCCTCGCGGGCTCCCCGTTACGCCGTGCGCACGCTGCGCTGCCCCGCGGTGCGTCCTGGTGGGGTGTCTGTAGATACCGCCGCCGACGCTGGCGGCAGAGCCAGGCTGGCAACTGCCGCACGGGCGGCGCAGCCGTCCATGGACGGATCCAGGGCCGCCCCGCGTCGCGCTGCCCCCCGTCCGTCCAGCACAGGATGGATCCAGCACACCGTGGTTGCCGGTCGACCACCAGACAGATCCAGCACATGGCCCACCTTGTCATCTGGCACAGATCGCCTCGGCACCAGATCTGGTGGTCGGTGATTGTCTGATAATGACAATCCAGTCGAGATGGGAAGGGACTGACAAGTATCTAGATTTCGGTCTTGGGCTGGCGCGCCTGTCTGTCTCGTCGGGCCCGCGCCCCAAAAATCTGCCGACGGCCTGCCTCTTCAAGCGCGGGTGCAGATCCGCAGACACGTCGACTCCGAGTAATCCTCGGGCTCAGGAAACGAGTAGGGCAGGCGCTTACCCAAAGCGTCTTCCCGACTATTCGACGGCAGGGTACTTCCTCCCGTTCTCCCCTTGCGTGCCGGAAGAAATGACGGCGGTTACCTGCTCAACCGGTAGCCGCCTGGACACCCTGTTTGTTCAAGGGGAACTTGCTCGTTCTGCGCAATGACAACCTCAAGATTAATGCTCGTATGCGTGTGGGGGATAGCCTCCCCCAAGATGTTACTCCGGTGGTCGACACTGGGGCCTTTCCAAGCGTCATCACTGAGAACCTGTTACCTCCGGGCTGGCGCAGACAAGGCTGGAGAGCTCATACCAAGACCCGGATTGTAGATGGCTTCGTTCAAACTCTACGACCGCCTGGCCGCCTTCCTGTCACCATCTTTGTCAACAAAGAACCAATGCTTTCTCCCTTTCTCGTAGTCAAGACACTTTCAGTCCCCCTTATCCTAGGCTGGGACTTCCATAAGCAGTACGTCAAGAGTGCCCTTCCAGAAGAGGAAGGGTGCAGGTTAACCACGGATTCGTGTCACCTGCGCTGGAGCACCTGGACACCAAGGTTCGTGTAGTCAAGAGCAATAAGGACAGTATCCCGCCCTCTACCCTGACGCTCTACAAACCAGTGTTGCTTCCTCCTCGTTCGGAAGCCAAGGTCAAGTGACTACTCGGACAACGGGTCAATGCCTGATCTTCGAACGCAGGGAGCTCCTGGTGGAGAGCCGGTTGTATTTTGCCCACGGGCACCACCGGAGGGTAGAAATGCACTTTCCAGCCTCCGTGCTTGTCGTCAACGTAAGCCGGAGGCCGACAACTCTCGCGAAGGGCACTCGAGCTGGCACGGCCGAGCCTTATCGAGGCTCTGCTCGTGCCCTGAGCAAGGAGGACCTCTTGAACCTGCACCAAGAACTGGAGTCCAGCCTGTCAGCCCTGGGCGTACCTCCGGAACAAGCACAAGCGACTGGCGATACCCCAGCACCCGAACGACCTCCGCCCAAGATGCCGAATGTTAATCAAGACAATGTTCCTCCGGATTTGAAGGAGGCTCTAGCGAGACTTCTTCAAGAATACCAGCATTTGTGGACTGCGGAGCTGGGCAAGATGGACGCCGCCCTACACCGGATTCAACTTAAACCGGATGCTAAACCAGTACAACTGCAACCGTACCGGGCTGGACCACATCGCCGGGATGAGATTGAGAAGTAGGGTAACAAGATGCTCAAGATGGATGTTATCGAGCCCTCGCATGGAAAGTGCGCCTTTCCGGTGGTTGTCGTCCCGAAAACTGGCGGCCACTTCCGTTTTGGCGTTGACTACAGGCGCCTGAACGATATGACTGTCAAGGATGTATACTTGATACTAGGCGGCGGTGGCGGCGGCGGCTGCGGTGCCGGCGGTGACGGAGGCCCCGTGGCGGCACAGCGCGGCCGCGGACGCGGGGAGAGGGGCTAGGGCCGTGGCCGACGCGCACATGAACGTCGACGCGGCGGCCGACGCGGACGCAGGGGACGGCTGCGCGACTCTTCACGTCGCCTCTGCAGCGGGCCGCGCAGACGAGGTGGCTGCGCTCCTGGCGGCGGGCGCCGCGGTGGACGCGGCCGACTGCGACGGGTGGACGTCCCTGTACCACGAGTCGGTTGAGGGCCGTACGAAGGTGGTGGAGACGCTGCTGGCGGCAGGTGCCGCGGTGGACGCAGCGGACGGCGAAGGATGGAAGCCCCTGCACCACGCTGCGGCAGGGGGGAGCTTGGAGGTAGTGGCGGCGTTGCTGGGGGCGGGAGCCGTCGTGGACGAAGCCGACCGGATAGGGTGGACCCCCCTGCACCACGGCGCGCCGTGGAGTGGTCCGGAGGTGGTAAAAGCGCTTCTGGCGGCGGGCGCCGAGGTGGACACAGCCGACGGCAGAGGATGGACGCCCTTGCATCACGCCGCGGCGGGGCGCAGTACAGAGGTGCTGGCGGCGCTGCATACGGCGGAGGCCGCGGTGGCGGCAGCGGACGGGGAAAGGTGGATGCCCTTCGCCACGCCGCGAAGTGGCGGGGTATGGAGGGGGTAGCGGGGCTGCTGGCAGCCGGTGCCGCGGTGGACACAGCCGACAGGGTTGGGCGGATGCCCCTGCACTGGGCCGCTACGGTGGGCAGTGCGGAGGTGGTGGCCGCGCTGCTGGGAGCGGTTGCCGCGGTGGACACTGCCGATGGGTTAGGGTGAGCGCCCCTGCATCACGCCGCAAATCGGGGCCATAAGGAAGTTACCCGGGCACGCAGGGTCGCGTCTGCCGTTGACTCCATTTATTTACCAAGGAATCAGAGGCTAGACCTCCCGGCCATAGTGGGCGCGGCAGGTCACAGCCTCCTTTGGTCCGGGGCGACGGGAAAGGTGTGTCGCCGCCGCCGAAGGTTGAAAAAATGTGCATCGCGCTTATTTGCACGGATGCGGGGCCGCAAGCCGGGCCCGTGGGAGGGCGCGAGGGTGAAAGAACGTGCCGGTCTCGGCGGCCGGCGCACCCCTCGCCCGCCGGTAGGGATCTTATACCCGACGGCGGCCAACTCGGGCCCGCCGACTGACGGTCGGGCCCGTCACAAAAACTTCCCAAGCTGCCCAGGCGTGACCCGTACAACAACACAACTAGACACATTGTAGAGGCGCTGCTCGCGAGGTGCGCCGTGGTGAACGCAGCGGACGGGGATGGGTTGGCGCCCCTGCACCACGCCGCGTCGTGGAGTGGTCCGGAGGTGGTAAAAGCGCTTCTGGCGGCGGGCGCCGAGGTGGACACAGCCGACGGCAGAGGATGGACGCCCTTGCATCACGCCGCGGCGGGGCGCAGTACCGAGGTGCTGGCGGCGTTGCATACGGCGGAGGCCGCGGTGGCGGCAGCGGACGGGGAAAGGTGGATGCCCCTTCGCCACGCCGCGAAGTGGCGGGGTATGGAGGGGGTGGCGGCGCTGCTGGCTGCGGGCGCCGCGGTGGACGCAATAGACAGGGTTGGGCGGACGCCCCTGCTCTGGGCTGCTGTGGAAGGCGCCACGAAGGTGGTGTCTGCGCTGTTGGCGGCGGGCGCCGCGCTGGACACAGCCGATGGCAGAGGGTGGACTCCTCTGCGCCTTGGCACGGTCCTTTGGATTTCCAAGATGGTGTCTGCGCTGCTGGCGGCGGGCGCCACGGCGGACGCAGCCGACAGGGACGGGTGGACGCCCCTGCACCGCGCGTCGGCGGAGGGCCATGCGGCGGTGGTGGAGATGCTGCTGGAGGTGGGTGCCGCGGTGGACGCAGTCGACGGGGACGGGTGGACGCCCCTGCACCGCGCGTCGGCGGAGGGCCATGCGGCGGTGGTGGAGATGCTGCTGGAGGCGGGTGCCGCGGTGGACGCAGTCGACGGGGACGGGTGGACGCCCCTGCACCACGCGTCGGAGGAGGGCTGTCGAAGTGCTTGTTCGTACGTGGTGGAGACGTTGCTGGCGGCGGGCGCCGCGGTGGATGCGGCCGACAGGGGCGGACTAACGCCACTGCACCACGTTGTGGCGGAGAGCGGTGTGGCGGTGGTGGACGCTCTGCTGGCGGCGGGCGCCGCAGTGGATGCAGCCGACGCGGAAGGGTGGACTCCTCTGCACCGTGCACCGGCGGGAGAGAGTGTGGAGGTGGTATCGGCGCTGCTGGCGGCGGGCGCCTCGATAGACGCAGCCGACAGGGACGAGTGGACGCCCCTGCACCACGCCTCGTCTTTAGGCAACGCGGGAGTGGTGGCGGCGCTACTGACAGCGAATGCTGCGATCGACGCGACAAACGGACGCGGCCAGACGCCCATGCACCTTGCCGCAGGGAATGGGCACGTCCCAGTCTTGGCGGCCCTCGTGGCAAAGGATAGTCTCACCGACGGCTGACGAGCGGTGAGCATGTCCGTGGCGAAGGAGCAAAGGCATACAATCACATCTGGGGGTGTACAGTACCTACCCAATATTACTTGTCCACTTTGACACGCCCGGTTCGACGTGTGACCAAACCGGAAAAACTATCTCTGCGGTGCCGATTTGTGATCATCTGGCGACTTCGTCGCTGAGCGGCTGTGTGGCACGCTACAGAAAAACTGCTCACAGCTTTGCCGTTGGGGCGAGTAGAGTCTCACAGGCGCCGTGGGGAGAAAGTTCAGAACCGCTCTGAGCCCCCAGCAGGTGGGAGCCATGCACAAGATGGTCGCAACCGGAAAGTTCTATGGCGCCATCGCCTCCTTTTTTACCCTAATGCAGAGAACGGTTGCCTACGTGACGGTACGGGCCGGGTGCCCCAATACTGGGCCTCAAAAGGAGACAAGAGGCCTTCCGAAGGCTATGAGCCCTCAAGAGCTCCAAGGCCTCAACGGATGGAGAACGACAAGCCTTTCGCGGCAATGACCAAAACAGCGGAAAAGCTCAATAGGGAGCGGACCAAGCCTCTGGCGGGGTCCTCCCTCCCTCCAGTGCCCCTCTACACCGTACGACGGACCGTGAAGGTGTTGGCGTTGTCGTCCTATACCCCCGCCAGAACATGGCTCGCGGCGGGCGCGCGGTGGTAGCGGCCAGAGGGGCATGCACGCAGTCTTTCTGGGTTTACTGCACCGTGAAGGACGGTTCCAAGCAGGATCAAACAGATTCTCAGGATTGGCCGTCTTGGGTGGAGAAATAATATTGGGTAGGTACTGTACATAAGTTCGTTTTATTGAGTCATCCGCCCCAGGTCCCCCAGCGTGTAGGCGGGACGCCGCTCTTCGCACGGGAGCTACACATCTCTTTGCTGCATTCTGCACATCGTTCTGCTCACCACATCATGTGCACCTCGTCCATGTGTTTTTTCTGTAGGAAGAACATGCACGGGCCATGTGGTGGCCTCGGCCGTTCCCATCGTGGGATGACGAGACGCGGGTGTTGGCCCGTCTTGGGAACGACGCCCAGCACGGTGTCCCCGGGTCCCCAGGCGGGGGGGTACCCACGCGCCTGTGGCCAGATGGAAAGTGACGCCCACAACCGCCCATTCGCAGCGTGGACGGCCTGCCATCGCATCTTCCCCACCATGGAAGACGAGGCGCGGGTGACTGTGTGCGCGGAGGGGGGGGGGGGAGTTTGGGGGTCTGCGGGAGGCTCTCTCTGTCCCACGTACCGTACATACCTCTCAGGACTGGTCGCGCGCTGACGAGCGTGTCTCTGTTTGCCGTGGCTCTGCCCACCCGCCTGGCCGCCCACGCCATCCATGGGAATGGCTTCTGTGGGGTGAGCGTGCGGGTGAGGCGGCGTGGCGGGGGTGGGAGCTGCCTTGCCGAGGGGCGGTAGGGGAAGCGGGGGGGGGGGGGGCGGTGCAAGAAGAGCCGCAGTGCGGAGGTGGGGAAAACGGTCGGGGGGGGGGGGGAGGGGGGGGGGGGCGCCCCACCTCCATGCACTACCAGCGGCATGCCCGCCACCCGGGGCACCCATGCATGGTGGCCGGCCGCCATCATGACGGCCATCCATCCTTGTAGATGAGCGCCGCCGCGAGTCGGCGGCACCCGCCTGGGCGTTTTGTGCCTGGCGGGGGGCGGCCGCCAAGGGGGGGGGGGGACGGCTCGGAGCTTCCCACCTCCATTCCATCCCCACCCCCCCCCCCCCTATCCCCCGGCCCCCCTCTCCGCTTTCGTTTTTCTTCCATCTAGCCACATCCCCCGCCGGCTTGGCACCGCAATAGTGTCGCCAGGCCCGATGGTTGCAGAGGGGGGTGGATGGACATGGCGGCCGCAGGGAACGATCAACTGGCAGAGGCGGTCGCAGGGAGCCCGCCTGTGGGGGGGTGGGGGGGGCGGTCAAGCGGCCTGGGGTCTGCAGCGGGCATCGGGCCGAGGCTAGGGGTGGAGGGGGGGTTGGTGTGGCTGCTGAAACGCGGTGCCTGCTGCGCACGCAGCGGCTTTAACACCCCACCAGCCTACAAAAGGGGCCTGCGGCGGCGGGGAGGACTAGCGCAGCCAACCCTCCCATCATCCCACACCGCCACACCCTCCCCGCCAAGCACCTCTCCTCCCTGCCTACCTCCCCATCGCCAGCCTGCTTCCTGTTCCTTCAAGCACGCACCTTCCCTCCTCACCGCCCCCGGCGCACTCCCCTCAAGATGGTTTCTTTCCGCAAAGCCGCCGCCGCGGCCATTGTCGCCACCGCCGCGGCGGTGGTGGTGGCCGACGCTGCCGCCGTCCCCGACGCCGCCGCCACCGCCGACGCGGCGGCCACCACCGTCCGCCACTCGTACGGGTACGGCGGCCACGGGGGCTACCACGGGCACGGGAGCCACCACAAGAGCAGCAAGAAGCACCGCCACGGCCACGGCCACGGCCACGGTCACGGCCACGGTCACGGCTACGGCTACGGGCACGGTGGGTACGGCGGCCACGGCGGGTATGGCGGCCACGGTGGGCATGGCTACTATGGTGGCCACGGCGGCGGCCACGGCTACTATGGCGGCAACGGCTACTATGGCGGCGGCTATGGCGGCTACGGCACCGGCTACTACTACTGAGCAGGCTGTTCGTGGGTGGTGGCCGCTGCCGAGGCGGACGCGGCACCGCCGCCGTGCGGAGGTGGCGTGTGTTGGGGGAAGGGCGCCGGGGGGGTGGGGGACATTTTGGGGGACAGGGGGGGTGGGGCCTCAGGGTGGGGCGACCGGCGGCGTGGCTGTGTCTTGGGCTGGGGTGGGGTCATCGTCCCCTCTGTGGCGGGCGCTGGCGGTTTTGTTGATGAGGTGTGCCCACCACGCCGTGCGTGGATGGGTGGGCTCGCGGTGAGAATCGACGGGGGGTGAAGGTACTGTACATGCACCGGTGGAGGTGTGAGGGCGAGGGACCCGTCGGCCATGGGATTCTACTCCCGGCTTTGTCGTCCGTGGTGATGGCGACGGCGCAGCTCCCGCGCATTTTGTTGATGTCGTTGTCTCTTGGACCGCAGCCGGCCAAGGTTTTTGTCGGCTCCAGCCGCCGCCACTGGTGATGGCCACGTCCCGCACTGGAACCCCTCCGTTTCAGTACGCTCTTTGTGCTAGAAACAGCTGTGTAGGGAAAGGCCACAAAGGAGGTCCCGGCGGCGCCCCAAGCCGCTCGCTATCACAGCCGTGTCCAGAGGTGGTGTGGCTCCTGCGCAGGAGCAGCTACTGGCAGCACCGCGACGCCGCTCCGCCCACCCGCCCGCCCCGCTGCTCGCCTCCTCCATGGCCGCCTTGGGGGGCCCCCACGGTCGGCCTTGCCGCCACAAGCTTGGTACTCTTGCCACCTCCCCACCCTCCCTCCCCCCCCCTGAGCATCTGCCGTAGCAGCTTCCCGCCCACCGTCCCGCCGCCCTCGTGGTGGCCCACGCCACCACCACCCCCGCTGCCGTCAGTGGCGCCAATCGCCGCCCATCACGCGCCCCCTCCCCCCCCACGCTCGCGCCAACCCGCCCGCACTGGCAGCAGACGCCCCTCTCCTCCCCTGCCCTCCCCCGACGCTCTCTCGATCGCCCGTCGGGCACGTCGGCGGGCGGCGGGCGCAGCGGCGGCGGCAGCAGGCCGCTGCCGTTGCGCCACAACGTCTGCTGGTGAAGCGGGGGTGGGGGGGGGGTTGCTGCCGCTTTGCGGCCGCGGCTGGCAGCGCGACGCGGCGGGCGCAGCCGCCCGAGGTGGGAAAGGCCGTCACAGCGTGCGTCAAAAGTGCCGCGACCGCGGCGGCGGTGGCTGCCGGCAGCGGCGGCGGGGATGGCGACGGCGGAGGCGGTAGAGGGGCGGGGGGGTGGATTGAATGGACCGGGCCACGCCCGCCGTGACCGCCGCTGCCGCCTCCCAACTGCCGCTGCTCGTCACCCCCTCTCCACCCCGGTCCACCCCCCCCCGCCACCCCGCCAGTCACAGTGGCTATGCTCTTCCACCTGCTTGGACGGCCGGCAGACGTTCAGGACGCCTGGCCCGTGCCGTCTTGGCGCAGCAACCCACGCAGACCCCCCCCCCCCCCCCCCCCCCCCCGACGCGGCGCCCGTCTTGGCCAGCCGCCGCCGCTCCGCTCCCCCCTCCCGTTGGGAAGAACGCCCCAAGGGAGGGGGCAGGGGGTGCGCGACCAAAGGCGGGTGCAGCCACCCCAACCGCCCGACACGGAGGTGCGGGGCCATCCACCCGTGCGGCTCCAAGGGGGAGTACTCTTCCCCCCCCCCGCGGTCCCGCCGTCGGCCAACGCCACCGCCGCTGCCGCCGCCGCCGCTGCCGCCGACGCCGCTGCCGCCGCCGCCGCTGCCGCCTCGGCCGCGGCTGCCGGCTGCCCAAGGAACACCGCAGCGTGGCCGCCGCGGGCGGGTGGACGGGGGCCCACCGTCGGGGCAGCCGCTCTGCCCGCCTTTGCTTCCCACCCCCCAGCCCGACCCAGCCCACCCAACCCCCCCCCCCCCCCCCCCCCCCCCCCCCCCCCCCTCCGCACTCGCTCCCTGCTAGCGGCGGCAACGTCGGCGGCAGCACCGGGCGCGGCGGCAGCATCGTGAGCGGCTGCCGCGTCGGGCAGCGGCGGTGGGGGTGGGGGTGCGGCGCTGCTGTGGCGGTGTCAGCGGCGGGGCGCGGCCAGGGCAACGGCCGCGCCACAGGGGCGAAGCGTCGGCTGGCAGCACACCGCTCCCCCCCCCACCCCCACGCCCCACCCCCCGAGGAGGGGGGAAGAACGGAGCGTGTCGGGGGAGGAGGAGGGAGTGCGCACGCCACGTGGGGGGGGTCCCACCCACCCCACCCCACCCCACCCCACCCCACCCCACCCCACCCCACCCCACCCCACCCCACCCCACCCCACCCCACCCCACCCCACCCCACCCCACCCCACCCCACCCCACCCCACCCCACCCCACCCCACCCCACCCCACCCCACCCCACCCACCCCACCTGGCGGTGGGGAGGCCCCCCCCGACCTCCCCCCCTCGGCACCCCACCGGCCGGCGGGCAGCGGCGCACCCCCCCGCCACGCGCTCATTCCTCCCCGCACGCCACGCCCCGCCCCACCACCCCGCCAAGCCACGGCGCGGTGGGCGTGCGGCCGGCGGCACACGCGACGGCCACGGTGGCGGCGCCCGCCGGGGTGCGCCGCGCAGGGGGGGGGGCGGTGGCCGCCACGGCGGCGGGGGCTGCCCCCCCCCGCCCTCCCCCCCCGCCCGGGGGGCTGCCATGACATGGCCGGTGGCGGCGCAGGCGCCACGGGATCCCACGTGCCGGGACAGGATGGCAGCCGTCGTTGGCGCGCGCGGGCGGGCGCGCCAACGGGGCGGCGGCGACGACCACTCTTGGGTCTGCGGCGGGGGCTCCCCTCCATTGTCGACGGTGACCGCGCCAACAACAAAGAGAGGGAGCTACGGGGGGGGGGGATGTGTGATAGGCGGCGTTTGGCGACACTGCTGACAGCAGCGGGGGTGGTGGTGCCGTGGGCCCCCTCGGGGTGCGGCGGGACGGTGGGCGGGGTGCTGCGACGGCCGATGCTCAGGGGGGGGTGGGCGGAGCGGCGTCGCGGTGCTGCCAGTAGCTGCTCCTGCGCAGGAGCCACACCACCTCTGGACACGGCTGTGATAGCGAGCGGCTTGGGGCGCCGCCGGGACCTCCTTTGTGGCCTTTCCCTACACAGCTGTTTCTAGCACAAAGAGCGTACTGAAACGGAGGGGTTCCAGTGCGGGACGTGGCCATCACCAGTGGCGGCGGCTGGAGCCGACAAAAACCTTGGCCGGCTGCGGTCCAAGAGACAACGACATCAACAAAATGCGCGGGAGCTGCGCCGTCGCCATCACCACGGACGACAAAGCCGGGAGTAGAATCCCATGGCCGACGGGTCCCTCGCCCTCACACCTCCACCGGTGCATGTACAGTACCTTCACCCCCCGTCGATTCTCACCGCGAGCCCACCCATCCACGCACGGCGTGGTGGGCACACCTCATCAACAAAACCGCCAGCGCCCGCCACAGAGGGGACGATGACCCCACCCCAGCTCAAGACACAGCCACGCCGCCGGTCGCCCCACCCTGAGGCCCCACCCCCCCTGTCCCCCAAAATGTCCCCCACCCCCCCGGCGCCCTTCCCCCAACACACGCCACCTCCGCACGGCGGCGGTGCCGCGTCCGCCTCGGCAGCGGCCACCACCCACGAACAGCCTGCTCAGTAGTAGTAGCCGGTGCCGTAGCCGCCATAGCCGCCGCCATAGTAGCCGTTGCCGCCATAGTAGCCGTGGCCGCCGCCGTGGCCACCATAGTAGCCATGCCCACCGTGGCCGCCATACCCGCCGTGGCCGCCGTACCCACCGTGCCCGTAGCCGTAGCCGTGACCGTGGCCGTGACCGTGGCCGTGGCCGTGGCCGTGGCGGTGCTTCTTGCTGCTCTTGTGGTGGCTCCCGTGCCCGTGGTAGCCCCCGTGGCCGCCGTACCCGTACGAGTGGCGGACGGTGGTGGCCGCCGCGTCGGCGGTGGCGGCGGCGTCGGGGACGGCGGCAGCGTCGGCCACCACCACCGCCGCGGCGGTGGCGACAATGGCCGCGGCGGCGGCTTTGCGGAAAGAAACCATCTTGAGGGGAGTGCGCCGGGGGCGGTGAGGAGGGAAGGTGCGTGCTTGAAGGAACAGGAAGCAGGCTGGCGATGGGGAGGTAGGCAGGGAGGAGAGGTGCTTGGCGGGGAGGGTGTGACGGTGTGGGATGATGGGCGGCTGGGCTGCCCAGCCGCTCCCCGCCGCCGCCGTCGGCTCTTGTACACCCGCGCCAGGCGACTGACTGCGCCGCTTCTTGCCAGGCCGTTGGGGCGACCCCGCCGTGCTCGGGTGGATGCACAGCAAGCAGTTTGCAGCGGGTGCCACCCCCCCACCTCCTCCCCCCCCTCCCGACCCCCAACCTCGGCCCGTTGCCCGCTGTCAGCCGCAACCAGCGAGCCCAGTCCCCCCTCAGGGACGGCCTCCCCTTGGTTGCAGCCGTTGGTGCGACGCCCAGCTGCCCACATGTGCTGCCTTCCCCCACTCTGCCATGACCGCCGGGCACCGCCGCCCTCTCATGTCATGGCAGTGCAATCCCAGCGGGGTTGTGCAGCGGTGGGAGCCTACGGGAATGGGGGCAAGGCAGGGGGGTGTGGCCACAGAGGTGGGGCGCCCCGGACTGTGTGTCCCTCTCGCCGGTCGCCGCCCTCGGCTGGCATGCACGCAAGGCGGGCGTCGTCGGCTCGCGGCTGGGCTCACCATCTGCAGTGGCCGGGCACCATGCATGAGGTGCCCCGCCGCCGCGCATCATGGTATGACGCCACGGATAGTGGATGGATGTGACTGTGCCACGCCGCCGCCGCGTGGAGACTCTCCCTCACCTGCCGGGCAACGCTCGACCCGCCGTCCCCTCCACTCTGGCCAGGCAGCTCCCCGCTCACCCCCCCCCCCCCACCACAGCACCCAATCGACCAACCACAACGCACCTGACCTCCGCGTGGGCCCGATGCTGCCGCCGCCACCGCCCCACCGTCCAAACGCAGAGGCCGGCCAGGGACTGCCCCAACCGTTGCCTGCGCGGCCAGATGAGGAAGAGGAGCGTCACCACGAAAAAGAAAAAGAACGCTGATGCCAGACCGGTGGGTGTCCAGGGAACCTGCTGCCCGTCGCAACGCACCCCCCCCACCCCCCCCCCCATCCCCCCCTCCTGCTACATATGTCGTAGGGCGGTGCGCGGCGCGGCACGGGCGGGGCCCAAGACGAGGGAGGGAGCGGCTGGTGCACGCCCGCCGCCACGAGCGGGGCCATGGGCGCCGCCCCCCCGGGGGGGGGCCGCCGCGTGAGCAACGACCCACCCACCGCAGGCCACTGGCGTCCCACGCAGGCTCCCCTCGCAGCAGCGGCCGGCAGCAGCGTGGTGGGAGTCGAAAATAGTAGGCAGCGGGAAGGGGGGGGGGAGGGGGATGTGCTGGCACGCAACCGCCTCCGCCTGGTCCTCCATGGTGGGGGGGGACGCGCGACGGCAGGCCGGCGCCAGGCCGTGAAGGGGGACGGGGTGCCCGCCATCATGGCGGCTACAGCCGCGTGGGCCACACCTCTGGGGGGCGGTCTTGTGTGTTGGGCGTGTTCCCCAATGGGCAAACATATCCGGCTCGTCATCCATGGTGGGGACGGACGGCTTAACGCCTCGTTGTGGGTGCCGGACAGTGACAGTCGCGTCGTCCCCCTGCCAGGTGGCTCCCTTGAGTACATGCGTCCCTGCCTTGCCTCCCCCCGCCCATCCATCCATCCCTCTCGCTCTGCTCTTCACCCCACTTCCTCGTCGTGCGCAGCGGGGTCGTGCGGGGGAGTGCGAAGCAGACGACATGCAAGCCGACAGCCGCTGCACCAGTCCAAGAATGGCGGGCGGGCAGGCACTGTCACTCACTCCATGTATGGGGACACCCCCACACTCCACGGACGGCTTGAAAACCATGCCCAGGCGTCGTGGCACCCGTGCAAGGAGAGACCCGTACATTGAATAGTTCGATGCATGGTGACCATTGACATTGCACCCGTTGCGAGCGTATGGACATTGCCTCACCCAACACTCGTGACTCGCCGTGTTTAAAAGAGCCTCTTCCTCCGGATCACATGGAATGTCAATGTGCAGTATGTACGAGGCCAACAATATTTCCACCCCCCCTAATTTGGTCACGACCGCCCCCCCTGTTGCACCTCATACTCGGCAAATAAGCAACGCCCCAGAGATTTCTTGGGCTCGCTGTGCTCCTGAGAACGTCTTCTATCTTTCTGAGTCAACGCAATGCCACCTCCTCTGCACTCACGGCGTAGAGCTGGCCTCAGGTTGGACAGAGTCGAGCACAGGGAAATCTGGACAGAGCCACTCCTGCAGCCTTGTAGGAGTGCTGTTCTGAGCATACGACTTCTTCATCAGGACACAGACGGCGTGCCCATATTGCATGAGTGCCGTATGTATCTTTCCCGTAGTGTCTGTGGCAGATGCACAAGATGTTCTCCCATTGTCATCTCCTACTCCTGTACGGGCCGGGAGTCGCAACCGTGTAAGACTTCAGTACTGGTCACTAGAGAGGCGATAGAGGCTTGTACTGCACAATAAAAAGGGTTAGCAAGTGACATGGGTACCGCTAAAGAGCAGTTCCATCGCTGTCTTTCCGCAGCACGAGGCGATGAAAGAACAAGAGCTCTGGCTGTCTCGGTCCCCAAGGGAGAGTATGATGTACCGCCGCCGCGCAGATGGGCCGGTGACTGTACCTCCGGTGCGCCGTCGCGCTTGGCAGCGACGTCCACCCGGCACCGACCACATGTAGGCTTCCCCCCCTTCCCGCCCCCCTGTTTCCCCTGGTGGGGTCGATCGATCCCTCCATTCGTCCCCTCCCCCCCCCGCTCCCCTCCTCGACCGCTCTGATCATGCATCTCAGCTGTGCGATGTCGAGGCGGCTCGGGTGCTGCCGTGAGGTGCGACGGTGATGCAGGTCGGGATGCGGGCGTGGGTGGCAGCGTGCAGAAGTAGCAGCAGGAGCAGGTGCGGTAGCAGCGGCAGTGCCGCCCGGTGCCGCACGTCCCCAACGGGCACTCCTGCGGCGGCCTTTTTCTGCAAACGGGCCGCCGTCGACGCCGCCCCCCGCGGCGGGGGCTGGTGCCGCCCGCCGCCGCGACGGGGTGGGCGTGGCGGCCGTGGCGGCCGTGCGTGACGGGCGTCGGTGAGATGGGCGCTGCGGCAGTCGTCGGTGGAGCTCTTTGTTGGGGGAGGGGCAGTATGGCTGGGCACCCTCTTCCAAACCGCGTGGGCAGCCGAGACGATGGACGGGCTGGCCACGCTGCCCGCCGAGGCGCACGCGACCGCTGCCGCCGGCCACACGTACGTCGAAGGCCGCCGATGGGGGCTCGTAGTCGAGCCGCGGGACGGCCTAAGTTTGGGAGGGGGGCGGGGTTGGAGAGCACCCCTGTTTGGGACGTCACTGCGTGCGCCGAGGGGAATGCGGCTGATGAGAGGGAAAGCGGGGGAGGGGGGGGAGGGAGCGAAAGGGTAGGGAATGGCGGGTGGGCGTGCCTTGCAGCGCGGCGGCCGCCGCGCCGTCGCCGCGTGGCTCGAGGCGCGCCGCCCGCCGTCACGCTGCCAGCGGCCCAGCTCTGCGTCCAGCCGCCCTGCTCTGTCGCCACTGCCGCCTCTGCCGTCCATGCTGGTGGCCGCAGCGGCAGGAGGCGGCGGGGCGGCCGCCAGGGCAGTCGGCAGGCGGCTGCGGGAGGGGGGAAGGGGGTCGCCGTCGTCCCCGTAGGCAGCCCCCACGCATCGCACAATTGCCTGAACCTGTGAGTTGAGCGTTGAATACGGTCGGTACCCAATATCACACTGCGAGTGAATAGCTTGCTTGCTAATTTACGTATACTGGCGGCGGCGGGTGGGGGGACAGCTGGTCGTGGTGTGGGTCGGGGGGGGATGCGTTGGCCCTTTCGGGAAAAAAATGACTGCCTTTGAGGGCAGTTCTAACTCGATAAGCAGTCAATAGGACGGTATGGTCGGGTGGCCTGAGGCCCGTTCGCAGTTCGCGTACCGTCTCATGTGACGACGGTATATACCTGCGAAAGGAACGGGAGAGGGGAGTCCGGTCGGTATACCAAATACATAAGTTTTGAACAACTCATCATGACTCTTTTTGAAGTATCACAAACACTGGAGTGTGACTTGAAGAGTGGGGTGTGCAGATGGTCCGCCCTGCTCGAGCGCCACCAAAGCCCGTTCATATCGCCGCCTACAGCATCATGGACCCCACTCCTATCTGGCGGGCGGGTGCGTTCATGACGTCTGTGGCTGGAGCCTTGCATGCCCACCGTGGTTTGTTCTCTGACCCCTTTCAATACACATCTGTTTCTGTACCCTTTTCCGACGTCCGGGCACGCTACGGCGCCCTATTCCCTCGCGCTATGCGCATGTCCGATGGCGCCTTTGATGGCCTGGTGGCACTCTTGCGCCCTCTCTTGCCCCGTCGTGGCCTCTCTGCGGAGACGCGTACTGCTTTGGCGCTGCGCTATTTGGGAGGCGGTAGCTACGTGGACATTTGCGCGGCGTTTGGGGTACACCCGGCCTCATTGTACCGCGCAGTGTGGGAGGTCGTGGACGCTGTTAACTCTACCTCTGCACTGGCTCTGGACTTCCAGGTAGGGAACAGTACTCGTCGACTCGCGTACGCTGCTGGCTTCCAAGCGGGGCGGAATTCCCCGTTCTCCAACGTCATCGGAGCGCTCGATGGCGTGGCGATTGAGCAGGAGCAGCCCCTACCATCGGATGTTACGTGCGTGGCCGACTACTACTCTCGGAAGGGCTTCTACGCTTTCAATGTGCAGGCCATTTGTGACGCTTCGTACAAGTTTCGATGGATGTCCTGCATGAGTCCTGGGTCTTCTCACGACTCGACGGCGTTTTCTTGTACATTGCTCGGGCAGGCGCTCCTGAGGCCGGAGGACCCCATAACAGCGGCGCTGATTAGGGATGGCCACTGTATTGCGGCAGACGATGCGTACGCTGCAAGCGAGGCATTGGCCGTCCCGTGGCCAGGTGGTGGCAGGGGTGATCGCTGGCGGGACTCTTACAACTTCCATCTCTCATCCCTCCGTATTCACATTGAGCAGGCTTTTGGGATGCTTGTGTGGCGGTGGGGGGTCTTCTGGCGACCTCTTCGTGTGCCCTTTTCGAAGCGGCCAGCTTTGATTCGAGCGTGCTTTCGTCTGCATAACTATTGCTGTGACGAGTCCGAGAGCGGTACGGACCGCTTGGCACCGTTCGCCAACGACCGCGCTGGAGGGAATGTTTACTTGGCGCCGAATGACACCGTGAGTGCCGACCAGCGTGGTCGACGTCGCGACCGCGAGCGCTCCTTGTTGAGGGTGAAAATGACTCGTCGGGTGGAAGAGCTTGGATTGCTGCGCCCGGGGGTACCTCCCATGTACTGAATCAAGTGTGTGCACAAGACATTGTTTTTCCTACGTGCGCCATGTGCACCGCCCACCGCGTTCAAGAAGCCCATGTGTACCGTGGTGCCCTCGCATTACAATCGGACGCAGAATGAACAGCTCTCTAAACGACACAGGCAATCCCTTGAAAAACCCTCACGCCTCCTCCTCGTCCACGGATGGGTCAACCGGACGGGGCTGAGAGGAGCCAGCCACGGGGCCGGCAGTATCATCTTGACCACGCCCGCCGCCGCCGACCGCTGCGACCGGCTCTGGTTCCGCTGCAGTCTCGAGAGGCTCTTGGCCGACGGAGGACTGCAGAGCACTTTCCAATCGCGTCGTGAGGGCCAGCACAATCCCAGACGGTAGGCCAGCGTCCTGCGCATTCTTGAGGGTAGTGGACAGAGCAACGAGCTCTGCCAGGCGCGCTTGCTTTGCGGCCGACGCTGCGATGCTGGCAGAGCTGTCGATCAGCGACTGAATTCCGGCCTCCACCGGACGCCTACGCTTGGCTCGAGAGGTCGCGGCTCCCACCGTGGTCAGCCCAGGCACGTCGCCCTCTACGCCCGCGGGCCCCACTTCAGGGTTCATGAGCTCCAGAACAATCTCCTTGTCTTTCAGCAACACGAACAAATAGTCCAACAGCGTGTCCCCTTGCGAGAAGTTTGACCACAAGTTCGGATCGTTCTGGCCTGAGCTGGAGTAGCGCTTATGCACGCGCCAAAAACCAGAAGCAATCTGCACACAGAGAGTGATACACACGAATGAAATGATGCCGGGGCGTCAGACAACCGCTACGGCGGCGGAGAAGCGTAGAAAGATCCCTCCAATACAACCCTCACCGCAGCACTTAAGCGGGCCCGATAAATAGATCGCGCTGAGAACATACCTCTGTCCACTTTGCACGCAAGAACTGACCCGTGCGCCGAACTGTGTGAAGGTTGGGGTCTATTGCTGCGTCTGCGCACGCGGCGGGAACAGTGAAGACCTCTGGGCCGTTGAACACCTCCGCCACGACCACTGGCCAGACCTCCGTACGACTCGACCTCGAGTCCACCTGTTGGCGGGACATCGGGCCGCGAGACACGATGACACCAGCAGCGACCTCGCCATGGCACATCACATGCGCGAGACGCGCTCTCTCGTGCTTGGTAAACGGAGGCTGTCGGTCTGGGCTCGGTTGGATGGCTGCCGTGCCACCGCTCTCGGCAGACACTTGTCCAGGGGTTGCCGCAGCAGGGACGGTCGCGTCAGGATCGCTTGGCGCTCCGCTCTGTCCTGCGGGTGTGCGCCGAGGAGGGGAGGGGCGAGGCTCGTCGGGCGCAGGGGAACCAGGATTCGACGGGGGAGGGAGAGCGCCCGACCGAGCACCCGAGGTAGATCCATCCGTCCCGGTGATAGCCGGCCCAGCACACGAGACCCCATTCTGTCGGCACCGGTCCGCGAGCATGTGCTTCGTCCCGTGAATGGGGAGCCCCCGACGCTTCAGTTCGGCTCGCATCTGCTTAACAGTTACACGGGAAGCCATACTGGTCCGATCCGACGCAACAACAGGTAGGAAGAAGGCGTGAGGCTCTGGTCCGGAAGCGTGTGTGTGGATGTGCGGGTTGGCGTCTCGAGTGGTTCCGGGGGCGGGGTCGCTTTTGCATTGCCGCCAGTGCGTGTCCAATGTTGTGGGTCTTCTTCCCGGCGCCTCTGCCCGCCAATGGACTTTGTCCAACGACACCCCTCGAACCTGTGAGTTGTCTCTGGCAACTCCAAACTTGGTCTCAATTCGATCGTCAAGTCTTGATCTCTGCAGTGTACGCCGCGGTATACCGCGGTATAGACATACGCGGGCGCCCCGCGTATGTCTATACCGCGGTATACCGTCGGGATGGGCACAGCCAATCAGATCGGCGTTACGCGTATATACCGTCACGCCGATTGCAACTGCGAACGGGCCTGAGCTGACGATCGAGTCGTTTTAACTCAATATCCAGGTATTTTGGCCTCTGAGAATGCCACAACCCAGCGATCCTATTGGCTGTCACACGAGCAGCGTGACATTTTTTTTTTGCGCATGCTCTCTTCATTATTGACGGGTTCTGCGTACTTTGGTATGTACGGTACATCGACAGCGTGACTGTTATTTACTCAAACCTACTCAACGCCATCTACTTCACCCCCTCCTTCCTCCCCACCTCACCTTCTCACTACCATGCCTGCACCAGCGCCGCCCTACCTCCCCCTCACCACCCGCCCCCTATCCCCTCTCCCACGCCTTGAGCTGCGCCGCCGTCGCCGCCCAGCGAAAAGCACCCCGCTTGCCCTCTCTTCCCCATCACACTGCTGCCCACCTCCCCCCCAGCCTCAGCCTTTCCTTACCTTCTCACTCCCGAGCCTGCACCAGGGCCGCCCTCCTCCCCCCCCTCACCCTCCTCATCTTGCCTTCTCTCGCATGCCTTCATCCACGCCGTCATCGCCTCCCAGCTATCGCCACCCGCTTCCCCCCCCCTCCACCCTCACTCCCAGGCTTCTGCCCAAGCCACCACCACAGCACCACCAACTCCCAGCCCCTCAACACCCACAGACACCAGTCGCCCTGCTCCCCCGGCACCCCAGCGCCATGCCCCCCCGCCCCACGCCCGTCCTTAAGCTCTGCCGCACCGACACCGTCCACGGGCGAGACGCCTGCCTCGCAGCGAGCCACGACGCCTACCTCAGCCGGTACGCCGACGCAACATGGCCGCCGGCACCGAGCACAAGTGCAGGGACGTCTTGAACGGGGGGGGAGAAGGGAGGGAAAAAATGACGCGAGGGCAAACCAAGGCGGGAACAAGAAAAGGGAGCGGGAGGGGCAGGCGGTGGCGGGGGCGAGGAGAGTTGCCAGGGGAGGTGGGGGGGGGGGGCGGGTGACCGGGGGGCGGGGGAATAGCGACAGGGGGAAGGGCGTGCCAGGGCATGGCCGGGGAGGGTAGTGAAGGCGAAGGGAGGGGGACAACGGGCGACAAGGGCATGCACGTGAAAGGGGGGCGCCAGATATACGGCAAGAGCGGCCAGTGGGAGTGGGGTCTGCTCATGCCACACACCAGCCCTAGAGGGAGACGGACACCCTCCCCAGGGGCCCAGTCCCACCCCTGCTCGGGGGAGGGGAGACGCCCGGGGGAGGGGAGACGCCCGGGGAAGCGGTTCTGCCCCCTCAGGGAGGGGGAGACGGCCGGGCTGGCGGTCGAGGAGGCTCCTTGCACTTGGCAGACGCGCACACCTCTCCCCTTCCACGAAAAGCCTCTCCGCACCTTGCACCAGACACGGTAGGTAGCACGCTGAATTATTGTCCCAGGTGAGTTTTTTGTCGAATATCCTGGCAAATAAAAGAGAGGTGATTCATCCGGCAGTCAATGTAACTCATCATCCTGCGTTTTTCCCGTAGGGTGGCTTACAAAACTTTCGCCCACTACGGCGCTGCGGCAGTGGTGCCCTGCGGCGCATCGGCAGCGGTGACAGTGTACTGCCACATGACGGCCCCGGCAGCGGGGTGCGTGGCTGGGGATGGTTAAGGTCGTGGGCTGGCACCCCCCACGCCGGCGTCGTGGGAAGCCGCAGCGTCGTTGGCGATGCCGCGGCGATGGGAGTTGACCTCGGCGGGGCGGCAGGTGGCGACCGGCCGTGCGCCAGCTGCGATGGACGCGTCAGCGGCTGTGGCGGGCGGTGCTGTGAGGGGTGCTACCATTTGTGGGGAGGGGAACGCTGGGCGCTCGCTGGCCTCCTGCCCCTGTCACCTACCTCCCGTGCGCCACTGCCGGTACGACCACTTCCGCCTCCACGGTGGCGGCGCCCAGCGGCAGCGAGTTGGTCGCGCTGCTTCGTGCCTGACGCCTGGCTGGACGGCAGCGCCGGGGAGGGCGCTCGGGGGCGGTAGGGGCGGTGGGGGCCGAGGCGGCAGTAGTACCGCCAGCGTCGGAAGCAACGTCGGTTTTGGACCTGATGCGTGTGTGCGCGGGAGCGGCCGCCGGTGGGCTTGCCGCGTCGCTGTAGAAACTGACAAGCGACGTAAAACTCTGACGTAAAAATTCGAAAACGATCATCGCAATTTGCCAAAATTACTGCCCCCGGGCGGGATCGAACCGCCATCGTTACGGCCACAACGTTTGACGTCGCGCCAGGCGCTCAGAACATCCTTGCTGGATAGACACCTATCGCTTTTAACCATTAGACGACGAGAGCTGATCACGTCCGCCTCTCTCACCACCAGCAATATGACCACAAGTTGCTTGCGCCACCACCGGTTGTTGAGGGGTAGGATGGTAGCTGACCCCCCGTGACCGCCGCCACCGCCGGTGGTCGACGGCCTCCGCTGGGTAGCCGCCGCCTGCTGGCCACCAGCTCCTGCCGCTCCCACGCGGCCGCCATCGTCACCGCGGCTGCTGGCTTGCCGTCCCACCCCCGCCGCCGCCGGTCCACGCCCGTCACCGCTGCCCCCGCCCCCCGATGGGCGCCACCCCGCGATGCAACCGCCGACCCTGCCGCGGCCGCCGCTGTCGCCGCCGAGGTCAGACGCCCGCCACCGCTCACCTGCCCGCGCAACCCGCGCTGGCTGGACACGGACTGCTGGACGCCTGCCCCCGCAGCGAATATCGGCGGCACTGGCCCCCCGCCTCCCCCCCGCCGTCGCCGCCGCCTTTTCCTCTCCCCACCTTCCCCCTCATTCCCTCCTTTTCCCCACACCTCCCTCTTCCCCTTCTGTTTTGGTGTGGAACAGTTGGTGAACCTTGCCCTCCCCCTCCGCCCCCTCTCCCCTCTCCCCCCGCCACACCACGCACTGCGCCTACTGACAAGGCCACTGCCCGGCAAAGCCCCTCCCCCTTCCCACTCGTCTTCGGCGAATGGGGGCGTGGGCACACGAGCGGGTGCCGGTGAAAGACAGGTGACAGTCGAGCGCTGGCGCAGCATCCAGAAAGGCAGTCAGGCGGGATTTAGATATCCTGAACGGCGTTTCTGCCACAATGGGCCCAGAGTTTGTCCAGTCCCCCTAACCGTCGAAACGATCTCTTTTTGTGTTTATCCGCGCGTGGGGGGACCGACTTGATGTCGGGGGGACCGCTGGGGGGGCTGTGGGGGCCGTTCAGTCGTACTTCAGGGGCCGGGGACTGCAAGTCCGGGCGTGCGCTAGTGCGGCGACGATCGGGCGAAGCCCGTTCGCCGACGCCCGACGCTCTAACGCATAACGTAATGTTTGATGCTTAAATAGATATGTGTGTAAATGTATGTACATGTATATAGTTCACTCGAAGTGTGATATTGGGTACCGACCGTATTCAACACTTAAGGGCACAGCAACCGACGTGGGCTATCGGCATATTCATCACTATTGATATTCTTATGTTTCGATGTATAAGTCGGGCTCGTGGTTTGTCAAATTTCTGGTGCGTAACAGCCAATCAGAGCGCGTTCGCGTTGGCCTGGGATAGCTCAAGAGCAATCGCTCGACTAAAAGGCACCGCTTTGGCTCCGCGATAGCTCAGAGCTTTCGGGTGTCAATTTCCTACAGGTCTCTGATTGGATGATCTTGGATTACATAGACCTGACTTTTTTCCATGTAACGTTACGTACCGAATAGTTTTGGCTTTCTCCCGATAGCCCACGTTGGTGGCTTTGCCCTTACTCACAGGTACAGGGAATTGTGCGGTGCGTGGGGGCTGCCTACGGGAACGACGGCGACCCCCTTCCCCCCTCCCGCAGCCGCCTGCCGGCTTCCCCGGCCGCCCCGCTGCCTCCCGCCGCTGCGGCCACCAGCATGGACCGCAGCGGCGGCAGTGGCGACAGAGCAGTGCGGCTGGACGCAGAGCTGGGCCGCTGGCAGCGTGACGGCGGGCGGCGCGCCTCGAGCCACGCGGCGACGGCGCGGCGGCCGCCGCGCTGCAAGGCACGCCCACCCGCCATTCCCTACCCTTTCGCTCCCTCCCCCCCCTCCCCCGCTTTCCCTCTCATCAGCCGCATTCCCCTCGGCGCACGCAGTGACGTCCCAAACAGGGGTGCTCTCCAACCCCGCCCCCCCTCCCAAACTTAGGCCGTCCCGCGGCTCGACTACGAGCCCCCATCGGCGGCCTTCGACGTACGTGTGGCCGGCGGCAGCGGTCGCGTGCGCCTCGGCGGGCAGCGTGGCCAGCCCGTCCATCGTCTCGGCTGCCCACGCGGCGCGGAAGAGGGTGCCCAGCCATACCGCCCCTCCCCCAACAAAGAGCTCCACCGACGACTGCCGCAGCGCCCATCTCACCGACGCCCGGCACGCACGGCCGCCACGCACGACACGCCCACCCCGTCGCGGCGCCGGGCGGCACCAGCCCCCGCCGCGGGGGGCGGCGTCGACGGCGGCCCGTTTGCAGAAAAAGGCCGCCGCAGGAGTGCCCATTGGGGACGTGCGGCACCGGGCGGCACTGCCGCTGCTGCCGCGCCTGCTTCCCCTGTTACGGCTGCACGCTGCCACCCACGCCCGCATCCCGACCTGCACTACCGTCGCGCCACACAGCAGCACCCCCGCCGCCGCCACTTCGCACAGCGGTGCTGCATGGTAGGAGAGGTCGGGGGGGGGAGCCGGGGTGGGAGGGGACGAATGGAAGGATCGATCGACCCAACCAGGGGCAACAAGGGGGGGGGAAGGGGGCGAAACCCAAGGGGGAATGCGTTGGGTACCGCGCCTCTCGCCCATACCGGCGCTGCGGCAGTGGTGCCCTGCGGCGCATCGGCGGCGGTGACAGTGCACTATCACGTGACGGCTCCGGCAGCGGGGTGCGTGGCTGGGGATGGTTGTGGTCGTGGGCTGGCACCCCCCACGCCGGCGTCGTGGGAAGCCGCAGCGTCGTTGGCGATGCCGCGGCGATAGGAGTTGACCTCGGCCGGGCGGCAGGTGGCGACCGGCCGCGCGCCAGCTGCGATGGACGCGTCAGCGGCTGTGGCGGGCGGTGCTGTGAGGGGTGCTACCATTTGTGGGGAGGGGAACGCTGGGCGCTCGCTGGCCTCCTGCCCCTGTCACCTACCTCCCGTGCGCCACTGCCGGTACGACCGCCACGTCCGCAGGCACGTGGCGGCGCCCAGCGGCAGCGAGTTGGTCGCGCTGCTTCGTGCCTGACGCTTGGCTGGACGGCAGCGCCGGAGAGGGTGCGCAGGGGCGGCGGTGGCGGCGGCGGCAGTAGCACCGCCAGCATCGGAGGCAACGTCGGTCTTGGACGTGATGCGTGAGTGCGCGGGAGCGGTCGCCGATGGGATTGCCGCGTCGCTGTAGAACCTGCAGAAGCGACGTAAAACTGTGACATAAAGTTCCGAATACGATTATCGCGATTTACCAAAATTTCTGCCCCCGGGCGGGATCGAACCGCCATCGTTACGGCCACAACGTTTGACGTCGCGCCAGGCGCTCAAAACATCCTTGCTGGATAGACACCTATCGCTTTTAACCATTAGACGACGAGAGCTATGAATGGAAGGTGATGGATCGCTACTATTATTATACTGCGTATATTCTCAACGAGTGATCGCGACAACCTGTAGCTTGCGCCAAGCTGTAACGCACGCTACGGTACATGCGGAATCCGTCTCACGGCTTGAAGTCGAGATGGTCCCCTCTGAGTGGGCGGCGAGGTTGTCCCGCTTATTTGCTCTTCTCGGCGGGGGGTATGGATGGGGGGTGGGACGAGTGGGTGGTGCGGTGCGGAGGACGCGTTTGGACGACGGAGTAGCGTAATGGACACGAGGAATGCAGCTTTTTCGCCACACTTCGACGACATGGATTGCCCGGGTGGTGTCAAGACCCTCCGGCTGGCGTCAATACCCCCTGGCAGACGCTCAACCTTTGGCAAGCGATCTACGATCGGCTGTCGTCAAAACATGCTGAAGCGTGGTACCGGAGGGGTAAAGGTAGATGTTGTAGGGATGACTTGATGCACTTCCCGACCACCTCATCTGCCTCCCCCCTACCCTCACGTTCGCACCTGAAAAGAGTCCGTGCTGCACTGGGTACGACGGCGCCCCCCCCTCCACTCTCCAGGCTCTCCTTCTCCCTCTCATCCTGACCAGCGGGCGACACGGGCGATGCATACACCGACACAAAGTCGACCGGATCCTTCTCTCTCTGGCGCCAGCGCGTGCACGCGCCCGCTGGCGCTAGCCCCCGCTCCAACAACACCCCCCAACGAACCACAACCATGCCTCCCCCCAGGCGCCGCTGGATTCAGGAGTCCCCGTCGTCCACACCTTGACCACAGTATCGTCGCCTGCGGTGGCACTCTTCCCCACCTCCACCCCACACCACGCCACGCCCGACACCTCCCCGCCAGCGTGGCCTTCAAAAGAAAGCACGGCCAGACGGGCGAGGGGAGCCGCTGCCCCGGGGGGCACTGCCCACAGCCCAGCTGCCGGCGTAGACACCTCCCGGAATCCACCCCCAGGCCGTTGAGCTGCCCGCAGCCACTCGCCCCGTAGGTCCTTCAAGTACGCCCATGGGCCGCTCGAGCCCGACACGATCATGTTCTCGCCTGTAGAAAAGAAGGCCTGGACGTCAAAGCTCTTCGCGGAGTGGCCAGGTAGGACCACTAATCGCCGGAGGGGGCCAGCGGCCCACGAGGGCGTCCTAACCCCACCCCCCCTGTCTCCAGCGGCGGCCGCGGCAACGACCCCCGCTAACAGGTAGATGTAGATTTGCGAGTCTGAACATGAAGCGAGGAGGGAGTCGCTCGCCACGTCCGTGCCGACAATTCCAAAATGCCATGCCCGTACCGGGGGCGCCGCCGCGAAGGGGACGGTGTCCACGAGACGAGACAGAGGGTGTCGGGCGCATCCGCAGTGCGGGGTTGGCGGCCGGGCTCCCCATTGCACCAGGTGACGGCCTTCCGCCAACGCCGCCACTACCGGCACCACACCGCGTACGGCCCCGCCCCGAACTTGGGCCAAGACCTTCAACGGCGGCTGCCGACGCAATTATCAAAGCATAACCCCCCTGTCGACTGCCCCCACCGACACGAGCAGCTCCGTCCGCCCAGGCACCGCCGCCACAGCTGTGGCCGCTGCCCCCGCCGCCATGGCCGCCGCGGCCGCCCACCCGGAGGCGGCAGCGGAGAGGCGGCGCCCCACTCGCGTGGGGGGGGGATCGGGGGTCTGGTGCTCCCGATTCTGCCGCCCCGGCGTTTCTGACGGGTGGAGTCGCCCGTCGTGGTAGCGCTGCACCAGTGCCGCCCCTCCCAGCTACGGCCACTCTAACCGCCGGCGACGACGCCGCCTCCACAGTGCCCGCCGCCTTCGCTTCAGCCGCCCAGTGCGCCCCCCTATCGCCCCTCACAGGCGCGGGCGGGCATCTGGTGTTTCTGCTGAGGACGCGCCAATCCGTGCAGCCGATGAAAGGAGATTCCCCCCCCCCCCCGGCATCGCCGCCACAGCCTTGAGGCGCCCGACATGTCCGCGGGGGGGTGATGCCAGTGCCAGCCCCCCGCCGCCCGAGTCGAGCGTGTGCACTCGCACCAACGAGTCGCCCGTGGCAGTCACAGTGGCACCTGTAAAGTAAATGTTGATCAATAAAGAGAAAATGGGACCGACCGGCCGCAAGAGCGGAAAGCAACAGCTAATACCGTTGAGGAAAAGAAGACAGTCCTTTATCGCCCGGACGCTCGATGGGGAGCAAGCAGTCCCGACGGAGGCGGCGGGCCCCACGTCGAAGATAAGGGCGAAACATCATGCCGGTCGAGCGACCGCGCGGAGGCCAAATGGCCGATCGCTACGAGAATGGCAAGCAATACTGAAGATCCATCCAAAGCGACGACAGAGTAACAATGCAAAAGAAACGTAGTCCCCCAAAGGGCGAGCCACAAGTGATCCAAACAGACAAGGCTGGGAACACCAGTCAGGGGGGCTACAAGGTCGTAAATATGGGATTTCGGTATGAACGGCGGATACGCGACATACCTTCACTCAAACCTTCGCGACATCCCGGTGAGGTCGGGACAGGTTCAAAACGTGCACCAGTCGCGCCTCGATAGGTAGTCGTCCTGGCGTGGGCGGTCTCGGCTGAGCCGGGCGGGTGTCGTCACCCACGTGGCGTGCAACGTGCTCGTGGGGCCGATCTGGCCACTTGTCGGCAGGTCGCCGAGGTCGTGAGGGGGGGGCCGGGCGGCCTCATAGCGTTCCCTAAGTCGTGTGATGCGGGTGCTCCGCGTGGTTTGCAGGTTGTGCAGATGCAGGGAACTCGGATCTTCGACCGCTTGTGCCGGGCACGTTTGGTGCCTCTGTGCTCAGCACTCGGGTCCCCTACTGGCCGAGCGACCTACCGTGACGCCATTGGGCACCTTTGGCCGATTGGCCGCGCATCTACTCACCTTGGCACGTCTGGCTTCGGCCGCGGTGACCCGCAAGGGCACCCGACGGCGAGGCGGGGGGCTGGCCGTGTGGCTGTGGTCGTCTGTGCCTTTGCAGTGTTGACGGCGGTACGGCCCGTTGCGAGTCGTGGTGCGGGTCGTTGACAATCTACTCTTCTTGAGCTTTGGAGCGGGACAAGGGGGGTCAAGCGACGAGGGTGGCCAAGGACGGCGTCCGCCACAAGGGTGGCCAAGCGCTCAAGGGCGGCCAAGGATGGCTTCAGCCACAAGGGCGGACAATCGGTCAAGGGCGACCTAGACATCCGTGTGACAGACCTAGTGATCGTAACGCCAATATGGCGGATGGCATGACCCCAGTTGGGCAGGGTGCTGCCCCGATGGGGCCGGCCGACGCTGTGGCGGGTGCCAACAGGGTGATGCGTAGGCACTATCTCATCTTAGAAGCGACGTTAATCGACGACGGTGTTCGGTACATGGCGCATGCGCCGATAGTAGCGGCGGCGCGGACCAACCGGCTGTTCGCCTTGACCCGTTGAGGGTGCCGTCGACCCCAGGTCAAATGCTGGTAAAAGGTCGGCGGACCAAGACGACGGTGACAGTGGTCAGATCTGCGTGCGTCATCGACGTCGATAGGTCAGCTTTGCTGGCCCATGTGCCCGTCACTGATTGTAACACTGCCACGACGGTCGTGTAGTGACCAAAGCGACACTTGCTTTACGACGCCAGTGTAAACGTCCTCTGCGGACCATCGTTGTCCACCACCTCCGTCCGTAACCCTCAGGGAGGACGTGACGCAAAGGTTGCTCCGACGTCGGAGGCCCCAGGATGATGACGAGCTTGGCATGTCTCCGGTACACACCGACGTCGTGCTGTGGAAGGAAGTTGCGGGTGCTCACACCACACGTTGCGGCGGCACCAGCAGCGCCACCGCCGCTGCAAGTGGGCGGCCGCCGTCAGCGGCGGGCGGCGCGGCCGTCGCCTCCGCTGCCGCTCCGCGGCCGCCGCCTGGGATGGAGAAGAGGCGGCGGCGGAAATAGGGCGGGGGGCCTTCCGCGCTGCAGCCACCGCCAGCGCTGCAGCCGTTGCCGCCGCCGCCGCCAGTGTCGCCATCCCCACCGCCACCACCGCCACCACCGCCGCCGCAGGTGCTGCGCGAGCAGCTCGCCGCGGGGGTCCCACGGCGGCGGCCGCCAATGCCGGCGGCTGCGGCGGCGGCCAAGCGGCGGTTGTGGCCGCGTCTGCCGCGTCGCCGTGGCACGCGCAGCTGCGCCCGCAGCCAGCGCCCGCCCCAGTACCAGCGGTCGACGCGGAGCGGGCGAGCGGCGGCGGCGGCTCCCCCCCCCCACCTGCGCCCGGCGGCGGCACCCCCGCCGCGGCGGCAAGCAGCGTCAGCACCGCCCCCACCGCCGGGGGTGGCCCCAGCACGTGCGCCGCCGTGGCGGCCGACAGCACCGCTGTCAGGGCGGGGAGCGGCGGGTGATGCCGGGTGGGGGGGGGGGGCGCCGCCGCCGCCTCCGCCGCCACCGGGATCGCCGCCGCGGGCTGCCGCCGCCACTGCGGGGGGGGAGGGAGCGAGAGCAGGCGCGCAAAAGGCCCTCGACGATGGTGGCGACGGTCGGCGTGGCGGGCGGCTGCGCCCCCGTGGCGGGGTGTGGGGGTGGTTGCAGGCCCTGGAGGCTGTCCGGATGAAGATATCCGCATCCATCTGACCCCCCCGCAGCGACCTTTCCCGGGGTACCTTTCCCGGGAGAAAGGAACCAGGTTACTACTGAGGCAGGAGCACACACGCCCGGAACCGGCAACTCAGTTTCTCTCCCAGGGGAAAGGTTGGAGAACCTTTCCCGGGAGGAGCCGGATAGGCCTTCCGGCGCCGTACTTGGCGACACCCGCCTCCTGGGCTTGATGCAGTGGGAAGATTAGGCGTCCTCGATCCCCTAATAAGCTGCCCCTAATCCCCTAATGCGGTACCTTTCCCCTCAGGAAGAACTCTGGTTGGTAGAATGATCACTAAACGTTTTTTGCGAACGCTCTTTCTGTGCTCTGGGCGTTTCCAAACGACCTCCTTACAGAATGAGACTTGATACGTTCAACTCCTTCATTCAGAAAGGTAGCCCTACTGTACACAATGGCGAGGTGCATTTGTGGTCAACACTGGGCCTCGCGCCGGGCCCCGGTTGAGGCATGATCCACGCCTGCCACTTTCAGCGACGACCGTGCGCTCCGTACGACGGCCGCCGACGGTCTTGCCGCGTCGCGACGCGTGCACGACCGCACGGCCACGACTTGCCGCAGCCGTGCACGCCCCGCCTTGGACCGGCCCGTGTGCACTGCGACCCGCCGTATCCTTTCCACGTCAATCACGCCCGCGTGGCCCTGCCACGCACGTCCCCCTCCCATCCGCACCGACCCACTCGCCTCGTCCACTCTCAGCTGTTCACTTCCCCCATCGGCTCCTGCACCATGTCGGCGGCGTCGGGTGAGGCGGCCGACTGGGCTGACGTCTCGGAGGGCGACGACGACAATGACTTTGGCTCCTACAAGCCCGATCCCGCCGCGGTCGCGGCCGCCGCTGCGGCGGCTGCGGAGGAGGCGTCTAAGTCTGCCGCTGCCGCCGCGGCGCCTCGCCCCTTTTCCGCCCGCCACGGCGCGCCAGGCGGTGGTGGCCGCACCCCCGTCGGGGGTGGTGGCGGCGGCGGCATGGGTGGGGGCGCCTTTGGCACCCGCGACCGTGGCGGGGGTAGCAGCTTTGGTGGTAGCCGCGACCGCGACGGCGGGGGCGGCACCTTTGGCGGCAGCGGCGGATCGGCGTTTGCGTCTCGTGGGAGCGGCGCGGGGACCCCGTCGTCGGGGGCGCCCCGCAGCTATGGATTCCAGGATGGTGGCACGCCTCGAGGCGGTGGGGGTGGCGACGCTCGCGGCCCGCCGATGGGCGGTGGCGGTGGTGGTGGTGGTGGTGGCCGTGGCGAGCGCTACACCTGCTTTGTGGCGGGCCTCGCCGAGACGGATGAAGCCGAGCTGACCGCCTACTTCAACGACTGTGTCGTTACGGACGTGCGAATTCTTCGGCACAGTGACTCGGGGAATGTCAAGCACGCGTTTGTGGACTTTGCTGACGCCGAGTCGCAGGCGCGTGCGATTGCTCGCAACGGCACTCGCTTCCGCGGGCGGCCACTGCGGATCAACGCGGAGGAGTCTCGGTCGAGCTCGTATGGAGGCTCCTCAGGGCCGAGCCCGCGGGAGCGCCCGCGCTACACCCCCGCCGGTGGGGGGGGCGGGCCTGGCGGCCCGGGGGGGGGCCCCGGCCCCGAGGCGCGCAGCCACAGCGGCTCCTTTGGCTTTCACAGCGGCGGCGACGGCGGCGGCCCCGGCGGGCCGGCTAGCGGCGGCGCCGGCGGTGGCGCATTTGGCGCGCGCGGCGTGCCGCCCGGCTCGCCGTGGTCTTCCGGCGGCGGCGGGGGCGACTTTGGGGGCGACGGCCCTGGAGGTCCGCGCACGCCTCTGTCGTCGAGCGGCGCCTTTAGCAGCTCCCGCCCACCGGCGAGCCGCGACGGCGGCGGCGGCGCCTCCGGGGAGGGACCTTCGGCCATCCCATCGGTGCCCGTTACACCGGGGCGGCGAAAGCTGCAGCTGCAGCCCCGCACCAAGCCCATCAAGCCACTGGAGATCCCCGCGCACGTCTTGCGGGAGCAGGCGGTGGAGGCAGCGCGGAGCGCTGGGGGGGGGGGCACAGGGGCGGGGGCGCCCCTCCGCCGGGGGGTCACCCCGACGGGCGCGGCTGCCAAGAGCGGCGCTGATAGCGCGTTTGGGCCGTCGAGGCGCTCTGCGGCGGTGCCGCCCGTGACTCTGCCGGGTGGAGCCGCCGGGGGAGAGCGCGCCGATAAGGCGGCGGCCTCCGCGGCTTCGAAGGACGCCGACGCCGAGACGCCGCTGAACAAATTTGCGGCGTTGCGGATGGAAGAGAAGACTTCCTGAGAGGTAGTGTGCCGAGCACCTTAGGTTCCCCCCGCGCTTTCCCTCTTCCTTTTTGCGAGTTGGGGGCGCAATGGGGAGGCGACGACCCACGGGGTCGGGGTGCGAGGTGCAAGGAGGGAGACGGAGCGAGACCGTTGGGCCGTGCGGTCAAGGGCAGACGAACGACTCGGCTTTGCCGCGTGACCGCGGCCACGGTTGTCGTCGCTGGGCGGTCGGGGACGGGTAGGGGCGGGCCGGGCGCGGTTGTGAGCGCGGCGGTGACGGTGGCGGCCTCGGGGGGCGGTGGCGGCTGCGGGGGTGGGGTGACGGGGCGTAGCTGGCGGCGGGCGGGTCGGGGGTGCTGGGGATGCGGAGACTGCTTGTTTGGGTTGAGGGGGGGGTGGGGGGCCGAGTGCGTGTGGGCTGTTGGTGGACGGCCAAGGGGGCCGACACGGTGTGTAGGGCGATATGGGTAGGGGGCCGGCGGGGGGGGCTGGGGGGCGGGTGGCCGGGCGAGACCGATGGGGTTGGGGAGCGAGTCCTTTCGATTGTGACAAGAAAGCGCAATCCCCATTGCCGGCTTTCGGGGGCGGTGGGATGGGTGTGGATGGGGGCGAAGACGCCCGCGCACCGCGTGTCGCGCCGTTGCGGTAGACGTGTTGACGGTGTGGATGTCGTCATGGTATGGTGTTGCAGGGGGGTGTCTGCGGCGGTGGCGGTGGCGGTGGCTGTTGCGGCAGTGGGGGTGGCAATGGTGGCGGAGGCGGTGGCGGTGGCAGCTATGGTGACGGCGGCGCGGGCACCGCCGCCGATGCCCCACAGCCGGGGGCAGGCACGAACGGCTCTGCCTGCGGACCAACGGGACGGGTACCACAGCAGCGGCACAACCTCATACTGTACATACACACCGTGCGTCGCCGGGTACGGCGATGCGGCGCCGGGTACGGCATTCGGCGCCGGGCCTGAGAATCGTGGAGACGATCCCCCCCCCCCCCGTCTGCACCCCCCCGCCCCCTTCCGCCCCCCTCCGTCACACACCCCCCCTCCGTCACACCCCCCTCCTCCTAAATGCCCCCAGCACCCCCACCTCCGCCTCTCTCCAATCCCCCCCCCCTCCCACCCCCAACTCAGGCAAACGCCATCCGCTCCCGGTACGCCGCGCGCCACCGCTCCACCGCCCCCCGCCCCCCCGAGTCCTCGACAAAAAACGCGTCTTGCGGGCGCACGCCCGCGGCGACCCCCCCCCCCCCCCCTCGCCGAGCAGCCGGAACCCCCCCCGCACAAGCCAGCCGCCCACCTCGGCGCCCAGCTCCGCGGCGGTCCCCCCGCCGCCGCCCCGGACGCCCACGTACACCACCGCAGGCCCGACGGCGGCGCCGCCGACGCCCACCGCCTCGGGGGCGGAGAGGGCCACGGCCGCCGACGCGCCGCCGGCGCCGTCGGCGGCAAGGAGCAGCGCGCGGCCGCCGCCGGCGAGGCCGTCCACGACCGCCACCCCCCCCCCAGAGCCGCGGACGAGCGCGTCGGCGGCGGCAGAGAGGGGCACCCCCCGGGGGAGGTAGGCCTGCAGGGCGGTGCCGGAGCGGAGGCCGTCCCAGCGGCGGCGAAAGACGTCGGCGCCCGCGCCGGCCACGACGCCCCGCAGGAGCAGCACGTCGGTGGTGGGGATGCGGTAGGGGAGTGTCGCCTGCGCAGCATACGTGAGCGGCGTCAGGCGGTCGACGGCGGGGGGGGCGGGAGGGACGGCGGCGGGGGGGGCACCCCCACCCCCGCCGTCTGTGGTGCCCGCCGCAGCCGCCGCGGCGGCAGCGGTCGTCCCCCCGGGGGGGCGGCCCACATAGGCGGTGAGGACGACGCGGCCCGCCTCCGAGTCCCCCCCCCGCACGGCGAGCGTCGTCTCCACAGGCGGCGCGGCGGCACCTGCGGGCAGGCCGCCCAGCTGCCACGCCGTCACCGCGCCCGGCACGGGCGCCGTTGCCCCCGCCGCGGCCAGCCGCAGGCGCGCGTCGGGGATGGCAAAGCGCGTGCGGTTGGCCACCGTCACCCGCAGCCGGATGGCGCCCGCCGCGGGCGCCGGCGCGTGCGCCACGTCGACGCGCAGCGCGTCGCCGCCGCCGCTCACCGTCAGGGCGTCGGTCCAGACGGGCGCCGCCGCACCCGACCCGGCGGGCGCGTCAAAGGTGTGGGGGTGGAGGGGGCGGCGGGCGGCAGCGGCGGCGGCGGCGCCGCGCAGCGCCGCGTCTTCGGCGGCAACCGCCGCACGCAGGGCGGCGCCGCCGCCGCCGAGGCGCGACGACGCCAGCACCGCCGTGTTGGCCACCTCCCCCATCCACGCGTACGCGTCCGCGGGGGGGCCCGCCGACGCGGCGCGCCGTGGGGGGGGGCCCGCCGCGGCCGCCGCCGCCACCACCGCCGGCGACGGGGGAGACGGCGCGCCGCCGCCGCCGCCGCCACCGCCGCCGCCACGGCCCGGGCCGCCGCCCGCCCCCCCACCGCCTGCCGCGGCCGACGCCGCAGCGTACACCTCGAGCGCAGCGGCCGTTGCGGCGGCGGCCGCGTCGGCGGTCGCGTCAGCCCCCCCCGGGCGGCACGCGCCCGCGACGCGGAGGAGCGCACGGTAGCGGGCGACGAGCGCGGCGGCCGCCCCCGCCGTGCGGGGCACGTGGCGGACGAGCGCGGCGATGGCGGCCATGCCCGTGTCAGCGCGGTCGCCGTCGAGGCTGGTTGTCCACGGCGGCAGGGGAGGCGGCGGTGGCGGCGGCGGCGGCGCGTCGCTGCCGGCGGCGGCCGCCTCGGCCGCGGAAGGGGGCGGCGTGCCGGCCGCACTGCCGCGGCGGAGGAGGCCCACCCCGCCAGTGGTGGACTCGCCGAGCGTCACCGACGCGGCGGCCGCCGTCAGCCCGTCGAGGAGGGCGAGCCCCGAGTTGGCCACCGCCGCAGACGTGGACACGTACCGTCGCCGCCGGCTGCCGTCGGGCGCCACATACGTGCCACGCGCGACCGCGGACGCGGCGGTGGCGGTGCCCGCAGGGCCGGCGGTGCGGGTGTTGGAGCCCGCCGCGAGGCGCGTCACCGCCGGCGCCCGCCGCACCGCGGTGGCAGCGTCGGCCCAGGCGGTGCCGCTGGCGGCCGCCGCGGCCGCCGCGGCGGGGTCCCGAAAGCCCGCCGTTAAGTGCCGCCAGATGGCCTTGAGGACGAGCCCCGCGTTGGCCTCGGCCTTCAAGCCCGACGCCAAAAAGTGGTCGGTGACGCACAGCAACGACGCGGCACGGGCGGGGAGGTCGGTCTGGCGGCCGGCAGAGCGGACAAGGAGCTCCTGCGCACGCTCGTAGGCGCCCCCTTCGGGGGCGGGCGCGCCGACGCGGCGCTCCACAAACGCCGCGTGCTGGCCGAGCGCGTCGACCAGCTTGAGCCACCCCTCCCGCCCATACGCGACGCCACCACCGCCGCCGCCCCCGCCGCCGCGGCCGGGCGGCACGCCCCGCCAGGCAAGCACCCCCGCCAGGGCGGGGAGCGCCACCCCCACGAGGCCCGCCCATGCGTCGGTGAGGCCCGCCTTGACGCCCTCGTGGGCGACCGCCGCGACGCGGCGGGCGGCGGCGAGCAGCGCCGCCGCGACCGCGGCGACCAGCTCGCCGCCCAGGTCCGCCGCCTCCCCGCCCCCGGCGGCGGCGGAGAGGAGGCCCCGTGTGGGACCGCTCGCCAAAAAGGAGCGGAGGGCGCCACCAGAGGGGGCGGCCGCGGCGCCCCCACCCCCCCCTCCAGCCGACGCCATGTCCACCTCCACGACCACCCCTGCCAAGACGGCCAGCCCGGCCGCCCGCTGGCAGACGCTCAGCTCCCGCACCACCAGCGGCAGCAGCTGCACCGCCGCCGAGGCGGGCCAGGCACGGCCAACCTCGCCGCTCCCGTCCTTGGACGCGGCGCCCAGCCCCGCAATGGCGGCGGCCACCGCCGCCGACGCGACCGGCGGGGACATGGCCCCCGCGCCCGCCCCCCCCGCGCCCGCGTCGGTGGCGAGGCGCGTCAGCGCCGCCACCGCCCGCATCACCCACCGGGGGCGGCTGGGGGCGAGCGCCGGCCGCGCCGCCCGGGCCGCGACGGTCGCCAGCAGGTGCGCCGCGGCCGTGGCGGCGGCCAAACCCCCGCCGTCGCCGCCGCCGCCGCTGCCGCCATCCGCGGTGGCGGGCAGGAGGACGCTGTCCACCCACGCCACCGCCCACGCGGCCGGGTCGGGGGCGCCCACGTCGGTCGGCGGCGGCGGCGGCGACGCGACCGCCGCAACGGCCAGGCGGCCGAGCGCAACCAGCGCCGCCCGACGCGCGCGGGGGCGGACGCCCGCCCCCCCGCCGCCGAGGCGAGCCGCCAGGCGGGGCGCGGCGGGTAGCAGCAGGTCCCGTATCGTTGTGGCAAGCGCGTCCCGGTGCGCCCGCAGGGGGGTGGGCGGCGTCGCCGACCCGCCCGCCGCGGCGATATAGGCGGCCAGGGGGGTGAGGGCGACAAGGGCCACTGTCGGGTCAGCGTCGGCGGTGGCGGCATCCACCAGGGTGGCGAGAAGAGTGGTCAGGCAGGAGCGGAGGTGGGCGGCAGCAGCCGAGTCACCGCCGAAGGGGGCGTGGCCGGGCGCCACCCCAACAGCCAGCGCCGACCCGGGCGGGAAGACCACCGCCACGGCCATCGAGGGGGCCGCCGCTGGGGGCGCCCCCCCCCCCGCCGCTACCCCGTTGCCCGACGCCACCACCAACGCCCCCGCGGCAGCCCCCCCCCCACCCCCTCCTCCCCCTCCCCCCCCGCCGGCCGCCGTCGCCATCCCCGCAGCCGCCGCCGTCAGCGGCCGGTCGCGGCAGACGGCGGCGGCGGCGAGGCGCAGCGCGGCGGCGCGCAGCGCCGCCCCCCCCCCCCTCGCCGCGTCGTCCACATCCCCCGCCGCGACGGCAATGAGCGCCGCGAGCGGCGTCGGCGGCAGCGCCGCGGCGGCGGCGGCCGCCGCGGCGCGCGTCGCGGCGGGCGTGGCGGGCGCCAGGCGGGCCGCCAACAGCGGCACAACGTCTGCCCACGCGGGGTGTGCACCGGGGACGGCGGCGACGAGGACGGCCGTCGCGAGCGTCAGGGTGGGCGGGTGGGCGCCAGCCGAGGAGGCCAGGCAGTAACGGATGATTTCTGTTGGAGCCGCCGGGGGGGCGGGGGGGGGGGAAGGGCGGGGAGGGCGACGTACGTCCCCCCGAAGGGAAGAAGAAGAAAAAGAAAGAAAGCAACCGCATCAAAACGGGGGCAAGACGGCGTCGGCGGCTGGGTAAGGTAAGGCGGGGCCACGTCAGCAGGCTGCACCAACAGGGCGTACACCTCCCACGACCAGGAGGGGCGACGGCCGGGCGGGGGCGTGGCCACCAGGCCGCCCAGGTGGTGGTATCGCTCCTACCCCACCCTGCCCTCCCCGCGCGCCCCACCCCACCCCCTCCCCCCATCCCGGACACACGCCCTCCGCAAACGTACCCGGTGCGGCAACGGACACATCGCGGCCCGCGGCGATGAGGCGGACGAGACGGTGGAGCGTGGCGGCCTGCGTGTCCCGCCGTGCGAGCGCCTTGGCAACCGCCTTGGGGGGGGCCGCCGCCGCGGCGGCGGCCGCAGCGTCGGTCGGGGGGGGCGGGTGGGCGGGCGCCATGCGTCGGCGCGCCCGCCACCACCGGGGAGGAGGGAGGGGGAGAAAGGAGGGAAGGAGGAAGTGCAGGGAAATAAAAGAAAGAGGGGGGGGCGGGGGTCAAAGGAAAAGGTGGGAGTTGGGGAGAGGGGAGGAGGAAGGGGAGCGCGACGGAGCAGGGCACCCCACAACCGCAGCGGGCGATGGTCGGGACCAGACAGACCCCAGTGGTGGTGGCGACACCCGCTAAGGGGGCGAGGTGAGGGGGGGGGGGCGTCCAAGCGGTCGGGGGCATGGGCGTATGGCTGAAGAGGGGTGGGCGGGGCAGAAGAAGACCGCGCCCCTGCCCAAGTACAAGGCAACGACCGCCTGCTGTCCCAGCCCTTGCTGATCGAGCTTGAAACTTTCTTCTTAAGGTGTTGTCATTGAAATCTGGGCGAGTGCGCGCCAACGTTCGAATCTCTGTGGAAAAGAGGGGCCAATCAGTTGGACGAAACGAAAATCCATTTTTCGACTCTTGGGGCAGTTCTGTGTTCGCCACGTTGTCGGACGCCGTCGGCGTCGGCGCGCAGGGCACTGCCCGAGTCCTCTCATCGCACTTTGGCGTTTTCTCCCTCACACTACTACTCCCCCTCTCCTTGTGCCTGTCTTGCCCCCATCTCATTCTTTCGCGCAACCCCCTGCTTTTCCTGTTCTCCCCCTGCTTTTCCTGTTCTCCCCCTGCTTTTCCTGTTCTCCCCCCCCCCCCCCCCCCCATTGCCCGCTTCCTGCTGTCACCCCGCGACGTGCTCGCCCCCCGGCCGGCGACCCCCGGTACGCCGTCCCTGCTCCCTGTTCTCCCCCTTGTCCATCCCCACCATGAACCGTCACCGAACGGCCAAGTCCGCCCCCATTAATGACCTCTCCACCAACCGGCTGGCCACCCGCCAGCGGGTGGCGGCGGACAAGGTGGCCAAGAAGAAGGCCAAGTCCGCCGCCCGCCGCAAGCGCCACGCCGATGCCGCCGCCCTGGGCGACGCAGCGCCGCCGGTCAAGGTGCCGCGGACGCTGGAGAACACGCGCGTGCGGGACGACGAGTCGACCCGCCGCGTGACGGCGGAGGAGGTGGCAGCCGACGCGGCGGCCGACGAGTTTGCCCCCGTCTACCGGGGGGACGTCACCCCGCTGGTGGTGGTGACTACGGGGATGGGGGCGGGAAAGGTGGCGAGTCACGCGTTTGCAGCGTCGCTGCTGGGGGTGGTGCCCAACTCAGAGTTCCTCGAGCGCCGTGCCCTCACCCCCGCGGCGGTCATGCGGCACGCCGCGTCGGTCGGCGCGTCAGACGTGCTGCTTATTCGGGAGGACCACAAGAAGCTCACGTCGCTGACGCACGTGCACCTGCCCGCTGGGCCAACGGCGGTGTGGCGGCTGACGAGCGTGGTGCCGCCACGGGAAATCCGGGGGCACGGCGCGGCGCTGCCGGACCGCCCCGAGGTGCTGCTCAACAACTTTTCCACCGCCCTCGGCCACCGCGTTGGACGCATGCTGGGCGCCCTCTTTGGCGGGGGGGTGGGCGTGTCGGGCCGCGCGCGGCAGGCGGTGACGTGGCACAACCAGCGGGACTTTGTCTTCTTCCGCTTCCACCGGTACATCTTTAAGGAGGAGGGCGAGCGGGTGGGGCTGCAGGAGCTGGGCCCCCGCTTCACGCTGCGCCTAAACCGGCTGTTGCAGGGGGCCTGGGGCGCCCGCGGCATGGCGGGGCTTGGGGCGCCCGGCCAACAAAAGGAGGCCCACGCGCGTGCGCGTGCGCGGGCCGCCCGGCGGGGGGCGGGAGGGGCGTCTTCATCCTCGTCGTCCTCCTCGTCTGAAGAGGAGGACGACGAGGAGGACGATGAGGAGGATGGGAAGGAGGACGTTGGTAAGGCCGACGCGTCGGACGAGGAGCCTGCCGGCCCATCCGACACTGAAGCCGACGCCGACGCCGACGCCGACGCCGACGCTGACGCCGACACTGACGCCGACGCTGGCGCCGATGATAGCGGCTCGGACGTCGACGACAGCGACTCGGACGGCGATGCCACTGGCGACGCCCGCCGTCGCAGACGCAGTGCGGCCGGCGCGGCACGGCGGCGACCGCCCGGCAAGGCAGCGGGTGGCGGCGCCCCGGCGGCGGCGGCGAGCGGTGGGGCCCCCGCCGACGGCGGCGGCGGCGGCGGCGAGGCAGCTGCGAGCGGCGGCGGCGGCAGTGGCGGCGGCAGCGCCGCGGCTTCGGTAGCGGCCGCGGGGCCGTCCAAGCGGCGGCAGCCGCGGCAGCGGCGGGACGCGGGGGTGGAGTGGGTGCGGAGCATCCGAGCGGAAAAGGAGCGGCGCAAGTTCTACCTGTGAGCCGAGAGCGGGGGAAGGAGGGGGGGGGGGCGGCGGCGGGCACGTGTGCCCGGCGCCGTCTCATTGTATTGGCACCGTCTCGGTGTGGCTTGCAGCTTCGTTGTCTTTCTTTTCTTTTTTGCCCACGGGTGGTGCGTGTGCGTCGTGGCGGGCGCTGCAGCGACCGTCGTGCCGGGGGGGCGGGCGGTGTGGTTGCGCGCGCGAAGATCCCCGCTGGGGGGGGGTTCCCGCGTTTCTCCGTCACGCTCCCCTCCCCCAGTCCCCCGGTCGCTCCCCCCGCCGCCTCCCGCCCCTCCCCCGTACGCCCTGGGGTTCCCTCTGTCTCTGCGATGGGGCTCCCTCTATCCCCAGAGCTGGCGGCACCGCACAACTACCCCTCGACAGCCACTCCGTTGCCCTCCCCTACCCAGACGAGACGCGGGGAAGGGAGCACCCCGCCCCCCACCCTCCCCCCCCTTTCCCCCCTTTCCCTCAGCGAAGCCGCACGCCCATGGCGGCAACCACCCCCTCCCGCACCCGCGCCTGCAGGGCGTCCACCTCGGCGTGCGTCAGGCTGCGGTCCATGCTCCGGTACGTGACGCGGTAGCACAGGCTGGTGCGGCCGTCGCGGGTGTAGGGCTCGCCGACGCGGGTGACCGCCTCGGCCACGTCGCCGGCGGTGGCGCGGACCACCTCACAGACGCTATTTTCCACCCCACGCCACAGGTCGTCGGCATCGTCGGCGGCGACGGTGGTGGCAGTGGCGGCAGCGGTGGGGGTGGGGGTGGCCGTGCCGCCCGGCGGTGACGGCGCCGCGCCCGTCGCGCCGGCGGCGGCCACCTTCCCCGGGCCCCCGCCGGTGGTGGTGGTGGGGGTGGGGGTGGTGGTGGTGGTGCCCCCCTCCGCCGGCGGCAGCCAAAAGGACAGGTCCTTGGACACGGGGGGGTACTTGGAGTAGGGCACAAACCGGGTGACGCCCGCGGGGCTGGTGGCGGCGGCGTCGTTGTCGCCACCGCCGCCGCCGCCGCCGGCCGCCGGCCGCGGCGGCGGCGGGCGCCGAAACTGGGACAGGAACCGCTCGTCCCGGCTCCACAGCAGCCGAATGTCGGGGATGCCGTGGAGGACCATGGCCAGCCGGTCCAGGCCGAGGCCAAACGCCCACCCCACCACCGGCTCGCCCCGCACAACAGGCCCACGGACGGCCGCCGCGACGGCCGCGTCGGCGGAAGAGGACCCCCCCGGCGTCGCGGCCGGTGGCGGCACCTCCCCCGTCGCCGCCGCGGCGACCGCGTCGTCCAGCGCCGAGCCGACCTCTGCGGCCTCCCACCCCGCAGCGGCGAGCACCCGGGGCGTCAGCAGCCCCGCGCCGAGGAGTTCCAGCCACTCGCCCGCCCACCACACCTCCAGCTCCACGCTCGGGGACGTGAAGGGAAAGTCCGCCACCACCCACCGCAGGCGGGCGGCCGGCCCAAACAGCGCCCGCGCCGTCGACAGCAGCACCAGCCGCAGGTGCGCAAACGCCGCGGCGGGCGGCACGGCCCGCGCGGGGAAGAGGCGCACGCCGTCCATCTGGTGAAAGGCCGGGTAGTGCGTCGCGTCGATCGTGTCCCGCCGGTACACGTCGCCGGCGGTGAGGAAGGCGGGGGTGCCCGCACCCAGCAGCGGCACCGTGTGGGCGGTCATGTGCGGCCGCAGCACCCGGTCGGGGGTGAGGTAGTAGGTGTCGGTCGCGGCGCGGGAGGGGTGGTCTGCCGGCACGCCGAGCGCGTCAAAGCAGCTGTCCACCGGCACCACCGGGTCGAGGGCGGTGTGGAGCGCCGCGGCGGGCGCCCCCGGGGGGGTCACGTGCGGCGCGGTGGCCAGGTGGGCGGCCAGCCGGCCGGTGAGGGCGGCCAGCGGGTGGGGGGGGGACGCGTACAGCCGCCGGTGGGTGAGCGCCCAGATGGAGGGGGGGATGTTGGACGCACCGCCCACGGGCGGGGGGGGGGGGGGGGGGGGGGCCCGCCGGGGCAGGGGCGGGGGGCGCCGTCGCGGCGGTCGCGGCGCGCCGCCCGCCGCCTGCGGCCGGAAAGGGCGGGACACGATCGGCGGCGACAGCGGCAGCAGCGGCGCGTAACCCCGCGCCATCCCCCCGCCGCTCGCCACCGCCACCGCCACCGCCAACGCCATCGCCAACGCCACCGCCACCGGCAGCAGGGGCCGCCGCCGCCGCCGCCGTCGTCGCCGTCGCCGCCGTCGAGCGGCGCCCCCCCCCCACGGGGGCCCTCAGCCGGCCGCGCCATAGCGCGGCGGGGAGGAGCCCGGCCAGGCGCGCCGCCATGGCGGCACCGCCTCCCGCGGCGCGGTGGCGGGCGGGCGGGCGGGCCAAAAGGTGGGGTGGGGGAGGGGCGGGGAAGGGGAAGGTGGGAAGGGGGGGAGAGGCGGCAAACGTGAGGGGGGGTAGTGGGCGGGGGCTGAGGTCAGGGGAGCGAAAGTGAGGGGGCGCACAAGAGCCGGCGGTGGCCGAGGCAAGGCGGGGCCGCGGGGGGCGGCGAAAGGGGCCTCGATGGGAAGTCACCACCCGCAACCCAAACGCCGTGGCGCCGGAAGGCGGGATCACGGCGGGCTCGACCACCGCCACGTGTCGGCGGCAACGCATGCGGACGTCCGGGACCTGCCAGTCGCCAGTCCCCCGCCCCCGCACCACACGCCACCCCTCCCCCTCCCCCGCCCCGCACGCCACCCCTCCCCCTCCCCCGCCCTACTCGCCACCCCTCCCCCGCCCTACTCGCCACCCCTCCCCCGCCCTACTCGCCACCCCTCCCCCGCCCGGACGGCGGCGGCTCCCCGCTGCCGTCACCTCCACCGCTAACGCCCGTTACCCCTGCCGCTGAAGCCACCGGCGTTGCTGGTGTCCCCCCCCCGCCCCTGCTGCCACCATTACGTGGACACGCCGTCGCTGCTGCCGCTGCTGTAGGCGGGCTGCCGCGGGTGGCTCGCCCGTGCCCGCCACCCATGGCGGCGCCCGCCGACGCCGTTGGCAGAGGCGGTGGCGGTAGTGGCGGCGGTGGCGGTGGTGTTGGCGGTGGCGGTGGCGGTGGCGGTGGCAGTGGCGGTGGTGGTGGCGGTGGCGGTGGCGGTGGCGATGGCGGTGGTGATGGTGGCAGGAGGCGGCGCGGGAGCGGCGGCCGGCGTCTCCCCCCCCCCCCCCCGCCCCCGCCTGGTCCAGCGACGAGGACGACGGCGACGGCGATGGCGGGGCTGGCGGCGGCGGCGCCCGCGCGCTGGCCGTCGATGACGTGCCGCCCGACTGGGCATCGGGGCCGCCGGCGACCGCCGCCGAGTACCTGCGGCGGGTGCGCGCCGAGGCGCGGGCCATTCCGCCAGTGACCGTGGCGCCGCCGCTGTGTAAGCGGGGGGGGGGGGGCGGGACCCCCCCGGCCACGCTGGGGGGCGGGGCGCCAACGCTCCCCCAGCCGGTGGGGTGGCGGTGGCGAGCGGAGCCACCCAGCCTCCGCCGCCCGTGGGCAGGGCGCCGTCGCCGCCGCCACCAGCGGCGCCGCCGTCGCCGTTGCGGAGAGGTGCCCCGCCGGCGGCGGCGGTGGCGGCCACCGCCGCCGCCTTCCGGTCCCTCCAGTCGTTTGTGGCGGCGCGCGCATCGGCCTCGACGGCAACGACGGCGGCCGTGGGGGCCGCGGCGGCGATCATTCCTGCCGCTGCTGTGGACCGTGGCGGTGGCGGTGGTGGTGGCGGTGGCGGTGGCGGTGGCGGTGGCGGTGGTGGTGGTGGTGGTCGTCGGGCGGGACAGCTGCCCGCGGCGGCCGACGACGCTGCGTGGCGGTCGCGCGTGTGGGACGACGCCGGTGGGGGGGGCGCCGCCGGCGCGTCGGGCCTGCCGCCGCGCCTTGCCGCGCTGCTGCTGCGCCGGGCGGAGCGGTGGCTGACCGCCGCGGCGGCAGACGCGGCGGCAGCGGCGGCTGCGGAAGCGGCCGCACCCGCGACCGCGGCCGCACCCGCGCCCGCGCCCGCGCCCGCGACCTCTGCCGCCGCGCCAGACGCGGCCATTGTGGCGTCGGTCGGGGCGGCGGTGGCGCTGGGCGGCCGCGCCCGGGCGTTGTGGCTGTTTGCGGCGGCCGTCGCGGCGGCACCGCCGGTGGATGCGCCGACCGCGGCGGCCGTTCGGGGGCTGTTTAAGGTGCTGCGGCCGTGTCGGGAGGCACTGGCGACGGTAGCGGCGACCGTGGAGGCGACGGGGGAGTGCGAGGGCAGCAAGGCGGAGGAGGCGGAGGAAGTGGGAGAGGGGGGAGAGGCGGGGGAGGGAGGGGGCACCCGGAAGGCGGCAACGGCAACGACCGAGGCGGCGGCCGCGGCCGCGGCACCTTTCGGGACGCCGGCAGCATCCACAGCACGGGCAGCGGCAACTGCAACGAATCAGGCGACGGCAGCGACTGGGGCGGTGGCAACAGCAGAGGTCGCGGCATTGAAAGGGGTGGCGACAACAACAGAGGTGGCGGCAATGACAGAGGTGGCGACGCCAACAGAGGTGGTGGCGGCGCCAGGGGTGGCTGCAGCGACAGGGGTGGCTGCAGCGACAGGGGTGGCTGCAGCGACAGGCACCGCCGCCGCCGCCGCCGCTGCCGTGGGGGGCGACCCCGCCGAGGCGGCGCGGCTGCTAGCCATCGTCAACCTTTTCCTTACGCTGTTTGGGGTGGTGTTTGGGCAGGCCGCACCAGGGGAGCTGTAGGTGGGGGGACGGGGCAGGGAGATGAGGTTAAATGGCAATCGGGGCTACGGTTCACGCGTTTGGTTCGTCGCCGTCTTCTCTTTTTCTTTCGCCATGGGAGCGAGCGCCGCCCCCGCCGCACAGGCCACGTTGGGCAGCGGCGCTAGGTGCACACGCCACCTCGGCCACTCCCCGTTGTACGTAGCCGATAGCAAACCACAGCTGCTACCGAGTAGCCGTCGCGCCCCAGTGATGGAGAGGCCGCCGCACATACGGTGCCCACCGTAGTCTTGCCCCTACCACCCCCCTCCCGCCCTCCCCTCGCCTTCACCCCCCGCGCCACTCACATTCCCTCTCGCCGCTCATTAGCATCGCTGCTCCGCGGATCCCTGCGACCATCGCACGAGTCTCCCCCCCCCTAGGCCTTCCTCGTGCTGATGAGCTTGAGCTCCACAAGCCGCTTCTCCCCGTCCACCTTGGTCACTTCGGCCCGCACGTCGGGGCCGAAGAACCGCTCGCACCGCTCCCGGACTTCGGCCCACGTCTTGAAGGGCGTCTCCTTGGAGAAAAACTCGAGCGCCAGCGAGTACTCACCCTGTTCAGTGGTGGCCTCGGCAGCACGCACCAGCTCGGGTGCTACCGCGCCGCGGGGCACCAGGGAAAGCGCACGGAGGGCGGCTGCCAGGTGCGCCTCGTCTCCGTACCGGTGGCGCGTCACGTCCGACACAATCTTCTTTTGAATGTCCGTCGCGGTCGCCTCACGAGCGGCCAGACCGGCGGGCGTCGAGGTGAGCGGCACCGGCTGCAGCTCCGCGTACTTGAGCGCACACCCAATGAGGAGGACGGGTACGCCATACACAAAGCCGAGGGACGTGGCCGACGCGGTGCCGTTAGAGGAAAAGTAGGTGAAAAAGCTGTAGCCGGTGATGGCAAAGCCGAGGGCGAGGCCCACGTTGGCGAGGGAGAAGCCCCGGATCTCAAAGGGGATCTCCTTCTCCTCGGGTGGGACCGGCTCCGAGTCGGCCGCCGCCCGGGGGGTCACCCTGGTCCGGCGCACAGGTGACGACGACGTCGGCAACGCCGCGCGGCGAAAGGTTGGGGTAGGGGCGGCGACAACGCGACCGCCTTGCCGCCATGCGCACGCTGCTGAGGACGCCACAAACCGGGAATTCTGGGCAATGGGGACAGCAGAGACGAACGCCATGGTAAAGGAGGGCAGGAGGGGCAGGCGGGATGACGTCTGGGGTGAAGGCGGGCCGGTCGTGCAGGGAATATCGAGGAGTGGGGCGGAAGGAGGAGCCGGCTGGCAGAGCACAGGGTCAGTCGGCAGGGAAGAGGTGCGCGGCGATGCCCGCCAGGTGGGCACGTGCCCGTAGGAGCCCGACGGACGACCGGGATGAACGGCGGGTGTGGTGTCGGGGGCAGTCTGGGCGAGGGAGGCATTGCCGAGATTGCGCCGTGGGGTTCGCGATGCGCCAGGGAGCGCCTCACAGACGGTTGCCAGGGTGAGTCCCCCCGCAAGCTCCAGCGTGTGTGGCCTACAACAACGGGATACAGGATGCAAAAATGCCCTCCCACAGACGGAAAACACGTGGCGTACACGTGGCATGGAAGACCAATCCTCAAAAGAATCCGTCACCAATCCCACTGAATTGCTTGTGGACAACTTGAGGTTGTTGCGCCCTTCACACATTTTTCAGTGCCCCGCAACCGCGAACGCCACCGTCCACTCTGCATCCTCCCAGACCTAGGCGAACGCCGCCACTTTCCCGGGCCACCTCCATCACCGTTGCCGCTACTTCACCCCTACCCTGCAGGAGCGGAGTGGCAAAGCGACGTCACCATCCCGGCCACAGCGGTAGCGCACACCGAGACGAGGACGGCTGGCGCGGGCGCGTCGACAACCGCAACGGGAGACTGCTCGCGCAGCGGGACGCGCGGAGCGAGTGGGAGGGAGCGATAGTGGAATCGAAAAGCCTATAAAGAAGGAGCGAGGGGCACAAGCAGCGGCGGGAGCGCCGGCCAGTGTGGCAACGGCGTCGGCGGGGGTGGGTGGTGCCGACAGGGACGGTGACGGCGGTGGCGACTCGAGCGGACAGGGTGGTGTCCTCCCCTCAAAACGTGACAGCATTCAGTGACTGTCTGGTGCGCGCTGTTCAGCGATGTCAGGAGTGACGAATAAACTGTGTGTCACTTTTGGCTGACAAACCATTGAACTGTTCACCGTTCACCCTGTACTGCACAGTGTGTACCGTGTGGGAAGCGCAGGTGCGGCCGGGCCCTTTACATGCTGCCTTGCTGGGTGACGAGGTGGCATCCTCTCCCCCCCCGCGCAGGATGTCCACCGCGACATGGCGCGCCGCGCTGTGGAGGCGGGAGGTCGGGGAGAAGGGCGGCCGTAAAGGATGGGGGTGTAGGCGCGCCGGTGGGTTTGTGGGGGGGGGGGGGGGGGGCGCGGGAGCCACCACCGACGGCCTCGCCAGAGGTGGAGGGCTTGCGCCGTGAAGGCGGCAGCAGCCCTATACAACGAGCCGCGGCGCCTTGCCCCTGCCGTTCCGCCGTGGGCCCACGGCGGGTCCGTTGCTTCGCCAGGAACGGGCTTGGTCGACCCCCCTCCTCTTCCTCACCGCCCCTTCTTCCCCCCTCCCCCCCGCCCCTCCCTCCACGCCGGCTACCGCCGTCGCCGCCATGCCCCTCCCGCGCCGCACCGTCATCGCCCTCGCCGCCGTCGGCGGCGCGGTGCTCGTCGCCGTCGCCGTCACGGCGGTGGTGCTGACACGGGGCGGGGGGGGGGGGGCGGACGCGCCGCCGCCCCGGCTCGCCTCCACTACCCCCTCTCCCACCCCCACCGGCGTCCCCCCCACCCCTCTGCCCGTGGCGGCGCCCCCGGCCGACCGTGCCCCCGCACGTCGGTGCGCGGCCGCCTACGAGGACGCCCGCCCGAGGCCGGCGCCCGTCGACGTGGTACTGCTGCTGGACACGGAGGGCGCCGCGGCGGGGGCGCCGCTAGCGGTCTTGGCCCATGCGCCGGGGGGGGGCGGGCTGCTGGTCAGCGCCGACGGCAGTGCCCGCATGGGCATCGGCTCCCGCGTGGGGGTGGCCACGTACGGCACCGCCGGCGCGGGAGGCGGCGGGGGGGCGCCCCTCCGGTGGGTGCTCCCACTGTCGGCCAACGAAACGGAGGTGGCGGCGGCGGTGGGGGGCCTCGTGGGCACGAGGCGGGGGGGGGGGGGGGGGGTGGGGGGGGAGGAATGGGGCGGGGGGGCGCTCGCCGCTCTGGCCGCCCTCGCCACCTCCCCAGAGGCCGTCGGGTGGCGGTCCACATCCACCCGGGTGGTTGCGTGGGTGGGTGGTCGCCCCGGCGCCGAGGGCGGCTGCGCCGGCAGCGCCCGCCGGCCGAGCCGTCTGGACGTAGCGGCCAACCTGGTCGCCGCCCGCGTGGTGGTGGTGGCCCTCAGCGTCGGCGCGGGGCTGGACGCCGCCGTGCCACCGGCCGCGGGCGGCGGCGGCGGGGAGAGGGCGGTCGCCGAGTGCCCGCCACCTGCCCCTGCAGGGGGCGGCCACGCCCTTGCGGCGCCCCCTGTTGAGGCGGGCCAGGCAGCCGCCCTGCTGGACGCGGGGGTGGAGGGGTGGGTGGAGCGCCTGCCGCCATCTGCCGTCGCCGGGGGGGGGCTCGTAGCCGCCCTGCGGCCCCTCCTGTTCCGTGCGTGGCTCCTCCGCCCCACCACCTCCGTCCACGACTGTGGGGGGGGCCACGTCTGGCGGTGCGTCGCCGCCGCCGCCGGGACGTACTGTTCGTACCGCAGGCGGGCGACCGGCGGGGCGCCCCCCACCGTGGGGGGGCTGGCCCGCACCTGTGACGCCGCCGAGGCGCAGGCGCTCGGCGCCCTTGTCGCTTCCATCGGCGGCCAGCCGCCCACCCGGACCTTCATTGCGTGCGCGGATGGGACGGAGGCGACGTGTGTCTGGGTGTCTGGCGGCATCGTGTTGTGCGAGGCGGACCCCCGGGCTGGCCAGGGCCGTTCGGGGGCGGCGTAGAGAGGGGAGGACTCTAATGGTAGAGGCTACGGCCGCCCTCTTCCGTGGTGGGCATTCAACGCCCTCATGGCGCCTAGGATTGGAGTGCCGTCCCCAGCATCGGGGCCACGCCCCCTGCACGGACGCCCCCACTGTTGCGGCTGCCGCCTTTGGCACGGTGCCGCCAGGAAGTTCCACGGCCGCCGCTCTGGAGATACAACAGACGGGTCACATGCCAGCAGGGGGGAGCGGGGGGGGGGGGTTGCGATGGCGCCGCAGCCCGCGGCGCCCCCCCCTCCCGCCCACACCGCGCTATTCCACCTCCACCCACGGCAGCCAGGGCACCCCCCCCCGGGTGCGGTAAGGAGTGGGCGGCGCACCCGGGCGCTCGTCAAGCCAGCCGCACGCAGAGCGAGGACCGCGCCGTGGTGGAACTGGCGTGGCTCTCGCCGCTGCAGCGGCCCAGCGTCCACGCGGCAGCGGGGGGGGGGGAAGAGGGGCGGGGGCGGTGGGGCCGACCAGGCCCTGGGGTAGCCCCACCACAAAAGCGCCGCTGCCGCGGTCGTCGACGCCGCCCCCCGGCGACGCGGGCGGAGAGGTTCTGGTGACGTGCCGCGCGCGGCGCCGAGTCCTTCTTCTTCCTGCCCGTCGGCCGCTGCCGCGAGCGCCGGCTCACCAAAGCAAAAATAGGGAGCACCTTGGACCGAGCTGCGGTAGCGACGAGCCACTCCACAAGAGCGGACGGGCTCTCTCCGAAAGGGCGGTGAGTACGGCCGGGCGCCACCACACAGCCCACAGCGTGTGAGGTGCGGCGCTGACGCTCACGGCAGCTGTCCCTTTGCTGCTTGTGCCGGCCACGGCACGATGCAGCGGCATGACGGGGTCTCTTGACGACAGAGGTCTTACAGTACAGTATGCACCTAGAGCCCCGAGTTGACCACCCAGTTGGGCGGCTCTCCCGCCCGCGCGTCGAACGTGATGGACACCGCCGCACCGCCCGCGGCGGTGGCAGCCGCCCCCCGCGCCGCCACCGCGTCGCCCGCCCACCCGACGTCCACGTCGGTGAGGACAACGTCGTAGTCGGCGGCCAGGACGGCGGCCGCGGCCGCCGACTTGCGGACAGACAGCGCGTCAAAGGCGGGTGTGCCAAAGAGGGCACCCTCCCCGGTCGCGAGGCGTGCGGGAGGGGCGGTCCCGTCCCCCGCGCCCGCCATGGTTGCCGTCGCCGTCCCCCCCGCTGCCGCCGCCGCATCCGCTGCCGATGCTGCGCCGCCGCTGCTGCCGGCGCCACAGCGTCCGTGCCCGCGTCACCGCTGCCCACCCGCACGGCCATGGACGGCGACGGTGGCTCCGCAGCGGTCGTCCCCCCCCCTCTCCCCCCCTCTCGCAGAAGGACCGCGACCCTCGCCGGCGGCAGCCAGCGTCAGCGCCAACGGGGCGGTGCCGCGGTAACGGGGGGGGGCGAGGCGGGTGGTCAAGGCAGCAGCGACTGCGACGGGGGGGAGGGGAGGGGCAGGCGGACGGGCCGGCGCAGACGGCGGCGCCCTTGGCGGGCGGGGGGGTGGGTTGGGGGGAGAGTGCGCGAGCTCCTCCTTCTCCCCCACTCCGGGAACACACCGCGGGCGGCGGCGGCAGCGTCGCCGTCGCGCCGACGCCGCCGCTGGGAGCCGACGCCCCCGCGGCGGCGGCAGCGGCAGGCGGCGGCAGCTGACGCTGGCGGACGGGGCGGTGGACGCAGTCAACCTCCACGCGGAGACCGTTACCACTGCCGCCAGCGTCGTCCGCGCCGAAGCGCTGAACCTCGCCACCCCCTCGACGGGCCAGGCCCCCGGGCGGGCGTCTGCTGACGCCCGCGCCGCCGCCCCCGACGGCTGAGCGGCGGTATATGAGGCGGCCACCCGCCGGCCATGGGCGGCCATGGGCGGCGGGATGGCGGCGGCGACAATGACGGCCGGTCATCCCATCCAGAGTGTAGCGCCTGCGACGACGGCGAGGCTGCGACAGAGACAGGGGGTGGCGGGCCGCGCCGGGAGCGGCGGGAGCGGCGGCAAAGCGCCAGCAGCGTCAGACGGCGCGGCAGGGCGGCGGCAATACGGCGGCGCGGTGGCGACAACGGCCGGGGATGGGCCGCCCCGACGAGGGTGGCGGCGCGCCGAAGCGTCGTCGGGCAGAGCGGCCGAGGCGCTCCGCTTGCCGCCGGACTGCCGCTGCCGCCGACGCGCAGCGCGGGCGCACCGCCAACGACCGGCAACGGCACGGCCGCCGCGGCGGCCAGCCGTAACCAGCGGCACCCCCTCCCCTCCAACAGCGGCGGCGGCAACGGGCCGCGGCCGACGACGGCGGGCACTGCCGCACGCCGTGCATGCCGCCGCAGCCCGCTGCGGTCGGGCGCGGCCCGCCTCCACACGCCCGCTGCGGCCAGCACCGCCCCCCGCCAAAAAAAAAAAAGTGCGCGCACCGCCCGCCCGCGCCCGCGGCGGCACCACCCCCCGCCCGCCCACAGGCCGTCGCGGCCTGCGTCCGCTTACCGACAGCGGGCGGCGGAACACTCCCCCCCTCCCAACCCGCCGCAGGGAGGAGCGGCCGCCCGCAGCCACCGCGGGCAGCAGGCCACAACGCCGCGGCGGCCGTCCGCGGCCGCCCGCAGTCCACGGCTGGCAGCGGCACGGTCGCCGCCGGCTGTGGCGCGGCCAGGAGGCGAGCGCCCCCCCACGATCGCCATCGGCGGCACCGCCCGCCGGCCATCAATGGCCGACGGCGGGCGCCGCTCCCACAGCCGCTCCCGCCGCCGCCGCCAGCCCCGCCCCGCTGCGGATGGCACGCCCACAGAAACACGCGCGGCCACCTGCGACGGCAAGCCCCCCACACCCTGTAGGACGATGCTGCGCGTGCCCATGGATCCCACGGCCGTGCCGCCCGCCACCGCGCCAAACGGCGACCGCCGCCGCCCCGCTAGCCTCGCCCACGCCGCGCGCCGCCGCCGCGGGCGGCGGGCGTCCTCCTAACCGCCCCGATGGGTGCTAGCCGCCGCCACCGGCGACAGCGGCAGCCAATGTGGCCCGCCCGCCGCCGCCGAGGGCCGCCACCCGCGACCAATCCCCCAGGGCCACCACCGGCCGCCGCGCAGATGGGCGGCTGTCGCGAACGCCCCTGCAAGTCCCCGCGACCGGCCGGTCGCAACCACCGCCCACGGCCGACGCCGCCACACCCTCCGCGCCGCAACCGCGACCCCCCGCCGCTGCCATTGGCCGCCGCACGGCCGGCTCCCCAAAACAAGGAGACGCACCCTTCACCACCGCCGACGGCGCGTGCCGCTCCCGTCCCGCGCCGCCACCGTGGGACGTGGCGCCCAGCGGGAGCAGTTGACGCGGTGTCATCCGCCACGAGAGCGAGCCAGGCGGGAAGGGCGCACGTAGCGGCGCCCGCCACCAGCGCGGACTGCGGGCACCCCTCGCCCAGCGTCCAGGGGGCTGCCTGGAGACGCCACCTGCAGCCGCCCAAAGACGCCACCAGCAGCCGGCGCAGACCCCCTGGCAGCACAGCAATAACCCCCAACGCAAACAAGAGCTGCAGCCACCTTCCCATGCGCCCTCGGTGGACCGACATCGACGCCGACGACAGGCGCCGCGTCACCACCAAGGACGCGCCCCAGCCGATCCCCACCTGCGTCCAGCGGTCGCATCGCAAACGGCCGATGCAGACCGGCGCCGACACACGCGCCAGCCAGTCGTCGGTACCGGGCCGCCAAACACGGGCGCCGCCCCCGCCCGCCCGCAGCAGCCGCCGGCCAGCAACGGACGCCCGCCGCAGCCAACGCGCCGCCCACGGCGAGCGCCGACCACCCCCACGGGTAGCAGCCGCCCGCCACCGCCCACGACAGCAGCAGCTGCGGAACACGCGCCCGTCGCCACCGCTGCATCCACCCGCCGCCAAGCGCCGACAGCAACAGCTGCCCCCCCCCCAACAGCAGCGGCCGCAAACCGTCAAAGCCAGGAGCGAGCGCAACCCCCGCCCCACCGCAGATCCTTGCCACCGCCGCAGCCCGACGCCGCCGCCACCGCCGCCGCCTGCCGCCGCCCCAGCCCCATCCGAACATCCGCCCCCGCCACACAGCGGCCGCCCGCCGCCAACAGCGTCGGCGAGCGCCCCCCCCCCCCCGCACCCGGCGTCCAGCACCAGCCGCTGGCCACGTCCAGAGGCGGGGCACACAAAAGAGGGCCCGCGGCGCGGGCACCGGTAGCGGCAACAGCGGCGGACTGCGGGAACCGGTCATTGCAACCGCGGCAGCCGCCGCCCCGCCCACCCCCGCCCGCTCCCGCGTCACATCAGGACGGGGAGGAATCAAAAACAAACATGACAGTGGCGGCGGTGACGGCCGCAGCAGAGGCCGCCGTGGAGGGGGAAGCGGTGGCACTTGTAGCGGCGGCGGCGGCGGCGGCAGCGGCGACAGCCACAAAGGACAATTGTAGCAGCGGCGATGTCCGCGGCAGCTGCAGCGACAGCGGCAGAGGCCGGATGTACGACAATGCTGGTGGCGGCAGACGCGGCGGGGTGGCGGCGCGCCGCACCGCCGTACTTGTCGCACCAGCCGCCGCCAGCAGCGAGGGTGGCCACGACAACGACGGCAGCGGCGGCGTACCGCGAACACTCGCACTTTGGCTTCACAGTCCGGTTGAACACTCGCACTTCGGCTTCACAGCCCGGTTAAGGGCAGCTGACAGAATAGACTGCCTACAACAGGCACCAGAGCATGGGTGGCCGATGGATGGACCTCACTTCGTGGCAGATTGAGCTTGGCACGGCCCGTCTGAAAATATTTTAATCTCTCTGGTTCCTGTCGACCGCTTGTGAGAGGCCCTCCGACAAGTGGACCCGGATCAAGGCGAGATCCCACATTCATTGAAACCCCCCTCCCCAGTACACATACAGTAGTGTAGGTGTCGAACGGGCCACCCCTCGTTCGGCTCCCATTCGGTCAATCGTGATTCCAGCCGAACAGGACCCGCCATTCGGTTGGGCCCACTTCAGTGATGAAGCGCGCCCCAATCAAACCACTCTCGCCCCAAAAGAAAACTACTCACGCCCCAATCAACCATTCTCCCCCCGACTTCGCGTACCAGCATCGGCAGTGGCCATTCACAAAGGACGATGAGCCATGCGTCCCCCACTCTCACCCCCGCGGAACCTCACCAATCTGGGTTTGGGGGGAGAGGTGGAGGGATGAAGGGGGGGCGAGGCGGGGGGGGGTAGTCACCTAGCGCTGGCCGAACGACGCAGTTTGGCCGTGCTGGCATAGACACACAAAAGCCGGAGCAAATGAGCAAGTCGACAACCATTGCCTGCTCATGCTCACAGGATCGGAAAAACAAAGATACGCGAAACACAGACGAGTGAAAGATGAGGGAAAGAAAGGAAGCAGAGAAGCGGCACACAAGTGGCGCACGCCCCACCCGACTGTCACCCCACTAGCTCGCCATGCCGTCATCAATAACACCTGGCTGTGCAGGCGCAAGCCCAGGGGTGCGGGCAAGGCGCTCAGCCTCAAGTCGCTGCTGCTCCACCAGCAGCGCCTGCTTTTCATCATCGTACAGGTCCGCGTTATCGCCAACGGAGAACTCCCGTGTCCGCACGAGGAAGTCCCGGAGATGACCCTTGAAAGCCTTGTCGTCGCGTAGGTCCAAAAGACCGCGCACCACATCCGCCACTGCCGCTTCGCCCATGTTGGGGAAAGCTGCCGCCAAAATGTGCAGCAGGTGAGCGCGCACGAATACCGCATTGCTCGCCGGGACAGTGCCATTGGCCGTCGAGCGCGCCACCTGGTCAGGGGCGTTGACATCCCACACAGGCTCCTGGATGACACCAGACGTGACCGTCGCTAACAAATGCCGCAGGATGGCGGCGTGCAGCTTGAATCCAGGGCGGTGGAGGGTGTCCGTCAAGACTGACAGAATATCGTTCAGTGTCGACTGGAAGTAGTGCCGGTAGAAGTAGGACGCGTGAGGGGAGGCATCCACGGAGCGAAGCACCTGCTGCAGGATGACAAGCCCCGTCTCTGCTACGTTCCGCTCGGTATGCTTAAAAGCCCAGGCTATGGCGTTCATAACCGCCCGAAAGTCATTCTCCGCCGCCGCCGGTTCCTCATCCAGGTTGAACAGGTACGAAAAGTTGTGCTGTGCAATGACCCGAAGCAGCTTGAAGAAGTGCAAGCGCGCATCTGGAAAGTCTTCGAAGTTGTTCTTGATCATATCGAGAGTACAGGCAAAGAGGCTTCTGAAGAGTAGCCGCACCGCCGGCAGCGGCAAGCCGCCCGTGAACTCGATGATGGTTGCAAACAGGGACAGCACTTCCGAGTCTCGCGCTTCTGGAGGCGAGCTCGCGTAGTCCTGCAGCACCGTCTCCGACATGGGGTTAACCACCTGGTTGAGCACCACTGCCCGATCTGTCGTGGGGTCGGCCGACGACACAAATGCCTCCACGACCCGCAGCATCTCCTTCTTGACAGCACGCATGTTGCGGGCCTCCGACGTTTTAGTTGCTTGCGGCAGACCCGTGGAGATGGCGGCCGTTAACAACTGAGCGTACGACCGGTAGATCAGGAGAAGACCGTTCTCTTGCAGCCACGCCAGCTGGATCACAAACGGAGGGCCAAGAGATGCCGCAACCCGAGCATTAGTTTTCAGCAGATTCACAAACGCCTTGGCCGTGTCCCGCAACCGAAGGGTAGACGCGTCGTTGGTGGCAGCCACCACCAGGTTGGCCCACGTGCGGTTGGGTAGGTCAAACAGCTTCAATACTAGAGCGCCACGTCCTGGCCCTTCCGGTGCGGCCGCAATAATACAGCCGGCAGCGTCATAAAACGCGTGGATCTGGTGCGGCTCTAGCTCGTTGACAATATCAGGCAGGCCGTCGAGCATCTGAACGATGAACGCAGCGGGCTCCCCAGACTGCAACACCACGAACTTCCGGCGACAAGTATGAGCAATCTTGAGGAAGGTGTCACATGCCATGTCCTGCACACCAGGGTGGGGCTCGTGCATGAACTCAAACAGCTTGTGCACAACCGTCCTCAGGAACTTCCAATGCGCCCGCAGGAAGCGCGGGTACTGGCCGACAACATACATGATGTTCGATGCGACAACAGCCTTGTTATCCTTGCCACGCTTCTGCTCCACAAGGTGTAGCAGCTCCTTGATGACCGTCACCAAGAAACGCTTCTCCTCCTCCTCGCTCATGGCGCCAGAGATAGAGCCCACCGCCCAGCAAAGGGTGTTGATGTTGCGCCAGGACCACTCGGATCCGTCAATCTGACGCGCAAGTTTGCCCAACATCACCTCCTCCGTGTCCACCGTGTCCAAATGAGTGAGGAAAACCAGGGTCTCGCGCATTGCCTTGTACAACGTGATGGCGTCCGTATCGCGCGTTGTCTCGCGCACAATCTCCCCATTGTCGTCCTCCACAATGAGAACCTCCTCGGGCTTGGCCATCCGGCTGATGAGCACCCGACGCACAGCCGCGAGGACGGGGGTGTAAAACGCCTTGCGGACCGCAGGGTTAGAGGTCCCCAGAAGAGCCACACCCTCGCCAACTGCTCGAGAGTGCTGCTCGCCACGGCTGCCGCTCCCATTCGCCTGGGACACCTCGCCGCCAAAGGAGCTGAACAAGAAGTCGTCTGCTCGAGGAACCGAGCAATCGACCGCATACAGCGCCGACGCAAGCCGGTGCCACCACTCGAGGCAGGTCTTGAACACCTCCACGTCAGACACCATAGAGATACGAACAAGCAGCTCTAGCGCCAACTTGAGCGCACGGGTGTCCTCTGGGGAAGAGTCCAGGTCCAGCAGCCGCAGACGCAATCTCAAAAAGCCTGTGAAGAAGAGCGCAAGGTCCATAGTGAAAGCTTGCGCCTCGTCGTCTGCCGTGTCATAGGCTGCCGCAATGTCTGCTGACGGCGGAAGAACCACAACAAGCTCGTCCATCAGGGATAGAAATAGAGCCTTGAAATGCGCGTCGTACGTGTTCCCACTGATCGCCAAGCCCCCAATCTCCACAAGGCAGCCAAGCGCGGCGTGACGCAGCGCAGGTGCCTTCATCAGCCCGACAAGGCACTCAATCAGCTTCATCTCAAAAATGTAGCCAAGCGGAATCCACGACAGGAACCGGCGGAGGGTGTGCAGGGTGGCCAGCACAAGCGACGGCCGACTGGTCTGCAGTTCCGCTGTCTGGTCCAGCACGTACTGGCACAGATGGAACACCGACGCAAACTCTTGGGTGAACTGGTTCTTGAGCGCCACGATACGCGCCTGCGTCATTTGGCCCGTACTGAAGTCGAACACCTCCTCCGACAGCAACGCCAGGATCTGCATGTTATTCTCGCACAAAGACGCAGACGACGTGGACGCGGTAGTGATCTCCTCCATGAACTTCCGCCAGTGGGCCGGCCATTCCTGCTTGACAATCTGCACGAGCACAAGGTTGAGCTTGGAAACAAACACCTTCTCCCGAGCCAGCGTCGCGTCCGTCCGAGTCAGCTCCACGACCTTGTTGACCACGTAGTTGCGTACAGATTTGCACGTGTCGCGCGGCAGGCTCTTCCAACGGTACCGGATGAGTTTGTCGAGAATCTGCAGCGCGAAAAACTTCGCCTGGGGAGAGCTGGACGCGTTGTCAATGACTTTGTCGACGCGGAGCCACGCGTTGGGCTGGTCCTGCAAGGTGGTGAGCACTTGCTGGGCCATATTTCTCTTCGTCATGCCCGTAGAACCCCACGTGCGGGAACAAAAAATGCGAAGCATCAGTGGAGCGTCGGATGGGAGGAGGAAGAGGAGCACCAGGAACGCAACGGCAATCAAAGCACAAGCATCGCGGCCAACACGAAGCGATCCACACCGGCTGGCCCAGAGGTGGGACACAACACAGAAAACGCACGAACCACACGCCAGTCAGAAACAGTACGCAATAGCACTGACGTTCACGCACGGCACGCCAGCTGTATGAACGTAGGAGCAGCCGGCAAACACAGCCAAGAGCACCAAGAGAAATGGAAGGGCGGGGGGTAGGTGCGAAAGACGCACAAACAGGCAACAAAGCGTCACTTGAACGTACCTCCTGCGTCGACGGGGACGTGTAGAGAAACTGCAGCGGCTGCTCAAGAAGCGCCACAAATTCCGGGTCCGGCAGCGCCGGATCCAACAGACGATCCATGGCGCCTGTGGCCGCGAGAGACCCCCACACACCGTCGTCGCCCAGGCGGCGGGGCTAGTCGGCCCGTGACCACCCGCGCAGACGAAAAGCAAGAAAAAGCGGCCGCACGAGGGGACACAACACCCCCAGCTGCACCGCACGGTGTTGATCCGCAGCAGCCCGCTGGGACGCCTTGCGTCCGCCCGCCCCTCCCCCCCCCTCCCGCGCGCTCACGGGACAACCCAGGGACGCGACGAGCCGACCACCGCCAGCGGGACGAAACCGGCCGCACCGGCGGGCGCGTACCCCCAAATGCGCGGGCGCCGTGAGGCGACGCGCCTGTCCCGAGCCACCCTCCCAGACGGGGGCCCACGCGCGGCGCAGGCGGGGCGGCGACACACCAGGAGGGGGAGATGAAAGAGGCAGAAAAAGAAAACAAAGTGACAGCGAGCGCCCCCCGCTTCGACAACGGCGGTCGGCAGAGCACGACACACACCAACTGTGGGCACCCAGCACTACACCAGCAAGAACGACGGCGGCGGGCAGACGCACCACGCCGCCCAAGCACACGTCACAAGCGTGCCCCCGCCGCTCGCCGCGCAGGCATCTGTTTGCGGGGGGGGGCGGCCAAGCAAAGCGCGGCGCGACAACAGATCTCTTTGCCCGTGCGTGGGGGGGGCGGCCCTTCAGAGGGGGGGCTATGGTCGCGGGGGCGCATCAAGACACACCTGCTGGGCCAGTGGCCAACCAGAGCGGGCGTACGGGCACGCACTGGCACACTTGAGGAAAGGAAGGCCTTGGAAGCATGGCGCAAGTGTGTACTTCAAGAGCTGCGGATCAATGCAATTAAACAACCATGTTTACAACTTTGCCGAAAACAAGGTGGATGTTTCGTTCGTCCTTGATCCAAGACCAAGTCTTGGCCGACGTCGGCCTGTTGCCGCTGCTGTGCGTCACCCACACCCTCCCGCCTGTTGACGCCCCCGCCAACACACTACCACCCGCCCCCACCTCACCTGCCCCCCCCCACTCCACGGCCACCCCCTCATCTCCTACCTCGGCATCATATCACCTCGCCGGCCGCCGCTCCTTCCACTCTTCCCGTTCACCATGCGTTGCCACCTGGTGCGACGAGCGAGCCAGCTGCTCCCCGCACGGCTGCCAGAAGGCGCACCGCTCCTTGGGGCGGCCCCCTTCCTGAGTAGCGCATTACTTCCAAGCGCCCCAGCGGCGGTGCGTCATCTTCATGCCACCCCCCACCCCCACCGCGGTCGACGGACGCGTAGCCAGATGTCTCCTCCGTCGCCCTTTGTCTTTGGGGAGGCCTCGTCGGAACGTCCACCACCAGCTTCGTTCACCGCCCCACGTCGCCGCCGGGGCGCCTATGACCGCGCGGACGGGTTGCCGGTGCATACCAAAGGCCGGGCCGCGGGGGGAAAGGGACCGGGCCTGTCGCCGACACGCACCGCGGAAGTGTACGAGGCGCTGATGGGGCGCGAGGAAGAGGCGGCGGTGGTGGCGGTCACCACGTCCACTGCGCCGGCGTCTGGTCCAGAGGCGGCCGCTGCCGCGGCCGCAGCGGCGGGCCGCGCCCGCTGGACCGCCACCGTCACGGCTGTCGCGACCGACGCGGCCGCATCTGGGCGCAGCGTCGCCGGCGAGCTGCGGGCCGTGCTGGATGAGGCGGCGGCGGCCGCCGCTGCCGCGGCGGGCGCGCACCCCCCGCCCAATGCCGATGACACGTACCCGTCCTGCCCGCCTTCCCACACGGCAGTGGTACTGCCCCCCACCGTCCGCGTCGCGGCCGCCACCGCCGCCGCCCGCGTCGGCGACGCGCCGGCCGCCGCGGCGGCGCTCCTCCACAACGTCCCCCCCCGGGCCGGGTCGGGGGTGTTCCCCCACGTGGCGGCGTCTATCCTCGCGTCGGCCCACCTGCGCGCCGGCCGCCCCCGCCGCGCCCTAGACATGCACCTCGGCCCGGGGGGGACAGACTTTGGCGCCATCCCCGCCACCGCCGACGCGGCCGTGTGGGGGCAGGTCGTCACCGCCGCCGCGGTGGGGGGGTGGTGGGCCGAGGCACGGCGGGCGCTGCGACTGGCTCGTGCGCGGGGGGTGCGGGGCCTCGCCGAGCGGGTCTACGCGGTGACGCTGCTGCCGCGCCCGCCGGGGGGGGGTGGCTCGGTGGGCGGGGAGGCCGCGTGGGCGCTCGACCTGACAGCCATGATGGCCGCCGACGGGGTGACGCCGTCCACCCGGACGACGGTGGCGGTGGTGTCGGCAGTGGCGCGGGGCGGGGACGCTGACGCTGCCGAGCGGGTGGCCGCCGACGCGGGGCTCGACGCGCTCCTTGCCGCCGCCGCCGAGGACGCACCGCCGGCCAGGGAGATCGGCGATGCTGCCGTGACGAGGGAGGCCCTTTATGCTGCGGAGCGGGGCGGGAGCGACGCGGCCGTGCGGACGCCGCCCGCCGCTGCCACCGATGAGGTGCAGCGGGTGGCGGTGGCGCTGCTGGCCATTGCCGCCGCCCGGCGGGACACCCCCGCGGCGACCGCCATCTGGGACCGCCTCGTCGCGGCGGTGGGCACGCCCAACGCCCACGCCGCGGCGGCGTACGTGCGGGCGCTCGCGCACGGGGTGGTGCCGTCGTGGGTGGCGTCCCCGCCACCCCCACCGCCGCCAGCCGCGGACGGCGCGCCGCCGCTGCCGCCGCCGCCGCCGTCGGCGGCGGCGGCGGCCGCCGCAGCCGCCGACGCGGCGGCGGCCGTCACGGCCGCCACGGCCGTTGTGGGGGCCTTCCCCGCGCCGCCCCCGCCGGCGCTGGCCGACAAGTATGTGGCGCTGCTGGCACGGTCAGGGTCGCCGCCCGCCGCCACCGCCGCGGTGCTGCCCCGCCTGTACGCGGGGGGGGCGCCGTCGGCCGCCGCGCTCACCGCCCTGCTGTGGGCCGCGGTGGCGGGCGGCGGCGGCGGCGGTGGTGGCGGCGGCGGCGCTGCCGCCGCCGCCCCCGCCTCGCGCCTGTCCGCCCCCGACGTGGCCGCCGTGCGCGCCTGGGCGGCCGCCGCCGCGGACGCCCTCCCCGCCGCGGGCGGACCCGCGCTGCTGTGCGCCGCGGCGGGCGCGCTGGCAGCGGCGGCGGCCGACGCGCCCGCGGCGGTGGCGCTGCTGGTCGCCCACAGCCGCGTCGGCGCCGGCGCCGCTGGCGCGGGCGCCGCGGCGGCTGCGACGGCGGCGGCGGCCGGGGCGCCGCCGCTGGCGGGGGGTGTGGGCGCCTTTCCCGCCCGCCGCTGGGCGGCGCTCCTGCAGACGCTCGTCGCGGCGGCGCCGGCGGGGGAGGGGGGAGAGGGGGGGGAGGGGGGGAGGGACGGGGGGGAGCGGCGGTGGTGGGCCGCCTCCGTGCCGCGGGATATGGCCCGGCGCTGCGGGCGGCGCTGGCGGGGAAGGGGGAGGGGGGGGTGTGGCGCCCGCGGGAGCCCCGGCGGGTGCCCCGCAAGATGCAGGGGATCAACTGGTGGAAGTAGGGGGCGGTAGGGGGGGGGGGGGGCGGGACGGCGAGAGGCGGGGTTGGACGGGCCATCGCGCACGTATGGGCACCGGCGGCGGCAGCGCCGTCGAGTTTTCGTCTGTATGTACACACCACGACCTGGCACCGCCCCCGGCCGTGTGGCGCTGGGGAGCCGCCATGACCCCACAACCCTACCCACCGGCTCGTACCTAGCCCACCGCCATGTCCTCCCCGCCGCCCACGCCGGCCGCCCCGTCCCCACCCGCCGCGGCACCCGCGGGGGCGCCGGCCGCCGCCGCCGCCGCCGCCCCCCCCTGCGTCACGCCCTCCATGGCCGTACCGGCGGCAGCTGCGTCAACAACGGCGGACGCCTCGCCGTCCCCCTCCTCGCCCTTGCCACTGCCGCTGCCACCGCGGTTGCCGCCGCTGCCGCCACCGCCGCCCGACTCCGACCCCGACCCCGACGCGGATGACGCTGCGGACGACTCTGGCCCCGAGCTCGTCCCCGACTCCGACCCCGACCCTGAGGCGTCGTCCTCTGCCCCGTAGTGCCGCACCGCCACGGGCGTCCGCGCCGACCGGCGGGTGGCGGGTGTGGCGGGCGGCGGCGGGGCGGTTGCGGCACGCCCGTCGCGGCGTCGGCGGCGGCCGCGGCCGTTGCGGTGGCCGCCAGCGCCCCCACGGCGGTGCGGGCCCCACGGCGCGTCGGCCGACGTGACGCTCGATGCGCCACCGTCACCGTCACCGCCACCGCCACCGCCACCGCCACCGCCACCGCCACCGCCGCTGCCGCCACTGCCACCGCCACTGCCGCTGCGGTCGCTGCCATCGCTGCTGTCGGCATCACTGCCGTCATCGTCGCCCGGGACGGCGGTGGACGGGCGGCGGCGGCGGCGGCGACGGCCGGCCGGTTGCCGCGCCGATGCCGCCGGCGCCGCACCCGCCGCCCGTGACGGCCGGCCGGCGGCGGCGGCGGCGGCGGCCAGGGCGGGGCGGCCGACCACCCGTGCGAGCGCGTCGTGGAGAGCAACCGCCGGGTGGGCCGCCGCCGACGGCGGGAGCGGCGGCCCGGCGGCGCGGGAGGAGCCCCCCGGCTCGGCCGCAGCCGTGGCGGCGGCGGCGGCGGCAACGACGGCGGTGGCAGCAGCGGCGGGCGCGCCCGCGGGCGCCGCGAGCAGCGGTGGCAGCAGCGCGGCGGCCAGCGCGGGGGTCACCCGCCCCGCCAGGGGCACCCCCGCCGTGACAAGCAGGCGCGTCACGAGGCCGCGGGCGTCCCCGTCGGCGGCGGCGCCGCCGCCGTCACCGTCGGGCGCCCGGTCGCCGTCACCGTCGGGCGCCTGGTCGCCGTCGCCGGCCGCGCCGGCCGACCGCCCGTTTGGGGGTGCGGGCGGCGGCGCCTCGCGGCCGACGCGGCGGATGAGAGCCAGCAGCAGCCGCGCGGCGTCGGCAGCCACACCGTCGGCGGGTCCGCGGCCGCCGCCAGCACCACCGCCGCCACCGCCGGCCGCCCCCCCCCCCCCGGCGAGGCGCACCTGTACGAGCGCGGCGGCCAGCCGGTCGGCCGCCGCCCCCCCCCCCGGCCAGCGCGCCGCCGCCACCAGCGCGTCCACGGTCAGCCGCACGGCGCGGGCGTCGGACGACAGGGCGGTGGCGCGCAGGTACGCGCGCGCCACCTCTTGCACGTCGACGCCGGGTGGGAGGCCGGCGGCGGCGCCCCCAGCCCGCCGCCGCCGGCCGACCCGCGGGCGCAGGCAGAGGAGCGGCAGGTAGGCAGCCGCCGGCGGCAGGCCGCCCGTCGCTGCCGCCTGCGCCAGCGCCACGACCAGGCGGGTAGGGGTGCCGCCGCCGTCGCCGCCGCCGTCGCCGCCACTGCCGTCGCCGCCACCGCCGTCGCTGCGATCGCCGATAGCGGCGGCGCCGCCCCCACCGCCGGGCTCGTCGCCGAGAAAGGTGGCTGCGGTGGTGGCGGCGACCGCCGCCACCGCCGCGCCAAGCTCCTCGGCTGGAGGCGTCAGCGCCGCCGCGAGGTCCGCAAGGGTCCCCGCCGCGTCCCCGCCGTCGTTGCCGCCGCTGCCGCTGCCGCCGCCGCCGCCGCCGCCGCCGCCGCCGCTGGGTGGGTGGGGGGGGGGTTCGGCGTCGACGGGGGCGCCCGTCGCCCCGTCGTCTGTGGCGCCGACGGCCAGGTCCCCCTCCCCCGCGCCCTTCCCCGCGGCAAGCGCCAGCGCGACGCGCACGCGCTTTGCCAGCGCCCCCACCGCCGCCGCTGCCCGTGCGCCCGTTGCGAGTACCGTGGCGGTGGCCTCAGCGGCGAGGAGCGCGGCGGCGGGGGGCGGCGACGGCGCCGCAGGCGCCGCCGCCGTCGCCTCCCCGTCACCCCCGGCGGCGCCACCTCCCCCACCCCCCCCGGCATGGGGGGTGGTGGTGGGGGCGGGCGCCGCCGCCAGGGCGGCCAGTAACTCCAGCAGCTCCCCCCGCTGGGCGGCGACCGCCGACGCGGCGACCGCCTCGCGCCGCAGCGCCGCGGCGGCAGCGCCATCGTCCCGCAGGCGGCCCGCCTCGACCAGCCCCACCACCGCCGCGACAGCGTCGTGCAGGTGGGAGAGCTCCCAGGTGTAGAGCGCCAGCGCCGACGCAATGGCGGGGGTGACCAGGCCCGCCCCGCGTGGCCCGCCGCTGCTGCTGCCGCCGGTGGCGGACGCGGCGGCGGCCGTGGTGGCGGTGGCGGTGGCGGCAGCGGCCGGAGACCACTGCACCACCAACCGCAGCGCGGACAGCACGTCGTCGAGCGTGCGGGAGCCGCCAACCGGGGCGTGGATGGCGAGCGCCGCCACCCGGCGGAGCGCCGCTGCCAGGCGCGGCGCGACGGCAGCGTCCCCCCACCCGATTACCGCCGACTGCCCTCCGTCCTCTTCGTCCTCAATGTCATCGGCGTTGCCGCCGCCGCCGCTGCCGCCGCCGCCACCGCCGCCCGCGCCAGCGCCATCGGCCGCGGCGGCGGCCGCAAAAAGCGCTGCACGAAGGTCCGCGGCGGCGGCCACCGCCGGCGGGGCCAGGACGTCTGCCTCCCCCGCGGCGAGGGTGGCCAGCGAGGCGGCCGCCGCGCGGAGCACGCCCGCGTCGCCGCCGTGGCGGCCGAGCGCGTCGCGGAGGGCGGCCACCACTGGCCGCCGCGCCGCCACCGCCGCGGCGCCGTCACCGTCGGTGGGGCCGAGGCCAGCCGCGAGGAGCGCCGGCAGCCGCGCGAGCGGCGCCAGCACCGCGCCGTCGGCCTGGAAGTGGGAGAGGAGGCGCGGCAGAGCGGGAACGATGGCGGCGGTGAGGGCGGGGAGGTCCGCGTCGGCGCCCCGGCCGGCAGCGTCGTCGGCCACGACGCGGTCCGCGCCAGCAGAGAGGAGCCACGCCAGCGAAGCCTTTTCCGCGTCGGACAGGGGCTCGGCGGCGGTGGTCGTGGCGGCGGCGGCGGCGGCGGCGGTGGCGGCGGCAGCGGCAGCTGCCGCCGCCGCCCCTCGCCCACGGCCCGACCGCACAGGTGCCGGCGGCGGCGGCGGTGGCGGCGCCTCGAGCAGCAGCGCCACGTACGCTGGCCAGCAGCGGACGGCCGGCAAGACTGACCACACCGCGTCGAGCAGCCGCGTCGGCCGAATCGGACCCGCCGTGTCGGGGGCCAGCACCGACACGACGAGCTCCCGAAGGTCGTCGGCGTAGCCGCCGCCGCCGCCTCCGCCGCCACCGTCGCCATGGTCGGCCGCCGCCGTCGCCGACGCGCCACCCCCGGCGGCGCCCGCAGACGCCGGCCGGAGCCGAGCCGCGGCGGCGGCGGCTGCGTCGCGGCCACCACCCGCCCGTACGCCGGCCGGCGACGGGCCCGTGCCGGCCCGGTCGGTCGCCCCCTCTGCGGCGTCGGCATCAAACTCGGCGGCAATGTACGCGCCCGCCGCGCGGCGCACGCCCACTGGCGCGGCCGACACGGCGAGGCGGTGAACCAGGGCGACGAGGTGGTCGCCCTCCTCCTCCTCCGCCGCGTCGGCGGCGCCCCCCCCCCCCAGCCGCAGCTGCCCGCCGTCGCCGGCGGCGGGGCCAAGGCCCAGCCGGCGGACCACCGCGGCCAGCCGGAGGGCGGCCTCGGCCACGCCCGCGTCCACGTCGAGGCCCATCTCAACGATTCGGGCGCCAAAGCGGCTGGCAAACATGTCCAGGCTGCCCGCCAGCGCCGGGTCGCTAAACAGGCGGCTCAGCGCGCCAATGCTCGCGCCCCGCACCGCCGGCGCCGGGTCGTTGAGGAGCCACCCCAGGTACTTGAGGCGCTCGTCCGACAGATAGACAGACGGGTAGGCGACGGCCCAGCGGGCGAGCGCCTCCACCGTTGCCACCCTGACGGGCGCCGCCACGTCGCGGTAGCTGCTCTGCACAATGCCCCGCCAGACGTGGTCGCCCAAGGAGGCCAGGTCCTTGTCCTTGACCCCCGCCCGCGCCACCTTGCGGCGCATGTCATCGGCAACGGCCGCCCGGCCTGCGGCGACGCTGCTGCTGCTGCTGACGCCCCCACCACCGCCGTCGCTGGCAGTCGAGGCGCGGCTGCGGCTAGCAGCCGCCAGGGACGTTTGCAGGGCGGCGGTCGTGGCGCGCAGCGCCGCTCGGAGCTCCAGCACCCCATCCAACACCGCGTAGGCAGCGGCGGTGGCGGCCTGTCGCAGCGGCCGAAGGTGGCTACCCGACAGAGCCACCAGCCATGCAAGGAGCGTATCAAACGCGTCAATGTCGTAGAGGACCTCGTCAGGGGCGGTGGTGACCAGGCGGGAGAAAAAGGTGGTGTAGGCGAGCGCAAACCGCCGGGCCTGGGCGGTGCGGCGGGAAAAGGGCAAGACCGCCGCGCCGCCGGCGCCTCCGCTGACAGTGCACGCACCCGCCAGGGCGGCGGTCAGTTCCACAGTCGTGTCGGCGGGCGCGTCGGCCACCACCGCCGCGGGCGACACGACCGCCACCGCGACGGGGGCGCCCGCCGCCAGGGGCACCGACGAGCGGGCGACGAGCGTGAGCACCCGCGCCACCGACCCGGGCCCGTCCTCGCTGATGCGCTCGTGCCACTCGGCGGCGACGGACGACATGGCGGCGGGGCGGCGAAGAAGGAGGCCAAACAGGGAGCCATCATTGTCGTCACCGTCGCCGCCGCTGCCGTCGTCGGGGGCGCCGTCGTCCATGTCGTCCCCGTCTTCGCCGACATCACTCGGGCTGGCCGACGGGAGGAAGAGGTCGTCGGGCTCCGCCGCGGGCGTGTCGGCGCCATCGACAGAGGCCGTGGCGGGGGTAGTGGGGGGGGCGCTCGACAGAGCGGGCGTGCGGGGGGTGGCGGGCCCCGTCGCTGCGGGCGGGCCGCCAGTGGTGGTGGCACCACCGCCCCTTGCACGGGCGGGCGCGTGGGGAACGGCGACACGCGGGGAGGACCGAACGGGACGAATCTCATCTTCACTCTCCGGGGGCGGGGGGGTGCCGACCACCTTACGGGCAGGCGCTGGTGCTGGCACCCCAGCAGCGGCCACGCCACCGCCGCCAGACCGGATGGGGGGGGGGGCAGCCCCGCGGGCCGCAGCGCGGGTGCGCCGGCCGACAGCAGCAACACCGCCGCCATTGGCTCCTCGGACGGGGTCGTCACCGCCGCTGCCATCAGCGGCCACCCGACGGGTGGGGGTGCCCCCGCCGCCGCGACCTGCGGCCGCCCCAGACGCTACAGCGGCCGCAGATGACACTCGCGTCGGCGGGACCGCCGGAGCGGTTGCGCCGGGAGGAGCCGCCTGACGGGTACGCCGAGTGACAGGAGGCATCGGTGGTGAAGGAGAATGGCGAAGGGAGGTGGGAAGAAGGGGACGCTGCGTGGTAGTCGGAAGGCGGCATGTTCGGGGCGGTCGGCACCTGAGTGCAGCTGCGTCTCGCCGCGCTGGCGAGCGCGCGTGCCAGGCCACGGCCGGCTGTTTTCGGCTGCACTCGTATTGTGGCGCGTCGTCTAACGGAATTACTTACATTCTTAAACGGCTTCGTCGGCTCTTTCAGTCATCGAGTCATAGCAGTAATTTTAGAGTAGATACAGTCTGTACGATTATACTTACACTGGGACAGTGTGCGCTGCACAGTCTGTACGTCGCAGGTTGCCAAGCAATTGCATCTCCATGATCGAGGGGCGAGGTCCCCTTGACACCTGACAGGTGGGGTCGAAATTCTCTGCTCTTGTCGATGCAACACTCCCTTTTGATTGGCCAACCATGCCCTCCCGCCCCCCTGCCTGTGGCCCCATGACAACAGGCTGCCAGCTCGCAGGCCTCCTGGTTGCCCCACACCGCAGCACAACCGACGCTCTGACTAAAGATGCACGCGCAGCACGAGCGGGAGTGGGGAGCCAACGTCGCCCGCCGACGGTCGGGCCGTCTCGCTTTCCTGGGGAGGCCGTGGCACGCGCGCGTGGACACAGCCGCCGGCGGCGAGTGCTGCGACGTGGTGGCGGAAGCACCGCCTCTCCCCCACACAGCCCCGCTGCGAATCCAGCGGGTCGTCTACCCCCCTCCGCCCCCGCCACCTCGTCGTCGCTCTCCCTCGTGTCCCGCCCTGTCCCCTCCCCGCCCCCCTTCTCCACGTCCTCGCTGACGGCGTGGGAAAGGGCCTGTGGGTGTGGGCCTGGTCGTCAAGAGGTGGTGGTGACAGGGCTGTTGGTGGCTGTTGGGGGGTGGTGGGCCCTTGCTTGGCACGTGTTCTTGGTGGGGGTCGCGTTGGGCCGTCGCGGCGGTGCTCCGCCGCATTGTCGCGGCCGGGCGTTGTGGCATGGCCGCACAGCACGACGCATGCTGCTGCGTTGCGGACGACGACCTCTCCCGTGCGACTTTGGAGCCTGGTGAAACAACCGCCCCGGCAGCGTCCGTGGTTGCCGGGGCTGCTTTTGGGGCTTGTGCGGGGTGCCCCGCGCGTTTGTTGTGCGCCCATTAAGCGCAGGGGGGGCGGTGGTGGTGGTGCCGCAGGCGTTGCTAGGGGGGGGCGGGGGGGGGGGGAGGACGGGTCAGTGGTTGCGCAGAGGACGGACTGGTTTGGGTATCGAGTTTTGTGGGTGCGGGTGAAGGGGAGGCTGGCTGGTGGAGCGGGTCGAGTCGGGGTGGTCATCGGTGGACCCTTCATTCCTGTGTTCCTCGTCCCTGCTCGTGCGGATCCCTGTGGGTCTGACGGGCTTTGATGGGGAACTCCCATGGTGCTCCCGTGTGTGACCCTGTCGGTGGCAAGGAGCTGAGCGCCGTGTTTAGTGAGCTGGACTCGGAGCACCATGGCTGGCTGACGCTCCGCGAGCTGCTCGCGGCCTCATCCGTCCCCGGCCTCGTCATGCCCCACTCTCTTCCTGTGCTCTACTACTTTGATACGGAGCACGATGGTAACCTTACGCGCGCCGAGTTTATCGCCCTCGTCCAGTACTGCCACGCGGAGAAGGTCAAGGCGGAGGCGGAGCTGTTGCGCGACAAGCGCTTCCGGGACTTGATTGCCACTGCCTCTGCGGGGGGTGTCAAGGACTACTCGATGTCGGGGCGATCGTCGTTTCGGCGGTTCAGCTCTTATTCGAACGTTCGGTCGGTTTATGCCCGGTCGGCGAGCGCGTCCCACACAGACTCGGACGTGGAGGCGGGCTCACAGGGTCTTTCGGGTCTGAGTCTGGGCGAGGGTGGCAGCAACTGCCTGGCGCGGTCGGCCAGCGCGGACGTGGGTGCCCTGGGGGTCTATGGCAGCGGCGGCGTGCCGCCTGGGGCGCCGTCGGGCCTGCCACCGCCGTCGGGCGCGCCGCGCTCAGGTGTGGGGGGCGAGGCCCCGGCTGTGCAGCGTTGCCCGAGCATTGCTGCCCTCTCGTCGGCGGGCGCGTATGGACGAAGCGAGTCGCGGCTGATGGATGCGGCGGCGTATGGGGAAGGCGGCGCACATCGCGGTGGCGATGGCGCCCACAGCACCCGGGTTGCTGTGCCCGGAGCGGCACAAGCGTACAACAGCTTTCATTCGGATGACTCGGCTACTGAACAGTCGTCGTCTGTGTGTGAGCAGGAGATGTTTGACCAGCGAGGAGCATCCTCCCCCGGTGGTGGCCCGGGGCGGGGTGTGTACGTGGAGAGCGGGTCAGATCTTTACGACTTGCCGGATCCGGACAAGCTGGCCGCCTCGGGCATGCGCACGGGCCTATCGTCCGAGTCGGACAGTTCATCCTCGTCGTCGTCGTCGTCTTCAGGGTCTTCCACTTCTTCGCGCAGCTCCCGCAGTCGCGGGTATCCGCGTGTGTCTCCACCTAGTGTGCCCGACGTGAGCGGTTCTAACGAATACGATCTGCCGACGCCGCCGACCAACACCGTTCCGTTGAACGTATATGTTGGGAGTGGCTCGGAGCTGTACGACTTGCCAGACCCGGACGAGCTGGCCGCGTCAGGGATGCGCACGGGCAATTCTTCTGAGTCGGACAGCTCCTCGTCCTCGTCGTCCTCGACAGAGGACGAGGCGCCGCACACGCATGTCTGCGATGCAGGCGCTGCTGCGGCGGCGGGCCCGTCAGGGCGAGACGCAGTACCGAGTGTCGTTCACGACGATGGCTTTGAGCTGCCCGATATTGATGCACTAGCAGCTTTGGGCACTCGCCGTGGGAGCGCGTCCCGTGGCTTGGAGAGCGGCCCGGCTTCGAGCAGCGACGGTCGTTCCAACAGCTCTCATTTGAGCGCTGGTCCTGCTATCGCCCCGTCCACATCGCAGCAGCGGTCTTCGCGTTCGTCCCGCCACCGGTCCGGGTCGAGAAGACACGTTGACTCGAGCTGTTCGTCGCACAGCTGTTCCAGCGACCGCAGCGGTCGAAGCTCTGCGCAGGGGGACGCTGGCTGCTCCGAAGAGGCCGGCGCGTCATCGTCCCAGGGGGTTCTTCCCTCGGAGGGGTCGTTTGTTCCGCAACACGCTGGACACGGGAACCATGCTGTACGGCCTTCATCCGTTTTCCCTGAGGCTGTGGCCGCGGCCGCCGCTGCCGCAGTTGCGGGTGGCTTGTCGGACGTCACCGCTGACCACGAGGCTGCTGTCACTGCCGCAGCTGCTGCGGCGGCCTCTGTTCATCCGTCTGCATCGGTAAATGACCGCACTATTGGGATGTTTTCCTCCCAGCGAGAGTTTGATAGCGTTGCGAGCTCGTCTGGCCGCCTGCAGCGGTTGCGGTCAGACAGCGATACGAGCTTCTCTGACAGCGACTTGTCAGACCACGTTGTGTCGTCTCTGGACGCCAAGTCGGTCACGGCGCTTGACGCTGCCGTGATTGAGAAGGTGACAAGAGCCAACATTGCCAAGCTTGCTGACCAGCTGCATACGGAGGGTTCCCGCGAGGCGTTCATGCAGTGGCTGTGGCGGCTGGTTGACTCGAACGGGACGGGGGTGGTCACTTTGGATGAGCTCCGCGTCTTTCTCGAGGCCCTCTCTGAGGATGGTATCGATCTGGAGGAGTTGGTGTTTTACAAGGAGCGGGGTGTGCCGCTGGAGGAGCGCATCCTGAACGAGTTTGACACCTCCCACTCGGGTCTGCTCACGCGGGATGAGTTTATGGTGCTGGCAGACCTGGTCACCCGGGAGTATGAGTTTTGGGAGAACCGGCACCTGGACTGCATTGGCGACTATGAGCTGGGGCGGACGGTCGGCCGCGGGTCGTCAGGTGTGGTGCGGGCGGCTATCCACGTGGTGACGCGGCGTAAGTTCGCTGTCAAGATCATCAAGAAGGGCAACTGCTCAGACCTGTCTCGACTAGATCGAGAGATCCAGAGCCTAACGGTTGTGCAGCACCCCAACGTGGTGTCGCTCGAGGAGGTCCTTGACTCGGAGGACAACACCTTCTTGGTGATGACGCTGTGCGGTGGCGGCTCCCTGATTGACATCGTGCGCCTGTACCCTGAGGAGCGGATGCCCGAGGCGACTGCTCGCTTCTATCTGCGCCAGCTCTTTGACGCACTTGCCTACTGCCACGCGAATGGCATCTGCCACCGGGACGTACGGTTGGACAACATCATGCTCGGCAATTCGGGGGTGCTCAAGCTGACTGACTTTGGCCACTCGGGGATCTACACGCCGGGCTGGGACTTGTTCTCCACGTCGCTGGTGGGGTCGATTTTCAACCTGTCGCCTGAGCAGATTGCCGGGCGCTGCTACTCTGGCGAGAAGATTGACGTCTGGTCGGCAGGCGTGCTCGTCTACTGCCTGCTCGTCGGTCACCCTCCCTTTTACGACTCAGACACTCGCAAGCTTATCGACTCGATCACCACGGGCACGTTTGAGATTCCGTCCTTTGTGTCGCCTTCAGCGGCCGACTTCATCCGCCTCATGATCAACGTCGTCCCTGATGACCGGCCGCCATTATCCACCATGCGCCGTCACCCTTGGTTTCTCGAGGGTCCAGAGAATGCCCCTGTCATGGATGTGGTGACCATTCCTGTGGATCCACTCTACAAGTGGCGGCCAGACCTTGCCGAGATGATCATGGCTGGCACGATTCATGAGCACAACCTCCATTTCCACCTGTCGGACACGCACAACCCCAAGTCTTGTCCGGCCGATCTTCGGGGGCAGGACTGGGCGCTCAAGTGCTTGTGCCCGAACATGGACATTAAGTTTTCTGTGTCGCTCTTCACCAAGGAGCCAACGGAGATGGCTGTATCTACTGGCCGTTGCCCCGCCTCGCGGCTGCGACCGCCGGCGACCCCGCGGGCTCGCAGCGGGGAGCCAACGCCTTCGCCCCGGCTGCTGCTGTCAGAGGACTTGCCCAGTGGTCGTGGACTCGGCGCTGGGGAGTCGAGTCCCTCGCTGGTGACGTTTGCGCGAACAGATGCGCTAGAGCTGAATTCTGCGTCTCGTCCAACTGCTTTTGGGTCCCTCGCTGCGCACGAGGAGGCCGAGCGAGGTGGACCATTAGTCAACCCTATATTTTCTTCCCTACCCAGCGTGGACGCGTCGGCTGGCGCGACCTCGTCTGAGCGGGAGATGTCCGGCAGCGATTGCGGCCTAACCACGCCGTCCACTCGCCGGGCCTCCCTGCTTCACACACCTTATTCGTCAGAGGCGAACGATGTGGACGCGGGCAGCTCTCCTGCCTTCAGCCTCGGTAACCCGGCGGCGGTGGCGCGTCGTGGCCCAATGGACTCCCCATCTGAGTTTACCCTGTCGCCGTCGCGTCTGATGCGATCTACGAGCGCGGTACACCTGGCGTCAACCAGCTATCTGGACCTGGACGCTGGAACAGCTGATTTGCGATTAGGTGGCCTAGGCGGTGGTGAGACGAGTGGTGGCGACGGAGGGACCATCAGCAGCGACTACCGGTCGGACCTGATGCACCTCCTTCGTCGCTCCTGCTCGATGCAGGACCGCGGTGAGTTTATTACCGGCGCTCGCCTGAAGATGACAACCAGCCGCACCACCGATGCCTTCCCCTACTACTGTAGGTTGCAGCCTCCTCCCCCTCCTCCGGCTCCTCCACCTGTGCCGCAATTCCTGTATCCATCTGGGACGCCTCTCCGCACCGCCACGGGACGGTTGCTGCGACCGACTTGCACGTCAGACGAATCGTTTGTTGGTCTGGACCCGTCGCTTGTTGATGCGGGACTGGAGGGCGCCGGCGGCGGAGTCAAGGTCGAGTCGGACGACGATGGCTACGAGGAGGACGGGGAGTGGAGCTCGGACGGCTCTGCTGAGCGGCGTGGGGCCGAGCGCCGCTCCCGCCGTCGGCGCCGTCGCACCAGCGGTGGCACGCCCATCCCGCCCGGTCTGGCGGGTGACGGCAGCAGCATGGCTATCCCGGTGCCCAGCGCCGCTGTAGTGGCTGAGGGTGGCGTGGCTGAGAACTGCCCCGGAGGCTCTCCCAGCTGGACCGTCCTTGCGAACTCCCCAGTCGGGCCAGGCATTGTCGACCGCCTCTCCAAGCACCCGTCCAAACGGTTTACGGCCCTGCAGCAGCCACGGCGCGCGGGCGGCGCTGCTCGACCGGGTGAGAACGGCCCAGCCTTGGACGCGGGGCTGCCTAGTATTCGGGAGGCAACCAGTGTCCACCCGGGCCCCGCCTTTCCGCCGGACGAGTCGTCGCCAGAGACTTTGCCCGTCGTCGCGCCGTCTGGTCCGCGGTCGGTCGAGCCGCGTTCCTTTCTGGAGCGCCTCGAAGAGGACGATGACTTCCAGCCGTTTCTGGAGGTGCGCCTGCAAGAGGGGGAGAGCGGCCTCTTCCTTCGCATCTGCCGCAAGCTCAAGACCATCTGCGACACCAAGCTGGCGGGCGCTGCCGAGCGTCAAAAGCTGCGGGCTCCATAGCGCGGGCAATCGCCTCCGCCGCGGTTGGCTTACTTCGACAGGGAGGTCATATGTGGCGAGGGGTGTACCCTGCAGGTGGCTAATGCCCCTATTGCATTGGTGCCGTCGCTGCGGATTTCCCCGTCTGTATCTCCGCCCGCCCAGCAACTTCGGAGCACCCACTTTCTTGCCCTCTTTTTTGTTTCGTCGGGCATTTTTCTTTCCCTTTTATTTTTCTATTTCTTTGTCACACAGCCGTGCGGTGGTGGAAAAGTAGGAGGAAACCATTTCCACACCGCCCGCAGCAGCCTCCCGCCCAGCCCAGCCCCACTGTCGCGCGTCCTGGCCATGCAGCTCAGGTTGGTCCTGTGGCTCCCCAGCAGTCCCCTCGCCCCAACCCCCACCCCCACCCCCACCCCTCTCACCATCTCCTCCCCCCAATACCTACCCCCACCCCCACCCCCACCCCTCTCACCGTCTCCTCCCCCCAACACCTACCCCCACCCCCACCCCCACCCCTCTCATCGTCTGCCCCCATTGGCAACGGGAACGCCCCCACCACCCCCTGCTCCCCGCGCACCGGCCGTCGCCCTCGCCACCTCTGCGCCATGCGCTCTCCCCGCTCCTGCCGCCCCCACCGGCGTCGTCGCCGCCGCCGCCGCCGCCGCAGCTGCGGCCTCCACCTCCACCACTGCTCCTGCCAGGCGCGCGTTCTCCCCCACCCGCCGCCACACGCGGCGCTCACCCGCGGCGAGGCCCTGGGCGGCTTGCCGCTGCGCGGCGGCCCGCCGCCGGTTGAGCGCCGCGAGGTCCGCCTCGGCGGCGGCCGCCGCCGCTTCCGCACGCGTCACGTGGACGCCCACGTCGGCGGCCGCCGCCGTTGCGCGGGCGGCCACGCCGCCGCCGCTACCGCCGTCGTCGCCGCCGCCCGCCGCGGCGGTGGCGGCGGCGAGGAGGTCGGAGGCCAGCGCGAGGCGCGCCTCGAGCGACGCCGGCGGCCGCGACGACGGCAGCGGGGGGGCGGGGGGGGCACCCGCGGGAGCGGCAGCCGCATCCCCGCCCGCCTCTGCCGCCGTCGCGGTGGTGGAGGCGGTGGCGGCGGCGGCGGCGGCAGCGGCGGCGGCGGGGAGGCGGTCCACCCACTCCTCATAAGTGGCCGGCACGTACGGGACGGCGGCCATCTCGGCGGCGAGCAGGGCGTCGGCCGCCGCGGCGGTGGCCGCCGGGTAGGGGTCAGCGTAGGGGAGGGCGTCCAGGGGGGGGTGGCCGCGGGCGGCGGCGAGCGCCTCAACGAGCGGGGGGGCGGCGGCGGCGGGGTCGGGGGGGGGGTTGTCCCCTAGACGTGTCGAGGGGGGGGGATTTGGTACCCGCACCAGCGCGTTGGACGCCGACGCAAAGTACATGGTAAGAGGGGGGGAAATGGCGGGGGGGCGGGGGCGGGTTGAGGGCCGATAAAAGAAAAAGAAAACGGCAGCGGCGAAGGAGAAACGTTGGATACGTAGTGGCCTGCGGGGCCAAGCAAGAAAGAGAGGGGGGGAAAGGGGGGGGAGGAAGTGCAGCGACAGACGCTGCACTCCTGAGGGAGCCGCCAGGCACCTGCTAGGGTAGTCGGGGGGAGGGCGGGGAGGGGTGCGGGCGACAGCGGCACGGCGGGCGTTCGTTTCCTGCCGACGGCGCGCACCGCGCTTTTCCTCGCAGCGGACGGGCAAGGCACAGCGCAGCTCTGCTTATCGCCTGTCAAATTTTTCTTGCTTTTCGGGGAAATTCTCGAGCGAAAACCTGCATAAAACCTGCATCGACCCCCCCTCAAGGCATCATAGACACCGCTTTTCCCCCCTCTTCTTGCTTTCTGCCTATCACAGCTCGGGCGATTGGTGGTCGCCACCTCCCTTGGTATGACCGGAAGCGCACGGGGCAGGAGAGCACTCTCGCGAAGCGCAAAGAAGCGACCGACCATCGCTACGCTTGGGTGCAATGTTTATACAATCGCGTTTAAAAACCGCGCAATCTCTCGCACTGGTTAAGCAAAAACCTGCGCGACGACAGCTTTCGAGGGACTGCACGGAAAAATCTCTCCGCCTTGCTCAACATCTACAACGTGAATTCTGACCAATGGAACGCTCCGTCCAGCAAACAGCAGCGCCACCGCTGTTGTCATTGGTTGACAGAACACCGACAGCGACCGTCGTGTCGGTCATCCTGGTGGAGATTCTTTGGCCTCAGCCCATCCCCTCGATCAGAAAAGCAAAGTTCTGCTCGAGCCGTTCATTTTCGTGCTCGAGCAGGGCAAGAATTTGCACAACGAAGCAAGAGATCTGGCCTAAATCGGGCTTGTATCTTGACAGAGGATAAGCAGTGCTGCGCAGCTGTGCAGTCCGCGAGTGGGATTCGGTCGACCCCGATAGGATAGACAAATCCGATAGGTCGGGCATCGGACGCTCAGCTCAAGGGCGCCCTTGCATGGTCACGGGGCCGTTTTTTGTATGGCCGTGGGGTCCCCCCTTGGAGGCGTCAGGCTTCCCCCCCCTCTCCGCCCTCGCCCTCGTCCCCCCCCCCCCCATCTCCTCTTCCTCCTCCTCCTCCTCTTCGTCTTCTTCTTGCAGCGAAAACGGCTCCAACGTCGTGTCGATGAGGTGCAGTAGGTCCTGTCAAAGGGGGGCAGTGGAAGGGAGGGCGGAAAGGCACGCGTGAGACGGCGGCAGCGGATGGAGCGTCAGGTCAGTCTATGTCACAGGGGGTCGGCCACCATCAGACAAGAAAAAAAACAAAAACAAAATAGCAGGAGCGGCTGCTGGCAAGACACACCACGCCAAAGCCAGCCCGCCAAGCGGGTCTTGCGTGCCTCACCACAGCCCCCACCAATGTTCCTGCCCTCCCCCCACCCACTCCCCCTTCCAAATGCTCATGCGTGAGGCAGACCACCACCGTGCGGCATCCCCCGCGTGCAAGCGCACAAGGGAAAAGAAAGGACCACTAACAAAGGGCCCTCCTACCACTACCAATAAAAAAAAATACGCACCGTCACCTGCTTGTCGGTAAACCGAAGGCGCACCCCCTCCACCACCGCGTACAGGTTGACGAGCGTCGTCACACGCAGGTTGACCAGCTGCACCACCTCCGCGGCGGTCAGGTCCCAGCCGTCGCGGAGGGCGGCGGCGACGGCCGCGACCGACTCGACGCTCTGCGTCGACGCGGGAGTGGCGGTCGCAAACCCCACGTACGCGTCGGCGGCGGCGGTGGAGCGGGCGGGGGGGGGCGGCGGAGGGGGGGGGGCACCCCCCCGCCGGTCGCGGGGGCGGGGGGGGGGGGTGCGCGCCGCCCGCTCGCGGAGGAGCGTCAGCACTTCCACGTCAGCCAGGGGGGTGGTCGCGTCGCTCAAGACACGCATGGCGGGAGAGCAGGGGGGGGGGGGGAGGCGGAGATGACGGCAGGTGCCGTGCCGACGACAGCGGAGGCGAGGCGGCCGACCCAAGGTGCAACGCGCGCAGAGATGTCGCCGTGTGGAGTGGGGATCGAGAAGGGTTTGGGACTGGCATACCCATCACGGTGGAAGCCTCCTTCCCGACAGAGGATCAACGGCAGGCACTCCATCCTGTTGCCCAGCAAAGCTATGAACCGCTCTGGCCGCCCCACCACCACCCGCCACTGTCTCCACCCATGGCGGCTACGCCCCACCCTCCGCCGCCCTCTGTTGTTCCACCTTACCCTCTGATGCTGCAACCCACCCTCTAATGCTCCACCCCACCTCTACCACCAGCGGCAGCCGCGCCGACATTGTAACCGACAGCCTCGTCCCGTGGGCGCTGCTATTCACCCCCGCCGCGGCGTTGCCGCCGCTCGACCCGCCGCCGCCGCCGCTGCCGCCGCCGCCGCCGCCGCTGCAGCAGCAGCAACAGCCGTCGCAGCCGTTGCAGCTGCTGCCGCTGCCGTCGCTGGCCTCGGCCCATCCCCCCGCCCACCGGCGGCCCCACTGGCCCGACGGCGGGGGCGGGCGTGCGGGCGTCCCCACCACGCCCCCCCCCCCCTCCCCCTCAGCCGCCGCTCCCCCCGCCCCCGCGGATGGCGTCGCCCGGTGTGGGGACTGCGGCGCGTACGCGGCGCCGACGAGCCGGCTGGGCGGCCCGGCCGCCGCCGCCGCCACCGCCGCTGCGGCGTGTGGAGGCGCGGGGGGGGGGGCGCTGTGGCTGCACCTGTCGTGTGCGCTGTGTGGGGGCGCGTCGGCACCGTCGCCACCGCCGCTGCTGCCGGCGGGAGCGCTCGCCGCGGGTGCTGTGCCCGGCCGGTACGATGCGGTGGCGGTCGGGCTGCCCCCCGAGCTGCGCCTCCCCGCGTGGGAGGCGCCGGTGGCGTTGCCCGGGGGGGGGGTGCCGCTGCCGCGCCAGCCGGGCGGGTGCGTGCCCCGCCGGTACCTGTGGGTGGTGGTGGTGGGTGGGGATGGGGGAGGGGCCCGCAGAGGGGGGGGGGGGGGGGGGGTGCCCCCCGCCGCGGCCGCCGCCCTGACCGCCGCGTTTGGGGGGGGCGACACGGCCGCGATGGTGGTGGTCGCATTGGTGGGGGAGGGGGGGGCGGTGTCGCTCGCCACTCCTGCCGCCACTGCCTCCCCTGCCGCCCCTACTGCCGTCGCTGCCGCCGAGAGTGGCGCTTGCCCTTTCACCGCCACCTTGACCCCCCTCGACGGCCTGGACTGGTGCCCGCTGCCCGCCGCGGGCGCCGCCGCCGCCGCGGCACTGGCCGCCGCCTGGTTTCCCGCCACCGCCGCTCGGGTGACCGCCGCGGCCGCCGCCCTGGCCAACGCGGCTGCGGGTGGCGCCGCGGGCGCCGGCGCCGGCAACAGTGGCGGTGGTGGTGGCGATGGTGGCGGCCGGGACCAGCTTGCCCCCGCCCACGCGACGGCGGCCGCCGGCTGGCCGTGGTCGCGGCCACGGCGGTGGCCATTGCCCGCCCTTGCGGGGGTGGCGGCGCTCCTGGCCGCCCTTCCCGCTGTCGCGGCCGTCCCCGCCGCGCGGGCGGTGGTGTTCTTGGACGCGTCGCCGGCAGCCGCTGCCGCCGGCGCCGCCTCGGCAGTGCCCCAGGGAGAGTGGGGTGGGCGGGGGGGGGACGGTGGCCCTGGGCGGGACGCCCGCACTTTTGGCCACACCGCCCTCCGCCGGGGGCTGCTCGTGGACGTGGTGGCGGTAGTGGCAGATGAAGATAGGGAGGGATGGGGCACCGACACCAGCGCCACGGGGTCGTCCTCGCCGCCCTCCAGTACTGCCTCGGGGGCCTACCTCTCTCTGCTGGCGGACGTCGCGGCTGCCACGGGTGGCACCTTTCTCCCGCTGCTGGGGTCCCCCTGCAGCGGGGACCCCTCGGACGCGGCCACCCCCGCGGCGGCTCACCCTCGACCCCCTTGGGCGTCGCTGGTGGCCCACCTGGCTACCCCCACCCTCCTCCGCGCTGCCGTCACGGTGCGGACCCCGCCGCACCTGGCCGCCGCCGCGCCCGCCCACCCCGCCGCGTGCGCTGACGGCGACAGTGGGGGTGGCGGCGCCGCGGCAGTAGTGGCCGCCGCCTCCCCCGCCACCACGTTTGTGGTGGCCCTCTCTCACGGCGGCGGCGGCGGCGACGGCGACGGCCTGCCGGCGGTGGCGCAGGCGGCGGCCCGCGGGGTGGCGTTTCCGGGCCTCGGGGGGGGGGGGCTGGGCGGGGTCCTCCGCGTCCACACCCTGTGTCTCCGCACGTCGCCCGCGGCGGGCCAGGTGCGGGGGGGGGCGGCGGGGGGGGCACTGGCCGTGGCCGTCGCGGCGGGCCTGGCCGCCGCGCGGGGGGGGAGGGGGCCCCACCTGCCGACCGCGGGCTGGGCGGCGCTGGTCGACACCCTCTGCCACGCAGTGCCGCCGCCGCTGCGGCGGATGTGGGGGGCGCTTGCGGCCGCCGCGGGCCGGCCGCCAACGCCGCCACCCGTCGCCGCCGCCTGCCGGGTGGGGGAGTGGGTGGGCGAGCTGACCGCCGCCGCCGCCGTGGCGGCGGACACGCCGCCCCCAGAGCCGGGGGTGTGGGCGGCAGACGAGGCGCTTGCCGACGCGGTTACCGCGGCGTTGCTTCCACCGCTTCGGGAACTGCCGGCGGTGATGGCGGGGGTGGTGGGCGGCCCGCTGGGGCGAGGCGCGGCGGAGCTTCCCGTCTGGGGGGTACCGCCTGCGCCGGCGCCATGGCCGCGAGAGGGGGGCGGCATCGTCGTTGCCACCGGTGCGGCCACCCCCGCTTTCGCGACTGCGGCCGTGGCGGGTGGCCTCTGTGCCTCCGGTGCCGTCCCTGCTGTCGGTGTGGCGCTGGCAGCCGCCTGGGCAGCAGGCCTACCACCTGCGGCTCTTGTCGTCGCTGCCGTGCCGTGCCTCTACACCCTCTCTGCCGACGAGTCGGCCGGCGGGTCGGGCAGCAGCACCCCACCTCGGAGGGTGGCAACAGTGGCGCGGCCGCTTGTGCATCCCGAGAAAATGGTGGGTAAGGGTGGCATACCTGTGGCGGCTGTTGGCGCCATTGCCACCCCCGCCGATGACTGCGCGTATCTTCTTGATGCGGGCCTCCTCCTCATGGCGTGGACGCCCTCGTACGCCTCCGCCGCCACTGCCGCCGCCGCCACTGCTGAAGCTGTCGTCACGGCCACTATCCGCCTGCACAGGCGGCTACGGCGGGGGCGTCGGTGGGCACCTCCGATCATTGACGTGACCCTCCACGGGGAAGCTGGCTTAGCGACATTTTGGGCGGTAGTGGCCAGCGTCGCAGGGGGGGGGCATCCCGTCAGGGTGGGGGCTTACTGGGAGGGAGTGCGCGCCGGGCTGGTGCGAGGGGGATGGTTGTCAGAGGGTGTGCGACGCTGACGACGCTCAACGCCTGGCGGACGCGCCGATGATGCACTCAACGTCCTGTGCTGTCTGTCGACAGTCGAACCCTGGGGCGACGGGCAAAAGAACTACTCGCCGGGCTGGTGTGAGGGGGACGGGTGCCAGAGGGTGTGTGAGGCTCTGACGACGCAAGACGCCTGGCGGACCCGCCGACGATATAGACTGTCCTGTGCTGTCGAGCCATGAGCAAAAGAATTACGCGCCCTGTGAGATTCGAACTCACGCGGTGAAACACCACTAACTTAGCAGGCTAGCGCCTTCGATGATCTCAAACCACTCGGCCAAAGGCGCGTCTTCATGACCGGATCGCACGTTCACAATCTCATGACTTAACTTTTTATTGATTATGACAGCAGTCGACTGGTTTTCCAGACTAATTCGAGCGATCTGAGCCGCAGCACGGCCGATACAGTATCTGTGTTGTCGGTCGCTGGATGGGGCCCTCGAGTGGCGGCAGCCAGCAATGCAATGGGCGAGACAGCCCTCTCCACGCGCGCTGAGCGACGGCAACCGGGCTGGGTGTTCGGCCGGCGAACGGTCGTGCACCCCAGCCACGCGCGGCGCAGGGTCTCCGTCGGTCTGTGCCCTCTTGTTGCCCTGCCGTTGCCACGGTGACGTTGTTGTGGTGGTGCGCGCGTGTGCCTTGAGGCAGGAACGGCGTGAACGTTGGTGCCGTTGCCATCTGCGCAGTTGTCTGCACCTCGCCTGCGTGCGTCGCTTGCTCTTCCGACGTGCACTGGGGAGGATGACGGACATGGCGCCTGCCAACGACGAGGCCATGCCGATGGCCACGAACGAGGAGGCGCCGTCCAAGCGCATGATCACCATCCTGTCCCAGGATAAGGAGAAATTTGTCGTGGAGAAGGGTGTGGCCACCATGGCCACGCTTATTGAGGACCTGCTTGCTGGTACGTTGTGTGACGCGCTGCGTAGCGGGAATATCGGCGGTTTTCGGCATGGTGGTCGGGTGCAGATTTGGTGCGCCTGACAATTGTAGGTCACCAATGACATCGCTCCAGGGGTGGCTCGCTGTCTCCTGCTGTCTACACAGGCCGTTGGTACTGATGTGGTGGGTGCAGACGTACATGGCAACCGTCATGGTCCCACGTCGGAGTGTGCCCGTGAGCGAACCTGTGCTGACGTATGAGCATGTGGGTCGTTGTGTGCTGATGCTGGGATATCGTTCATTTCCTGTGCGTGTTGTCCCGCCTCTCGACCGTAGACGTTGGGGAAGGGGAGGACAAGATCCCGCTTCAGAACGTGGACGCCCGCATCCTGGCCAAGGTGATTGAGTACATGAAGTACCACTTCAAGCTGACGGAGACTCCGCAGCCTGAAGACGAGGTCCGCCGTTGGGACCGTGAGTTTGTCCGTGTGGACAAGTCCACGCTCTTTCACCTCGTTCTGGTACGTTTTTTGCATGCCTCTATGCCCGTCGCGCCATTGCGTTGGTACTGCTTGCATGTGCTTGCACCGTTTTTTGTCTGTTGTTTCCATAGGTTCCGGTCCGCCGTGCCTCTTGTCAGCCCTGCTCTTTGACTTGCTTGGAGACGTTGGCAATGTCTGGGCCGTAACCTGTGGACAGCTCGTCTCGAGTTTGTATTGACGCTCGTTGCATGTACTTGTCGTTGCCGCACTGGTGCTGCTTGGCTCGTGACGCGTTTACCATGTGGCAACGGTTACCTTGTGTCACTTGGTCTGTTCGCTTTCTCTTTTATCGGTGGGGTCTTGCAGGCTGCCAACTACCTCAACATCCAGTCCCTGCTGGACCTGACCACCCAGACGGTGGCGGAACTCATCAAGGGCAAGACGCCAGAGCAGATCCGTGCTGAGTTTGGTATTGTCAACGACTTCACCCCGGAGGAGGAGGAGGAGATCAAGCGGGACAATGCGTGGTCCGAGGACCGCTGAGGACGTGGTGCCCTGGTGGTGTGCCGCGTGTAGCTGGCCGACCCTGTCGTCTGTTTTGTGCTCCTCCCCCGCCGTCTGCTGCGCGCCACGCTCGACCGACTGGCCGGCCTGCATGGGTGGTGTGTGTGGGGAGCTCTGCCCCAACTCTTTTGGGTGCCGTTGATTGAGGTGTGGAGTGTGGTGCCCGCCGTGGCACCTTGTGTATCGAGTGTGTGGTGCGTTTTTGTTTGTTTTTTTCTTGTTCGGTGGGTGTGCAGCTCACTGTATGTACACGTACGTACTGCGCTGGACGGTCATGGTCATGGGTGTGGCCGTCATTCATCGGCCGTCATGTGAATCGTCTTGCCATCCGTGACGTCGGCCCACCGCGTCGACCATCCCCCCTCCCCGCTTGCCGGCCATCCCCGACAAGCCTCCACTCCCCCTCCCCTACATCACCCCCCCCCCCCCCTTCCCCATCACCGGGATGATCCTCACCCAGCTCTCCTCCAGTCATGGAAACAATCAACAACAAAAAAAGTCAGATAAGGAAGGACGCCTGGCCCGCGGTAGCCTCCTCCACCACCGCCCGAAACTCTGCCTCGAGGCCCACCAGGTCTGCGTGCAGGCGCGCAACCGCAAGCGACGGCCGCCGTCGGGCGGCGGGCGGGGCGAGCGCGGCGGCCAGCCGGCGGCGGCGGTCGTCCATGCGGCGCTTGAGGTTGCGGAGCTTCCGGTTGGGCCAGTGCCGGATGCCGTGCGCGCGAAAGATCTTTTTGATGAGCGTCACGCACACCCCAAGGGCGGTGGCGAGCTCGTTGCGGGTGAGGAGGAAGAAGGGGAGGAGGTCGGGGAACGCCATAGCCGCCAGCACCTGCCGCTTGGACACCCCCGCCAGCCGGCAGCGGAGGGCGGCCAGCAGCTCCCCCGCGGGGGGGGGCTCGGGCACGTGCGCCACCACCGCCCCCGACGGGAGGACGGTGAAGGAGGCCAGGTGGATTTGGCCCCCCGCCAGCCGCCGCGCGCCGCGCGGGACCGTGAAGGGGCCCGCCAGCAGCGCGTTGGCGCCGTCTGCCAGGTAGAGCGAGGCGGCCGCCTCGGCGGCAAAGGCGGGGGCGGCCACGCCGTCGCCGGCGAGAAAGGCGTGGAGCGTCTCGTAGGTGCTGTCGACGGGAACCTCGAGCATCCGCGCGGGGGGGGGGGGGGGGGGGGGGGGGGGGGGGGGGGCGCCCCCGCCGCCGCCGCCGCGAGGGGGAAGGGGCGGCGCGCTGCCATTGCCGCCATCGCGGCCGTTGCTACTACCACCGCCACCACCACCGCCGCCGCCGCCGCCGCTGCCGCCGCCGCCGCCGCCGCCACAGACGCCGTCGCCGTTGCCCCCTCCACCGGCGGCGCCGCCGCCGTCGGCAGCCCCCCCCCCCCCCCCCCCCCACCCCCAGCGTTAGCCCCCGCCCGCACGGCGGCGGCGGCGGCGGCAACGCCGTCGGCAACGCCGTCCCCCCCCCCCCCCTCGGCGCCCCCACCGGTGCCCCCCCCCGGGCCCCCCGCCCCCGCGTCAGTGCGCTGCGTCACCCACACCCCCCGGGAGGACTGGACCGCCAGCTCCAGCTCCCGGTGGGGCGCCCCCCCCGCCGCTGCTGCTGCCATACCGCCGCCGCCGCCGCCGCCGCCGCTGCTGGCGCCCCTACCTCCGCTGCCGGGGGCCCCCCGCCCGACCCCAGTCCCTCCTCCGCCCCTGCCGGCCGCACCGCCGCCATCACCGCCGACACCGCCACCGCCGCCGCCGCCTCCCGCACCGCCCCCCCCCCCACCGCGCTCCGCTTGGGCGGCCTCTGGCGTGCTCCCCGCCGGCCTTCCCGCTGGAGATGCCGCCGCCCCGCCGGCGGTGGCAGCAGCAGCGGCGGCGGTGGCAGGGCGCGGCGGCGCACCCCCCCCCCCACCGCCTCGCCCCCCCCCCCCACCGCCGGGCGTCCCCCCCCCCCCGCCCCCCCAGGGTCACTCAGCAGCAGCACAAAACGGTATAGCCGGGGCGGCACGCCCGGCCGCCCCGCCTCGGGGCCGTGCGCCATCAGCGCGTCGGCGAGCGCCCGGGAGGAGGAGGTGTCAAAGCTCTTGTCACCCCCGCCGCCGCCACCACCACCGCCCCCAACGCCGCCGCCGCCGCCCCCGCCGCTGCCGCCCGTCTTGCCACCCCCCGTGGCCGCCGCGGGCGCAGGCGCTCCCGCGGCGGCAGCGTCTGTCGCTGCCAAGGCTGGCGTCAGGGCGGCAGAGCCGACGCCGCCTCCGCCGCCGACGCCGCCCGGCCCGGGGAGGGGCGGTCCGCCCCCTCTGCCGCCACCGCCGCCGCCACGGTGGGCGGCGGGCAGCACGTGCGCCCCTCCCCCGCCTGGCGGGGCGACATAGTCCTCGTCCCCGTCGTCTTCATCGTCATCGTCCTCCTCGTCGTCATCGTCATCCTCATCCTCCTCGTCCGTACCCTCCTCCCCGTCGGTCCACGGCGTCGTCGCCACGGCGGCGGTCGTGGAAAGGGGCGCACCAGCCGCACAGCCTCCACCCCGACCACCGCCGCCGCCCCCCGCCCGCGTCGTGCCGTCCATCGTGCGGCCCGACAAGGCACGGTCACCACCGCCGGTAGGGCGGCCTCGGCGGGCGGCCGCATGGAGGGCAGCCCGGCCAGCCGGCGGCGGCGGCGCCCCACCCGCACCCACCCCCACACCCCCGCCGGGAGCGCCCCCGCCTCCCCCCGCTCCGCCCTTCCGCGGCTCTACTGTCCCGCCAGGAGTTCCCGCCGCCGCCGCCGCCGCAGCTGCTGCCGCTGCCGCTGCCGCCCCCGCTGTTGCCGGGGTGCCCCACCCCACGGGAACCCGCGCGCCGCTGCCCGCTACCACGCTGACGAGGTAGCCGCCGGCACCGCCGCCCCCATCGCTGCCACCGCCGCCGCCGCCTCCTACCGTCCGTCGGGACCGCTTGGCGTCGGCCGCGGGGACGGCGGCTGCCGCCGGCGTGGTGGCCGCCCCGCCGCCCGCGCGACGTCGAGCGCCGCCGTCGACGCTGCCGCCGCCACGACCCTCACCGCCGCCACGACCACCCCCACCACCGCCGCCGCCGCTGCCGCCCCCTTCATCACGCCCGCCGCCCCCGCCGCCGCCGCCGCCACCACCACCGCTGCCACTGCTGCCGCCCGTCGGCGGGATGTGCTGGGCGTTGAGATGCGCGGCGGCGCTATCGGCGCTGCCGCGGCGGCGCTTCCACCCTTTTTCCCCCTCAGCCGTGGCCTCGACCTTGACGACGTCGGCGGGGGGCGGCGGCGGTAGCGGCAGCGGCAGCGGCGGCAGTGGCACCGCGCCGTGGAGCCTGTAGGCCGGCGCTCCTGGCACGGGCAGCGCCGCCCCCGCCGCCGCTCCCCCCGCGCCGCCACCGGCGCCACCCGTCCCGGCGGCGGTTGGGAGGAGGAGGTCCGCGTCGACAGCCGCGGCCGGGCCCCCTCCGACGAGCAGCGTCCCCCCGTACATGCCAAACGCGGCAAACGCGTCGTACGGGTCGCCGTCGACGGCGCCGCCAACGGCGGCGGCTGCGGCAGCAGCGTCGGCCGCCGCCACCGGCGCAGCGTCGTCGGCGCCCACCGACAGCGGGGAGACCGTGTCGAGGAGGTAGGACACCCCGAGCGCCCCGTCCGCGTCGTCCACCCCGTCGGCGTCGTCGTCGTCCCCATCGTCGTCGCCGCCCTGCTGCAGCAGCCCCCGGTGGTGGTCGTGCACGGCCCCCCCGACGCCACCGCCACCGCCACCACCGCCGCCGCCGCCGCCGACGCCAGGGTGGCCGCCAATGCCCCCCGCCCCCCCGAGGCTCTCCCGCCGGCCGGGGGAGAGCGGGGAGCCGACCCACCCCCCCCCCCCGCCGAGGCGGCCGTCGAGGCCGAGGGCGGGCCCAAGCCCGCCCTCCCCGCCCCCGCCGTCGTCGTCGGGGTCACACAGGCCGCCCATGACCATGCCCAGCGACGCCCACAGGCCCATGGCGTCCACGGCCGCGCCGTCGGCGCCGACGGGGGGAGGGGGCGGCAGCAGCGGGCTGCTGCCGCTGCCCGGAGGGCGGGAGGACAGCCAGCCGCCGCCGGGGGAGCCGCCGCAGCCGCCGCCGCCGCCGTCGCCACCGACGCCGCCTCCGCCACCACCGCCACCACCGCCGTGGCCGCTGCCGCCGCCGCTGCCACCGCCCCCACCGTCCCCCGTGTCCATGACGAAGCGGCCGGCGCTTCCACGGCCAGGAGCAGGGGTGTGGGTAGCGGGGGCGGAGGAGGAGCAGCGGTGGTGGTGGCCGGCAGGCACCAGGGCAAAATGAGGGCACTAACGTTCACCGCTGTGGTGGCGGTGTATGAGCACGGTCGCTGCCGGCTTCCCCCCACCCGCACCGCCGGGGAGGGGATGGCTGGAGGCGGCTGGCTGTTACTGCCCGCAGACGCTGCCGACCCGTCTCGGTGCGGCAGTGTCGTCGGCGCGAGCAGTATCGTCGGCGCGGGAGCGGTGGGTGCAGTCACTGGCGTTTGGGTGGGGACTGACAGGTGGGGGGCGGGGAGGCGGTGGTGGCGACTGGCTGCCTCTTGGCCCAGCTGGCTGGTGTGGCACGGCCGTGCAAGCGGCGACGGGCTGTGGGCGGGGGAGGGGGAAGGCGGCGTGCGTTTGTTTGGCGGTGTAGCGATGGTGGGCTGGGGAGGGGGTGGACCGTCGCCCCTGCGGCGGCGGCGGTTCTCGCCCCCTCCATGTGGGGCCTACCCGCCCTGCTCCTCCCCCCCCGCCTCTCCACCAAGCACCACCCCCCGCCCGCCTCCCCCCGCCCTGCCCCCCCCCCCTTCAGCCTCCCCCTTCCTCCCCCGCTTTGATTTTCCGGCGGTGCCTCCCTGCTGTGCCCACGGTGCACCGCCTGTGGGGTGCAGCGCACCCACCAGACGCGCGTGCGGCCGACCCGACGGGAGGGCACCTGGGACGGCACACGCCAGGGGACCGCGGCGCGCAGGGGGGGGGGAAGATCGCCCCCGCGGCGGGCCCGCTTCCCCCATCCCCCCCTGCCCCCCTCCAAAAAGCGTCTCCACCTCCCCCCTCCCTCCTCCTCTCCCACCCCCCCCTCCTCTCCGCGGTACGCGCTGCCGCAGCGCCGGCAGCCGCCCCCCTCGGTGATGATGAGAAACCACCGCCGCCGCCGCTGGGGGGTGGGGGAGGAGGCGGGGCGGGGGCGGCAGAGGAACGGAGAAGGGCGGTGGGGGGCCCGCAGTATTGCTCCTCACGGCTCGCTCGGGGCGAGTCAGGCGGTGCCGGCAGCGGCGGCGGCAGCGGCGGCGGCAGCGGCGCGGCGGTAGCGGCGGCGGCATCAAACCTGTGGGCACGCAGCCGGGTCAAAAATTGAGGGGATTGGCGGGGGGGGGGAACGGACGGACGGGCCTGCACCGCCGGCGCGGCGTCGTCACCGCCCGCGGGGGAGCACCGCCCGGGCCACCAGGGCCAGACGGTGGCGCCCGAGCGGCCGCCACCGCAACCGATCGACCGGTAGCAGCAGCGGCGGCGGCGGCGGCGGCGGCGGCGGCGGCGGCGGCAGCGGCGGCGGCGACTGCACCGTCAAGGGCAGCCCCCCTCCTCTCTCCCTCTCTCTGTGTCCCCGCCGTTGGCAGGCAGCAGCTGGGACAGCAGCGGCGGCAGCCGCCGCCGCGCTCCCCCCACCCCGAGCATCACCGACGGGGGTGGGGCGGCGGCGGCAGACCGCCTCTGTAGGGCGCCCAGGCGGGTGGGGGAGGGGAACAAGGGGGGACGGGGGGGGGGGGCATCCCTCTGTATTTTGGAGCACCCTCCCCCGAACCCCCAACCCCCCCCCCCCCCTCCCCCGTTGTGGGGCCACACCGGTGCGCCGCTTTCTGGGGAGGGGCGGGGCAGTCTACCTCGCCCCGCCCCCCCGCCCCCCTCCCCCCCGGGGCGGCGGCGGCGGCGGCGGTGACGGACTGGAGCCGTTGGGGGGCGCTCGCTACCGGCGGCGTGCCCGTGAAGTGCAATGGGCGGGTGGGGGAGACAAACGCTCGCCGCCAGAGCGGAGGACGGTGCGGATCCTTGGTGGGCATGCACTCGAGACCCCAGCCCCCCCCCGGGGCGGGGGCGGGCGGGGCCCCGCCCGCAGCACCCACCAGCACTGTGCCATGGCGCCACCAGCCGGCACGGCACGGTGGGGGGGGCGGCGGTGGCGACGCACCGCCGCTGCGGCGCGCGCGCTTCCCCCCCACCCCCCCCCCACGGTGGTGGTGGGCCCCAGCGCAGCCTCCCCCCCCTCTGTCATCCCCCCCCCCCCCCCCCCCCCCCCCCCCTTCCGCCCACGCCGGCGACATACACGCAAGCCCGTCTGGCGGGGGGAAAAAATATCTCGCGCCACGCGGGGCCCCCTCTCTCGTCGGCCACGGGGCAGCGCGCGCGCACTCGCGCTCCCCTTCTTCTTCTCCCTGCAGAGCTGTAAAAGGCTTGCTCAGCGTCCCCACGGCCCTGGCCAATCGAGGGCAGGCCGCCGCGGGTCTTCATCGCATCCATGCGAGTGCACGCTGGTAATTACCAAATCCCCCCCCCCCGCCATCGTGACCGGAAAGGAGAAGAGACTCCAAATGGTAAGTGTCAGCTGAGGACAGTAATTTCACAGGTCAGTTGCCGTTCTTGCCCGAGGCGCACACGGACTTGGGGCGACGGGGATGGTCCGCGGGCGGCGGCGCGCGGGGCATGCGCCAAAAAGGCGCGCGGCTTCGGCGCCGCCACGTGTGGTGCCCGCGCCTGGGCAGAGGGCCGCGCCGCGGCGTGGCCGCTGAACTGCGCGTGCGTGGGACGCTGCGCGACCGCACCCCCCCCCCCCCCCCCCCCCCCCCCCTCCCATTCCCACGCGCACCGCCCGGTCGCTCCGCTTGCCCGCTCGGCCGCGCCCGCCCACGCCCCCCCGCCGCGGCCGCCGCCGCCCTTGGTCCCTGCCGCTGCCGCTGTCGCTGCCCCGCCCGCGTCGCCGGGGTGGTCGGTCGGGGGGGTCCCCCCCCGGCCTGGCGGGTCCGTGTTGACCACCTCCACCTTTCCCCCCTCCCCCCCCCCCCCTTCCCCACTTCCATTCCTCCCCCTTGAGCTTTTCCTACCGTTCCCCCCCTTTGTCCTTGCGCATCCCCTCCTCGTTTTGGTGGCTCACCGGCCTTTGCCTGGGCGTGCGCCCTTCCTGTTGCCCGTTGTCTCGTTCTTCCCGTCCCCACCGCGTGGCTCACCGGCCTGTTATCCGCCGGGGGGTGGCCCCCCCTTCCTTGCTCGTCTCCCTCCCCCCCCCCACCCCCCCCTACGCATCTCTGCCGCTTCCACCGCCCCCTGACGCCCTGGCTGTGGCGGTGGTCACTGTCGGTCGCCCCCCCCCCGCTCCCCCCTACCCCCGGTGCGGGTCCCCCCCCCACCGCCACCACGCCTCGTCGGGGCGGGGCCGCGGCCCGCGGCGGCATGCCGGCGGCCGCGCCCCCCCCCCCCGCGGGGCCCCCCCCGGGGGGCGGCGGGGGACCCGGCGGCGGCGGCGGCGGGGGTGGTCACGCCAAGCGCGCGCGCGTCACGGCGCGGGACTACACCGAGCCCCGGGCGGTGGCGCGGCTGGCCGGGATCAGCGCGGCGCTCCGCCACACCCGCCCCGACCGGGGCGGCTTTGACGCTGCCGACGTGACGCCCCGGTCGCTGTCGACGCTCCTCGCCGGGCTGCTCGCCTTTATGGAGGACACCCTCGGGCGGGGCGCGCCGCCGCGGTGGCGGGGGCGGATGGCCAAGCTCCCCGCCCGGCTGCTCCACGACTTTACCCCGGGGGGGGGGGCGGCCGTTGCGCTCGCGGCGGTGCTGCGCTTCAAGGCCGCCCGCGGCCTGCGGCGGCTCGACTGGTCGGTGCCCCCCGACGTCGGGGGGGGTGGCGGCGGCGGCAGCAGCGGCGGCCGTGGCTCCCGCGACGCCGCCGGCCGGGTGGAGCTGCTGCTGGGCCTCTTGGGGGATATCCAGACGGAGCTGGTGGACGCGGGCCTCCTCCACCCGCCACGGGTGTGGGTGTCCCCTGCGGTGACGGGGGCGGCGGCGTCGGCGGTCAAGGCGGCCGCCCGCCGCCTGCCGTGCGTGACGCTCGTCGACGACCTGGCGACGGCCAGCCACGCGCTCTATCCCGACCCGCCAGGGACGGGGGTGGCCGACACGGCGGGCCAAGAGTGGTGCCGCACCATCCAGCTGGGCACCGACTCGGACGGTCACCCGGGCGCGGCGCTCGTCCACTGGTGGTACTTCCCCGACTGCTATGACGCGTGGATCCCACGGGCGGAAGTGGAGGGCGACGCCGTCGCCGCCGCCGCCGAGGCCGCCGCCGCCGACGCGGCGGACGCGGCCGCGGCGGCCGCGGGCGTCACCCGCCACGTGCAGACCCGCTGGCTGATTGATTCCGCCGCCTTTAACGAGCTGATGAACGTCGCCGACTATGAGGTGGCCCCCGAGGACCGCCGCGGTTTGCCGCCGCCGCCACCGGTCCGTGCCCCGTCGGGGCGACGCACAGAGAGGCGGCGGGGGAGCACCAGCGGGGACGTGGAGACACCCCCGCCTCCGCCGCCGCGGCCGCCGCCCGCGCCGGCAGCAGCGGCCAAGGCGGGGGGCAAGGGGAAAAAGGGCGCCACCGGCGTCCGCCACCGGGCGGGGGCGGCAGCGGCCGCGGCGGCGGCGGCGGCTGCGGCGGCAGAGGCGGCAGCCGCCGCCGAAGCCGCTACTAAGAAGGAGGCCGCCGCCGCCGCGGCGGCGGCAGAGGAGAAGGCCGCGGCGGCGGCAGAGGAAAAGGCGGCGGCGGCGGCGGCAGAGGAAAAGGCGGCAGCAGCAGCGGCGGCAGAGGAAAAAGCGGCGGCGGCGGCAGAGAAAAAGGCGGCGGCGGCGGCAGAGAAAAAGGCGGCAGCAGCGGCAGAGAAAAAGGCGGCGGCGGCGGCGGCGGCGTCGGCAGAGGAAAAGGCGGCCGCCGCGGCGGCGGCGGCCACCGCAGCCGCAGCGGCCGCCGCTGCGAATGCGAGCGCGCGGCCGGCGGCAGCGGCCTCGCGAGTGGCCCCCGGCGGCGCCCTGTCCACGGGGGGGGTGCCGCCGCGCGGGCGCACCCGCACGTCATCGTCCGTTCCCCCGCTCCCCAGTCGCGGCGGCCGCCACTCGGCTCGCGTCGCGGCGGGTGTTAGCGACGGGGATGACACGCCGCTTGCGCCGCCGCGGCAGTCTGCCAGACGTCGCGAGTCGCCGCCGCGGGAGCCGTCGCCGCCACGTCCGCCGCGGCTGCCCCCCCCCCCACGGACCCCATCGCCCGCTGCGGTGGCCCCTGTGCCTCCCATCCCCCTCATCCCCCGCCCGGTAAACTCTCCGCGTCCCGTCTTGCCACTCCTTCCCACGCCCCCCCGGCCGCTGGGGGAGCCGCGGAGCACCGCCAAGCCCCTTCCCCTGCCGACGCCGCGCGAAGACAACCGCCGCGCACGGCGACGGGCAGAGAAGGCTGCTGCGGCTGCCGCGTCAGCGGCTGCGCGGGAGGCGAGGAGGGAGGTGTGGACGGCGCCGCCGACGGGGCCGGTCGCGGCGGCGGCGGCTGCAGCGGCGGCGGCGGCGGCCAAGGCGGGCGCTCCCCCGGAAGCGACGGCCGCGGCGGCGGCAGCGGCAGCGGCTGCGGCCGCGGCAGAGGTAGAGGCGCGTCGAGAGGCGGCCCGCCGCGCCGCTGAAGGTGCCGGTGGCGCCAGTGAAGGCGGCCGACGCGTCACTGCCGCCGACATTGGGCTGGGTGATGAGGAAGACGACGCCGCTACGCCCCGCCGGCAGCGAGAACCGTCACCAGATGGCACCCGGGAGGAGGGGGAGGTTGTCGACAGCCCACCACCGCCTAAGCCGGCGGTGGCGCCTGTGGCGGGCCCGACACCGGCGCCTGTGCCAGCCGCACCGCTGAGCGACCTGGAGAGCGGGGAGGAGCGGGAGGAGCCGCCGCCGCCGCCGCCCCCACCGCCGCCACCTCCGCCACCTCCGCCACCACCACCACCGCCACCGCCGCCGCCACCTCCCCCGCCACCCCCCGCCGCCCCTGTTGTGGCACCCAGCCGCGAGCGTCAGCGTGGGCAGGCCGCTAGTCTGCCGCCGCCGCCGTCGCCGCCGCCTCCGGCGGTGCCACCCGGGCGGCATCTCAAGCGGCGGCGCCCCGACGAGCCTGACCCGTCCCCCGCTCGTGGCCCGCGCGGTCGGCGTGGCGAGCGGCGGCCGCCGTCGCTGTCACCTTCGCCATTGCCGCCGTCGTCGCTGCCGCCGCGCCCGCCGGCAGCCGCAAAGTCGCAGTCGCCGCCCCGGTCGACATCGCGCCGCCGTGGCGGAGGCGTTGCGGTGGTCGCCAGGCCCTCGCCAACAGACCGCGTGCGTGGGAGACCCGATGGGTCACTGCCACCCCGTCGGGGGGGACGGGGAGGGCGTCCTCGCGACGGCTCGCCCAGCGCCAGCCGCAGCGCCAGCCGCAGTCGCCTTCGTAGCCGCAGTCGCAGCCGCAGTCGCAGCCATGGCCGCAGCCGCAGTCGCAGTCTCACGCGCAGCCGCAGCCGCAGCCGCAGCCGCAGCCGCAGCCTGAGTCTGAGCTTGAGCATCAGCCGCAGCCGCAGCCGCAGCCGCAGCCGCAGCCGCAGCCGCAGCCACGGGCGGAGTATGAGCCGCGGGCGGAGTCGTAGCCGGAGTGTCCGCCGCGGACGGAGCGTTGGGCGGGGACGGCGGTGGAGGTCGAGCCGCAGCCTCAGTCTCAGTTTCAGCCGCAGCCCTAACCGCAGCCGTAGTAGGGGCCGTTCGCGGAGCCGCTCACGGAGCCGCACACGAAGCCGCACGCGGAGCCTGTCGCGGGGCCGATCGCGAAGCCGGTCACGGAGCCGGTCGCGTAGCCGGTCGCGGAGCCGGACGCGAAGCCAGAGTAGGAGCCGGACGCGGAGCCGTACGCGCAGCCGCAGTCGGGGCCGGAGCCTCAGCCTCAGCCGCAGCCGCAGCCGCAGCCGCAGCCGCAGCCGCAGCCGCAGCCGCAGCCACAGCCGCAGCCGCAGCCGCAGCCGCAGCCGGAGCCGGAGCCGCAGCCGCAGCCGCAGCCGCAGCTCGGACCGGCGCGGCGGGCGCGGCGGGCGCCGGCGGTTCCCACGGTCGCGGTCGCGCTCCCGCGATCGCTCCATTTCCCGTTCTCGGCCGTCCCTGCGTCTTCGGTCCCGGTCACGGTCGCGGCTTCGGTCCCGCTCCCGCTCCCTGTCGCGGTCTCGGTCTCGGTCGCGATCGCGGTCACGCTCCCGCCCGCGCTCCCTCTCCCCGCGCTCCCGCTCCCGGCTGCGGTCGCGCCCACGGCCCCGGCGGGCATCGCGGTCGCCGGTGCGGTCGCCGTCGCGTTCCCGCTCGCGCTCCCGGTCGCGGCCACGGCCGCGGTCGCGGAGCCTGTCCCCACCTTCGCGCTCGCGAGTGGCCCGCGGCCGGTCTCCGATGCGGGCACGGTCGGCCGCTTCCGCGCCACCTGCCTCGCCGCCTCGGGCGCCCGCCACGCCGCCGCCCCCACCGGCGGCAGCGGCGGCAGGCAGGGGCCGTGGGCGTCGGCGCGGCGCTGCCGCTGCATCTGCGGGAGGCCCCGCGGCGGCGACGACGGCCGCGTCGGCATCGTCTGCAAAGGCCAAGGCAGCGACGTCGGCCGCAGCGGCCGCCGCCGCCACGGCGTCGGCGTCGGGTACAGACGCGGGCGGGGGCGTCCCGGCAGCGGCGGCCAAGCCTTCCCACAAGGGCCGCAAGCGCGAGCGCGAGCTTGAGCGCCAGCGTCTTCGCCAGCTCAAGGCCCAGGAGGCCCGCAGCAGGCCGCCAGCCGGCAGAGGGTCGGGGGGTGAGGGCACGGGGGACACGGCCGCGTCGGCCGCGTCGACAGAGAACGGGGGCGGCGCCGCCGGTCGCCGCCGCTCCCTCCGTGCGCCCCCGTCTGCGCCGGTAGGCGTCGTGGCGGGTGCCGCCAGCGCGCCCTCGTCGCCGGCGCGGCCGTCGCCGGGGGAGCCGCGCAAGCGCCGCCGCACTGGCAGCAGCGTCAGCGAGCGGCCCGGCGGGCCGGTGGGGCAGGCCGCGGCGGCTGCCCCAGCGGCGGCCCCGCCGCCGCCCTTCCCCCTCCACGGGGCGGGGTCCCCACGCAGCGGCGGCGCTGGTGCAGCGGTGGCGGGTGCGTCGACGTCGGCAGACGCGGGGGGAGGGCGCCTCGTTGCGGGGCGCAGCGGCGGTGCCACCGCCGCCCGCGACGATGTGAGTGGACAGAGCGGGTCGGCGTCGCAGCGCAAGCCGAGCCTCAAGGTGCGGCTCAAGCTGTCCCGGTCAGGTGGCTCGCCGCTGCCACCGTCCTTTTCACCGGGCTCCCTACCCGCCGACGGGCCGCCCTTGCAGCTGACCATCTCACCGTCTGGGGGCGGCGCCCGCGACGGGGATGGCAGCCGGCGGGGAGAGCCATCTGTCGTGGCGGGCCGCCGCTCCCTGTCGCCGCCCCTGTCCGCGTCTCTGTCCACTGCGCGGCCGCCCCAGCCGTCCCCGCCGCCATCAACTCTCACCGACGGGGGTGGCGGGGGTGGTCAGGCGGGCCGGTCGGGCGGCAGCGGCGGCAAGTACGCGCGTCGTCACGCCAGCAGCAGTGGTGGTGGGAGTGGCGGCGGCGGGGGCAGCGGCGGGGGCATTGATGGAGCCGCCGCCACGGCAGCCGCGGCGGTCGCGGCCGCTACTGCCGCGTCTGCGGCGGCGGCGGCCACGGCGGCTGCCGCTGCGGCGGTGGCTGACCGGGCGCGGGAGCGCGCGGCGGAGCGCGCGGCGGAGCGCGTGGCGGAGCGCGCGGCGGAGCGGGAGCGTGAGCGTGCGCGGCGCGCCGCGGAGGAGGCGTCTCGGACTGCTGCGCGAGCGGCCGCGCGGGCGGCGGTCGAGGCGGAAATTGCGGCAGGCTGCGTGCGCCACCGTGTGGCGCGGGCGGCCGACGAGTTTTTGGGGGACGGCATCGGCCGGGTGGTGGTTCACAATGTTAGCTGCGCGGGGGAGGAAGTGGAGGGGGCGCTGGGCCCCGCCGCCGCCGCAGCCGTGGAGGCGGCGGTGGCGGGCTCTGGGGTCGGTCCCCACCGCAGCAGCGGTGGCGAGGGAGGGGGGAGGGCGTCAGCGTCCATGGAGGGGGTGGTGGTGGCCAACGGGGGAGCGGGACGCGCCTTTGTAGAGGACGGCTCGTCTGGCGACGAGACGATGGGCGTGTCGTCGGCAGCGCTGGCTACACCCGGGGGGGCCTCCCCAGCGTTGGACACGCCGGCAGGCGATGCGGCCATTAAGGCCGAGCCGCCACCGCCCGTCGCGTCGGTGCCGCTTCCCGCGACGGCGCCGTCGCCGGCGGCGTTGCACCGGCCGCCGCTCCCCCGGGTGGTGACGGTGGTGGACCTGGCCGACGACGCGGCGGCGGCGGCGGCGGCGGCAGGCGGCGGGGGCGGCGCCCCCCCCGTGTGGCCCCCTCCCGTGGCGGCCTGGTTCCACCCATCCCGCGTGGCACCCGTCGAGCAGCTCGCCTTTCCCGACTTTTTTGTCCCGCCGGGCGCGCCGTCCCCCGCCGTGCCCGCCACGTCGGCGGCGGCGCCGCTTTACCTGCCTGACGGGGGGCCACCCGACGGTGGCGGTCGCGCTCCGGCGGGTGTGCGGGTGGTGCCCGCCCGGTGCCCGTCGGGTTACGTCGTCGCCCGGTCTGCGCTGCTGGCTGCAGGGCGGGCGGCGGGAGGGGGGCGCTGCCTGTCGGCCGCCGCGGGCGTGGCGGCGGTGATGCTCGACGCACGTCTGCGGGCGGCGGCCGAGGCAGAGGTAGAGGCGCCATCGGGGCGCAGAGGACGTAGGGCGGGGGGGGAGGGCGGCGCCCCGACCGACGACGACGAATCAATGGTGGAGGAGGGCGAGGTGGACGACCGCCCCCCGCCGCCGCCGCCACCGCCCGTGCTCGTTGCCGACGTGGCGGCGGTGCTGCGGATGATGGACTTTTTGGCCCATTGGCGGCTGCTGCCCAGTGCGGCCGGCGGGGCTCTCCCGCCGGCGGCGGCGACGGGGGTGAGCGCGGCGTCGGCGGGGACGCCGGCCGTGCCCGCCGACGCCGCTGCGGTGACCGAGCCCGCCGCGGGCGCCACGACCAGCGGTCGCGACGGTGAGGCGGTGACCACCGCGGCCCCATCCTCCCCCCGGCGGGTCGTAGTCTTTGACGATGCTGTCGCACGCGGGGAGGGCGCCACCGGCCGCTTTCCTGGCTGTGACGGCGCTGACAGGGTGCTTCCGGCCGACAATGCGCACGCACTGTGGCGGCGGCGGCGGCGGCAGTACGCGTCGGCCGTGGCGGCGCCCGTCACGTGTGGCGCGTGCGGCGATGAGTGCAATGACTACTACATGTACTCGAGCGCCAAGCCGTTGTCTGGCTCTGCGGGGTCAGTGGCGGCCCTGTCCCGTGACGGCAGCAGCACGGGCGGCGGCGGCGGTGGTGGGGGCAGCGGCAGTGGCGGCAGCAGCGGCGACACGTTGCGGTGCATGGCGTGCCACGCTCGCGGGCGGTTCCCCGTCCACCTCCCCGCGGGCGCCTTTGTCGCCGTCGCTGCCGCGCCGGCGGTGGGGGCGGAGGACCTGGCGGCCGGCCCACTGGGCGCTGCCGGCGGCGGCGGCGGCATCGACACGGACCCAGAGGCAGTGACCACCGCGGCGGCGATCGGCGCGTGGGCGCCCGCTGAGGCCGAGGTCGAGTCGCCGTGGCCCGAGGTGCAGACGCTCCGCCTGCTTGCCGCCATCGACGCACACGGACCCGACTGGCTCCGCGTCGCCGCTGCGGTCAACGCACCCGCGCTGGGCGTTGGCGGCGGCGTCGGCGGCGGCGGGTTGGGGGGGATAGGAGGGGGAGGGACGGGGACCACCGCCGAGGGGGGGGGGCCGGGCTCCATGGCCGACGCGGCCATGGTGGGCGGCGGCAGTGCCGGCGGCGTCAGCGGCGGAGGCCTGCCGGTCGGCGTGGTCAGTGCGCTGGTGCGGCGGACCCCCGCGGCGTGCGTGCGGCACTTTGTGTCCATGCCCATTGAGGAGTCCCTCCTGGGCGACACCCGCGGCCGTTGGGGGGCCGAGCCGCCCGTCAAGGCGCCGCGCCCGCCTGCCGCGACCACCGCGGCTGCGCGCGGGTCAGGTGGCAACCGTTTTGGCGGCGGCGGTGTCGGCAGCGGCGGCGTCAAGGCCGAGTCGGCGGCGGCAGCAGCGGCGTCGCAGGGGGCGACACCACTGCCTTCTGCCGCCGCCGCCGCCGCCGCCACTGTCGTCGGCAGCGTCGACCTGGCGGCTGAGGACGCCGACGAAGACGGGGAGGAGGCGCTGCCGCTGGGCGAGGAGGACAACCCCGTCATGGCGCTTATCACCCTCCTCGCGGCGTCGGTAGCACCCGACGTGGCCGCCGCCGCCGCGCAGGCGGCGCTTGCCTACCTCCTCCAGCCGTCGGTGCGGGCGGGGCCGCCGTCGCCCCCCGCGGCGGCGGCAGCGGCTGCGGCGGCGGTGCCCAACGGGGTGCCCCCCTCGGCACCGGCACCCGCCCCCGGCGGCGGCGCTCCACCCCGCGCAGCAGCCACCACCCCGCCGCTCCCTCCGCTCCCCCCCCCCAGCGCGGTGCCGTCGGCGGCGCTCCCCCCGCACGCCTCCCGCGTGGCGGCGCGGGCGGCGCTCGCCGCCGCCGCTGCCCGGTCGCGGTCCCTCGCGGCGGCCGAGTCACGGGAGCTCCACCGGCTGTTTGGCGCCGCCCTCGACGGGCGTCTCCGCGCCGCCAACGCGGCGGCCGCGGCCATTGCCGCCGACGCGGCCGACGCGGCGGCGGTGGCGGTCGCCGCCCGCCGCCGCCGCGCGGCCGCCGCCGCGGGCCGCGCCGCGCGGGCGGCGGCGGCGGCAACGGCGGCTGCCGAGGCGGCGGCGGTCGCCGCATTGGCCGACGCGCGCGTCGGGGGGGGGGGGGCGGGGGGGGTGGCGGCGCCCTCCGCGCCACGCCGCCCCTGCTGCCCCCCGCACCCGCCGCGGCGGCGGGTGCGGGAGGGTACTGGGGGGGGGGGGGGGGGGACCCGACCGGCGACGACGTACCGCTGGCCGCCCGCTCCGCCGCGGCGGCTGCCGCTGCTGCGGCGGCTGCTCCCCGGCCATCGGCGCTCAGCTGAAAGCTGCCGTGCCCGCCGCTGGTGCCGGTGGGAGGTCGAGGAGGCGCGCGCGGGGGTGGGGGGGTGGTGAGTGGGTGGGCGCGGGCGCCGTTCTTCTTTTGTGTGTGTGTTTTTGTTCTTTTTCTTATGCGTGCCGGTCGTGGTGGGGCAGGGGGTGGGGGCATTGGGGAGTGGACCGTTGGCGGAGGGGGGGACGAGAGGAGGAGGGGAGGAGGGGGAGAGGGAGTACATCTGGCGGTCGTGTCGCTCTTTCTGTCTCCCAATGTCTATGTCTTTTTTTTTTTTTTTTTTTTTTTCTACCCGCTTGGGGACGCCCGCCCGCTCACCGCCACGAGCCGCGCGGCGGGCGACACAAGGGAAGGGGGGCGGGAACGATGACACGGTAGGGTGAAGGCCGCCAAAGCGGGGGAGGGCGGCCAGCGCCACGCGCGGTGGGGGGGGGCAGGGGTCATACGCCGCGGCCCACGCTGGCACGCTAGCGGCACGGCAGAGCGCGCCCCTGCCCCTGCAGCCGTAGAGGCGGGGCGGAGACGCCGCACGCAGCGCACCGCCATGAGGCGCGGCGCACCCCCCCCCCCCCCCCACGACGCGGACGTACGCGCCGTCCAACACGGCCGCTCGCCGGCGCGGGCTCGTGTCGCCGGCCAGGCTCCCCCCTCAACCCCCTCTCTGCTCGCTCCCACCTTGTCCCTTCCGCCGCCCCCCCGCCCGGCCATCAATTTGCTCCCTCTCCGTCCGCCCACCGCCCACGCACCCCACCCGCCCTTCGCCCCCCCCACCCCGACAACCGATTGCCACGCCTCTCGCCCCCTACCGGTCCTGGAGCGCCAGCACCTCTGCCGGCGGCGCCGCACACAGCTTGGTGTACATGCGCGCGAGCGACCGAAACGCGCGGCCGTCCCCCGCGCGGAGCAGGTTGCCCGCGTCACAGTTGAGCGGGCTGTCCGGCTCTGGGTGGCCGAGCAGCACAATCAGCGCGCGGGCGGTGGAGGCGAGCGTCCACGCGGGGCTCCACGCGGCCTTCAGGATGTCGAGGCACACCTCGCCACTTTTCGGATGTACGTTAGGGTGGAACACCTTGGACAGCAGCCGCACGTTGGGGGGGGAGAGGGGGTAGGAGGGGGGCACCACCACGTCGATTTTGAAGTAGCCATTCTGCAGAGATAAGAAGGCAAGATGGGGTCCGCCAGCCACAGCAGTTGTCATGGGAAGGTGAGCGCAAACGGGGAGAGAGGCGGGAGAACATGAGCGAGGGGTTGAACGAACAGGGGGTTAGTGGCAGCCCACAACGGCACAAACGACAACAAATGCGGCTCCCGTCAGCTCGCAGACCGCGACGGCTGCACAGAGGGTATGAACAAAAAGGAGACGCCGCGTCGTCGGCAGCTCCCCCTACGCTCCCCCGCTCCAGGGGCACAGCAGCCGCGTGACCGCCCAGCCCACAAGCCGCACCGGGCTGCACGGCAGGAAGAAACAAGTAAAGCTACCCCGTAAGGCAGCTCCTCCCTTCCGCCCCCCTGCTCCAGCCACAACAATGACAGCATACGTCTGCTGCCGTGGCCACCGCCTCGTGTGCCCATGAGACAGCCGCCACGTCCGCACGCCCCTCCACGGAAAGGCAGCCTCGTCGCGCCACTCGGGGTAATGGGGACGCCCCTGCGACGCAGCCAGACCATCTGGCCCGCTTCCCATCACTCCACCCACGGAGTCACCACCGCGGGGACCTGCGCCCACCCCCTGCATCTCTCACCCTCCTGCTCACCTCCAAAAGATGACTCTGAAAAAAAAAAAGAGATACATACATAGGGAACCAATAACGCACCTCATATGGCGTGTCCACCGGTCCACGGACGTGCCCCACCCAGTGGGAGAGGTTGCCGTCCTCGGGGGCAAGCACAATTTCCGCGTTGGCGCCTGCGGCGCGAGCCTCCTTTTGCATCTCCCGGTGCTCTTTGAGCAGGCGCCCCCCCGCCATCATGGTGCCTGCCGGGGCACGCACACGGAAGCCCGGGTGGATGGAGAGCGAAGGGGGTAGGACAGGGGGAGAGGGGGGCAGCGGAGAGGGGGCAGCGGCAACCGATACGTTCAAGGCGTCGAAAGGAACAAGAAAGGGAAGACGGGAGGGGGACGGAGCGCTGTCGACGAGCGCGCACCGTGTGCTGCAGTGCGGTGTCGGTTGGTTGGACAACAGCTCGCAGCTGGCGTGGCGGGAGAGGACCGCTAGCATCAACGATGGCCGCGCGCGTGGCCCAAACCGTCCAGCAGGACGGAACCTCGTTCACTTGAAGGGGTTTGCGTCCGTTTTTAAAAGTGATTGAGCAGAGTTGGACGTGAAACATTCATGTGCTAAGACGAAACTTTTGAGATGGGCAACCGGGTTCTTTTCATAAAAAAACCAATATACCGCTTAGTTCGAGCACCGATCATTGGTTTTCAACTGGTTTCCACTGTAAACATGTACGAGAGCATGCCTCGGTGGCACGGTGACTGCAGCGGAATTCTCCGCCCCCGTCAGCCGAGACCGCCGTCGCGCCGGCGGCGCGCGCCCACGTCTGGAGGTGTACTGCAGTTCCCTGAATTATATCTCCTGGCGACAACAGCAACAGCGCCACAACAGACCATGAGTCAATCGCGTGCTGGTGGCTAAGAGCCGACCGATAGCGTGCTGTGGCACTGTGATATTGAGAAGGTGATGATTGGCTGCAGTCACAGCGGATCTTCTACCGAACGCTGGTTGGTCAGAACACAGTTGTTTTTTCAAGCGATCTCGACCGCTTTCTCTTCAGCTCGGTGTGATCCACTCAACAAGAGTGGAAGACGTCGCAACTGGGCCTCTTCCCCCTTCGATGCGGCCAGAAACCTCGAAACAATCTCAGATGGCACTGTTTGCACAGCAACGCGGACCAGGCGTTGGTCAGAGGTGCATCGCCTCATGCATGCCAGTGGTCTATTCTTGTTGTTCTCCCCTTGAGACAAAATTCGGGCACTGCCACATCTCATACAATAAGGCCGATGGGCAACCCTCACCTTCGCGCCAAATGAACTGCATGAAGGCGGCTGAGCCGCTGCCAAGCGGTCCTTTCCGGAGATGATATTTATCCTCGCTGCGTTCTTGTGACCAAGTGGACCCCCCCTCACGCCACGCGGGAGCGGCTGCATCATTGGCGGATGCTGTGAGTGGAGGCTATGTGCGAGACGTGTCTACCGCTCAGCTCCTTCGAGTCACCCGCACGGCGGGCGGCGATTGGGGCCGTGACCTTTGGTTGGGGTACGGGCGCAGTTTAGCATCCCTGGCCCTGACTTGGCGGCGGCCCAGGATGGCGACCAGAGGACACCGAGTGCCAGAACACGCCCGCCGTGTGGGGATGGTTAGCGGCCGTGGCCCGTGCCCAGCACTGGGATGCGGTGGACTACGCTACCCACACGTGAGAGAGGGACTTTTGATGGGTTCATGCATAATTGTGAGGGGCTTGTTTGAGATAATTGAGCGTGAGATCAGTGAGGGAGAATAGAAGTAGTAGTGATAGTGGCCCCCGTCCTGACGAGGTTAGACTCGGGTCGGGGCTACTCAGGGCTGGGGGGGGCTACTGGGCCAACGTGCCGAGGCTCCCCCGGATGCACGGTAAGAGGGACAGCGAGGCGCCCTTGGTCCACGTCCTCAGGGAAAAAAGACAACTGCGCGCTTGCTTCCCTTTTCCCTGTGTGCACTACCGTGCGTATCTGTCGGCCCTGCCGACAGCGCAGCAGTGCTTATCCCCTGTCAAGATACAAGCCCGATTTTGGCCAGATCTCTTGCTTCGTTGTGCAAATTCTTGCTCTGCTCGAGCACGAAAATGAACGGCTCGAGCAGAACTTTGCTTTTCTGATCGAGGGGATGGGCTGAGGCCAAAGAATCTCCCCCGGGATGACCGACACGACGGCCGCTGTCGGTGTTCTGTCAACCAATGACAACAGCGGTGGCGCTGCTGTTTGCTGGACGGAGCGTTCCATTGGTCAGAAATCACGTTGTAGACGTCGAGCAAGGCGGAGAGATTTTTCCGTGCAGACCCTCGAAAGCTGTCGTCGCGCAGGTTTTCGCTTAACCAGTGCGAGAGCTTGCGCGAATTTTAAACGCGTTTGTTTAAACATTGCTCCCAAGCGTAGCGATGGTCGGTCGCTCCTTTGCGCTTCACGAGAGTGCTCTCCTACACCGAGCGCTTCCGGTCATACCAAGGGAGGTGGCGAACACCAATCGCCCGAGCTGTTACGGGCAGAAAGCAAGAAACGGGGGTAAAAGCGGTGTCTATGATGCCTTGAGGGGGTATCGATGCAGGTTTTATGCAGGTTTTTGCTCGAGAATTTCCCAAAAAAGCAAGAGAATTTTGACAGGCGATAAGCAGTGCTGCGCAGGCACGTGAGGCCACAGGCATACCACTCTCGTAGTTCCCCTGTCTGTGTTACCTGTCCCCTACCCCCTCGTGGTCCCCTCTGAATTAACCCCACCCCACAACGAAGCTAAGCTCCTGCTGACGCGCAAAGCACACATGCTTGACCAAGTGGTCAATGACCTACAGAGATGTTCTAAGCACGCAGTGCTCGTCACCCCAATAAGGAAGGAACACACCGCCTGGTACTCGAGAGCGAGACGCTTGTCCGCTGAGTACAACATACTAAGACCAATGAACCAACCACACTATAAGTCAACACAATGGGCCAAGGTGGCGTTTCTCTTCAGGACTACACTGACACAGGCACGCCCACACGCCCAAGACAAGCAACAGCAAGAATGATCCCTCAATCAAGCCAATCGACTAAGAACCATACCCCACGCCATAACAATAATGGCGGTGACGTGGCGTCTCACAAGACGAGCTGCGCGAGCGCGCACGGCGCGCCGGTTCCGCATTGGCAGAGCTCTCCTCCTCGTCCTCGGAGCCACGGCTACGAACACCCAAGATTGCACTAACGTCAACATGACGAGGTCCCGGCTCGAGCACCGCCAACTCCGGCACATTCTGCAGCTCACTGACAAGTGTGTCACGCATCGTGTCGGCCCCAGTCAAGTCCGACACACTACGGACCAGAATGGCGATCGCCTCGGACGCGGTCTTGCCGTCAAGGCTGCGCAGCGTGTCGCTCAACAACAACACCTGACGAGACCAGGCAATTGCCAACGCCCCAGCCGTTGCGCCACGCGGCATTACCCGGTCATTCAGCTGAGCAGCTTGGTCCGAGCCCAACAGGGCAGCCGCCCCGCTACGAGCAAACTCGGACGGCCACACAGGCTCGTAACCACCAGACCCAGTTTTCACTGCGGGAACGGCCGACGAGCCAGCGCGATTGCCAACACGCCTGATAGGCGACGGATAACGCGTCGGCGACCGAGGACCGCGACGTCCACCTCGAAGCCAAACCGCTAGGCCACGCCGGCCCACACCCGCCTCGACAGACAATTGCCAAGCAGGTTCGCGCTTCCAGTCAAGAGACCCTCACGTGTGGCGCAAGACGATGCCGTACTTGGCTGTATCGTCAAGCTTAACATACACCTGGCGCGCCGCCTTAGAGTGGTAGTCACGACGGCGTACATCCGCCACGACCGTACCCAAAGGGAACTCGGCGTGCGCCTCCCGCATGATGCGAAACGTCGCAAGACGTGCGGCCCCTCCCGGGCCCTCGGCCAGTTGCGACAGATCCAGGGCATCCAGCCACGTCGACACCACCGCGGGGAGCCAGCAGAACAAGCCGCTCACGGTACGCTACTCGACCCACGCAGCCGCGAGGAAGCAGAAGAACTCGTCAAAGACGAAAGCCCACGCCATGTTGTCCGGGTCCGTCAGCCGAACAGCTGCGTGTGCCAGCGACGTCGGCGTCTCTAAGGACGGCCCATGCTCAACCCACCAGGAGGAGCGCGACGGCAGCCAACGCTTCAAATCGAAGTAGGCGCAAGCACGCACCAACTGCCACGCCAAGTTGGGGCCAGTGGACCACGACGCTAAAGAGCTGTGGCGTCCGCTACACGCCGAGGGCGCACCGCAGTGGATGGACCCCGGAAGGGGTTTTGAAACTCGCTCATGGAGTGCCCAAACCCCAACAGGGGAGTCCCACCTCCCAGCTCCGCCTTGTTGGCAAGCTTCTCGAGGTGATCCTCCATTCCCGGCTCTGCAGCCATTGGCACGTGCAGGCGACCCGCCAACGAGCGCGGCAGGACCACGGCGGACGGCCACAGCCGACGCAAACGACCGAAGTTGTTGGCCGCGACCGCAAAGGTCTCTATCCGCACCACCGGAAACAACGCCGTCCTCGCGTAAACCCGACGATGATACGGGTGAACCATCCCGCCGAAACGCAACAACTCGTTGCACAAGGCAAGCACCTCATAAGCCTGGCGCTCTGCGCCCTGACGCCCATAGCTTGCATCGCCATGCACGGCGGCGACCGGCTCCCCCGCACAAAACGCGCCGTCCTCAGTCACGTCCTTGAAGGTAGGCAAGCCGTACCAACGGGCCCCGGAGATGTGGTCCAACCCCAACAGGCGGTTGGCTCGCGCCCCGTTGATCAACGCCACGTCATTGACGTAGCCGACATCTTCCTCCATGTGGGTCGCCGCCGGGCTTCGGTAATTACCCTGCAACAGCCGCGCGGCCCCCTCCACAGGCCCATCCGCAGGCGCGGCCACCCCCGCAACATTTACGAGATCCGCCCCGCTCGACATCCTCGGTGTTACCGGCGCGACGTCGGCCAGACCGGTAGGTCACACACCACAACCTTGGCCGCCCTCGCCGCCTTGGCCCATAGGGTCCCTACACTTCCCACGCCTCCAGGGGGTTGCGACCCGCGACCCAGACACCGGGGGAAAATCTCCCTGGTGTTCAACGGGCGGTGGAGGAAATGCCACTCGGCAGCATGCCGTCCCGACCGCCGAGTGTACCCATCCCTGTGGCAAAAACCTCTTGTACACGCGACACCCAAGTTGGGGCGGTGCACAAGGGCCGCCTCCCGTGTCGGGGGAACCGGAAGAAGTGCAAGTCGCACACACTCTATCCCTGTTGTGGGGCGATCCCCCCACGGACAAACAAGAAGATGGTGTGTGGTCCAACAGTTTCTTGGTCGGGACGGGGAAGCAGGGCCAAGCCCCGCTGTCCCTCCCCTTATCCCCCCAGGGTCCCCTCAGAATCTCGCCACTCAGAATCTCCCACCCCAGCACCTGCCCACCGGGCCACACGAAAATTCAAGACGATAAATGCAGAAAACCCTCAAATCCAAGTTGGATTTACTACTAAGCTAACTATCCCAAACTTAGGGAATATGGACCCAAATGCAGGGGGAGGAACGGGTCAGGCTAGTGGCCTGCCGCCCCTTGCATGGCACGTGTTGCCCCCCTACACGGGGGTCAATACTGCCACAATCCCCATGGGGGGGGCGGATGCCACTGGGTCAGCTCGGCCCCATGGTTTTCTCCCTTGCGGAGATAATCGTGGCCGCCCCCGTCGAGCGACAGGGGGGGAAACGTGGAGACACCTCCTTCCAATCACCACCCGAGGGGTTGGGGACGCAGCAAGGATAGGGCCCGTCGCCTCCCACGGCCCTGCTCGCACAGGGTAGGGACGTGAGGGGGCTGGCTCTCCTGGCGTAGCCGGGAGCGAGGGGAAAAGGGGGCCTCCTGTGAAGTTCCCTCAGCCCTGTGTTAGGGGGCCGAGGGGTAGAAGGGGGCCACCTGACCACCCGTGAGGGGTGGATCGGAGCGGGAGGGGTGGCCACGGGTGCTCGCCGCAAGGATGGCCACTGTCTCCTCCCCCCCTCGGCTCCACCTCGCTGCCACCGGTCTGCGCGCGTCCCCCTCTTCCTCACCCCAAGTGTAGGGGTGGCATGCACGCACTTTCCCCCTTCGTCTCCTTCGGAGAGTGGCCAGTCATGGCTACCCCGTCGGGGCAATCGGACCACAACGCCGCCATGGGTGACGGCGGCGGACACGTATCCCCGTCGGCTCCTTCCCCGCCCCATGGTCCTTCGGCCACTCGGATGCCACCCGCCGCTCCGGGCGACGTCCTCATGGACGACACCGGGGAGTGGCCGAGGTGATGCCGGTCCGGCTTCGCCGGCCGAGGTACCTGCTCCACCGTTAACGGACTCGGAGGGGCCTGGCCCCTTCGGGGAGATATCCTCCTTCTCGAGGGAGTGGCCTTATCCACACCCGCTTCCCTGTGTGGTCACCGACCGCTGGGTCCATGTCTACCCCCGCCGTATGGCGGGCGTTTGGACGACGTTTCTTCATCTCTTCCCGGACCTGCATGAGGTCCCTATTGGTACTCCCACGGACTACCCTGTCCTCCGCTTTGCGTATGACCGGAAGGTGGCCCGGCAGATAGAGGCAGCTTGTGATCGCCCTCCGCTGCCCGAGGGAGCCATGCCTGTGTTCGACCTGGCGTACTATCCGGGGCCGCTTCCTTCTATTGGGCAGCGCCCGCGTGGCTACTTCCTGCGCCAAGCGTTGGCAGAGCATCGGCATCGCGGGCGCCATGGCATCTATGCCTGTGCGGAGCAGCGGGAGGTTGAGGGCTTCACCCATCAAGACCGGCTGAAGTTCTACCCGGTCGTCCCCACTTGGTGGAGTGAGTACGAGGTGCCTCGCGGCATGGCCGCGCGGATTGGCAACCTTGTAGCTCTCCGGGGTAGTCGGCGTATGGCCGACGGACCTGACTCCGCGGCCAGCGCTACCCTGAACGCGTGCTGGCTTGTTCAGGTGGCGGATGTGCTACTCTCCTCCGGCCTGTTCTATGGGCATGCTTGGCTTATCCCTCTTCCTCTGCTTCGGGCTCTCCAGGAGAGCCCTATTGACGCCCTTCGCCAAGATCACCCTGACCGGGTGGCATACCTTCGGTCCCTTCTTCTCCTCCTCGAGGAGGTGCATCTCAAGGCTCTGCCCTCCTATCTTGGTCTTCCCTTTCGACCCCGCTTGCTGGTTCGGTGCTCGCGGTCTTTGACCTACGAGGGTGTCCTCCTCTTGGAAGAGGGGTTGGGGCATGAGGAGCTCCCTTATGCTCCTGGCATGGAGCCCACGACTCGGGTTCCCGCCCCGGAGACAAGTATGGAGGAGGAGGGACCTCGCCTCCCTGGCTTTGACCAGGAGCGGTATCGTCCCTCCATGCAGCCCAACTCTCCTAAGGGGAGTTACGGAGAGCGTGGGTCTGCGGTTTCATCCGGTGGTCGGTCCTCTACATCCCCTCCTCCACGGAGCTTTCCTCCTAGGGAGGAGATCCGGGCGCCGGGTGGGCGCCGTGTTCTTGTTCCGGAGCCTGTGGCTCCGTTCCGTCGGGGGGGCTCGCCTTTGGCGTTGCCCCGTCCCATCCCGGTTACTACTGTGGCCGCTTTGGGGCAGGTCTTTGACCCGCCCCCTCCTGCTCTTCGAGATGCCGACGAGGAATCCCTTGTTATGGGGTTGTGCCGGGCCTACACGGGCCTGGCTAACGACATGGCGGCGATAGTCGCCACCCGTGCGGACTGGCAAGACATCCCGCCGGTGGCTTTGCCACTCCTCTCTCAGGAGGCACTCGCAGAGCGCCTGGATCGGGAGCTGGGGAGAGCCAACATGGATACCATGTTGCAGGTCCCCAGGCTTTTCCTCCGTGGTGCCGCCGAGGCAGCTTGCGGTGGAGGAGGGCATGGCCCTCGGTACTTCACTGGTTCCCATTCTGACGGGAGGTGGGGGTATTAGTCTGCATAGTCTTCCCCCTCTTCGAGGGGCGTCGTGTGTTTTCTTTCTTCTGTACGGGAAGGAGGGGTGAGGGAAAGTTTTGCATGTTTTCCACCTTTCCCATAGGGACTGGACCCGTCGTATTCCCCCCTCTTTGCCTGGGGGGTAGGCTGTCGTTCTTCGTCCTCCGTTCCCCATTGGGGGAATAGTCGGGACCCTTGGTCCCGACCCTTGATTGGGAGCTTGTGCCTTCGGGCATACTTCAGCTGAGCCGCTCGTGGCACACCCTTCTTGGGGTGCCAAGTATCCCCTTCGGGTCCGTGGCCGAACCAACGCACCCGGAAGTCCAAGTCGGGCTTCCCTTCTTCGTCCTCCACCCACTGGTGGCCGACGATCTGTTCGAACACGTCCTTCCCCGGGGATTCCTCGGGGCATTCGTTGAACGTGTCCCGGGCTTCCCGTGCCCGCTTCCATACTGGATCCCCTGCCATAAGCGGGGGAGCACGTGTGATATTATATTTACTCTGGGATTGCTCTCCCGTAGGTGTTTCAATAAGAAACCGCTGCCCGTCTGTGCGTAGCACCATATACGGTCCCTTCGTCCTAGACGATATTTTCGTCCGCCCCTTAGCATAGAATTTCACATAAACCCAGTCTCCTTGAGACATAGTCTCTTTGTCTTGCCGCGCGCGCGCTGGCCCACCACGAGGCCGTGCGCCCGGGGCGGCGGGCAGAGGTGTGCCTCGCGGCCGCGGCGGACCGGCTGTACCCCCCCTGTCGTCTGGGTGGGCGGGCGCTGGCACTGATGCCGACGGCGACGGTATGACTGCGATCGCGGTGGGGACCGCCACCCGGGGCTCGGCACGCTCCGCCGGGCGGTGGCGGTGACGGCAGCGACCGAGGCCGTCAGAGGGCCGGCCCCCGTCCCCCGCGCGCGGGATGCGGTGGTGGCGGGCGGTCGAGGCGGATGCCCTTGTCGCGATGCTCCTTCCGCGCCTCCACGCCCTGGCCGCGACGCTCAGGGGGATTGGGGCTGTCGCGCCAGACGCCAAGGCGGCGGCGGCGGCGTCGTCGTTGGCGGCGGGGGCGGCGATCGCCGCCGACGCCAACGGGGACCGTGATGGGGAGGGCGACGGTAATGGAGGCGGCAGCAACCGGCAGCAGCAGCGGGAGCAAGGGACGGCGGCGACGGCGGCGGCGGCTTTGTGGAATGGCTCTCCGGGTGGGCATGGCGGCGGCAGCGTCGTAGCCAGCGGCGGTGGCGGCGGTGGCGGCGGCGGCGGCGGCGGGGATAGGTGGGGGGCGGCGACGGCGGAGAGAAGAAAGCGCCCGCGGTCGCCCGGCTCCCCGCCGGCGGAGTTGGCGGGCTCGCGCCCCTCCCCCCCCCAGCGCCGCGCCGCGGTCAATTTCCGATGACGCCACCTTCTTGGCGCTCGCCCGCCGCTCCTTCCAGGCCGTCCCCGGCCGAGGTGACCAGGCGTGGCGGCGGGGCGGTCGCGCCGCGGCGGCGGCTCCGCCGGGTCACGGCGGCGGTGGTGGCAACGACAGCGGGAGCAGTAGCAGCAACAGTGGCAGCGGCAGTGGCAGTGGTACCGGCAGCGGTAGGAGCAGTGGCAGTGACAGCGGTAGCAACACAGCGACAGTGGCGACAGCGGCGAGAGCGGCGACGGCGGTGGGGGGCTGTGGTGGGGGTGCCGCCGCCGCTGCGGCTGTTCCACCGGGCCCCAGTCGCGGTGCCACGGCGCAGTTGGCAGCAGCCGCGGTGGCCAAGCGGCAGAGGACGGCGTGGCACTCCCCCGAGGGCACCTCCCACAGTGAGGGCGGCAGGTCGGACGATGGCCGCACGACGACCCCCGAGGAAGGCAACCCCGCTGTGGAGGCGACAGCGACCATGGCCGCCGCCGCGGGCCGTTGCACCGCCGTCGCGACCACCCCTGCCGCCGCCACCGCCTTCCACCTCCGCTGTCGCCGCCACCGCCGCCGCTGCGCCCGCCATCCCCCCCGTCCAGCGCTGCCACAAGCGGTGGACGGCATCACAAGACTGGGCGCTCCTATCAGGCCTCTGTATGTACGACTGGGGCGCGTGGGTAACCATCCGCAACACCCAGTTTCCCCGCCGGTACCATCCGCACCAACGTCAACATCAAAGACGGGGCGCGGAACCTGGGTGTTAACCCCCACAACTACCTCCGCGTGGCCATGGCCCGCCAGACGGCAACGGCAGAGGTCAAGGCGGCCCGCTCTGCGGGGTTGGGCGTGGCCGCTGCCGCGCCCGCCGCCGCCGGGGAGGTCCCGCCGCCCCACCCGTGGTGGCGACCGTGACAGCGCTGGTGGCCAAGCGCCGCTGCCGGCCGGTGGGTGGGGACGGGGACGCGCCGGGCGGTGGTGGCGGCGGCAGCGGCAGTGGCAGCGGCAGCGGCAGTGACAGCGGCAGCGGCAGTGGCAGCGGCAGCGGCAGTGACAGCGGCAGCGGCCGTCACGGCGTCAGTGGTAGCGGCAGCACCGACGGGGAGACGATGAGAAGGAGGGTTGGAGGAGTGGAGGAAGGGGATGCAGGGGGTGACGCCGTGGCCACGTCGCCGGCCGCCGCCAAGGCATCGTCGCCGGCCTCGTCTCCGCCGGTGGTGGCCTCGGCCGTTCCCGTCACGGCGGCGGCAGCGGCCACGGCTGGCTGCCGGCGTGGCCGAAGCGGCGCGCGGCGACGGCGGCAGCGGCGGTGGCAGCGTCAGCGGTGGGGTTGGCGGCCACGACAGCGGCGGGCGTGGCGGCGACGGCGTCGGCGTCACCGGCGTCGACGCCGACGCGGACGCGGATGAGGATGTGGTGGCCCCATCGTCGGGCATGGCCACCCGGTTGGCGGCGCGGCGGCGGCAGTCGGCGCAGGGAGGTGGCAAGGAGGAGCCAGAGGAGGAGGACGACGCGGGGGCGCGAGCAGGTTGCTAAAGCGGGCCCTGTGTGGGGGGTGAGGTGGGGGGCGGCGACGGCGGTGGCGTCGGCGGCCATAGCGGTCGGGTGACCGCGCGGGGGTGCGGCGGGAAGGGGGCCACCCCCCCGCGGCCGCGCTGCTCGCACACAGAGCGGCAACCAACAAACAACAGAGAAAATATGTATGGCTCTTCTCCCAAATCGGTCCGACCTGGTCCAAGTCAAGACTGGGTCCGGGTCCACTTCCCATTGGTCGATGGTAACTATCCGGCCGAATGGATGGCTGAGAGCTGGTTCCGCTTCTTGATCTTGATCTTGACTTTGACCTGGCAGGACATAATTGGAAAAAGAGCGATAGCTTTGCACATGGAATCGGCCTCTTTGCAGGCGACCACCGGTGATTGCTTGTAGGCGTCTGGGCCTGTACCCACACACCGGGAATGCGTACCCTCAGCCGCGATCCTCCCGGCTCTTGCCACTCCCTCTCGACCTTGCTCGTCACGGCGGGTCTGCTCACACGCCCCTACGGCGCCCCCTTCCGCTCTCCCCCTTCGCCTCGCCACCGCGGCTGACCGGGCCTGTGTGGTAAGGGACCCTCCGCCTCGAAGGCCCGGGGTACGCCGGGAAGGCTCCCCCGGCCGCCATTCCCCTCCCTGCCTGCCCCCCCTCCCCGCCCGGTCCCATGGTCGGCGCCGTCACTGTCCACTACCGCCGCCACCTGGGGGACTATGAGGGGTGGACGCTATGGGCGTGGGCAGCTGACGACGGCAGCGGCGGCGGCAGCGGCGGCGGCGGCGGCAATGGCGGGGCTAGCACCCCTCCCCCCCCCCCTCCTGCGGCGGTGAGCCCAGTCCGGGCACCTGGCGGCCGCGGCCGGGTGGTGGCAACCGACGCCTGGGGCGCCCTCTACCGGGTCCCTGCCCCCCCCCCGGGGAGCGCCCTTGGCCTCCGCCCCCGCCTCGGCGCCTGGGCGGCCACCGACGGCGGGGATCGGATGGTGGGGGCACCTGCCGCGGTGGCCGGCTCCCACGTGTACCTGCTGCAGGGGGTAGGCGGGGTGGGGGGGGAAGTGAAGGCCTTTGGCGGGGGTGGGCGCTTCCTCACCCTCCGCCTCTGCCCGGCCGGTGCCGCCGCTGCTGGGGGGGCGGCGGGGGGGGGGCGGGGTGCTGTGACCACTGGGCTGTACCACCTAGGCGTGTCAGGGGAGGGCACGAACTATGCGGTCGACGCGTTTGTGACTCTGCCCCCGGCAGGCGGCGGCGGCGGTGGCGGTAGCAGGGGCAGTAGCGGTGAGGGGGTGCACGAGCGGTGTGTGCTCATTGATCGGGCCGCCTTTCCCCCAGACGTTGACCGGCTGGCCGTGACCCTCACCCCCGCCGACTGTGACGGCGGCGACAGCGAGGGGGCCGTGACTGGGGCAGGGGCCGTCCGGCCACCCTGCATGTGGACCCCCGCCGACGGGGCGCAGGTGGTGCTTCGGGTGGGTCCGGGTGCCGCTCTGTCGCTGGCCGCCGACGTCCCTGCCGGCGCGGGGGGGGTGGGTGGCGCGCCGGCGCCGCTGCGCCCGCAACTCTCGGTAGCAGTCGCCGCACCGATGGCGGCCGCCGACGGTTGCGGAGACCCGCCGCTGGTGGTGCGCTACCAGCGCTACGCCAGCGACTATGTGGGGTGGGCCCTGACAGCAACGGCGGAGGAGGGGGGGGCTTCCCTCCCCGCCACCCGCTCGCAGCGGCTGTATCACGGGATGGCCACTTGGGAGGTGACCCTGCCCCCATCCTGGCCCCCCACGAAGGCAGTTTGCCTACTGCTGATGCCTCCGCCGCCGGCAGGAGTGGTGGGCGCGGGTGGAGGGGCGGTGGCCAAAGACACGGTGGCGGTGCGGCGGTGGACGCCCGCCCTCGGGCGGGATGTGGTGGTTGCACAGGACCGGGAGGATGTGCGGTCGCTGCATGCCACAGTCCGGCAGCTTCACTACCATCGGATGGAGGGGCTGGCGGGGTCGTGGCGGCAGTGGCGGCTGCGCCTGTGGACGACCGTCCCTGCGGCGGCGGCGACTCCAAGGGTGGCTGCGGCAGCGGCAGTCATCGGGGGTGTAGGAGGGGGCGGCCCGCCGGCACCTCCTCCGCTTTTGCCGCCCGTGGTGGACCGTCGCCACGAGCTCCTCCCCCGGGAACTGGTGGCCCCCGGTGTGGTCGCCTATGAGCTGACTCCCCTTCTCTTTCGCGATCACGACACGGTGCGTGTGCAGCCCGTGCGAGTGGTGCCCGCCAACCCCACCCCTGCCGGCGGGGCCGGCGGGGCGGCCCCTGACCTGGCTGCCCCCACCCGGGAGGTGGCGGCCGATGTCGTCCGCCAGTGGGCCATTGTACCGGAAGTGGTGCCGCTGCGCCACGTGGTGCAGGGCCACCCGACTGTCTACAAGGAGGCTGGTGACGTGGCCGCCGCTCTCGACGGGGGCGTTGCGGTGGCGGCGGGGGCGTCGTGCCGCCACTTTGCCATCCGCTACCGCCGCTGGGCCGGCGGCGCCGCTGAGTATGCGGGGTGGACGCTGGTGGGAAGCGACGCCGATTCCCCTGCCGGCGAGGAGGTGGCGTTTGAGCCGCTGATGGTAGATGGGGTGGAGGGGGCGCTCTTCTTGGTGGACCGGGGGCGGTTTGGGACGGGGTCCCGCCTCCGGCTCGTCCCCCACCACAATGGGAGTGGGGAGGAGGATGGGGGCGCGGCCGTCACGTGGGACGCGGGCGCGGCCGACGGGGGGCTGTGGGTGTCCGCATCAGACGTCGCGGCACTCGTCGCTGCCGTCGCCGACGGTGGCGCCGGCGGGGGAGTGACGGCACCGCCGCCGCCGCCGCGGGCGCTGCTGCTTGTCCAGGGCCACGGTTCCCTGCTCACGTCCCTCGTCGCCGAGCCGATGCCGCTGGTGGCGTCTGTGGACTCACCATGGGAGGTGGGGGTGAGTACCTTTTGCCCCCTCGAGTGGCTGGCCGGCGACGCACCGGCGGCACCGTGGGACCCCACTACCTCCCCGTTCACCCGCCCCCGCCTCACCCTCCACCATCGTGCCCCCGACGGGGGCAAGGGGGGTGTGGAGCTCCCGTGGGTGACTTACGAGCGGCCGTCCCCCACCACCATGGTCCTCCGCCTGTCAGAGGCTGTGGGCGATGGGCGGGGCTTTCACGAAGACTACCTTGTGGAAGAGGTGGTGGTCGTCGCCCCGGGCGTCCTGCCGGCGCAGCTGGGGTGGCGCACCCACGCGGATGCGGACGCCTACCTCTACCCAGGAACCATGGGCTGCATCTGCACTGCCGATGACACGACCTTTCGGGTCTTTGCCCCCACTGCCGACGGCGTGGCAGTCGTGCTCTACGATGAGCCACAGGGGGATGTTGGGCGGCGAGATGTGCCCATGCGGCGCATCCCTGAGGGCTGTTGGAAGGCTGTTGTGCCATCCTGCCTGGGGGGCGCCTACTACAAGCTCCTCGCTACGGGGGCAGACACCCTCTTATTCCCTGGTGTTGAGGTGATTGATCCTTACGCCCGGTGCGTGACCCACCACACGGGCAGGGGGCTCATCATGGGGCCGACCGACCCAGCGGTGGTGGCGACCGTGGCGCCCCGCCCGCCCGCTGCCACCGCCGAGGCGACGGTGATTTGGGAACTCCACCTGCGGGACGCGACGGTGGACCCGGCGGGAGGTGTGCAGGACCACCGGGGCAAGTACCTGGGCCTCACCCAGCCGGGGACGGTGCTGGCGGAGGGCGCCCCGTTTGCCGCCGACGACCGTGGGATGGTGGACGTGTCGGCGGCGGCCGACGTCGTCGCCGCTCCTCCCGCCGCCGCTGGGGACGGGGGCTCCCGGTCGCCGTCGCCGCCGGTGACAACGGCGCTGACGCACCTCGTGGAGATGGGTGCCACGGCCGTGCAGCTGCTACCGCTGCAGGACTTTGACAATAATGAAGATGAGGGTGCTGGGGAGTACGCGTGGGGGTACATGCCCTGCCACTTCTTTTCACCCGACGGCTGGTACGCGTCGGGCTCCCGGGCCGACTCGTCGCGGGTGGCGGAGCTGAAGGCGCTGGTGTCAGCCCTCCACACTGCTGGCCTGCGGGTAATCTTGGATGTGGTATTCAACCACACGGCAGAGGATCCGGATGAGGGCAACGTGGACGCCCGCTTCTCCTTCAACGGCCTCGCCCCCCGCTACTACTATCGCACCTGTGGCAACACGCCCCTGTCCTCGTCGGGCCACCGGACGTGTGCGAAAACACCCGACGGCACCCCCACCTGCGGCTCCTGTTACTCTAACGGCAGCGGTTGCGGGAATGAAGTGCGGAGTGAGGCGCCCATGGTCCGCAAGTTCATCCTCGACTGCCTCCGCTACTGGGCGACGGAGTTTGGGATGGACGGCTTCCGCTTTGACCTGATGGGCCTGATGGATGTCCCCACTCTCACCGCCGCGTCTGCTGCGCTCAAGGCCATTGACGAGCAGATGGTGATGTATGGGGAGCCGTGGACGGGGGGCATCACGCCAGTGGTGCCGACGTACAAGGGCGCCCAGCGGGGCCGTGGGTTTGGCGTTTTCAACGACACCCTCCGGGACGCCCTCCGGGGTTCCCCTTTCCACGCCGGTGGCTGCTTTGTGCTCGACGCGGTGGCGGGGGATGCGGTGAAGCGGGGCATCATGGGGTCCATCGACGACTTTGCCGACAGCCCGACCGAGGTCATCAACTATGTCGAGTGCCACGACAACCGCACGCTCTATGACCAGCTGTGGGAGATTTACCGGGGGGGCGGCAAGGATGACGACGCAGACGCTGTGCCCCCGCAGGAGGTGCCCACAGGGGCGGCAGCGGCGGCAACAATGCTGGCCCCCGCCCCCTCCACGGCGGGCATGACGGCCGAGGCGGCGGCGGCGGTCGCCACCGCCGCCGCCGACGCCGCCGCGGCAGCGACAGTGGCGGTGGCTGCCGCCGATGCCGCTAGTGTGCCCGCCCTCCTCCGCCGCTGCGCGGCACTGGCCACGGCCATCCTCCTCACGTCTCAGGGGGTGCCGTTCCTGCAGCTGGGGCAGGAGTTCTTCCGCACCAAGGGGGGCCACCACAACTCGTACGCCTCCCCCGACACGGTCAACGCCGTCCGGTGGGCGGCCAAGGCGCGCCACGGCCCCGCCGTGCGCTACGTGGCGGGGCTGGTGGCGCTGCGGCGGGCGCACCCAGAGGTATTTGCCCTCCCGACGGCGGCGCTGGTGCGGGAGCGGCTGCTCTTTTTCGAAACGATGGGCATCCCCGTCCCGGCCGGCTGCATTGCCTACCGCATCAACGGGTGCGCGGCGGATGTGGTGGCCTGTGCCGGCGGCGGCGGCGGCGGCGGCGCCTCGACTGCCGCCAACCCCCCCCCCCCCCCGCCGACGTTGCAGAGGAGGCTGCCCGGTGGACGGCGGTGGTGGTGCTCCTTAACCCCACCCGCGCCGCCGTCCTCTTTCCCCTCCCCGAGGCCGCTTCCGGGCAGCTCTTCACCCCCCTCGTGGACGGCCGCCGCGCCGGCGCCGCCCCCGCCGGCCCGCCGTTGCGGGGGGCCGTGTCGGTGGGGCCGACTGCCGCCGCCGTCCTCCGCCGCTCCTCCCCGACAGAGGCGGCAGCCGCCGCCGCTGCCGACCGCCTGGCCGCCGTCTCGGACCCGGGGGTGGTGCCGACCGACGGGGACCCGGTGTCCCGGTACGCGGTGGGCCTCGCCTCTGTGCGGGGGGTGGAGGAGGCGGCGGCGATGGCGGCCAACGCGCGGGCGCGGCGTGCCTTTTTGGCCTGTGCGGCGGGTGGAGGGGGGGGGGGCGGTGCGGGAGCGGCCGCCGCCGCCTGCCCGCCGCGCCCCTGCTGATGGTGGCCCCAGGGGGCGATATGGGGGGGGGGGCGGGGCGATCGGCAGCGTCTTTCCGCCAGTCGCCTGCGGCGGGATGAAGGCGGGGGGTTGGGACGAGGCGGCTGGCGGCTGCGGCGGCGACGCCCGCCGCTCAGACGGCCCAGCAGAGCACGGAGGAGCACCACGGGGGGTGGGGCTCTGTACCAGTATGTACTGTATGTGCCTACAATGACCTTTCAATGGGCTTTTTTTTATTGCGGCAGGCAGCAGTCGGGGAAAGGGGGTGTCCCTGCTGGGGGCGCTCTCCTCGCTGGAAGTCCCTCTGGAGCCGCATGTCTGGAAAGAGCCCTTTTTTTTTTTACCTCACGGTCAAGGGCTGTGTGCCCCACTTGTTGGCTGCAGAACTGTGCGCAGCTGCGCACAGTTCAGTACAGTACAGTACGTACTATGGACATGGATTGTATGTACTGAACAGCCGCTCGCGGGCGCTTCATCTGACGAGGACGCCGGTCGTCTGCGCAGGATCGCCGCGTCCTGCGCGCACGCGTGCCGCGCCCCCGTCCCTGTCCGCCCACCCGCACCGTCCCTGCTGGTGCGCCCCCGCGTGGGGGCGGCCGGCCGGGCGCCCCGCCGTGGCGTGCCATGGGGCGCTCGCCCCGCCGTGAGGGGGTGCGGCAGCCCCTGCGCGCGGCGGTCGCTGACGGGGGCGGAGCTACTACAGTTGCCGCCGGTCACCGCCGTCGGTGCGACGGCGGCCTCCAGCGGCTGGTGCGTACAGTACATACATACATCCGTGCCCCCCCCCCGCCCCCCCCCCCTCACTCGCCGCTTGCCGCCGCATCCGGCTGTGGGCAGTTCAGTGTCAAACCCCATCCCTCACCCCCCCCACCTTCTCTCCCTCCTCGGCCCCCCTCAGCCGTGGGTGCTTCCCCGACCCTCCCACCTGCGCGGACACCCCCCCCCCGTGGGTGGCACACCGCCCGTCCTATAGCCCTCCTGACGCCGCGCTTGCACCCGGCGGTGGGGCACGTCACGGCTTGACCCCCTTGGCCCCGAGCGGGGTGTGGTCGTGGCTTGGGACGGCGGTCCACTCCCCCGTCCCCCCCCTCCCCCCCACTGCCGCTGCCGCCGTGTGCTCTGCCGCTGCTGACGCCGCTTGCAGCTTGACCTTCTGCGGACCGGTGGCCATGGCCAAGTCTGCGTGTACCGTCACGGACGGGCCGTTGTGGCTGACCGGAGGCCCTTCCCCATCCGCGGCGTCAACTGGAATCCGGTGCCCAAGGGCGCGACGCAGGAGCACGTGGAACTTTGTGGGCGCCGCGGTGAAGGACATCCCGCTCATAGCCGCGGCGGGCATCAACGCGGTGCGGACGTACCGGGCGCTGGCCGACGGGGGCGTCCTTGACCAGCTGCACGACGCCGGCATCTACGTCTTTACCTCTGTCTACACGTATGGGGGGCAGGGCGTGTCGCGGGTGAGCGCTAAAGTGGCGGCGGTGCGGGACCATCCGGCCGTCGCCGTGTAGGTGCTGGGCAACGAGTGGAACATCAACCGCCTGTACTCGGGCGGGCGCGCCTGTCGGCAGCGGCGGCGCGGGAGCGGCTCAACGAGGCCGCGGGGCTGGCCAACGCGGCCGACCCGACACGGCCGGTGGCGTCCATTCGGAGCGATTCGCCGGCCGACCTCGCCGCCACCGTCCGCGCCGTGCCGCGGGTGGACCTGTAGGGGGGTTACCCTGTACCGGGAACAGGACTCCAGTCGTATCCTCGACCACTACCGGGGTATCCTGGGGCGGGTGCCCCTCTTCCTTGGCGAGTACGGCAGGGACGCGTACCACGCCACCACACCGGCGGCGGGCCGCCGCGCGCAGGCGGCCACCGTCGCCGCCGTTGCGGGGGAGCTCCACGCCCGCACCGCCGGCGCCCCGCGGGGGTACGTTGCCGGGGGGCGGTTTGTGATTGAGTGGTGTGACGAGTGGTGGAAGGCGGGGGAGGGCAAGGAGCGGTCCCACCAGCCGGGCGGCACTGAGTTCAACGAGGCGTGGTTTGGGCTGGTCGACGCGGACCGCCGCTGCCGCCCCGCCTACACGGAGCTCCAGCGCCAATGGGGCGGTCGTCCCAAGCTGACCCTGCCGGCGGCCAGCCAGCCACGCACGCGCGGCCAGTACGGCGCAAGCACGCGGCAGTCAAAGCAGACGCACAAGACCCAGGTGGGCACAGCTTGCAGGGGGTGGCGTCGATGAGGGGGGGGGGGGGGGTGCGGGGGGGGGGGGGAGGAGGGGGGGGCGGCGCGCATGACAAACCATCCCCGCCTTTGTCGGGGGTACCTTCCGGGTGGGCCCAAACACGTCCCGTACAACACCAGCAGCGCGCCCACGTCCGTACCTGCCTGACCAAATGTAAGTGCGTGGACCAGCTCCCCGCTTCCTACGCACGTCGCCCATCATGGTCATTGTCACAGCCAGCGATGGAACCCATTGACCTTCGTCGATTGACGTTGTTCTTGCGCTTTCCCTGGGGGGTGTGTCTGTCGGTCAGGTCAGGTTCCTGTGTGGCTCGATTGCAATGGCTTTCCGTGATGCCCCCACCCCCTGCCAATCCCGCCCGTCCAGACGGGCGCGTCCTTTGCCGCGCCCCCCAGAAAGCGGTGACGCAAGGCCGTGGGCGGCGCGGCGCTGGCGGCCGTCTCGCCCGCCAGTCCCTCCAGTCCCTACCCTCCCCCCCCTGCCCCTCCTTTAGCGACAAAAACAGCCGCCGTCTCACGCGGCGGCGCCCCAGCGGAGACGGCGGCGCCCGCCCCCCCCCCCCTCCTCGGCCACTTCAACGGGGACGCCCACCACCCCCCCAGCGGCAGCCCCTCGCCCCCGAGGCCACGCGCCCCCCCCCAGCACCGCCGTCCGCGCCGACACGGCACGGGCGCCCGTGGCTGGCGCCCCCGCCGCGCCCGCGGCCGACGGCGCCGGCCGCTCCAGCGGCGGCACGCCCGTCTCCGTGCCCGTCCGCCAGCCCGACCAGCCAATGCCGCCGACGGCGGCGCCACCACCAGCACCACCACCAGGGGCGGCCCCCCCGTCCCCCGCCCCGGGGCCCGCCCCCCACTCCCACCCTCCCGCCCCGCCCCTCGCAGCCGCCGTCGCCGCCGTCGCCACCGTCGCACCATACCGCGCGGGTAGGGGTGGCGGCGGCGGGGCGTCGTCGTCATCAGGCCCATCGCCCGCGACGGCGGTGGACCAAACGGGCCCCGCCGCCACGTCGGCGCGGCAGATGGGGCAGTCGGTGGACCGCCGGGTCCACGCCTCGATGCACGCCGCATGGTACACGTGATCACAGTGGAGGCGACGTATCCACTCCCCAGCTCGTAGGTCGTCGAGGCAGACCGTGCACGTCACGGCCGTCCGGCTGGCGTCAGCGGGGGGGAGGGGGGGGGGACGAAGCAAACTGCCGCCGCCGCCGCCGCCACCACCACCGTCGGCAGGGGCCGTGGCCGCCCCCGCCGCAGGGTGAAGCCGCAGGATGCGAAGGGTGCCACATCCAGGCGTCGTGCACAAGGGCGAGACGGACCGAAACTGACACACGTGCCGTGTTGGGAGGGTTGTTGGCGCTGCTGCCGCAGCCGCTGCGCCAGCGACACGCAGCGCCGCCCCAGAGGTCGCCGCAGGCCCGCCCCAGCTGCTATCCCAGCTGCCCCGCCAAGAGACTGCCGCGCCACTGCTGGCCGCGGTGGTAGACCCCACCACCGCGGCACTCGGCGTGTCGCCATCCACACCACCGCCGCCGCCGCTCCCCCCCCCAGTCCCCCATCCCCCAACGGGCGCCGCAGGGGGCGCCCACGGCAAGCCGCGCCCTCCCCCTTCTGCGGGCTGCTCGCGCGTGAGGCGCGCCACAGCCAGCGGCGCCACCACGTCCAGCTCCTCGATTAGGACTGCCCGCACACGCGGCGCGCCGCCGTCACCGCCGCCGCCGCCGTCGTCGCCGTCACCGTCGCCGCCGCCCGTGGCACCCGGTGACGGGGAGCCGTGCAGGGAGCTGCCCATCGCATCGACGGTCCAAAACTGGCCCCCCACCGAATCGTACGTAGAGCCGCCCGTCGACGAGACGGCGTGACGATGGCGGCGGCGCCGACAGCGGGCGACCAGCCGCCTCGGCCACCGCAGCGGTCGCGCGGCACCGCCGTCGACGCTACCGCTGCCGTCCCCACTGTCATGGGGCAAGGACGGCCGCGCCTGCGCCGGGGGGGTGCGCCCCGCCCAGTGGGGGGGCGCCCACCCCGGCGCCGCCCACCCACCGAGGGCGTCGACAGCCTCGTCCCAGCTGGCGCTGCCGACCCTACCGTCCAGTATCCGGTCCTCGGCCGCAGCGTGGGCGGCGGCGGCATCGCCACTGTCGCCACTGTCGCCGCTGCTGCCGTGCTCCCCGTCAACGACAGCCGCTCGCGGCAGCCGAGGGTCCGCCACAGTGCCGCTGCTCCCGTCGCTGCCCCCGTCGCCATGCGCCCCATCACCCGGCGCACGGCGGCCACGGCTCGCGTCTTCCGCTGCTCCCCGTGCTGGGTGAAGCACCCCCGTGTCGCTGCGGTGGTTCCGTCGGCGGCGGGGGGCAGCGACCGGGGGCGGGAGCTGCGCAGCCGCCGCGGGTGGCGTGTCCGGCCCGTCAGCGGCGTGAGCGTCGGCCTCACCGCCTCGGCCGCGGAGGCCCCCATCCACCCACGGCATCGCCGCCGCAGGCACCTGCTCCGTGTAGTCCCCATACACGTACGCGCGGCCGGCGGGGCCGACTGTGACGGCAGCACGGTCCGCGCTCTCCACCACCCCAACAGAGAAGCGGGCGTCGTAGCCGCGGGCGGGGTGGCCTGCCCCCCCCACTGCATCAGCGCTGCCGCCGCCGCCGCCGCCGCTCACCCTTCCGTCACGGGACCGAAACGGGCCGCGGCCAGGCCCGGCCCGCGCCCGCCGGGGTGACAACGGCGGCGGCGGTGGCGGCGGCGGCGGCGGCGGCAGGTGCACCACGGTGGACGCCCGCGGTCGGCGTCGAAAGACAGACGCCAGCCGAGAGAGGAGCGGCGCCGCCGCCGCCCGCCGCCGGTTGTTGTGCCGCGTATCCGCGGCGACGGCGCCCGCAACCGGTGTGGCGGTCGCGGCGGCGAGAAAGTCAGCCGTTGCCACTGCCGATGCCTCCTCTGCCGCCGCGAGCTCCGCCGCGTACGGGGTGCCCCCGCCGGCGCCACCCGGCGCACCTGCTGTCGCTCCCACGGCGCCGCCGCCCAGCGGCAGAGGCGGCCCCTCGGGGAGGGAAAAGAGGGTCGGCGTCAGGTCAAAGAGGGAGGCCGCCGCAGGCGGCGGGGCCCGCCGTGGCGGCGGCGGCAGCGGCAAAGCAGAGCGGCGGTCAGACCCAGACGAAGCCCCCTCGTCGCCATTGTCGTTGCCACTGCCGTCCCCGCTGCTGCTGCTGCTGCCGCTACCGCTGTTGCGACCACGGCGGCTGCCGCTGCCTCGCCCGCTCCCGCCCCCACCCCCGCCCTCGACGGTCAGCAAGCTGTCTTGACTGCGGGTGCTGCCGACGCTGCCCTCCCCCCCGCCGTCGCCCCCCCCCCCCCGGCCGGGCGCAGCAGTCGTGCCGCCAGGCGACGGGTGCCCACCGCCGCTGCCGTCGCCGTCGCCGGCCGCCGCCCCCCACGCTTGCTCGTCGGCGTCGCCCCCCCGCCGCCGCCGCCGCCGCCGCCGGTGAGCGGCGCCGCCCCCATCCTCGCTGGCACCCTCCAGCGACACCACCGACAGGGACGGGGAGAGGGGCCACCCGGCGGCGGTCTGGCGGGCGGCCGCGCCCGGCGGCGGCGGCGGCGGCGGCGGCGGCGGCGTCCTTGTCGAGCCGGCACCCCCGTCCATGGGCGACAGCCCCACCACGCGCTACCCCCACTCAAAAAAGACGTCCACCCACGCCACCAACAGCGGCCACCACGGGGGGGGGGGGGGGGGGGGGGGGGGGGGGGGGGGCGCAGGGGACGGAGCAACGTCGGGATGGGAGCGCAGGGCACGGTCGGGGGGGGAGCGCGGGCGCAAGGTGCCCCCACGCCGTCGACGGAGTGACGGCGGTCAGACAGCGCAGCTGTGGGGTGTCGCCCTTTGCCAGGCGCGGCCAGACAGAGGCGGGGGGAGACAACAAAAGGAGGGAGCGTCGGTCCGCCGGCGACGAGGGCGGGGGGGGGGGGGGGGGAGGGGAAGGGGGGGCACCCGGGGAAAGGCAAGGCCGCTGGCCGGGACGCGGGGCACCGCGGCTGGCTGGCCAGCAGGCGCGGGAGGCGGCGTCTGGGGCGTCCCCCCCGCTCCCCCCGGCGCCTCTACCTCTGGCCGCCACGGCAACAAAACAAGTAGGTAAAACCCCACCACTGGAGGGGAAGAGGACGGGCGTCCCGGCTGCCAACCCCCCCTCCCCACCCCCCCCCCCTCCTCCTCCCGGTCGCCCTCGTTCCCCCTTCATCCCTGGCCCGCATCGCCCCCCATCCGCAACGGCAGCCCCCCCCCCCCCCACCCCCCCCCCTCCCTCTCGGCGGCTCCCGTCCCCCCTCACCCGACACCCGCCGCCGCTGGTCGCGCTCGGTCGCCGCGCCCTCCTCCTCGCCCCCCCCCCCCTACCCCCCCCCCCCCCCCTCCAAGCGTGACCACAAGCCAAGAAGCTCAAAAAAGTCCAGGCGCCGCCGCTACCGCTGCCGGTCCGTCCCCCCCCCCCCCCCCACCCCCCCCCCCCGCCAAACGCCCGCCCGCCCGCCGCCACGCCCAAGCCCCCCACGCGGGTGGCACTGGCGCTCCCCTCCCCCCCCCCCCCCTGCCCCCCCCCCTCCCGCTTGGCGCACGCTGCTGTGGCCAGGGCGGGTGCGCTCACCCCGCCACCCCCCCCCCCACACCCCACCCCCCCCCCCTCAACCCAAACCAGGCAGGCCGTCCTAGCCTACCTCCGTTCCCTCCCACCCCCCCCACCCACCCAAGCGCCCACCACCAGCCCCCCCTACAGGGTGGGCTGCGCCTGCAAGCAGGGGCGGCAACGCCACGGCCGCGCTGCCAGTGTGTCCATCCACCCTCTGGGCAGCAAGCGTGGCGTTAGGGGGGGGGGGGGGGGGGGGGCCGCCGCTGCCAGACGGGGCTCACAGGCGGGGCAGCACCGGCGGCGGCGGCGGGGGGGCGGGCGGCCACGGCGAGGGCGGCCTGCCTTGCCCGTCGGCTGCCAACTTCCCCCACACCCCCCCCCCCCCCCTTGCCGTCGGCACCAGCCGCCGCGGTCATTGGGAGTGTCGGCTGGCCGACCGCCCCCCCCCCCCACTCCCACCCCCCCCCCCCCCCCCCCCGCCTCACCCGGCCCATCCGGTGGGGGCGGGGCGTGCGGCGTCACCACACTGGCAACCGCATTTGTCAGCGCAGAGGTCTGGGCCGCGGCGGCCACGGCCGTGGAGGGGCGGCCGGGGCAACGGCGGGAGGAGGGACGGTGGCGAGACACCCGGCGCTGCGCGTGGCGCCGTAGGTAGGTGGTATCTAGGCCAACCCCCTCCCTCCCTTTCGTTCCCCGACCGAGTTGCCAGACCATCGCTGATCCGGCCGGCAACAGACTGACACGACCGCTCGTCCCGTTGCGACCGCCCGACTGTGTTTGTTGTAGAAACTCCACGCTGAATCCCTCGAGAGTAAGAAAAGGAACCCATTTGTCGGAAGAATTATGTTTAACGTGAAACGCCACGTATGCCGCGTGCGCAGATCGGGACCCGGATCCCGCAAATGGCTCTCACGTACTGTATGAGAAAAGTATTGTTCTACTTGTGGGCCGTTTCTTGCGTTGAAATCGAGGGATCGTCTCTCTGGACGAATCGTGACACGTGCAGCACCTACGCGCCGATGCCAAGGCAAAGCGGCTTTTGCCGCCAGACCCTCGCCCCAACAGCACAGGTACCGGACTGTACTGTATGTACGCCTCTCTCCTTCCTCCCGCCGTCTGTTGAAGAGAGGCACCGTGAGACTGCGCAAGAGAGGAGGCAACTGACGACGCAAGCGTGCGGTCTCCTTCAAGCTTGTAGCACTGCGCTGCGAAGCATGTCTCAAAAAACCGGAAAGGGAACAGAGTAACCCAGTGACTTGCGGGAACACATGCTCCTCACTAACATGTCGAGACGAGAGGGGAGGGGCGCTGTCACGCCCACGCGGCCGGGGCGGGCTCACCGTGCGCGACCACACTCCGTCGCGGTGGGCGCGATGGAGCCGGGGGGGGAAGGCCGGGGGCGGGGGGTGGGTCAGGGGAATGCCCACCGGGCCGTCACCCGCCGGGGTGCTGGCCCCCACGCGTGGGCCGTCCATGGCGGCGGCGCGGCTGGCCACGCGGGCGTCCCCCCGCGCGGGCGCAGCAAACGCCGCGCGGCAGCCCCCCACGGCCGTCGGTTCCCCTCCCGTGTCACAAGAAAAAAAAGGGAGTGCAGGAGCGGTGCCCCCCCCCGCTCCGTCCGCCTCATCTTCCACAGCAGCTTGCCCCCCCTACGCCCCGCCCGTCCCTCCCCCCCATCATCCCCTGTCAACACGAGGTTTCCCCCCCCCCCGCCAACCAACCAACCCGCTTCCATCGGGCAGCAGCCGCACGTGGCCGGCCTAGAGTACCACCACCATCACCGAAATGTTGTCGGTGGACCCCCGGTCAAGCGCCGCCCGAACCAGCTTCTTTGCCGTCCCGCCCGCTGCCCCCCCCCGGCCGAGGCGGTCGCCCACAAACGCCACCACCTCCGCATCCGTCATCACATCCCAGAGGCCGTCGCACGCAAGCACCACAAACGGCTCGCGGCGGCCCATGCCGCCAGCGCCGCCGCCGCCCTCTGCGTCGTCGGCCACGAGCACGGTACGCGACAGGTGGGGGTTGCTGATGACCGCCCCCTTCATCGCGTGGTCGCCGAGCGCCCGTGCCACCGACAGCACCCCATTGACGCGTTTGCTTGTGACAAAGCCCCCCGCCTCGGCCACCCGCCGCGCCTCCGACGGGTCAGACGCCTTGTGGTCGTACGTGAGCCGCACGGGGCGGGCGTCCCGGCAGAGGACGGCCCGGGCGTCGCCGACATTGGCAGTGAGGAGGACGCGCCGACGACGGGTGCGGCGGGGGGTGGGGGGGGGGGTCGCCGCTTGGGAGGAGGTGGACGCCGGCAGGGAGGGAGAAGGGGAAGCACCGTGGCTGGGGGGGGGGGGGGGGGGGGGGGCACCGCCGCCGCCGCGCTCGCCAGCTTTCCCCTCGTCGGCGCCCTCGTCCGCAGCCGTCCTGCCGGCAGACTCGACCGCCGCCCCGTCCTCGACGGGGGCGCCAGAGGGAGGCGTCCCAGGGGCAGTGGCACCAGGTAGCGGCCCTGCCGAGGCCGAAGCCGCCAGTGCGTCGGCTGTCGGCGCCGGCACATCGGCGGCGTCCACCGGTAGGGGCGTACCATCCCTGCGAGGCGTAGGCGAGGCGGCCACCGTGGGTGGCGCCGCATCGAGTGGGGCCTGGATGGCGGCAGGCGGGGTGTCCCCAGCTGGGGTAGCTCCGTCGGCAAGAACCGGCGGGGCGTCTCCGTTGACGCGCGCCGCCGGGGGCGCCGCGACTACAGGGACCCCCTCCCCCGCGGGCGCAGGTGGCGCCACCGCGCTGCTGCTGGACGCTGCTGTGGGCGGCAGCGCCGCCGCGGCCGCCGGTGCCGCCCCCCCCCCCTCTGTCCCGTCCAACGGCAGCAGCTCGTCCACCTCGTGGAGAAACATGGTCACCGCCGTCGTGCCCGCCATCTGGCATTTGCCGTCTGCTAGCGCGTCGTCGGCGCGCCGGTAGGCGGCCGCCATCGCCCGCGGCGCATCCGCGGCGAGCGCCCCACGTCCGCCTCCCAGCACCTCCACGCCGCCCACGCCAATCGACACGATCACCCCCGCCGACGGGTCCGCGGGCGAGTCGTTGGGCGTGAGTGCCGCGGCCTCGGCGGCGGCCGCGGCGGCTGCGGCTTCCTCCTCAGTAGCGCCCCGGGCGACCGCCTCGGCCGATGCAGCGGCGGCGGCAGCGGCGGCAGCGTCGCGCCGGCCAACCCCCAGCTCCTCTTCAAACAGCTGGTGGAGGATGGTGGCGACCACGTCCACCGCCGCCCGCCCGCCATGGCCGTCGTAGATGCCAAAAAAGCCCGTGCCGCGATCGCCCAGGTACTCGTCGAGCACCACGTGCGCGTCCTCCATCGTGGGCCGGTGGCGGGGGTTGGCGTCCTCTGCAAAGCCCACCGCGGTGACGCACTCCAGGCGAGGCGGGACGCCCGGGCCCCACCCGTTGGGCCCGCCCATTCCCGGCGGGAGCGCGGCGTGTGACCCATCCGCGGCGCTTACCCTGGAGAGGACACGGTTGCCGGCACTCCCATTGCTGGAGGGGGGGGGGGTGCCCCGCCGCGACAATCGCAACGACGCAAACGTGCGGCGGGCGAGGGAGGAGAGAGAGCCGCCAAAGATGGAAGACGGCTCGCCGCTGCCACCACCGCCCGCACCCGCCGTTGGGGCCCCGGTGGTGCCACCACGACCGCCCCCCACTGATGGTCTTGGTGCGCCACCGTTGGTGTCCTGTCTGGGTTGGGGCCCCGGCGGTGAGGTGGCTGCAGCGGCAGTTTTGGTGTCAGGATCACTGGCGGAGGGCTTCTCAGCAGCAGCAGAGCTGGCCTTGCCACCCGCGGCCGGAGCAGCTGCCAAGTCAAGCGACACCACCCCGTTGGGCGTGTTGGCCGACACGGGTGGGGGCGCGGGCGCCCCGGCCGCTGTTGCCGCTGCGAGTGGTGGAGCCACAGGCACCGTGGGCGGGGGTACCAGGGGAGCGGCCGGTGATACCCCCCGAGGGGCAGCCGCGGCAGCGGCCGGTGGTGCCGCCGGCAGGGAAACAGACGGTGCCACAGGGGCAGCCAGCGGCAGAGCAGCAGGTGGTGGCCCCGTCGACGGCTGCGGCGACACGGGTGTCCTTGGCCGCGGCGGCGCGGCCGCGCCCGGCGGCATCCCCGCCGCCGACGGGGCCGCCGCTGGAGACGACACAGCGCGGGCGGGTGGCGGTGGGGCGGGCGCAACGCCCGGCGGTGTCGCGGCAGCCACCTGGGGCTGTCGGGGCGGCGGCGGGGAGGGCGTGCCCGGCGGGGGCGACCCCGGCACGGCCGGCACGGGAGCAAGGCCCACGGGTGGCAGCAGCGGGCGCGGTGGCGGGGCCGGCCGTCGCCGCGGCGGGGGGGTGGGCCCCGCCGCCGCCCTCGCCGTCGTCGACGCGACCGGCCATCCATCCCCTGCCGACGGGGACTCGACGAGCAGCCGCACACGCGAGTGGGAGCGGGAGCGTGTCGACGTCGCAGGGGGAGGTTGCGGGGCAGCCGCCGTCGCCGCTGCCGCCGTCGCCGCTGCCGCCGCCGCCGCCGCCGCCACGCCCCCGTCTGCTGGCCCGTGACGGGGGGCCGTGGCCGCGACGCCGTTGCTGATCGTCGGCGTCGCCGCCGCCGCCGACGAGTCCATCACGACCGCCCCGTCGGGCAGCGCGGGCCCCCCGCCCCCCCCGCCGCCCCCCCCCGGTCGTGCTGGCAGGTCGGCCGCCGGCACCGCCGCCACGGGCACCACCGTCGCACGCCCGCCAGACACGACAATCCGCACGGCGGGGCCGTCGCCGTCGCCACGGCCATTGGGGGTGGCGGGCGCGGCCGCCGCTCCGGCAGCCGCCGCCGCGCCAGCGGCGGAGCTGTCCAGCGACAGCGACCGGCGGCGACGCCACGCCCACGAGCGGGGTCCGCCGCCGCCGCTGCCGCCGTCGCCACTCGACAGGCCCCGCACGAGCGCCGCGCCGACGAGACCGCCCCCCCCCCCCCCCCCGTGCCACCGCCACCGCCACCGCCACTGCCACCGCCACCGCCGCCGCCGCCGCCGCCGCCGCCGCCACCACCACCGTCCTCCTCCCCCCCCGGCGCTGGCCAGGTGGTGCCCGTGCTCGCCCGCCGGCCCGGCGCCCACCGGCCGGTGGGCGGCGCCGAGGCGGGCCGCGCGTCGCGCCCCCCCCCCGTGCGCGGGGTGCGCCGCCGCCGTCGCGGGGTGGCGGTCCAGCCCGCGCCGCGGTCCCGCTGCGCCCCGCTGGCGTCATGGCCGCCACCACCGCCGCCGCCGCCGCCACCACCGCCGCCCCCACCGCCGCCACCGCCGCCGGCGTCGCCACCAAAGAGGCCGCCGACGCTGCCGCCGCCAACGCTCTCGCCAAACGCACTGGCCGACGATGGCAGGGGCGGGTCCGCCGGTGCTCCCCCCCCCCCTCCCCCTGCCGCCCCCCCCCCCCCTGCCGGCGGCGCCCGCCCCGGGCGGCGGCGACGACGACGGAATGGTGATGCGGTGGCCGGCCGGCACGTCGCCGTCGTCACCGCCGCCGCCGCCAGCATCGTCCGACGGGGTCCGCCGGAGCGACAGGAGGCGGCGGAAGCGGCTGTTCATCGTGAGGGGGGCGCGGGGGGGGGGGGGGGGGGGAGCGCGAGCGCGAGCCCACCCACCGCCGCCGCCTCGTCCCTCGCGGGGATCGGTGGGTGGGCGTGGGAGAGTGGGCGGGGGGGGGGGGGGGGGGGGGGGGGGGGGGAGCGCACCACAGGGCAGGCCCCGCACCTGACGACGAGACGGGAGAGAGCGCCGGGGATTCGGGGAGCGGCAAGAGGGAGGGGCACGAGACGGGTAGGGAGGGGAGGGGATGCGTCAGGGGCGAGGGAGGCAAGGCAGAGGAGGCGGGGAGGGGAGGGGAGGGGGGCAGAGGAGGGAAACAAGGGGGAGGAGGCGCAACGGGGAAAAAGGGAGGAGGGGAAAACCGGGGGGGAGAGGAGCGCAAGGGACACCAAGAGGCGGGGAAAAAACAAAGGGAGGAGGAGAGGAGGGGATGGGAGACGGGGGAGGGCCGGGGGGGGGGGGGGGGGGGGGGAGGATGCGGCGGCACGCGCCAGGAACCGCCGGGGCACGGCCGCGGCCGCGCCACGGGGCAATCGCGTGGCGGAGGGGGGGGGGGGGGGGGGAGGAAGGAGGAGGAGGCAGGCGGACGACGGGCGGGGGGACGTGGGGGTGTCGGCGACACGGTCGTCCCGCCGCCGCCGCCGCCGCCGCCGGCGCGGCACGGCGCGGCGCGGCGCCGCGCGCACGCACCGCCGCTGGGGGCGCCGCCGGGGACGGGCCGGCCGCCGCGCGCGCGGGGCGGGCGGGGAGAGGATGGGGGTGGGTGGGGGGGCGCCCCCGGCGGGGGTGTGGGCGGGAGGCCGTGCAGCCGCCGCGGGCGTCAATCGCCACGCCGCCGTCGCCGCCAGTCGAGCCCCCCCCCCCCAGGCGCCTGGGCCTAGGCCGGCCGACGCCCCCCGTCGCCCCCCGTCGCCACCCTGGCGGTGGGTGGCGGCCGCAGACGCCGCCCCCCCCCCCCCAACCCACACCCCCCGGGGCCCCCCGCACCGACGCTGCCCCGCCCCGACCCGCAAGGCTGGCGGCGCGCCGCCGCCGCCGCCGCCGCGGGGGCGGGGGCTGGGGCTGGGGCGGGGGCGAGGGCGGGGGCGGCGGCGGGGGCGGCGGCGGCGGCGGGGGCGGGGGGGGGGGGGGGGGGGAGGCGGCGCGCCCCCCCGGCTACGGCGGCTGTTGGGGTTGCGCGGGCAAGAGGGCCCCCTCACCCCCGGCCCGCACCGGCCCACACCGGCCCGCACCGGCCCGCACCGGCCCGCGCCGGCCCGCACCGGCCCGCGCCACGCCACGCCACGCCACGCCGCCGGTATGCCCTCCCCGCCAGGCCGGCGCGGCGGCGCGGCCGCACCAACAAGAATGACCAGCGCCCTCCCTTCCCTTCCCCCACCCCCCCCCCCCCCCCCCCCCACCGCCTCTACCCCCCCCCCCCCCCCCCCCTCCTTGCCCACCACCAGCCGAGGTACGCGGGGTTTCACGTTGCGCCTCCCCCCCCCACCCCCCCAAATCCCCCCCCCCCCACCCCCCCCCTCCCCCCCCCCCCCCCCCGCTTTCTCCTTATCGCTCTCCTTATCTCTCTCCCTCCCTCCCTCTATCCCTCCCGTACGGCTCGACCGCGCGCGCGCGCTCCCTCTCCAACAGCCCCCGCCGCTCTGGCTGCCGCCCCCCCGCCCGACCGCCGCCGCCGCGTCGGCGACGCTGTGTCAACGGGGGGTCGGTCCCCCGCCGCCGCTGGCCGCTGGCCGCGCCGTCGGCAACGCTGTGCCGCCGCCGCTGCCGCTGCCGCCTGCCCGCCCCTGCCTGCCTGCCTGCCGCCCCCCGCCCTGTCGCCGCCAGCCGGCGTGCCGGGGCGGCCGGGCGGCGGGTAGAGCCTGCCGCGACGGTGAGGGGGGAGGGGAGGGGGGGTGGTGGCGGTGGTGGTGGTGGTGGCGGTGGCGGTGGTGGCGGTGGCGAGGACGGCTGCTGCTGTTGTTGTGGCGGTGGCGGTGGCGGTGGCGGTGGCGGTGGCAATGGCCGCCGGGCCGGGGGGGGGGAAGGAAGGAGAGGGAGGCGTAGGGGGGGGGGGGGGGGGGGAAGGGTCGGGCTGGGAGGGGTGGGGGGGGGGGACGCACAAGGGAGGAGGAGTAGATAGGGGGGGTGGGTGGGTGTGGGAGTGCCGCCGCCGGCAGGCCGGCCCGGCGTCCAATGCGGGCAGACCCGCCGCCGCCGACGGTCTCTGGTCTGCACCGCCCGCTGGGGGGTTGCGACCCCGCTCCGCGCACGGCCACGCGGGGGGGGGGGGGGGGGCGGGGGGGGGAGTTTGCGGTGGGGCGCGTGCCGCCAGCAGTGGCGTGTGCGTCCGCCCCCCCCGTTCCCCCCCCTGCCCCCCCCTCCCTCCCTCCCCCCCCACCCCCCCCCCCCCCACACAAAACACCCCTATGCGGCCCCTCCCGCCGCCGCCGCCCCCGCCGTCGATCGCAGTTGGAGGGCGGCGGGCCGGGGCGGGGACCCGCCACACACCACCCCACGCGGCGCCGCCGGGAGGCTGTCGTCACGGCGCCGCCGGGAGGCTGTCGTCACGGCGCCGCCGGGAGGCTGTCGTCACGGCGCCGCCGGGAGGCTGTCGTCACGGCGCCGCCGGGAGGCTGTCGTCACGGCGCCGGTCGCCGCGCCGGGGGGGGGGGGGGGGGGGGGTGGGGGCGTGAACTGTACTGAAAAAAGGGGGAGTGTGTGGGGCGCTCAGCGTTTTCTGACGCTGGTGTGCGTGCAGCAGGCGGGAGGGCCTTCCAGTGGGCATTCGTCTCGTGGGCAAGCGGGGTGGGGAGGGGGGGGGGGGGGGGGGGGGGGGGAGGGGGGGGAAGGGGCGGCGGGAAAGGGAGGGCCTCGAGGGGGAGGTGGTTTTTTTTTGGGGGGGGGGGGGGGGGGAGGGGGGGTTTTCTTCCTCCCGCGCCCGCCGCGTGCCGCCGTGGGTCCTGGACGGATGGCGCGCCAGTGGTTGGACGATTGGGGGTGTGGGTGACGTGCGGGATGTGTGGGGGGGGGTGGGTGGACAGAAGAGCACTGGGGACGCGTCCCACGGTTCGGGACCATATTCATTTACATCCTCCATAGGTACATGTACGTATAATATTTATATATACCCAAATATCTACCAATTTTATGTTCAAAATGGCGGAGTTTTTTTTTTTTTTAGGGGGGGGGGGGGGGGGGGGGGGTTGATCTTTCTTGCCAACAACACCACGGTGGCGAGAGGGATTGGCCTTCCCCCCACACCCCCCCCGCCCACCATCCCCTCGTCCCAGCAAACGTGATGCCAACGCTGCCGTGGCAACGGCACACCCACAGGATGCTGTTGGCGCGTCAAGGCGCGCGCGCGCGCGTCTTGCGGGGCGGGCTTGCTGTTGGCCACGCCCCCGCGCGACCCTGCGCGCCTTTCCTTCCCCGCCAACCCGGCGTCGGTAGGGATCCCGACATGGCCGGCAAGGGCCACCACCCCCCTCCTGTGGCTCCCTACACCCATCAAGGGGACACGTCCTCCGAATGCCGTGCGCACACACGTGCGCTCAGGCAGACCGGACGTCGCCCGTACAAGCGGTCCCGACGTTCCCAACTCACAGGAGAGGATCCCTCCCTTTCGCGCCACGACATGGCCAAGCGTCGTACGGGCCATCTGGTAAAAGAAGCAACCGTCAGGGGGGGTGGCCCTCTCCGACGGCGCCCATCCACCTCTCTGATCGACCGAGCGATGGAGTGACCGCATGCGGCGGTCGCCACTGTGGCTGTCAGTGACGACGGCGGCATCAGTGACGGCTCTGGCTGGGGGACCGTGCCTGACGGTGGCGACCTCCGCATCAGCCGTCGCTGCCAATGCCGCCGCCCGCACGGGCACCGTCGTCAAGTTCTGCCAGACCCCAAGGGTCGCTACGCAGGGAGCCGCCTTGTAGAGTGGACGCTCCCGCACCTCCGTGCGGGGGCAGCACCTCACGGAGACAGGGGGAGAAGAAGCGCCAATGGGGAATACATAGGCAGAGCGCCGACGGCCGGCGTGTCCCCGCACTGGTCCTTCTGCCGAGAAGCCGCGGCGGTTGGCATCCGTCGGTGCTTTGGGCTTTTAAAAAAATGGGTGACTTTAGTCCTGAACAGATTTCTCAACGTATAGATGAAATGAACAACGAGGCAGGCCATGTAAGGTACCGTATCTGGAAAACTCAGTGTTCACATTTCGTTCCCTATGAGTCCTTTGGGTCTGGAAGACCACGTGTTGGAGCATCCATTGTACTTTCCCAACGTGCGTGGCGCACAGTGACATGCACTTCCCTCACTGAACGATGCAGTACAGGAAAGCGGGAGCGAGCCGTGATGTGGCCCATGCGAGTAAGGTTGGCAAGTCGGTTAATTCGGTCGGTAAACGCATTCAGTAATTTTCGGTATCTCGATCGGTAAACGGTAAGCTCCGCTTACTCCCAGGTCGGTAGCATTCGGTACGGTAATTAAATGTGTACTTAAAATATGCAGAGCTGAGACCTCCATATTCGATTCTACCGAGCTCGAAGCGTCACCGCCCGCTGACGTCGTAAAAGAGTGGGCGTCCGCCCTGGCGAGCGCAGAGGACGTGGGCGAGGCGACCATCCACGACCCGCGCGGAGAGGTGCCAGCGTTCATGGCATTTGACTTTGCTGTGCCTGCGCTGCCGGAGCTCGCGTGCCCACTGCCAGCTACTGATGTACCTGGGTATCCCCAAGAGGTCGTGTGGCGATTGCGCAACTTCCGCGCTGCCAACTTCCCCTTGCGTGTGCTTGTTGGCAGTGTCGTGGGAGTGCAGTTTGTAGTGGATATGTCTGCCTTGATGCGTGAGCACTAGTTGGTGGGGCTTGGCGTACGTGTAAAACCCTGGTATAGGGATGGCCACCCGTTGGAGTACTGTTGCTCGGGTCTGGGTCCGTCCGGTTGCGCTGGCCGGGTGGCCGACGGAAGCAGTCTTTGCTTGGGTACGCCACCCCAGCAGCCGCTGAGCATCGATGGAACGTGCAAAAAATTATTCTCAAAATTATCGTACCGACATACCAATACGGTATCTGTAAATCGGTATACCGTTCGGTAATCGGTAACGAAAATTCGTACCGATCGGTATATGCCAACCTTAATGTGAGCGCTCACGACGAGTGCGGCACTACAATTCCGTGATCCGAGGGCCCGTCGGTTCCCTCTCTGGTGGGCCCTTTGGTCAACGTCGATGAGGGGCTACTCTTTCTTTCAAGCGACTCCAGTGGTTGGCGGTCGTGGTGGCGTGGTGGTTCCACGGGCGCGGCGGCCGCTTCCGTCGCCGTGCACGGCCGCACGTGTGGGGCGGTCCTGGCCCGGTGATCCTCTCCCGAGGAGGAACGAGCGCGAGCCACCCAGAGCAGCATCCTCGCGCCGCCGACGTCGGTGCCACCGGGCTGCCCCACTGCCGTCGCTGTTTTCACGGCACCGCTGCCAACGTGCGCCCCGCCCCACCACCACGCCCTCCGCCATACTGCGCAACCTTTCAGTCGCAGCCGGCGGCCGCCCTCCTTCCCTCGCCCCTGTCACAGTCTCTATACGACATCCCTCAGCCGCCCGCGTGGTGCCGGGTGGTGCCCTCTCCTTCCCCGCCCCGTCCCCCCCGTCCCCCCCCCCTCGCGCGCTCGGCGACGGGATGGCGGCCTTTGTGGGCGTCGGTGCCCCGGTGTGGCGGCCGCCTACCGCGGCAGCGACGGCTGCGGCATCGGCAGCGGCACCACCACTGGCGGCTGCGCGGGCATCAGTAGAGGGACCGTGGCGGCGGAATATCCCCACGGCTTTGGCGCTAGGGTGGCCCGCCCTTGACGCGAGCCGGCGGGCCGCCGCGGGGGCAGCGTCAGCCACCGTGGCCTCTGCGACAGCAGCGGCGGCGGCGGCGGCGGCGGCACCCGCGGCACCCGCAGCGGCGAGCGCGACACTGGCGCAGGCGGTGACTGAGGGCCGCGGGGGGGACGTGGGGCTGTCACCTCGGCCGCCACCAGGGGTGGCGGCCGCCCTCTTGGGCGCGCTCGCACACCTCAGCGCCACCCCCCTGGCAACGGCAGAGGCAGCGGCGGTGGCGGCGACAGCCACAGCTGCTGCCTCCGCCGCCGCTGCCACTGCTGCCGGCACTGTCACCACCGCCGCCACTGCCGCTGCCACCGCCGCCGCTACGGCCGCCGCCACTGCCGCTGCCGCCGCCGCGGCCGCCGCGGCTGCTGCTGCAGCCGCCACCCCCCTGGCCATGGCCAAGCGCCGCACGCGCCGCGCGGCCGACGCGCTCCGCCAAACGCCCTCCACCTCCTCTGCCAAGACACCGTCGCCCTGGTCTGATGAGGCCCTCCCCCCCGCCCGCCCGTGCCGCCTGTGTGGCGGAGGCGGCGGCCGGCCGTGCGACGTGTGTGGCGGGGGCGGGGACCTGCCGGCGGGCGGGGTGCACCCACGAAACAGCCTGCGGCTGTCGTCGCTCGTTGGCAGCCAGTGGACGTCGGTAGAGGCGGTGGGTGGCAAGTGGCGCCACTTTCGGTGCTGCGGCAAGCGGGTGGTGGTGGGGGTGGTGGAGGGGGGGGGCGGGTCGGGCCAGGTCCTCGACGGCGAGCTGCCGGCGGTGGGAGGGGGGCGCGGCGGTGCCCCTGCTGCCGCCGCCGCCGCCGCCCCTGCCGATGTGGGCGGCCGCGCGGGGGGGCGGCCGCCCAAACGCCGCACCACCACCCTGGCGGTGTTGACGTCCACGTGTGGCCCAGAGGCGGCGCGCCTCCGCATCGAGGTGCCTGTCGCGCGCCTGCGCTCCCGTCGCCACTGGCAGAGCGGTTGGACAACGCTGGTGGACATTCGACGGGGGAAGGTGGCCGCCCCGTGCTTCCGGTGCAAGGGGCGGGGGCGCGTGGCGTGCCCGCGATGTGACGGCATTGGCAGCGTGGGGCTGTGATGTGAGGGGTCCGGAGGAGCGGAGAGAAGAGGGGGTGGAGGGGACAAGAGAAACGCCGGCTCTTTCAAGTGGGGACGGCTCACTGGTCCTTCATTACATGTTTCTCGCGGTGTGCTGCGGCATATGACGGGCGGAGGCACCCCGCTATGGGTCGCCCCGCTGGCAGTGGAATGGCAGCGGCGTCAGCGGCGGAGGCGGCGGCGGCGGCGGCGGCGGGCGGAGCGCCATGGTCGGTCGCATCTGTTCCAATTCTGGTGCAGTAGGTCGCAGAGGGCTGCCGACGGCGTGCTCCCCGCCCCCCCCCTGTCCCCCTCTATCCCCCCATCTACCCTCCTCCACCTCATACCCGGATGTACAGCTGGCGGTAGATGGCTCCCCCATTACGGAGGACACACGCCTCCCGCTCGGTCGGGACGCCCGTCGGGTTGTCCACCAGCCACTCGCGGTTGGTGGTGGGACGGCTGCCGGGCGGGGCGGCGGCCTCGGCCTCAGTGGCGGCCTCCACTTCCACCGCGCCCGCGCGCCAGACGGCGCCCGCGTCGGTAGTGGGCGTCCACACAACCCCCCCCCGCGACGGGGTGCCTGCCACCTCCCCCGCTTCCCCCTCCCCCCACCGCGCCGCCTCGAGCACCCCGCACATCGCGTCAGCAACGGCGCGCACGTCGCTCTGCACCAGCAGGGTGCCCCCCCGCGGCAGGGCGGTCGCCAGCGTGGCCGCCAGCGCGGGCGTCAGCGTCCGCCGCTTGCGGTGGCGCCGCTTAAAGTGCGGGTCGGGGAACTGCACCGACGCCGACGCGAGGACGCCGGCGGGGATGCGGGTGGCGAGCAGGTCGGGGAGGACCACATTGACATTGGCGGCCAGGAAGGCCACATTGCGGCCGCCGCTGCCGCCCGACGCTGCAGAGGCCGCGGCCGCGGCGGCGGCCCACCCGTTGGCCTGGTCGACCAGCGCCGCCCGGATTTCCACGCCCAGGTAGTTGATGCCAGGCGACGCGGCGGCGGCGGCGGCCGCCCAGCGGCCCTTGCCACACCCAATGTCCATGTGCAGCGGCGCGGACGGGTCCGTGTAGGTCTCGGCGTACCAGCCGGGGGGCAGGTCCAGGGGGTTCTGGAAGCGGGAGGAGAGGGGGTTGACGTGCTGCCGCACCCGCACTTGGGCAGAGAGCATGCGGGTGGTGGTGGCGGGGGTGACAGTGGCAGGGGCGGCGGCGGCGGCGCCACCTCTACCGCCGCCAACCCCATACGCGGGGACGGGGGCCCGCCGCCGGGCGGGCAGCCGGGAAGGGGTGGCCGACCGGCCGGCGGCGGCGGCGGCAGCCCCAAAGAAAAGTGTCCGCCGCAAGGACAAGGAGGGAGGGGGAAGGAAGGCCGACGGCCGCATGGCAGCAGGCAAGTTGGTAGACAGGGCCGTCGCTAGGGGTGGGCTGTCTGGTGGCGGTCGCCCTCCCGCGGCCCCCAGCGCCGTACTTCCACAGTCAGGCAGGCACGGTGGGGTTGCTGAACGCAGACGGAAAAAATGCAGGTGGGCAGGCGTCCTGAAAGAAGAACGGCAGGCAGCAGAAGCGCCAAGGGCCGGGCTTCAATGAAAGATTCAGTAAGAGCAGCAGAAGCAGCAGCAGAAGCAGCAGCGGTATGAAGCGCCGGAGGCGGAGGCGAGCGTCACGTCGCAGGCAGTAACGCCGAGTTCTCGGCAGCTGGAGGCGCCAACGTACGAGGTAGTGACGGGTGCGGCCGCAATGCCATCACCACGTCGAGGCGTCGTCGACTGCGCAGACGTCATGCGCGCGCTCGAGATGGAGTTGATCGCGGGGAATCATTGCGAGCTCAAATACTATGAGAGCGCACAACTCTGTCCCAATTCATCCACGCTGAACCCAGACGATGGTGAAGCAAAGTAAAGATGAAGAATGGAGAGGAGGGCGAGAGAGGTCCACCCGGCCAACCTCGTGGCGGTGGCGCTTGACCACCGCGCTTGCTCTCGCCAGGCCCGCCCGCCGTGCGTGCTCTCGGGTGGTGCACTCGCCGCCCCCCCCCCCCCTAACCCATTCACCCACCCACCCGCTCCCGCCCGTCCGCCCGCGCGCTCGCTCTCCAGTCTACCACCCATCCGCCGGGGCCCCTCCCAAGGGCTTTTCGGGGTGGCCCACCCAATGGTCGACGGCGGTGCGTAGCAACGCCGTCGGTCAAGGGGTTGAGGGAGGGGCAGCGGTCCTCGGGGTGAGGGAGGGGCAGCTGTGGCAGCTGGGGGCAAGGATGGAGGAGGGATGGGCGGCCTGCGTTTGATTCGCCCATGATTCCTTGCTCTCGCCCTCGTGGGGACCTGCGGCGAGTGGCGGGCTTGCCAGGGGGGAGGGGGGGGAGGGGCGGTTGCGCCCTTGCCCCTCCTGCCGAGGCAAAGGGGCACCCCGTTGGTGTCGAGGATAGATGCGAGGTGGGAGTTTGGGGGGGGCTGAATGGGCCGGCGGGTCGGCCATTCCCCCCTCCCACCCCCCCCCCGGAGGCAGCGGCAGCCTCCAAAGGCTGCCGACGGGCCCTTCGCAGGGGAGGTGTTGTCCATCGACCCGGGACCCTGGGCGGAGCGGAAAGAGGGGGGGAGGGGGGGGGGGAGGGGACCGTGCACCCCTGCGTTTCGCCCCTTCCTGCCCGCTCCTCGCTCCCCTTTCGCACCTTCGCTGTCGCGGTGGCCGTTCTCTTCTTCCCCCGCTCCCCTGTTTTTTCCTCCCCCGTTCGAGCGCGATGCACCGCCGCGGGAGTTCGGGGGGGGACCTCCCCGCCCTACTTTTGCCGCGGTGCATTTCCGCCTCATGCACTGCCACGGTCGGGGTCGGAGAATAGCGGGGGAAGGATGGAGGGGGGACGGACTGGTTTCCCCGGTCACCACACGGGCGGCGTGCACTCGCCGGCGCCGCCGCGGCGGCGCCGGCGAGTGGCCCCCGCGGCCGCGTCCTCGGGGTCCAAAAGGTGCCGCCCTGACGCGCGCCAGCACGCAGCCGACGCCGCTCCCCACCACTCCGCCGCCTGCCAAGCTTCCACACGCTACCTGCGACCGCCCGTTCTCCCCAGTTGCGCTTCTCCTTGTCCCCTTCCCCCCCGTCCTCTCTTCCCACCACCCTTCCCCCCACCCTCCCACCGCCATGGCATTCCGCGTCACCCTCATGACCGCCGTTGCGACGGCAGTTGCCCTCCTCTCGGTGGCCACCTCGGCGCCCGTGGCGGCTGCCACCGCTGTCGTCGGCTGCGCCACCCCCGCCGACATTGGCTCCTTTATCGGCTGGTGTGCGTGCTCCACCGTCGTCACCCCCCGGCAGGTTCTCTCGCCGCTGGACGACGACAACTGCGACGTGATGGACGTGCCTACGCCAACGTATTATTGTGACAAGGCCGGCCGGGGCAACTGTGACCTGCAGTGTGCAGCGGCCATCTTGGAGTGCACCGGCGCGCTGGAGGGGGGCCGCTGCCCGTGTGCGAAGAAGGGTGTTCGGGCGGTGCTGCGGTACAACGGGCCGCTTGGCTTGGCCAACATGCCGTGAGGTGGGGAGAGTGTCAAAGAAGGGCAAGGGAACAAGGGCCTGGCGGGCGGGCAAGGGGGCGGTCGAGCTGGCTGAGAGGACGGCGAGGGGTTGGGGAGAGCAACGTGCAGCCACCTACGCCCCCTCGACGGGGTGGCGGGGAACTGGGTCGTTGGCCGGACTGCGGCGCATGACCGGTCAAGGAAGTCTCGAAGGGGGCGCGAGAGTGCATTGCGGGGACGAAGGCGGGCAACGCGAGTCCCACCGGGGCCGCCTCGGCGGCGCTGCCGAGGATGGCAGACTGTATCTCCAGACCAGCCCCGTGTGTAGAAGAATTTTGGGGCCTTCAGTCTGTACTCCATTGACATTGCGAATGCCTTCGTGACGGCCGCCACCGAGCCCAAAGGACCCCATCCCCCACTGCCGAGGAGCATATCGAAAGGGGGGGCGCCCACATCAGATGAGGCGTTTGCGCCACTCGACGCGGCTTTGAAGCTGCGCTCGCCGCCGCCGGGACCAACGCCTACAAGCTGGAAGTGGGCTCCAACAGGTCTCCACTCCCACTCGCCCCACTGGTATCTGTCGCTAGCCGATGCATGTCGCCCGCGGGCGACCAACGCCTACCTGCAACCGGGACTCACCTACGACAAGGCTGGTCTCAGTGCCGTCTAAGACTGGTCCCAGTGCCGTAACCCTCTAGGTATATACCAGAGGGCGCACTTGGTCAACTAAAAAAATTTAGATTCGGATTGTGAGATAAACCAGTGATATGCCCAGAACAAGGGCTTGAGGAGGGGGTCAATGGCCTGTCCGGTTCAGCAATCCGGGTCGTCCTGATGTGTGAGTAATTTGAAAATATACAATTTCCTGGACTTTGCTGTCTGAAACACTATTGGTGGCCGTCGCTCTCCGTCAGTGTAATGCTGGTCGGTCCAGCGGTGAGCCTGCAACCAACCGACCCAAGAGGGAGCCCCCTCGTGCCCCGCCGATAGCACTGCTGACAGAGGCGACCGGGTGACCCTGCTGAGCGACATCCGGTGCTGCCGCCCCAGCGGCTCTGGTCCCGCGGCGCTGCCAGTGTCGACGCCACCATCGTTGTGCGGGTTCAAGCCGTTGTGTGGCCACGCGACCAGCGTCTACTCCACCGCCTTCCCCGCGGTCGCACCCGCGCGAGGTGCCTTTTCCCGCGCACCGCCTCCGCCGGCATCGCCTTCGGCCGCCCCCCGCCTGGTGTGCGAGTGTCATCGCTTGCTGCGGAGCGGGGGGGGGAGGGGCAGCTGCGCGCGCTTGCCGCGGTTGGGTGGACGGCGCTGCGGCTAGAGGGGACAAGGGAGGCGGGGGGTTGGTGGACAGGGTGGTGGGGGGAGGCGCTACAGTCGACTTGTGCTTTCGTGGTCTCGCCTCGTCGAGGCTCACCGGCCGGGAGCGTCCGGCCATGAGGGTGGCGGCGGTTATGGCCCCTTCGACGGGCGAGGCGGCGGCCATGGCGGGGGGGGTACGCGGGCTTCGCCGCCGGGGGTTCTTTGGGGCATCCACTGCGGCCGTTGCTGCGGTCGGGGCGGTGTTGATGGCGTCCACAATAGGGCGGCCCGCCGACGCCTTTTACCTCCCCGGTATTGCGCCCAACAACTACCAGGAGGGCTATTCCTTGACTGTCTACGCCAACAAGCTGACGTCTCCCAAGGACCACGTGCCCTTTGACTACTACTCGATGGGGTACTGCGCGCCCAAGTCGGGTAGGAAGCCACGGAGCACGCACCTCAGCCTGGGGCAGGTTCTCATCGGCGAGCGCCACGAGCCCACCGACTATGAGCTCCTCATGCGGGTGGACGAACCGTGCAAGCAGCTGTGCGAAAAGGAGCTCTCTTCCGACGAGGTCAACACTTTCATCAAGCGGGTGGACTTGGACTACCTGACCAAGATGAACTTGGATAACATGCCCATTATCATGCGCGGGCCCACGGCGACGGGGGAGGAGGTGTTCAGGCTGGGCTACCCGGTGGGTTTTCAGTTGAACGGAACCAGCGAGCGGTGCCTGTTTAACCACCTGTCTTTCAAGGTGAAGGTGCACAAGCCGACATTTTCTCGCGCTGCTATCTATTCCCCGCCGGGGGGGCAGGAGGTGTACCGGGTGGTGGGCTTTGAGGTTGCCCCAGAGTCAATTGACGGGGGTTGCGCGTCTCGCGCGGCCGGAGCGACCCCCAAGCACGCGTGTGTGACGGAGGGCCGTTCGGCCACCGTCAACTGGACCTACGGGGTTTCCTTTGAGGAGAGCCCCTTGGAGTGGGCCACTCGCTGGGACCCGCTGCTCAACGCGACGCCCGGCGTGCGGGAGATCCAGTGGTTCTCCATCATCAATTCGCTGATGATTGCGCTCTTCCTCACCGCCATGGTCGCGCTCGTCCTTCTTCGCACTGTCTACCTGGACTTTGCTCGCTACAACAGCATGGACAATGAGGAGGAGGTGCAGGAGGAGTCGGGGTGGAAGCTCATTCATGGGGATGTGTTCCGGCCGCCCCGCGCGGCGGGAATGCTCTCGGTGTTTGTCGGGTCGGGCATGCAGCTGATTGCCATGATGTCCGTCACGCTTGGCTTTGCCGTCCTGGGCTTCCTGTCGCCTGCCAATCGTGGGGGGCTGCTGACCGCTCTGCTGACATGCTGGGTGTTCACCAGCTCCTTCTGCGGCTACCACGCGGCCAAGCTGTACACCAATCTTGGCGGGGAGAACAAGAAGGCGGTGACGCTGGGCTCGGCCTTTTTCTTTTCGTCTATCGCTTTCTCCGTGTTTTTCTCCCTCAACCTGCTGCTCTGGTTCAATGGCTCTACGGGAGCAGTACCGTTCCTTACGTTACTGCTGCTGCTGCTGCTGTGGTTTGGCATCTCGGTGCCTCTCAATGTGCTCGGCGCATATGCGGGGTACAAGGCTAAGGCACTGGAGTGGCCGGTGCGGACCAACCAGATTCCGCGGGAAATCCCTCACTCGTCGGCGGTACCGCCAATGGTGTTTGCTGTGTTTTGTGGCGTGCTGCCGTTTGGCACGGTCTTCCTTGAGCTCGTGTTTGTACTCAACAGCCTCTCCAACAACCTCCTTCTGTACTACTTTGGGTTCACGTTTATCGTGGCGCTCATCTTGGCTGTGACTTGCGCCGAGGTGGTACGTTTGAGAAGCGAAGCGTCATGTGAGCGTTTTGTTTGGGGCGTTGGTGAAGGGCATTCCTCGTGTGAGCGGCTCGCATGCTTCACTTTGGAGTCAGGGCATGTGGTTGTGTTGCGTTCTCACCCTGGCTGTTTGTACTAACCACCACCACTCGTTTTTCTCTTTTCCGTCTATTTTCTTTTTGTTTTTTCATCGGCCGCTTTCTCACAGTCGGTCGTCATCACCTACCTGACGCTATGCAAGGAGGACTACCATTGGTGGTGGCGCTCGTTTGTTGCTTCGGGGTCCTCTGCCCTGTACGTGTTTGCATATGCCCTCTACTTCCTGTGGTCGCAGCCGAAGTCAGAGGCCATGCCCTTCCTGAGCAGCATGCTCTACCTGGGCTACGCGTCCCTGGCGTCGCTCGGCTTTGGCCTCATCACGGGAGTGATTGGCTTCTACGCCTCCTTCCGCTTTGTGCTCGCGTGCTTCCGGTCCGTCCACATTGACTAGTGGGCTCTGTATGAAAGCGGGGGAGGTGGGACAGACTTCGCCTGCGGCCTGTGTGCCCAAGCTCACGGGCGCGTTATCTCATGGATGAACCTTTAGAAGCATGACGCATGACTGCGGCCAGAGATGTGCGCGAGTAAAACAAGACCTGTGTGAGCATGTGTGGCGGCCCGGACTAGTTATTGCATGGAAGCTCCATGCGGTCTCGCCCGTCCTCCTCGGCCCAGGCTTTTCGCCGCCACCTATTCTCGCGGCTCCCTCCTCTGAAGGACCGCGTTTTTCACCGCTTCCCCTGCTTGTCGCACGCGCCACGCCGCGGCTTTTGCCAAGCCCTATTGCTGTATGCGCTCAGTGCCTAGGGTGGCTGGCATTGTGCAACTGCCGTTGGGTCATCTGCCCCAGACCCTACCACCACCGCTCAGACGGAAGCGATCAGAGCCACAAGAGACGAAAGCGACCAGAGCCATGGGAGACGGTCGAGCGGCAGCTCCCCACAGCCGCGCCGCCACCGCCACCGCCATCACCATCGCGCCCCAGCTCCTCCCGCCCCCCCCCTCCCTCGCCGCCCCTCACGCAAGTGACGCTCCCACCCCAGAGGCGGGCGGGGCAATGACCGCCTACTCCAAAGGCGGGTCCCCCTCCAAAGCCCCCCTACTCCCCTCCCCACTCCCCTCCCTCTCTCCCCCTCACCCTCCCTCCCCCCAACCCCCCTGGGCGGCGGGGACGTCAAACAGGCCGGGCACGTAGCCGGGCCGCTCCGGTCGGTGCACCACCCCCGACGGCGGCGTCAGCCGCGCCGCCGCTGCCGACGCGGCCGCCACCGCTCGCCGCAGTGCCTGGTCAATGACGCCCGCCGGCACCACCGGCGCGGCGGCAGCAGCGGCGGCGGCAGCGGTGGTGATGGTGGTGGCGGTTGCGGTGGCAGCGGTGGTGGTGGCGGCGGTGGTGGCGATGGCGTCGGCGGCTCTGCCGGCCACCCCCGCGCGCGTCGGCGGCACACCCGCGGCGGTGGCCACGTCAGTGGCGGGTGTAGAGGCGGCGGCGGCGGCGGCGGCGGCGGCGGCGGCGGCGGCGACGCGCGCCACCTCGAGGGCGACGAGCGCCGCGCCAACCGCCTCGGCGGTGGATACTGCCCCCGGCACCGCGTGCGTCGGCGGCCGGCGGACGCGGTAGAGCGGGCCGGCGGTCCGAGCACCGCCGGCAGCGACGACGGCGGCAGCGGCGACGGCCGCCGCGGGGGTAGCGGTCCCCGCCGGCGGTGGCGGCGGCGGCGGCGGGGGGGGGGGGGCAGCGCCACGGCCGGCAGGGCGGCGAGGAGGGGCGACCGGGCGACGGTGCGGGCGGCCTCGGCCCAGGTGCCGTCTACCACCACCAGCGTCGTGACGGCCGCGAGGGCCACGGCCGGGGGGGAGGGGGGGGGGGCGCCACCGTCGGCCGCGCCGGCGGCGGTCGGCCCCGCCGCCAGTGGTGGGCTGGCGCCCACGTGGGGGGGCGCCGCCACCGCGGTGGCGGCGGCGGCGGCGGCGGCAGCGGCGGCGGCGCCCACGGGCGGGGCGGCCACTGCCGGTACCCCCCCCCCCCCCCCCCCCCCCCCCGCCAAGGGCGCCGCCCCCCGGCGCGGGGGGGGGGGGGCGGCCCCCCCCCCCGCGGGCCCCGCGGCCCGCCGCCCCCCCCCCCCCCCGGGGGCGCCCCGCCGAAAGCACCGGCCCGTCAGGCACAGGGTCCCCCCCACGACGGCCGGGATGAGGGCGCCGGTGCGGGTACCGCGGCGGGCCTCGCGGGGGTGGCCCAGCAGCACCACCCGCACCGCCGACGGGAGCGGCGCCGCCGGCAGCGCGGCGCAGAGGCACACGGGGGGGGGGCGGGCGCAGGCGGCGCACCGGGCGCGGGGCGGGGGGGGGGGGGGGAGGGGCAGGTCCCCCTCCCCCGCCTCCCCCTCCTCCGAGGTGGTGGGGGGGGTGGTGGGGGGGGTGGTGGCGTTGGCGGGAGGGGGGGGGCGGGGAGCGGGGGGGGGGGCGGCGTCGCGGGTGGGGGGGGTGGGAGGCGAGGGGGGGGGGAGTCAAAGAGGGCGGCGAGCGCCGAGGGGAGGGGGGGCATGCCTGGCGACAAGTGGGGGGGAGGAGGACGGAGGGCGGGGCGTGGGCCGAGGGGCGCGCCTTGGCCAGGGCGCGATGCGATGCAGGGCTCGCTGGGACTTCTACCTACGTACCTACCTACCTGTACGTAAGGAAGGGGGGAGCGCGCGGGAGGGTTGAGGAGACAAAGGAGGCGCAGGGCCCCACTGATCCCGTGCCTCGGCGGGTCGAAAGAAAGGTACCACTGGGCGCCCAGTTTTTGTTGTTCTTTACCAACACTCACTCTCCACCCGTCCCGCGCTCCCCCCGCCCCCCCTGCCGAGACCGACGCCCCCGAGGCCACCCCGCCGGCGGCTACCTATCCGCCGGCTCCCCCCTGGCCGGCGCCCGGCGGGCCACCCCAATCTCACACGCGTTGACCTTGGCGGCAAAGCGGAGGGCCGAGAGGGACTCGGCGTACGCGTCGGGCGCCGGGTTGACATTGACAAACATGAGCGTCTTGGCCGACGCGGCGCCGAGCGAGTCGGACAGCAGGAAGGTGAGCTTGGAGTTGCGGTACGGCACGTGGCGGTCCCGGGCGGCGAGCGCGGCGACGACGTCGCCGAGCGCAGAGAGGCTCTTGTTGATGGCCCGCGTCTCGACGAGCCGCGCGCCCGTCGCGTGGGAGGTGCCCAGCCGCTCCGAGCCCGCCAGGTCAATGAGGTTGAGCGTCCCCGCCTGGGACTGGCCCGTCCCCGCATTGACGCCCGCGATGGACAGGCGGAAGAGGGCGTGCGACCGGGAGCTCCGCGCGTTGGCGTCGGTTGCGCCCGTCGCGCGGCGGCGGGACGCGTGCGCAATGAGCGCCCGCAGGGCGCTGCGGGAGGAGACGGGGCGGGTGGTCAGGCCGGGCACGTACGCCGCCTTGTCCGCCGCCGAGTACTTGACGTCCAGCTTGGGCGCGCCGCCCTCCCCTCCGCCGCCGCCGCCGCCGCCGCCGCCGCCGCCGCCGCTGCCGGCGGGGGTGGCGGGCGCGCCGCCGCCGCTGTCGCCGCTGTCGTTGCCGTCGACGCCGACGAGCAGGTCGCGGAGGGTCTCGTTGTAGATCTCCACAAACGAGGCGGTGAGGGTGTAGGCCCAGCCGTCGCGGGCCGCCCGCTCCGCCGCCGCAAACACCTGCTCCACCGACCGGGGGATCATGCCCGCGCCGTCGCCGAGCGCGTCGCCACCACCCCCACCCCCACCCCCACCCCCACCCCCACCGGCGCCCGTGCCAGTCATGGTGTGGGTCTTGCCCGACCCCGACTGCCCATACGCAAAGATGCTCACCCGGTAGCCGTCGAGCGCCGACTGGACGAGCTGGGAGATCTCGGTAAAGACCGCCGCCTGCGACGCGGCGGGCGGGAAAACGCGGTCAAAGCGGAAGCGCACCGCGCCGTCGGCGGGCGAGCCGCCGGCTCCCCCGCTGCCGCCGCTGCCGCCGCTGCCGCCGCCGCCGCCGCCCCCAGCCCCACCGCCCCCACTGCCACCACTGCTGCCGTCGGACACGGCGCCGGTGACGCTCAGCCGAACCGTCGGCGGCACCGCCTCGATGGTGTCGGCCGCCACGTAGCGGTAGGGCACGGGGGCAGCGGCGGCCGCGCCGGCGGTTGCTGCCGCCGACGAGGCGGTGGTGGGGGTGGCGGCGGCGGCGGAGGGGCGGCCCCCCGCCCCCCCAGCGGCGGCCGACCGTTCCGCCGGCAGCAGCGGGCGGACGCGGCAAAAGACGCGGACGTTCCCCTTTAGCTCCTGCACCGTGTTGTGGAGCGCCCGCCGGGTGGCCGCGTCGGCGACGGCCTGCTCCTCCAGGGCGTGTATGGTCGCCGCCTGGGCGGCAACGGTGGCGGCCAACCCGTCGGCGCGGGCCGACAGGTTGGCCACCCGCCCGTCGCGGGCGGCCACGTCGGACCGGGCGGCGGTCAGGTCGGCCGACAGGGCGGTCGCCGCGGCGGTCGCCGACGCCAGGGACGCGCGGAGGGTGGCCGCCTCGGTGGTCGCAGCCGCCAGCGCCGCCTCGGCCGTCGCCCGCCCCGCCGTCGCAGCGTCGGCATCGGCGCGCGCGGCCGCCACCGCCTGCGCGGCAGTCGCCGCCGCGGCACGCGCGCCGGCGGCGGCGGTGGCGGCGGCGGCCGTCGCGTCGCGCCGCGCCGCGTCCAGGTCGGCCTGGAGGGTGCGGGCGGTGGCGGCGGCGGCGGCCGCCGACGCGTGCGCCCGCTCCCGCTCCTCGGCGGCGGCGGCTGCCGCGGCGACCGCCGTCGCCCTCTCACGCCCCGCCGCGGCGGCGGCGGCGGTGGCCTCGTCGGCCGTCGCGGCGGCCGCCGCTGCCTGCGCGCGCGCGGCACGCGCGCCGGCGCCGGCCGTGGCGGCGGCGGCGAGCGCGTCGGCAGTGGCGTCGGCCTCGGCGGCGAGGCGGTCGCGGAGGGTGGCCACCCGCGCCTCGGCCGCCGCCGCCGCCGCACGGGCGTCTGCGACCGCCCCGTCGGGCACCGCCGCCGCCGCCGACGCCACCGCCGCGGCGGTGCGGCGGTGGGCGTCGGCAAGGGCCGCCGCCAGCGCGTCGCGGTCCGCCGCGGTTGCCGCCGCGTCCGCCGTGACGGCGGTGAGGCGGGCGGTGAGCGCCGCGACCGTCGTTGCGGCGGCGGGGGCGCCCGCCCCGGCTGTCGCAGACGACGCTACGCCGGCCTCGCCCACCGCCTGTGGGAGATGGGGGGGAGGTGGAATGGGGGGGGGGGAGGGGTGGGTGGGAGGCGGGGTGCAGGCCGCATCATGGATACATAGGAGAGGCAGGCGGTCGATGGCAGCGTGCGGCGACGGGCAGCACCACACGAGAGGGCAACAACACAGCGGGGGGACATGTCAGCAGCCGCCACGGGGGTGGGTCGGGCCTTCACGCGCGGTCGGTCTCGCCGACGCCCCATCTTCCCCCCACAACCCCGCCCAACCGTCGCGCTCACCGCCGGCAGCGCCGCGCGGCGGTGGCGCACCACCCCACCGACTCGTGCCCCCACCGCCTCCCGCCCACATTCGCCCTCCCCCCCACCCGTCCCATTCCCTCCGCTGTCTCTCATCACGCACCTGGTCTACCATCTTTCGGACTTGCGCAAGGATATCGGGGCCCAACACCTGTGCCCCCCCTCCTCCCCCCCCTCTGCCGCCGCCGCCGCCGCCGCCGCCGCCGCCGCCGCCGCCCACCCCACCCCCCCGGGGCCCACCGGCGGGCACATCCCCGCCAGCCGCCCCCCCCCCCCGGAGGCCGGCCACCGTATTCAGCCGCGCCGCCGACTGGGTCACCGCCGTGGGCATGAGCCGCAGAGGCACCCCCGGCCGACCCCCCCCGCCGCCCACCCCACCGCCGCCACCGCCGCCGCTGCCACCGCCGACGACGGCCCCCGCACCCGGCCGTCCCGGGGTGGCTGCGTGGCGCGCCCGGAGGAGGCCGCTGCCAGTGGCGTCGCCCCGCCCGCCGCCGCCGCCGCCCGTTGCACGGCGACCGGCGGCCGTGTCTGGGGCGCGGTTCTCTTTGGCTGCACCCCCCCCCCCACCGCCGCCGCCTCCGCTGCCGCCGCGCCCACCACCGCCTGTGACGGTGGCGCGGCGGCCGCCGCCAATGCGGCCGCCGCCCCCACAGGCGGGCGGCAGTGGCACCTTGGCCGCCGCCGCCGCCGCCGCAACGTCAGTCGCGGTAGCGGCACGGGGGGGGCGGCTGACCGCCCGACGGGCGGGGATGCGCGTGACGGGCGGCTCCCTGGGCGGGGGGGGGTCCATCGTGGTGGGCCGCGAGGTCGGGTGGTGGGGTGGGGGTGATGAGCGAGTGTGTTGGGGAGACGAACGTGTCAGAGAAGCAGATGGGGGGGGAGGGGGGGGGGGCAACCGGGAGTCAGACAGGGAAGGGGCGCCTTTGTGGGGCGGGGAGGAGGGGAAGGGCGGGGGTAAGGGATGGCGGGTGCAGGGAGGGGGAAGGGGCGGAGGTTGAGGGAGCGCCAGAGGGGATGAGCACCACGTCGGCCGTCACCCGCAACAGCGACAAGATACTGTGACAACGACGACGGCTGCTGCGGCGCTGCAATGATGGACTGTCTGCGCGACCGCAGTGGGCGCAGCGAGCGCGCCGGGTGGCTGTGGTCGACCGATCACGGGCGCGCCTCGACGGTGGGGGAGAGAGCGCGCGCGGGCAAGCGCACACCGGCCGCCTGTGGAACGAAAAACACAAAACAACCGTCCACATGTGTGGAATGGAGGGGGGGTGCAGGGAGCCGGGGAGACTGCCGCCATACTTGTAACGGCGGCGGCCACTGGGGGTATGTACGAGGGGGGAGTCGAGAGGGGGGAGTAGCCAGCCAGTGCCGCTCCTGCGTCGAGGGCCACCAGGGGGCGCGCAGGGGGGCTGTCGCGGCACGCCGCCGCAGCGACACAGGAATCCAAAACGACGAAACGGCTGCCCCTGGCGTGGCGCCCCAAGCGCGAAAGGAGGGGCGTGGCGTCGGCGGAGGGTGCACTTGGTTGGGCGGCGGCAGTGGGCGTGGGAAGGGTCAAGGCCTTGGCCACCGGTGGCCTGTGGGTGCGGAGGCGGGGGATGGGAGGCCCGAGTAGCTCAAAATTTGAAATTTCAAAGCAGGGTGCTTCTTCCGGGTTTGCGGACTATGTCCATACTGTACAGCGGCCGAATTCAAGTGGCCCCCCGTGAGTCAACCGGCACGCCGCGGGTTGGGGCCGACGACGATCAGCACGCCGGTCTGCTCCGTCTCCCTCCCGCGTCACTCCCCTATCAACAATAACCCCCCGGCGGCAGAGGTGGTCGCAGCGGATCGCTGGTCGCCGCGCCGGCTCTGGGCGGTTCTGACTGTAGATGGCGCACCCGAACGGCGGCCGTCCCGTCACCGGGGGCGTGTCCTTACCTCGCTCTCCCTCCGGCGGGTGTATTCAGCGCAATGACGCGAGCGGCGGGCGTGGACGTTCCGCCGTCGCCTCAGCAGCATAGACCAGAGGGGCCAAGAAAACAAACAAGCCACAAAAAAACACGACCGCCCAAAACAGGCCGGCCGCCCCCCCCGACTTATCCCTACATCCCCTCACATCTCCCCTCACATGAACTCCTGTCAACTCCCCGCTCCTGTAGCCCCCCCCGAACCCCCCCCCATCCACACATCGAGACACTTCTCACTCACGCGTAGTTGAGCCGGAACATGTCGTTCCGCACCCAGAAGCTGGTCGGGTTGGCCGGGTCCGGCGCCAGGTGGAAGACCTGTGAAAACTTGAGCGGGTTGGGCGAGTCGTCCACCATCAGGCTGCCGCTGACAAACACCAACACTGACGCAGGGGCGGTGGGCATACCGGGTGCTACCGCATCGGGCATGACCGGTTGGTAGTCCGAGGTCGCCACCTGGTGGACCACTTTGGCAAAGGGCAGGGAGGTGAGCTTGGTCATGATCGCTTCGACGCCCATAAATGGCTCGCCTTCGAAGGTCAGCAGCGACGACGGCCGCTACACAGATCCGACACACAGAGGAGGAGCGGGGGAGAGAGAGCGCAGAGAGGAAAGGATGCATAAGAGTATCCAGGAGCGCCAAGAAAAACCAGGACGGGGATGATTGGTGCGTGCATGAAGAACCAAGAACGCGTACGTCAGCCACTAGACAACTTTGTCGTCCACCGCCAGCCAAGCAAACTATCTGGACACCTGTGCCTGTGGCGCACCCATCCAGACAACAACGAAAACGCACGTAGAGGGGCGCCAAAGACGGGCGGGAAGTATCAAAGACGTTGTAATAGTGGGCGACAAAGGCCGCGCCGATCCTCTGGTAGTCGGGCGCCGCGGCGGCCATGGTGACGCGAGCAGCAGCAGTTGAGCAGGGGGAGGATAGTGGCACAACAAGAGGTGACGGCAGCGGCGTAGAAGGTGATGTTGGCGGGGCACAGCTATGGCGAGACGCACGGTGTCGCACCTTGATCCGCTTAGCCGTGTCCGACAGTACCCGTCCGCCCGCCCACCTTATGCGCATCCCTCTATTGGGTGGTCCGACAAGTACAAGAACACTGTAAATACGTCACGGTAGCGTAACGGTACAGTATGGCGACGAACGGTTGCCACGTGGCGGACATGAGAAGCACAACCGTCCCGCAGCCAAAGATATTGCAGCAGCGGGAACAAGAGGCGGGTGCTACTGCATTTCCATCAAGGCCGGCGCATAAGCATCGCCCTGTATCTACACGGTCTGGCAGCGTCCTGAAAAGAGAAACCTGGGAGCCATGGCCAGCGACGCCAACGACAATTACGAGTCAACTGTGCCTGTGACGGACACGGAAGACAGCATCGTGCGGAACAAGCAACACACAACACGGAGAAAAAATTACAAAGGGAGGGGCGCACGGCACATACACGCTTATCACTCTGATTCAACGACAACGGCAGCCTCTCGCAGGAGGGGCACGCCGCCGGCTCCACGAATGCAATCACTCACCCACCCTGCATGGCTCTGCCAGTATTCCACCACGGACACACGGACACGCGCTGCCCAGTGACATCCACCCACAGTGCTCAGCGCAGCAGCGGAAGCACGCGAGGCCACGCGGCTGCGGCGTCCCCCCTCCCATCCGAGTTCACAACCTACGGTCCTTCCCGCGCGGCAACCAGACTCAAACGGCCGGCGACGCCGCCTCCTTCTTCCCGCCACGCCGGCGCTTCTTGCCAGACGCGGAGGGGGTCGCCGCGGCAGCCGCGGTGGGCTCTGCCTTGGGCGTCCCCTTCACGTGCTCCACCTTGCCCGGTGCCCCCGTGGGTGCGGGCTTGGCAGCGGCGGGCGTGCCCTTGCCGGCGCCCTTGCCGGGCGCACCAGACTTGGCGGGCGTGGCACCGGCGTTGCCCTTGCCCTTGGGGGCCCCCTTGGCCGGGGTGGACTTGGCGTCGCCCTTGGCAGGCGGTGCTGCCTTGGCCGCAGCGGGTGTCGCCGCGCCGCCGCCGTCGCCACCGCCCTTGTTCTTCTTCGCCCGCTTGGACGGCGGGCCGTTGGACGCGTTGCCATTGGCCGCGCCCTTCTTGCCCGGTGCCGCGTCCGCGTCCGTGTCAATGACGGTGGGCTCCTGGGCCCCCCCCGGCGCCTCCAGCTCCTCCACAACCGCCTGTTGCTTGATGAGGGGCAGGCCCTCCTCGTCGCTGTCGCTCTCATCGCTGCCATCGTCGCTGCTGCTGCCGCCGCCAGTCAGGTTGCGCAGCATCTCCTCGTTCATCCCGTCCATGTCATCACTGTTGCTCTCCTCATCATCGTCCAGCTGTACCTCCACGTTGCCCGTCAAGTGGACCTCGTTAGCGCTGCCCACCACAGACAGGGAGAGGGCGTCCTCAGTGCCAATGACAACCTCGAGGGGGACCGACTCGGTGCCGCCCGCGCGGAGGACACAGAGCGCGTACGCCTCGCCCGTGTCGCGGGTGACCATGACGACCGACCGGCCGGCCTTGTCGGCCAGCTTCTCCCCGAGCGACGCCATCCCAATGGTGAGCGTCGCGGCCTGCGGGAGCTCCACCTCGTGCTTCTGCCCGGGCGCCAGGGTCATACCTGCCAACGTCAACCGAGAGAAAAGGTGCGTACACACCACGCAGGCGGACAGAAACATCCAGAGGGAAAAGAGGGAGCTCTGGGGAGAAAAAGAAGACCCAAAATGGCAACTCAAAATGAGTCAGTCACAAAGGGTTCATGAGCCACGGGGTGGGCCAGTGTCCACCGTAACAAGCACAGCCGATACGCAACAGACCGTACCACCAGTGCTAACCACTCCCCCCTCCCCCCCCCACGACACACACGGCCGCGGCCAGCGCCGCCGCCCGAGACGGCCGACAGCATCAGCCAGCACTCGGTCTGGCAGCAGCGCAAAAAACTACAGCCCAGAAGAGACGACGGCAAGAAACAAAAGCAAAAAGGCGCGGCACACGGGAACGGAGACAGCAGCCAGGGCCGACGCACCCCAAAACATGGTCGACGACTCGGCCATGCGGTCCATGCTGCCGACGTCGCCCATGTCCAGCTCGCCCATGTCCATAGCTCCCTGGCGCGTGGGGGGGGGGGGGGGGGGGAGAGAAGGGGAGAAGAGCCGACACGCAGAAAGGGCGGGTGCAGCGAGGGGCGGCGCAAAGGGCGGGTAGACTCGAGGCGGCACCGGCGGCGACGGACGTCCCTGCACAGCGGGTGGTGGGTGCGGACGGCGGGTGTAGACCAGGCGTGCGTCTTGGTGGGGGTCGTTGAGCGCAGCGTCTCGTCAAAGACCCCCCCCCACGACACACGACCACACGCGCCGTGCGGGCGCCGGCGGCGACGGGCGGCGGGCGTCGTCGGCGGCAAAGGATCAAGGAGAGTAGCACCCATGTGGAAAAGAAAGCAGCTCACTTGAAGAGAAACTGTACTCTTTTGTCCATGACTAGATGTAAATAGCAAATGCGCTGCCCATCTCAACTCTTTCCAATTGCGTCATCCACCACCCGACGTTCCGTCAACTGTATGCACAGTACAGTATGTACGTACAGTACTACTTTCGTACACTGCCCCATTGGGAGCCCAATAGGCAGATGGTACCTCCCTACCTGTACCGTGCGTCAGCCGGTCGGCCCGTTTGCAGCGGCCAGCCTGGCCCAACGGCGACTGCAGGGGCGTTTGCTGAGAGCGCCCCCCGCCAGTGGCCACAACCGTGTGTGGCTGCCGTTTTTGCCATTCCCCCCGCGCCTCCCACCGACGGGGACCGGCCCCCCCCCCCCCCGCCCGCGGCCCCCCCGCCCGCGTCGCTGCCGTGGCCGCTCGCCGCCGCGGCGGCGGGCCGGGCACAGCCCCCCCCCCCCCCCAACGTCGGCCCCCCCACCCACCGCGTGCACCCTTGCTGCCGCGCCTACACTGGCCGGCGTCGCCCACGAGCAGGGGGCGGGGGGGGGCGCGGCGCGGAGCGCCGTCCTCCCTCTCCCCCGTCCTCTCCCTCTTGTCTTTCCTTCCCCTCCCCCCCCCCCCCCCCCGCCGTCACCCCCCCTCCTCCACACGTGTGCTGCGGCGGGGGCGTCCCTCCTCCGTCCTCTTCCCCCCCTCCACTCCACCCCACTCCCGCCCGCCTCCTCCTCGCCCCCCGCAAACGCGCGGCGGCTAGCGGTGGCGGTGGCACACCCGCCTGTGACTGTGTCCCGGCCGACCCCACACGCCGCCCACACCTAGATATCCATATACCCTTTTGGCCTCACGGCCGCCCCGGGCGTGCCACCCGTCCTGCCCCCCCCCCCCCCCCCCCCCCCATCCCCCTGCTCCGGGGCCCATCTGTGTGGGGAGGGGGGAGGGCGGGCGGCAGCAGGGAGGAGGGGGGCCACGGCGAGCGGTGGGGGCAGCCGCGTGTCGCAGACGTGGGCGTCCCTTGCCGGCGGCAGAGGACACCCTCGTCTGAGAGGAGTAGGTAGAAGGGGGGGGGGGGGGGGAAAGTGGAGAGCGACGGACCGTCCCCCTCCCCGCCCCCCCCCCCCCCCCCTCCCACCCCCTACCTCCCGACCGCGCGCGGGCGACAGAGGGCCCGGTGCCCGCCCCCTGGACCGCCGCCCGCCCGCGGTGACAGGCCACCGCGGCTGCGCCTCTCCCCCCGGCGGCACCTTCCCCCCCCTCCTCCCCCCACCCACCCACCCACCCACCCACCCACCCACCCACCCCACCCACCCACCCGCTGCCTACCCCCCCTTTCCCCCCCCCCCCCCCCCCCCATTCCCCGCCCCGCCCCTCCTCCCGTCAGCCCCTTCCCCCCCCCCCCCGCCCGCCGTCGCGTCGTCACCGGCCGTGGTCGGCGGCCGCCGCCGCCGCTGCCGCCCGCGCGCGCGCGCGCCCGCCGGCGGTGCCCCCCGCGCGTGCGCGCACGTGCACGCGTCAGGGAGGGGGGAGGAAGGGGGGCGGGGGTGGGGGGTGGTGCCACCGCCGCCGCCGCCGTGCCGCTGGTCACCGACGGGAGGCGGCGGCTTTTGGGGGACGCGGGGGGGGGGGGGGTGGGGGGGTGGGAGGGGGGTGGTGGGGGTGTCTCTGGGCCGCTGTGCTGTGAGGGAGGGGAGGGGAGGGGGGAGGGGAGGGGGGAGGGGAGTGGAGGGGAGGGGGGGGGGGGAGGGCCCACTGGCAGAGACGGGGGTGGCCGCCGGCCGCCGCTGTTTCCATTCCCCCCCCCTCCCCCCCCCCTGCTCGCCCCCTGCCCGTCTTGGCGGCCCGCGGCTGGTAGGTAGGGTAGGTAGGCAGAGCGGCGGGCCGCCGCGCTGGTGGGTGGGGGGGGGGGTGGGCGCCACCGCCGCCACCGCCCGTGCGTGCTGTCGCCGCCCGCCCCGCCCGCCCGTCGCCGGCTGCCGCCGCCGTGACGCGGGCGGCGCGTCGGCCCGCGCGCGCGGCGGCGGCGGCGGCGGCCGGTTTTTTTTTTTTTTGCCCCGCCCCGCCCCCGCGCCGCCGCGCCGCTGGTAGGTACCTCCCGCCGCCGCCGCCGCCGGTGGGGTGGACGGGGAGGAGGGGCGGGGGGGGTGCGTGCGCGCCGCGTCGGCCCGTGCGCGTCGGGGGGGTGGGGGGAGGGGCGCTGGTGTGTGCGGGCTCGTGCCGTGCTGGGGGGGGGGGGTCTGTGGGTGGCGCGGCTACTGTACCTCGGCCCCCACTGTTTTCTTTTTTCCTCCACCCGCCCCCCCCCCCCCCCCCCCCCCCCTCGCTGCCCCCGTTTCTTTGAGGAGATCTTTTTTTTTTTTTTTTTGGTTGTTCCCCTCTCCGCCTTTCTCTTTGCAGCATCGTCGTCGCTCCCCCTTCCCCCCGTCCGCTCCCCCCCCCCCCCGCACCCCCCCCTCCCTCCCCGTTGCTCGTCATGGCTGCCAAGCTGCTCTCCAGCCTGCTGCACCACTCCCCCACCGAGGCGGCGCTGACGCTCGACACCCTCCGGGAGCTGCCAAAGGCGCGGTACGCGACGCAGCTGGCCATCACCACCCTCCCCTCCACCCGCCGCGAGCGGCGGGCCACCTACAGCCACCTGGAGGTGTACAAGTACGTGGAGCGCATTGCGGGGACGCTCCGCGAGGCGGGCGTGCGGCCCGGCACGGTCATTGCGGTGGTGTGTCCGCCCTGCCTCGAGGCCGTCTGCTTCCTGTTTGCGCTCCACTGGATTGGGGCGGTCGGCGCGCCGCTGCCGCTGAGGGTGGGGGCGCCCCGGCTGGCCGCCGCCCTCACCGCCCTCTCTGCCCGGGCGGTCGTGTCGCTCGAGACGGAACCCGACGCCCGGGGGGACCACCCCACGTATGGCAAGGTCGGCGCTGCTGCCGCGGCGGCGGGGGTCCTCGACTGGCACCTGGCGCGGAGCGTGAATGAGGGCGTGTCGCTGGCCGTCCATGGCCGCTTTGCGGGGGATGGGGCGGCGTGGAAGGGCGGCGCGGGGGACTTTACCATTGACCCAGACGAGGTGGCCATGCGCTACGTGACCGGCCTTGGCGGGGGGGGGGACGTGGGGGGGGACACTGCCGACGCGTCCGCGCTGCCACCGGAAGCGTCCGTGGTGCCGCTGTCGCACGCGGCGGTTGTGGGGGCGGCCAAGACCGTGTCCGACGCGTACGGCTTGGGCCTCTCTCAGACGACGGTGCTGCTCCACCCCATGTCCAGTGTGCAGGCGCTGTTGGTGCTGGTGGCGACGCTCTACTCGGGGGGCCATGTGGTGCTCCCGCCGCCCGCCTCGACGGTGGCGGTCCCACAGGGGGCGCCCCTGACCGACCTCGCCGCCATTGTGGGCGACCACAAGGTGGACTGGCTGGCCGCGCCGTTGGGGGTGGCCGCTGGCCTGGCCGGCACGGGCGCCGACGCCCCGCAGCTGCGGCTGGTCCGCGTTGACGGCACTGCCGGCGATGGCGACGCCGGTGGTGCCGCCGTGCCACCCGTGCTACCCGCCACTCTCCTCGGTGCCCCCGTGCTGCCCGCTTGGGGCCCTGTAGAGGCGGCAGGCGTGGGCGCGTTCATCGCCCCTGACACGGGAGGCGGGGGCGACGTTGATGGCTCGGTGGGCCCCCCCGCCCCTGGGGTGGAAGTGGCGGTAGTAGCGCCGCTGCTGGCAGAGGGGGGCGCGCTCGAGCGGGTGCGGCCAGGGGAGATTGGCATTTTGCTCGTCCGTGGGCGGTCTGTCGCGGGCGGCCGGCTGGGCGGCGGGGGGGGGGGGGCCACCGGGGGCTTGCTGGGTACCGAGCCGTTGACGCTGGCCGAAGCGGACCAGCCGGCGGTTGGGGGGTGGATGGCCACCGCGGACCGGGGGCGGGTGGACCCCGCGACGGGGGCGGTGGTGCTCGCCAGTGCCGCCTCTGTGGCGGCAGCACGGGAGTCGGCCGCCCGCAAGGCGGCGGCCGCTTCGGCAGCCGCCGCCGCCGCCGCGGCAGCGGCAGCGGCGGGCAAAGCCGAGCGCGACCGCAGGGCGGCGGAAATGGTGCGCGCGCGGGTGGCGGTTGAGACGGAGGAGCGGGAAAAGGCGTACGCGGCGGCACGGGAGGCGGAGCTATCCGCCGCATCGACTGGGGCGGCGGTGGCCGCGGCCGCGGCCGCAGCGGCGGGGGCTGCGGGCGCAGGAGCGTTGTACCATGACAAGGAGGTACTGGTGATTGATAGTGAAGAGGAGGAGGACGACGACGAAGACGACGACGATGACGACGACACCAGCACAACTTCGTCCGCGGAGGGGACCTCCTTGCGACGGCAACTCGAAGCGTCGGGCGGAATCGACGCGGCAACGGCAGCGGCCATCCTGGAGCGCCTCGAAGACGTGGAGCGCAACCACTTGGCCCTCGAGGCGGAGCTGACACAAAGACACAATGCCGAGGTGGCGGACCTCCGCCGCCGCCTCGCCGACGCGGAGGCCGCGTCGGCGGCGGCCACGGCGGCCGCTACCGCCGCTGCGCGGGCCCCCCCCCCGGCGCCGGTCGAGCCTACCCCCCCGCCGGTATCCTACTCGCCGACGACGCCGCTGCTTATGGACGTCCAGATGGAGGCGATCGAGGCATGCGCGCTATCCGCTGCGGCCTCCGCGGCGGACGCACACAAGCATACCCAGGCCGCCGTGACGGCCGCGCGGGTCATTGCCGATGCAGCATACGGCGTGGAGGTAGACGCGGACGGCAACCTGACGCTCCAAAGTCCGCCGCGCGTGCCGTACGGGGGTCCCCGCTCGCGCGACGGGCGGGGGGGCTCCCGCTCGTCCCGGGGGGTGGCGCCCCCCCCCGCGGGCAGCGTCGCCGGCGGCGGCGTCCTCACCGACGCGGCGTCGGGGGATCAGGCGGGCCTCGTCAAACACATCCCCATCTCGTTGGACCAGGTGGAGGGCGCCCTCACCTCCCACCCCGCCGTGGCGGCGGCGCGGGCGTATGGGGTGGCCGACGCGTCGACGGGCATCCCCGACGTGCACGTGGCGTTTGTGACGCGCCGCGGCGCGCGTGTGTCGGAGCCGTGGCTCCGCCTGCACATGCAGTCCATCCTGCCGGCGGCGATGGTGCCCCGCCGCTTTTATTGGGTCGACCGCCTCGACGGGTGCAGCCGGGATGACCTGGCGCGCGCCCGCGGGCTGCGGGACATGGGCACGTATGGGGGGGTCAACGCGGTGACGGGGGGGGGCGGCGGGGGCGGGGGGAGCGGGGGGGGGCGTGCGATTGGCGGGGTCGAGCCGGTCAAGGCCATCATGGCAGGATGAAGGGCGACACAACATGCGGTGATGCGTTCGGGAGCGAGGTGGAGGGGGGCTGCGATGGTGTGCGGGGGGGGGTGGCGGCGGGGCTCGTGGAGGGGTGGGAGAGACGGGGTTGGGGGGGTGCTCGGGATCTCTCCCGTCAATGCAAACACACACGGGTGGCGACCAGCATTTTCCCGGGGCACTGCACAGACTAGACCCCACGACGCCACCTCCCCAGCCCGCCCGCGCCGGAAAGAGACCCCAACCACCACGGAGTGCCGGCGCCACTTGGGACGGCACACCCTCCCCCAGCCTCGTCCCTCCCCTACTCGCCACAACGACGCCACCCAGACACCGCGGCCACTGTCGGACACCCCCGCCAAGCCACGCGCCCTCGCCGTGCCGTCCACCCTCGCCGGGCCATCCACACCTCCCGCCTCCCCCGCAGGAGGAGACGCCCCACGACGTACCGCACTCCCTCCAAACGCCCGCCAGCGACGTGGCGACGCCGGGCCGAGGCACGGCGGGGCAACGGGCGGCGAGTGGCGGCGCGCTCAGGCCGAGGAGCGCCGATGGGGGGAACCAAAAGAAGAACACATTCGCCGAGGGTGGCGGAAAAACAGAGAGGGCGCGCCCGCCATGGCTTGCACCGTCACCCTCGCCGGCGGGTGGGGGGCGCCGCCGCCGCCCCCCCCCCTTTCCCCACAACGCGGGTGGTCAGCTTTTGGCGTCCCCGCCCCCCGCGCGCCGCCCCCCCCCCCGCCGCCGCCTTTTTCTTCTTCCGCCGGGGCGCGTCACTGTCATCGCTATCCCCCCCCCCCGCGTCGGGGTCGTCGTCATCGACAGCAGCGACGCCGGCGGGGGCGCCCCCCCCAGGGACGTGCCCCCATAGGTAGACGTTGAACGACGAGCCCGACGCAATCATGTCGGCCGCCGGGTGGAAGCGGTTGACCGGCGCCACGTGCCGCAGCCGGTGGTCGTGGAGGCTGTCGAGCAGTACCCCCCCACGCGCCGCCCCGCCCCCGGTGGCGCCGCTGCCGCTGCCGCCCCCCAAGGAGTAAATGTCAATGGGGTGCAACCGTCGGGTGCCGGGGGTGGGTCCCGGCAGCGGGTAATCCTCGCCAAGGTACCGGCCGACGGCAAAGAGATAGTCGTCCCGCCCACCCGACGACGGGCGGGCCTGCCACACCGCCTTGAACGGGCTGAGGTACTGGTTAAAGTCGTGCGAGTGGACCAGCTCGGTGGAGGGGGGGGCGCCCGCCCCAAACGCGTGCACATCCCACACTCGCAGCCGGTTGTCTTGGCACGTGGCCAGCAGGCGGGAGCCAGTGGCGGGCGAAAAGTAGGCGGAATTCATCACCCGCGTGGCCGTGTAGGCGCCCAGCGCGGCCGCGTCGAGGCGGGAGGCGGCCGACCCGCGGCGGGGAGCTCCGTCGACGGCGCGGCCGCCCAGCATGCGCACATCCCATAGCCGCACCGCGTGGTCATTGCCGGCAGTGGCGAGGAGCCGGTGCTCCCGCGCACACACGTCCACGGTGTTGACCTTGCCCTTGCGGTGGACGTTGGCGACGGCCACCCCTCCACCCCCCACCCGCGAGTCCACCGTGTGCAGCTGGCCGCGGTCGTCGCCCACGTAGAGGGCGCCGGTGGGGGGGTGCAGCGCCATGCCCCCCGCCATGACCACGTCGCTCGTCCACCCGCGGGGGTTGAGGTTGAGCAGGTGGGTGGGCGCGCCCGCGCCGCTCGGTGGTGGGCCCGTGGGCGGGGCGTATGCCGTGTGCACCGTGGCGGTCGCGGCAGGGCCACGCGCGGTGGCGTGCGGCAGCACCCCCCCCGCGCCAACGGCTCGCCGGGACACCCCATACTGGTCGACGGGGCCCGCCGCGACGGCGGCCAGGTCAAACGGTACCCGCAGCACAGACCCATCGCCGCTGGTGGTGTACATGGCGTCGGGGGAGCGGGCGGGATCAAACACCACCGCCGTGATGTTGGCATGGTGCACCCGCACCGCCCGGGCGGGGGTGGTATAGTGCAATGCACGGCGCGCGGCGCCGCCGCCACCGCCCCCCTCCCCGTCGCCGTCGCCGTCGCCACCGTCGGCGCTGCCCCCGTCGCCGCCGCCGCCACCACCGGCAGCGGCGGCACCCGCCAGCCGGGCGGCGACGCCCAGGTCCACCCCGTGCCGCCATAGCGCCACGTTGCCCCGCTTATCCGCGGCGACGAGCAGCTCGGGCGCGCCCGGCGGGAACTCCAACACCGTCACCCGCCGCTGCAGCAGCCGCACCCCAGCGGCGACGACCCCCGCGCCCAGGATGGGCGGCCGGAGGGCGAGCCCCCGCGCCAAAGCCGCCGCCGCGTGCGGCGCGGCCGCCACCTGTCGGGCGGCGGTGTAGCCGGGCGGCCGCGCCGCGGCGGTGCGCCCGCGCAGCAACGCGGCGGCCGACGACAGGTGGGCGTACGGCACCGCCCGGTGGGGGCAGTCGGCCGACAGGTGGCCGTGGCGCTTGCAAATGTAACACGGCCTGCGCGGGCAGGTCAGGTGCGTGTGGCCGGCGGTGGAGCAAAAGAGGCACACGTTGAGGGCCGACGCGTTGCGGAGGAGCTTGAACCGGAGGGCCCCACGGGGCGCCGCCGCCAGCGCCGCGGCGGCCAGGCGGTCGGCGGCGCTCACAGAGGCACCCCCGTCCGCGGCGCCGCCGCCCGACGGCAAGGCCGACGACGGCCGGCCGGGGCCCCGACGGCGGCGTCGGGGGGGGGCACTGCCGTCGCCGCCGGCCGCTCCATCCCCCTCTTGGTCTGACTCGTCGGACGACGCTGCGGAAGCGGGCGCCACGTCCAGGTCCTCTTCCGACGGGATGAACTCACCGTCATCGCTGCTGTCGGCCATCGGAGCGGCAAAAGGGGGAAACGGGAGGGAGGGCGGGCAAGAGCGCCAATCGGGGGAACGGCGCGGACAACCAAGGAAAAGGAGGGCCGTTGGGGAGGGGGAGGCGGCGAGCACAAACGCTGCTGGAGAAGGTTCCCGCTGCGGATGCCCTCTCCACGAAGTACAGTATGTAGAAGCAACGGCGTGAACGCACCGACACGGGCACAGGCGCACTGCCGCGGACGCCCGAGCGTAGGCACCGCGTGGAACGCACTCGCGCCGGCAGACGCGGGAGCGACGCACGCCGACGACTCTTGTGGTCGATCGTCACACCGCCCGTTGCGTGCACTCTGCAAGGGTGGCTGCGACGCCTGGGCGCGCGTGCCGGTGGATCCACGCCCCTTTGCCACGGGGACGGATCAAACGGGAACAGAGCTCTACTCGTGATGAATCTGGAGCTGCCTCTCCTGTGGGCCAATCAGACTGGAGGAGGGAAGGTTCGGGTGCATCGGTACAGTTCGGTTTGGGCTCAATCATGACCTTGTGGGCGCCCGCTCGGACTCCCGGGCGTTTGCGGGCCTTTTGCACCAGGACCTTTCCCTCCACGAGGGCGTGTGACCACAGTGCGACAGGGCCCGACGCGTGGGACGACCCAGTACGTTCTCTTCTGTCCTTTCTTGGTGACGGTGTCTCGCTGCGCGCCGTCCAGTTCTCGTAGAGTGTCTTCGGAGGGCCGGCCTGGCAGCTGTGTGCAACGGACGGGCTACTCGACGACCGCGTCGCCTCAGCGCGCGCTTCTTGACCCGCTGGTGCTCACGGTAGCGCACTCTCAGACCCGCCCTTGCGCCAAGAGTGCGTCAGACCTGCCCCTGTGGACGACATTGGCGTGAGACGAGTGCATGCATACCATGTGGTTCGGAAACGTGGGCGCGCCTCGGTCGCTCCCCCTGACAAGAGCCGGTAGGCGGGTCGCGGGTGGCACACAGCCTGCCCCACCAGGGGCTCGCCCGGTCTCGGGCGTCCACCTCGCTGGCTAGCCTGTCCCCACCCCCCCCACAGGGAGAGCTGGCGCCGCAGAGTCGACGACAGCCTCCACATCCGCCGTTGAGCGCGTTCCGCCAGCCGCCTTTTCCGGCAGCAGCCGTCGAGCCACGCACGCGTTGAGGGGCGTCAGTGCCGTCGTGACGGCGGCGCCTTCCATAATCGCCAAGGCCAAGGGGACCACGTGGGTGGGGAGCGGGCGCCCGTCTGCCAGATGAACCCCGTCGCCCGTCCAGCCCCCCGGGCGCAGCAGTTTGACCCCCATGAAGCAGAGCGAGATGGCACCCGCCCAGGACAACACCGCCGCCAGCAGGTAGAGCTCATAAACCGCTCGCGCAGTGGCCGGGCGGCAGAGGGGGAGACGCAGACCTGGAGAGGTGACCACCGCTAACGCCACCCCCGCCGCGCACGCAGCGGCAGCCGCCAGGGCGGGGCAGAGCATCCAGGCCGACGGGCCGAGGGAGGCCGCCCCCACGACGCCAAGGGCTGCGACAATGCCGTGGAAGAGCGTGACAAGGATGTGATAGGCGCGGGCAAACGGAGCCATTGCGGGGGGGGAAGGGGGCCGGGGGGGGGGTTACAGTGGAGCCAGAGAGCGGTAGGCTGGGTCGGGGTGAGCGTGGGATAGGGGAGAAGGAGGCTGTCAGTGGGGACGAGAGCGTCAGTCAGTGACGGTCACCATAGCGCAAGAGAGGAAGGGAAAGCGTGGGATGGGGGGATAAGAGCGGGACCGTGGGAGACGCCATCGCTGGCCACGGTGCCGATGGGGGGGAGAGGGGGAGAGGGCTGGAGAGGCAGTTGAACAGACTTGGGGGAGGGGGGCGATGGGCGGGAGGCCCCCAGCAGGACACAGCGCCCGCCACGGTCGTACGGCGGGCGGGCAGAGAGGGCGTGGAGCAATGAGGGTAAACGCATCACCTCTATCCTCTCAGCTTCCTCAAGGGAGAGGGCGGGGGACCAAGTCAAAGGGGGGACCGCACTTTGCCCGCCGACCACCGACTGCCGCGGGGCGTGACGACATTGCCACGTGGGCACCGATACTTAGACCAGGGCTCATCAAGGGTATTTGGGCCATGGGTAGTACCCATGAGTATCTGGCTACCCGTGTCCAAGCAAGGGTTCTGGCCCATAACGACCCTTGCGGACGGGGCCAGGGATGCCAGTGGACGCAGTATTAATTCTCACGAGGCTCCAACTATCGAGAGGAATGCAACAAGACGAGCCAGCCCGCTGCCGGCCACCCAGGTCGCCGTCACGCCCTAGTAGCGGACCGGTGCGGCCACAACACAGGTGCCACAGGCAGTGGGAAGGCGAAACCAGAAAAGAAGGGGGGGGCGGCCACTGCCCCCGGACGCAGAGGGAAAACGGGTGAGGCGGGCGGGCCAGCGCGCGAGAAGGGGCGGACGTGCCGGGCCAGCCGGCGGGCCGCGCCGCACAGCTCCGCGGGCCAAACATAGCCGCGCCCCCCCCCCGTGCGCCCGGCACCGCAGAGCCACTACCCCGCAACACGAGCTGGGCGCGTGGCCCGCTCGGTGTGGCCCGCCAGTCGTCGCCAGGTGCAGGCGACAGGCAGGCCCCGGGCGACGACAGGCAGGCGCAGCACCACCCAGGCACGCCGCCAGCCGCAGGCGGCCAGGCGGTCAGCTGTGTCGGGCGGCGAGGGGAGGGGGCAACAAGTAGAGCAGTTACTAGCATGTTGTAGGCAATATGAAGCATAACAGCCCTTGCGGATGGCGCGACGAATGCCAGACCAGTCGGAGATGTACCGTCCGAAGAAGTCCCAGGCCGCGGCGGTCGGCAGGAAGCGCGCGTCAATGTAGCTGCGCGCGGTGACCGCCGTCTGCGAGTGCTCCATGTACGCGGCAACCACAGCGAGGGACACGCCGAAAGCGTTGGCGGCCGTCGCGGCGCCACTGCGCAGCGACTTTACCGACCAGCGGACGCCAACGGGGGGGGACGCGCCCAGCCAGCCAAGCACCAGCCGCAAACGGTGGGAGGTGACGCGGGGGCCAGGGCGGTCGTCCACCGCCGCAAAGATGGGCGCCAACGGGGACCCGCCGGCAGCGAGGTAGTGCCGGTGGAAAGCAAGCAGGAAGCGCAGCGGGGCGTCGGACCGGTAGCCGTGCGGGTGCACCGGAACGAGGAAGGCAGAGCGGGAGCGCATGCGGCCCTCGCTCTTGTGAAACGCCTGCTGGACCCGGAGGCCCTGCGGCGTGAAGGTCATGTCGGCCGCCCGCATGGAGGCGGCCGTACCCGGCCTGTTCAACATCAGGAACGCAAGCACCAACCCGGCACACACCCGCCGCTGCTCGGTCGTCGGGTATTTCGTCCCGAGGGCCAGCGCCTGCTGGATGACATCCGAGGGCAGCGGGGCGGTGTACAGCGGCATGCCCCGCGCGCGGGCGGCCGACAGGCGGAGGTAGCCCTTGCGGAGGCGGGTGAAGATCGGGTGGGCGGTCGGGGGCGGGTATCCCGCCAGCTCGTGGACCGTGTCAACCGGGGAGAGATACGAACCCATCGAGTCGGGCGACACCCTGCCGCCCGTGTGCAGGCAGCCGACGTAGCCAGCCACCGTCGTGTAGTGGGCGGGCAAGGACCGCAGCCCGGCACCAGTGCAGTAGGACTGGAAGCGCTCCCACGCCGTCATGGAGTTGCATTTGGTGTTCAGCGCGTAGGCAGCGGCCAGGAGCGTGCGGGCCCGCTGGGCGCCCTCGTGGGCACCAAGATGGCGGCCCGCGTGCTTGGCAATGGGGCGCTCAAAGCGCAACGGGGCGGGGGCAGGGGGGGCCGCGCCTCGAACCGGGAGACGTCCACGCCCCAGGCCGGCTTTGGCGCCGGGGAGTGGCGGCTGCTGAGGAAGAAGCGGCCCTCCATTGGCGGCGATCTCAACTGCTGGGTGCACCCCTCGACCGCCCGCCAGTACCAAGGCTCCGCCGTCCAGTGCGGCGCCACGAGGGTGAGCGCGCAGCCCCAGCGTAGCACCTTGCCGATCACCACCGGCATCAAGTGAAACGGCGGGTTGGCCCAGCCGTTCTCCGTGCACCAGTCGTGCGCGAGCGCGTTCACGCCGTCGCACCCCGGCGCCCAGTCCTTGGAATAGAAACGCCCGCAGCGGGCGTTCAGCTCCGTCGCAAACCAGTCCACCGCGCCTCCAGCTCCAGGAAGGTGTCCAGCGGCAGGGACCAGTCCGTGGAGTCGCTCTCGCGGCTCAGGCGGTCCGCGTACGCGTTGACCGCGCTGGGGAGGTTCTCTGCGCGAATGTGGAGGCCCCACGGGTGGCGCAGGGAGTGCAGGTTGCGGAGCTTCGCCATGATCGCCGGGGACCGCGACGCCATGGAGCTGACCGCGCCGACGGTCACGGTCGAATCGGACTTCAGCAGCAACCAAGTGTCTCGGCGGGACAGGAACCGACGAAAGCTCTGGAGCCCCAGCCGCACCGTCACCAGGTCCAGCAGGTTGATGTGGGCGCCATGACGCGCCGGGGCGTGGAAGCCCCGTGCGGGCAGCGTGTTGTCCAGCACCGCTGCCCATCCGCTCAAGCTTGCATCTGTGTGCATGACGTGGGCGGGTGCGGGAGGCCAGAGGGCGCGGCCCAGCCCCGGGTGGGTGGTGAGCGCCGCGCACAAGTGCAGGTCCCGCATCCCTTGGTGGTCGAGGCGAACGTTGCCTGACCGGCCGTCGCCGAGAGAGGAGTAAAGCACCCGTAAGTGGTACCGCGCCGAGAGCAACGACAGGGAGGAAGAGACCGCCAGGCCGCAACAGCTGTGCAGCGCGCGCACCTTGACCCACCGGCGGTGGTGACTGGCCCGGCCCAAGAACTGGCCCGCCGCGCGCATAATCTTCTCTGCTCGGTCGGGCTTCTGGACGAACAGACCCCGCGCCGTGTCCACCACGTGCCCGAGGAGAGGAAGCGTGATTGGACCGTCCCACACCCCCTTGCGTGGGTGTTGGCTGAGGCCCAAGTCGACCAACAGGGTCCTGACCATGTCCTCGCCCGCGATCGCGTCCTCGCGCGTCGCCGGTTGGCCTGGCACCGACGGAGGGGCCCCGCCAAAGTCGTCCACGTAGGCGACGATGCGGAGGCCCAGCCGCCGGAGCTCGGCCATCATCGGCCGGCACACCTTGGTCCAGTAATAAGGGGCCAGCCGCAGGCCGAACGGCCTCACGACGGGCTCGAACACCCGCCCCAACGCCGTGAAACACAGGAACTTGCGGTCCGCCGGGCGGATCTCCAGGTGGAAAAAGGCGTCCGAGATGTCCCAGGAAAGCTACGCGTCGCCCGGCCGCAGCTGCGGCGCTAGGTCGAAAAGCGACTCGTATTTGAAGCGTTGGTCGGCCAAGTACGCGTTGGGCAGGCGGTAGTCGATAACCATCCGCTGCTTGCCCGCCGAGGTTACGACGAACGCGCCCACGATGCAGTGGGCCTGGGCCGCCTCCTCCGCCGTCAGCTCGCGGTAAAAGCCGCTCCGCAGCCCGCGCGCGATCTCGTTCTCCAGGTAGTCCTTGTCCGCCGGCGCTGTCGAGTACCCCCTGGACCTCGAGCGGGGAGGGGTGCTCGTCCATGGGAGGCAGATGACTTGGGTCAAGGTATCCAGGACCCAGGAGCTTGCCCCTATACGCCGCCAGCCCTCCAACCGGCGGCGTACACGCACCGAAGGCGGGACCCCGGGATCTGGGTCCACCTGGGCGCTTGCGCCCGTCGGCGCCGGGGTGCCCACCCCCGACGCCGTGGCCGGAAGATCCAGCCTAGGCGTCTGCAGCCGCGGCGTCACCACCTCCGCCGCCGCCACGAGGGCCGCGCTTGCGCCCCCCGCCTTGACCTCCGCCACCGCCTCCGCCACCGCCGCCGCCCCCATCGCGGCCGCCCCCATCGCGGCCGCCACCTCTGCCGCCGCCGCCCGCCTTGTCGGCCTTGGGCTTTGGCTTTGGCTTGGGCTTTGGCTTGGGCTTGGCGGCCGCGGCTGTGTCGCTGCCCCTGGCTTGGTAGACGGCGACCTTTGCCGCGTTCCTGAGGCGGTAGGTATCCCGCTGGGCGCGGAACTTGCGCATGGCCGTGCCGCGGTGCTGGTAGGTGGGGAGGAGGTCTGCTCGCTCGTACTCCCTCGCCAGCAACTGGTCCGTCTGCTTCGTCTCGAGGTAGTCAAACCTCTTGACGGCCATGCGGTGGATGCGCCGCAGGAAGATGACGTACCCGCCAGGCACTCCTCGAGCTCGGCTGCCGTGTAGCCGGTGTGGTCGTGGTAGGCATCGGTGGCGGAGTTGATGGCCTCTTGAAGCCAGTAGCACACCTGGTAGGGGGAGGTTGCCTCCATCCTGTCGCGCACGTTGTCAGAAAACGCGGTCCAGAACTCCACCTCGAGAGGCTAGAAGGGGACGGGCAGCCCGCCGGGGCGGGCAGCTCGACGGGGAAGCTCAAAATTCTGGAAGTAGACGCCCGGCTTGCCGACCGTGATGTCGTCGATGTTGCCAAAGGCCGAGTGGACGAGGTCTGGCTCGTCCTCGGTCGAGGAAGAGGGCGGCGAGGGGCGACCATCCCCACCGCGCCCGGCGCCGGAAGAGGGAGGGGAAGGGAAAGACCCACCCCCGTCGCCGCTACCACCACAATCGCCGTTCCCACCGCCGGCTGTGCCGCCGGCGGACTGGCGCGGGACGCCGCTGCCCGATCCGCCGCCGGCGAGGGAGAGAACGGGACCTTTGCTCTTCGCAGGCGCCTTGACCGCCTCGGCGTCTGCATCGATCACCGCCTGGAGGGCGGCGTTGGCCGCTTGCGCGGCCGCCAACTGGGCCTGCAGGTCCTTGATGGCCTCGGCCTGAGCGAGCGCAGAAGCCGCATCCTCGTGGAAGCCCATCACCGAGGAAGACCCCGGTGAGAGAATGCATCGAGACCACAGGCGCACGGCCAGGGACAGCCCGTACTCGCGCGGCGGGCGTGCCGGCGCGCGAGAAGGGGCGGACGTGCCGGCGCGCGAGAAGGGGCGGACGTGCCGGGCCAGCCGGCGGGCCGCGCCGCACAGCTCCGCGGGCCAAACAAAGCCGCGCCCCCCCCCCCGTGCGCCCGGCACCGCAGAGCCACTACCCCGCAACACGAGCTGGGCGCGTGGCCCGCTCGGTGTGGCCCGCCAGTCGTCGCCAGGTGCAGGCGACAGGCAGGCCCCGGGCGACGACAGGCAGGCGCAGCACCACCCAGGCACGCCGCCAGCCGCAGGCGGCCAGGCGGTCAGCTGTGTCGGGCGGCGAGGGGAGGGGGCAACAAGTAGAGCAGTTACTAGCGTGTTGTATGGCCGATTTCTGAAGATTGATGAGATTCATAAGAGGGTCCACAGCGGGTCACAGCAGCATTCCACCGAAGTACCGATGTTTTTCCCCTTCCCATTGGCTGCCGCTAAATCGCGGCAGCAGGTATCGCATACGTCTCATCCGATTCGGCGCTCCTCGTCTGACCCCTCTCCGATCGACTTTTCCAGGGCTGTGCTCGAGTGACGGATCCCCCCCACAACGGGAAATTAACTGGCACAGTACTCTGGCCTCCTGGGAGCACGTCACAACAGCCCGTATCTGCTGCGAACCCGTCCGTGCAACTGCAGGCTTCTTTGTACTGGCCAAGCAGCGCCCGAGAATCGGCCTCATTTCGCGGCACCTGGCCTCGGACCGATGCTGTGAGCCCCTGACAGCAGTCCTCTGCAAGACTGGGTCGGTCTGTGCAGACGGGAGACTTTTCGGCCGGTCTCACATCAAGGCATCACACGGACGCGACACGGATTTGCGGTGTTGGATGTGGTTCGGCCAAGGCCGCGGGCACCGCCGGAGAATTCTTATGGCCCCGAATGCGTGCGCACTTGGCGACTGTTCTGGGAGATCCTGCTGTGAACCCCCTTACGGAACTGATCATTCTTTGGAAATCGGACATAGGCAAAATTAAGCATATACCATGCACGACCAACGAACTTTTTTTTTTAAAATTGAATATTGCTATCCGCCTCGATGCTCCAAATATTCCACCATATCCGTAATTGATTGGCACCTTCACATTGAAACATGATGCTAATTTTCGTACAAATCCACTGCATGTAGTTACAACTTCGTTTTTGGGAGTTGAAAGTGACGTTGGCGGTCGGAGACATACCTGGAGCCATAAAAGGCTCCTTGAGAATCACTTTGAGCAGCTGCCAGCCGGCGGCGGCGGCAGCCCCGGTCTCGGAGCGGCCCTCTGACGGTCACAACGGCGGCGGCGGCCGCGGCGGTACCGGCGGCGGCGGCCGCCGCGGCGGGACCGGCCGCGGTAGCGACGGTGGCGGCGGTGGCGGCCGAGGCGGCGGCTGCGGCGGCGGCAGCTGTAGCATCCCTGGCCCCGACTTGGCGCCGACCCGGGACTGCAACCAGAGGGCACCAGGTGCCAGAACACGCCCGCCGTGTGGCGATGGTTGGCGGCCGTGGCCCGTGCCCGGCACTGGGATGCGGTGGACTACGCTATCCACACGCGAGAGAGGGATTTCTGATGTGTTTTTGCATATTTGTGAGGGACTTGATTTGAGAGAATTTGAGTGTGAGATTAGTGAGTGGGAATAGAATTAGTAGTGATAGTGGCCCCCGACCTGACGAGGTTAGACTCGGGTCGGGGCCACTCGGGGTTATGGGGGGGGCTACCGGGCCAACGTGCCGGGGTTCCCCCAGATGCACGTTAAGAGGGACAGCGAGGCGCCCTCGGCCCGCGCCCTCAGGAAAAAAGACAACTGCGCGTTTGCTTTCCTCTTCCCCGTGTGCACTACCGTGCGTATCTGTTTGCCCTGCAAGCAGGCACGTGAGGCAACAGGCATACCATTCTCGTAGTTCCCCTTTCTGCGTTACCTGTCCCTTTCCCCCGAGGGATATTGACACGTGTCTGAGAGGATCGAGTTTTATACCACATATTTGGTGGAGCAGCAGGGGATTGGAGTGTTTGAGAAGAGACATTTGGGAGCAGCGGTTGCGTTGTTCCTATTCTGTCTTTTTCTGTGGTTTGGGAATTATTTGCACCCGTTCACGGGAACCCCATTCCTGGCTCTCCAACCCCTCTCTTGTGGTCTTGCGATCTTTGGACACGCAGGTAACTGGACTGTGGCTGTCAAGAGACCAACATGGCTACCCTCCCTGGCACGACGGTGCCCGAAGGGGTAGACCCCGCGTCCCTTGACGCATCCCTGGTCACCGCGGGGGACGGTGCCCAACCCGGCGTTCTCCCTACGGGTGAAGCAGACCTGGGCGTGACATCCGGTAGTGGACTGGAGTCTACAGGCGGCCAAGTACCCCCTGCTCCCGTTCCTCCGGCTGTTCCTCCTGTGGGAGCCACCCCGGGGTCAACGGCGTTTGAGTCCGCTCGCAGCAGACGTCTCCCTCCTGTCGGTTCTACTCTTCAACCTCCAGGGATAGCCCCTGGTGTGTTTACTCCTGGACCCACACATGGCAGCTGGGTGTATACACCTCTTCCTGTGGGCACTAGCAGTGCCAGAGGCACCGCTATGACTGGTTCTACGGGTCTTCCTGAGACTTCGACTCCTGGGACCGGCCAAGCTTTTCCTCCCCTTGCGTCCTATGGGGCGGGGAGCTCCAAGACCGGTGACCGGAGCAGCCGTAGGCGTCGGCGTCGTCGCCGCCGCTCTAGCACCAGCGAGACCAGTTCCTCCAGCTCTGAGGAGGGATATGACTGGGATGCATCTCCCGGTCCTACCCGGCGCAGGCTAGTCGAGTTCGACTTCCCTGCCCACCAAGTGGGAGATGCCACCCTGAACAAGGTCACGTATTGGGGTAACTACCGGCTGGAGAACCAAGACCAAGGTTACACCCGGAAGATGGCCAAGAAGATGGCATCCCTGAACCGGCGAATGCAGCCGAGCTTTGGGGGACATCCTAAGTTTTCCGGGAAGAGACCGGCGCTTATCTTTGCCTTCCTGCGCCGGTTTGTCAAGGCATGCAATGACAACGATGTGTCCGAGGGCAAGGCTCTCTATCTCCTGGTTAACTTCATGACCGGAGAAGCGGAACAGCGGTTTGCACAGGTTCTACCAGACTCTGCCGGGCACATTGTTGGACGTACCGTCGCGAGTTATCCGGAGGCGGTCAACTGGCTCCTGTCCAACTACGCAGACGCGGACTCCCTGCGTAAGGCAGTCGGTAGGCTGAACCGGGCAACCATGGAGAGACAAGAGACTCCAGAGGCGTTCGCCCGTCGTGTCCGGGAGATGAGCGATGCTTGTGGCAACGTTTACCCTGAGGACAGGCTCAAGATGATCTTCTCGGAGGGGCTTCCTGAATATCTTCAAGTGGATGCGGAGAACTACAACCAGGAACATCAAGAACATACCTTCCAGCAGTTGATGGCCTATACCCAGGGCAAGCACCGGCAAGCCAAGGCCCTCCAGGCTCCTATGGTATCAACCCCCAAGCCGTTGTCGCGAGTTCGTCCCGGACCCGACAAGTATAAGGGAGGTGATAACCCTGTACCGGTACTCGCAGTTGGCGAGGCCTCACCCATGGAGTCAAGGGACAAGTGGGGCGGCTTCGTTTCTAAGGAGCAACCTTCCCTGGTCGCCCCCAAGCAGATCAGGAACCAGCGGTTCCGGTCTTGCTGGCTGTGCCAGAAGGAGGATCATATGTCCTACCAGTGCCCGACCATTCCCGAGGATCTCCAGGAGAAACTCAAGCGTCAAGGACTGGTGTTTGCAAAGGCGGTCAACTGGGCTGACCGGCGGGCACCCTCCAAGATGGACAAGGCACAGGTACATGCCATCCGAGTGGCAACCTTACAGAGCATCACGGAGGCTCTGGCAAGGGAAGCTCCTACGGACTTTGACCTGGAGACCGAAACCTCTAAGGACTCCTCGGAGCCGGGAAACGAGTAGGGCAGGCGCTCTCCCCAAGTGTCTTCCCGAATCTCCAACGGCAGGGTACTTCTACCTGTTCTCCCCTTGCGTGCCGGGAGAAAGGACGGCAGTTACCTGCTCAACCGGTAGCCGCCTGGACACCCTGTTTGTTCAAGGGGACCTTGCTCGTCCTGCGTAAGGAAAACCTCAAGATTAATGCTCGTATGCGTGTGGGGGATAGCCTCCCCAAGCTGTTACGCCGGTGGTCGACACGGGAGCCGGACCAAGCGTCATCACTGAGAACCTGTTACCTCCGGGCTGGCGTCGACATGCCTGGAGAGCGCCTACCAAGACCCGGATTGTAGACGCATCAGGTCAAACCCTACGACCGCTTGGCCGTCTTCCCGTCGCCATCTATGTCAACAATGAACCAATGCTTTTTCCCTTTCTAGTAGTCAAGACCTTATCAGTCCCCCTCATCCTAGGCTGGGACTTCCAGAAGCAGCATGTCAAGAGCATCCTACCCGGAGAAGGAAAGGTGCAGTTCAACCATGGGTTTGTGTCGCCAGTACTGGAGCACCTGGACACCAAGGTTCGTGTGGCCAAGAACCAGAAGGAACGCATCCCACCCTCTACCTTGACCCTCATCAAACCGGTGCTCCTACCTCCTCGCTCGGAGACCAAGGTTCAAGTCACGACCCGGACTGCAGGTCAATGCCTGATCTACGGACGCAAGGAATTTCTGGCGAAACACCGATTATACCTAGCCCACGGACATCACAAGAAGGTGGAGAGGCACACCCCGTTCTCGGTGCTGATCGTCAACGTGAGCCGGAAGCCAATAACCCTCGCCAAGGGCACTCGAGTTGGTACAGCAGAGCCTTACCGGGGGTCCGCCCGCGCATGAGCAAGGAAGACCTCTTCAACCTCCAACAAGAGCTGGCATCCAACTTGACGGCCTTAGACGTATCTCCGGAACAAGAGCAGGCTGGCCGTACTACTCCGAAGCCCCGACAAGCACCACCCGGGATGCCGAAGGTCAACCAAGAAAACGTCCCTCTCGACTTGAAGGAGGCCACTGGAGAAGCTTCTCCAGGAACATCGCACCTGTGGTCCGGAGAGCTGGGCAAGATGGACGCCACCCTACACCGGATTCAACTCAAGCCAGATGCCAACCAGTGCACATGCACCCATACCGGGCTGGACCTCATCGCCGGGATGAGATTGAGAAGCAGGTTAACAAGATGCTCAAGATGGATGTTATCGAGCCGTCTGATGGCGAGTGGGCTTTCCCGGTGGTAGTCGTCCGAAACCTGGCGGTCACTTCCGTTTCTGCGTTGACTACAGACGCCTGAACGAGATGAACAGTCAAGGATGTATACCCGATACCCGGATGGATGATTGCCTCGACTTTCTTGGTGATGCCACCCTCTTCTCGACGCTGGATTGTAATGCCGGTTACTGGCAGATCCCTCTGGCTGACGAGGACAAGGACAAGACTACCTTCACGTGCCACATGGGACTGTTCCGGTGCAAGCGTCTCCCTTTTGGTCTCACTAATGCTCCGGCAACCTTCCAGAGAGCCATCGACATCATCCTGTC